>CM061115.1:12254355-12854355 GCA_030770115.1 Daphnia galeata | reverse complement strand
GAGAAGTGGCCGACTCGTACGCCAACAACGCGCGAATTATTGAGAAACAGTTGGTAAGGAAAGGAGGTTTGAAACGCAAGACGGACATTCCTGAAGTTGAAACACAAAAGAAACTTGTTCGAGGAACATTAATTGATAAGTGACGAAACTTGCTGTTCTAATTATGTGACGAACATATCCATCATTTTCGAATTTTTTGTTCTAATTTTCTAATAAATGCCTTTTAGAAAAACTGCAAGTTAAAAAAAAAAACAGGGCACTCGAGTAGAGATTACATGTAAAAATTCGAATAAATTTCTGAATTTTTAAGACATTAAATTTGTCAGACTTCTCAAATTCAACCTAGCTGTCGGCTTTTTTCATATGTTTTTTTTTAGAAGAATGACTGACGACTCTACCTTCTTCCAATTCAGTGGAGTTGTGATTGATGTCTGTCTGAAATTTCTAATGTAAACATGAAATGATTTTTTTCCATTTTCTAATCCCGGTTCGCGTAGATTTGACGTAGTGTTTGCATGCAAAGATAAAGAAGAATCAGTTTTTGACGTTTGAGAAAATTCCTTGTCATGATTTGCGTCAGGATTGGTATTATACCATCGTTTTCTGTGACCTATTCTGTTGACTTTGCCCATCTTGCAAACGTCATTAACATTGAAAGGAAAAGAAAGAAATTGCATTATCGCTCATTAAATGTTTATCAAATTTTGTATCAGCGGAACACGTTATTAAGGACTAGCAAACTACAGCAACACGCGTCATAATGACATTTATTTTACCTCAAAAACCTACGAAAATGTATTTGAAAAAGCAATTATTCGCTACTCTAATTATAGGAGAACCTACTGAGTTTTACGTTTGAAACCTAACAGTGCTGATTTGTATCTACTATCTAGACATTGTGATGTTCGTTGAGTACGGATATAGATAATACTTTAATAGCACAGACAACTGATAAGGCATTACCAAACAGCAGGTATTAATATTATTAAGTATTTGTTAAGGCATATTTGTTGATGGTTTTTTTATGTCATTTTGTACTCGAATGGACCTTGAATAGCCCAAGTCTATTGCAATCTCGCGCAATCACATCTGAATTAATCTTTACATGTTATTTGAGGTTTAAATTTCCAGATGTTATTGAAGGTTGATTTGTTGCCATGCGACGAGTAAATGTTACCGTGTACCCATCTACGTTTTGCCTTTTGTTCAGGTCTCCTGGCAAAACCGCCCTGATAAAAACAAGTTTTGGTAAATGATTTGCCCCGATTGACGCACTTGCTTGCGCGTCACACTGTGTACGTGAATCCACGTTATCGTGCGTGCCATAGGGTATGTGTATACACTTCGAACAAAAACATATCGATGTATTGCCCTCAGTCTGAAACTTGCGTGTATTTGATCTCGTTTCTCTAAGTATAACACCTCCCCCATCGCTGAGGACAGAAAAGAGGGTGGCGCTTATAAATCAAAAGTGTTGTATATAAAATGTCTGACACCTTTTAGCTTTAAAGTAAAATTGTGTTACGCTAGCAACCAGAACAGATCATCGCGTAAACCGGGTTATTCTTTAATTGAGCCGGTTATTTCGAATGATCGAAGTTAGTGGGTTGATTTCAACTTTCTAATTTTCCGGTGAAGCAGTGGAGATCGCGTTAACAGGAAAACCACAACACTTGCTTTATAATTATGTCACTACAAAAACGTCATCAGCACCGTCTCGATTGCTTCTGCCTTTGGATGGCCGTAGTTTTAATAATGGCTTGTTGGATTCCTTCTAGTTCAGCTTTTGGCGATATCTTTGTGGTAAGTTGTTAAATTATTTACATGTATATTTAACCATTTTTCAGAATATTATACGAGAAACTTTGTCTTATTGTTCTATATAATAGATGAATTCTTCAAAGATTGAAAAAGATTGCGTGCTTTTTTGCGATACTTCTGACGAGGTAAACTTTCTTCGTTTTCTTATTCATTTGTCCTTGGACCCTCTATAACAAAACACTGGTTTAAAATTTGAAATATTTCATACGAGCGTGAGATTGAAAATCTCGATAAGCAACCCGATACGCTAACCAAAATTCTATTTATCAATAATTTAAATTTTTGGTATATCCTGAACAGGTGGATCAACTTTTAAATTCTGATTGTCAACGTGGCTGCCGTTTCTTTGATACCTTCAACACAGTTTCCATGTTTACAAAATTTGACGACTCAGCTGCACTTGAGAGCTGCCATCAATGTAAGTCTTATTGCTATAATATAAACAATAAAAACAACCCACGGCGTTATTTAAAAATTCTATTATTAATATAGCTTGCTCCGAAGCATACGGCCATGAAATCGATAAGAAAACTGCATGCTCTAAAGGCTGCACTGATGCTCAGAGGGAATATAACAGAGTTTACTCGGTAAAAATTGATGAATATATCTAAAAGTTACCATAAAAACATTTCCAAGTAATTTTGTCACTATTCTAGATGTCGATCGACTGGTTACAAGATTTAAAAAGCAACATGACTTTTTTTCAAACTTTATTGGATGTGACAGGTGCCATTGTCAACCCAAAAAGTTTTGTAGAAGATATTCCTTTCCCTAGAAAAGGTTAGTGTTTAAACTTTTAAAAATATTCTAATTGACTTCAATTTAAACGGTTTTTTTTTACTCGATTATATAGTTGGAAAAAACATAAATAGACCACCAGTACGAAATGTGAATCCACCTATAAAGTATGAGCCTCAAAATATAAATATCAAGAAAAATGTTCTGAAAGAAGATAATTATCAAGGAAGGAAACAGCAATCAACCACAGTTCCTGATTGGATTGCTCAGAGCGCTTTTATCCTATTCACGCTCGGTGTTATCATGTTATTAGGAGTCTGTTGTTATTGCTGTATTTTTGCACATCTTCTCAGACGTGTAAGTAACGCGCGTAGTTTCTAATTGAATTCTTATAATAATCTTTGATTATAATTTCCCTCTTGCAGAAGCGGAAAAACGAAATCGATTCCGAATCACCACCTAGCTACGAACAGCTTGTCAGAAATAGTTATATCATCGTACAGCCTTCATTACTCAATGATTATCATCTTTTAAAAGGCGATAAACACGAGGAAAGCTGTACCATTAATATTAATCCTGAAGATACAGGGGTGATGGACACCATCTCAAGTTCACCATCAGAAGTATTTAGATCTGACAACGACAATGAGGTCCGTCTGCCGCTTAGATGTGAAATGGAAACATGATAAATTTCTTTCATGATTGGATAGATGAATGTCGCGCGATTGATGAAACTGGCGCTATTTTGCAATGTTCTGTCGATCAAATTCTGTAAATATTGTACATAAATGTATATTTATAAATTGGATTTCCCCCTAAAAACGACAAAAGTGTACCTTCGAGATGAAATGCTGTCGAACAACGCTCAAAACTTTCTCTATTTCAAATGGAACTGTTTTGAAAATAAACCTTTCCAAAAATTCAAATAAACCTTAATTTTCTATCGCGTAAATTTCCTGTTTAAGGGGCTTTAGTCTAGGATTGGGGATAGGAATGGGACTAACAACTCGAGTTCAAACCGCACATGTTCACGAAAAAAAGATAAAAAAAAGTCCGGACAACTAGTAAAGACTAGACTTTAGAAACCTGTCTAGTAACCTTTGTTTGGTTTATTGAGGTGAAAAAGTATTGATCAAAGTTAGATATCGTTACGCTATTACATTTTTCTAATTCGTCATTGCCGTAAAAAGTGTTAAAAAACCATATCATCTAAGATAGATGGTAAAATGGCATGAAATATGATAGGCATGGAAATGAATTGATCGATTGATAATTTTTTTTAAAAAATTTGATTTTTTTAATATCGATTGCGTGTCGATGAGATTTGTTGATATGGCAACTATGGAAATGCCAAACATTAAAATGGCGATGGGCAGCATACGGAACATTAAGGTTTTAGGTGAGTTCATTTTTCTACATGAATTTACACATTTATTTTGCCAACGCCTTTATTTGCAAACAATTGAATATGCTATTGCGCATTTTTAACTGCTCATTGCTCAAATAATCCATGGAAATTGGGCGTATACTTTTTTGTGACGAAACAAGTAGTTGACGTGCGGTGTGCACATAACGGTTTATCTCATGTTTACATGAATTTGTTCTTTGTGTTAACTAATTTCTATGTTTCTCTTTTCAGCAATTTAACTTAATTATTATTGGAGAAATGGCAACCCAAATGGCATATTATCCTGGTGCCAATGGCATGAATCAGTCACCATTTCAATCGAGGCATGCAACTGGCCCCAGTCAGAGCCCTGCAAATGCAGGAAATAATTCCTTCCTTGGATCAGGATTACCTAGAATTGTTCCGGGAAGTGAACCATTGAGACCACCAATTCCACCTGGTCGCCACATGTTTCATCCCTTCAATAGACCATACCCTAAACCTGGTCAAGATCGGTCAGACTATGATTCCAAACAGTTGCGCAAGAGCTCAATGCGCAAAACTGTAGATTATTACTCTTCAGTGATTCGTATGCTAGAGGTAAATTGAGAAAGCTGTAAATACAAGGATTGCCTTTCTTTTTTTTGTAGTTAAAAATGATCTGATTTTTTAAGATTTCTTTTAATTTATATGTTCAGAGCTTTATCCAATACAATTCCTATTTAAACAGCATTATCTTGACTTTCATTTAGACAAGAGTCTGGCAGCGGGACGCCAGAGACAGGAGAAGTCTTCAACCCGACGTGTGTTATTATCCAGAAATGGTTCCTTCCTCTTGCTATTTGGATATGCCCAGCAATGCCATAACCACACGTTTTACCAAAGTAATGCATTATCGATGAAACAATCGATTTCGAATCTATTCTATCTTGTCCGTTTTTTAAAATTCCTATTACCCTAAAAGGTGGCAACAAATAAAATTCGTTGTCCAGTATTTTGCCTTACATGGACTCCTGAAGGCCGTCGTTTAATCACAGGGGCATCAAGCGGTGAGTTTACTCTGTGGAACGGCCTCACGTTCAATTTCGAAACTATTTTACAGGTATGAAAAAACTATAAATAGTACTCTCATCGAATAACACGGTAATCTAATCTCCGTTAATTCATAAACAGGCTCACGACAGCCCGGTCCGTAGCATGGTATGGTCCCACAATGATATCTGGATGGTGACTGGAGATCATGGCGGCTACATCAAATATTGGCAATCAAATATGAACAACGTCAAGATGTTTCAAGCTCACAAAGAAGCCATTCGGGGCATCAGGTATTGAAACCAAAACCAAACCAAAATATAAATCAAATTTCATTGCTGTGATACGTATAACCTTCGAACTTTTCCCAATCTTTTCTTCTATAATAAATGCGCTATAATACAAGTACGCTTGAAAGTAAAAGAGAAAAAAAAAGAAATCCTACATATCAAGAAAAAACTGATTGTGATAGATGCAACTGAGGAAAATAAAAGAGACTTCTTTTTTCAAACCTCTTTATACGATTCTGAAGTAAAATATTTTATACGGTTCGGTTATGAAACGCTACTCTCTCTCTACAAACCCGAAATTGCCTTATCGCAATAGGCGAACATAAATCGGAATATTTACCGAGGCCTACAATTAACTTTTCCATCGACCCATACTTTTCTGCCCCAATTAAAATTCTTTAGTCCACACAAGAAACATTTCCAATTAATCTGCTTGTAGTCTGGCGATTATAAAGCCATTTTAAGGGTGTGAATTTAAAGACCCTCAACATTTCTATGTATACAGTTTCAGTCCGACGGATCAAAAATTGGCCTCTTGCTCCGACGATGGAACTGTGCGAATATGGGATTTTGTCCGATGTCAGGAGGAAAAAATTCTTCGAGGTACTGAACTGAACTAATTGCTTTTGTTGAAATCGTGCATGCCTACTTCATGTCCATCAATTATTTCCATTAGGGCACGGAGCTGATGTCAAATGCGTCGATTGGCACCCACAAAAGGGTCTAGTCATTTCAGGCAGCAAAGACAATCAACAACCAGTCAAACTATGGTAAACTGCATTCCTATTAACGTTATATGTATTTCGTCATTGAAAGAGTAGTTAGTTGGCCACATTTTAAATGGTATACGATTACGCATACCGATGCATTACTAACCAAATTACATGACCACATCTACTAGGGATCCCAAATCTGGTCAATCGTTAGCTACACTGCATGCACATAAAAGCACGGTTATGGATGCAAAATGGAACAAGAACGGCCAATGGCTCATCACGGCTTCCAGAGATCATTTGATTAAGCTATTTGACATCCGTCGGCTGGATCAAGAGTTGCAAACTTTCCGTGGTCACAAAAAGGAAGCCTCTTGTCTTTCATGGCATCCATTTCATGAAGAACTTTTCTGTAGCGGTGGATCTGACGGAGCTATATTCTTCTGGAATGTTGGGTAAATTCATATTATTAAGTCGAGTACTATATTTAAAACATTTCCCTGACTTTTTCTATTTTATTTTGAAAACATTAGAACGGACAAAGAAGTTGGTGCTATCGATCAAGCTCACGAAAGTCTCATTTGGTCTCTTGCATGGCATCCGATTGGGCACATTCTCTGTTCAGGGTCCAATGACCATACGTCAAAGTTCTGGACGAGAAATCGACCTGGTGATAAGATGAGGGATAAATACAATCTCAACACATTACCACCTGGAGTCATGCCAGAAGATGCCGAGTTGTTGGACGACCATCACGCACCCAATATCCCAGGAATGGGTCCGGAAGACAAAGTGGAAGCAGAAGGCGGAGATGGAACACTTGGCCAGAGTAGCCTCAGTTTATTAAGTGCAGGCATGATTCCTGGTCTCGATGTGGAGCCATTAGCACAAGACGTGAAACCAATCAAGAAAGTTCCGTACGCCAAACCAATTCCACGTCACTTCCAGGCACAATGGAATGAGAGCAGTGCTAGCAAAAAGCCAGCCATCTTACCCACTCCCAACATATCATCTACATCTGGTGTACTCTCTGATGAAGAGGATCATGTCCTTGGTGTTGATCCCGTTGCCTTTGGTATGGAACAGTTGGGTCGCGCATCTTTGACCCTGTTCGGTACTACCAGCCAATGATCCAGAGCAATTACAAGAGTTACTTGATACAGCCCAGTCGTTACCTGTTACTCAACTCGCCACTCCGACAGCAGTCATTATCGACGGTACGATATTGTCCATCGAAGCCGATTCAGAGTTGGAGCGAGCCATTCGAACCGGCGAAGAAGAATTTAATCAGGTTTTATCTTCAATGGGCTTGAAAGTAACGGTTGAAGAGGAAGAAACTAATAAACCCGAAGTTGTTCCAACCGGCGAATACAATCAAGATCGAGAATTGGACGACGATGATTTCTATCCGCAATCTCGAACACCTGTACTGGACGACTCGCCGGGTTACAACAGGGGTCATTCAGGTATTGGTCCAACACCGACTGGTGGTCTTCTAGGAGACTTCCCAAGAGGTAATTTATTTGCTTAGTGATTGTTCAGCTAATGTCTATGTACTAAACTGTTGAATAGTTGTAGAATTCCAACAGAGGGGCCACCCTGTTCAACCCATCCGTCATCCTCTACCACCAGGCGCTGGGCAGCAACACCATCACCATCATCTACCACAGCAACCGCAACAACAAATGCAGCAACATAATCACCATCACCACGGAGGCTGGCAAGGCCAACCTCCACCTCAAGGTTTGATCAAAATAATACGAAAGGAAACGACAAAAAATTGATTGCCATTGTTATTGTTTTACTTTCAGAAATGGGAAATTGGGATCGTCCACCGTTTGAACCTCAACAGCAGCCACCACCAGATCGCTTTCCCCCGCGACCACCTCATGGTCAGGGCCCAATGAATAGACCCTACTTTCAACCTCCTCATCATCAGGATCGATTTAATCAAAGTGGGCCTCCACTTCCACCTCCGGGCAGAGGTACGTTATTGGTTTTAATTTTAAGGAATTTCATCTTAACTAATTATTCGCAACGAAAAAAAGGGAGAGGTCATCATGGACCACCAGGTGGAAATGCGTGGGGTGGTCCACCACCGTCCATAGATAATGAAGAAGATATGCATTTTATGGGAAATGGAGGACCTCCAATGCAACCCATTGAAGACGACATGCGGATGGAAGGTGGTTATCTTCCACCACCGCCTCAAATGAGTGATCGACACGGCGAAGGAAATTTTGGTGGTTGGGGTCCAGGTCCCGGTCCCAACAATTATCGTGGAGGTGGTGGTGAACCACCTTACGACAGAGGTGACGAAGATTACGGTGGTAGAGGTCCACCACCAGGTCATTTCGCTCCAAACTATCCTGGACAATTCCATCCACCCCCACCACATCATCAGCCTCCGCCAGGTCGTTGGAATCCAGATGGCGGAGGTGGACGAGGAGGTTTCGGAAGGGGTGGAGGAGGTAGGCGGCCTCGAAGAGGTGGATACAACAACTATTGATGAAAGAATTTCAAACCAATTGATGGATGATTTTGTATCTCTTATTTTCTCGCCATTTTTTATAAAATGTGTACAAAATTGAAAATGAATAATGCTCGCCATGTTCAACAACACCAACTGACTAATTCTAGGACCAAACAAAATTAAACCACCAAATAAAAGGTCAATCCTCGTTAGACTTGTATCCTATTTGGAATTGTACAAAGGGCAGTCTACATCATTCATTTCAACGTAGACCGATTTCAGTTGAGTATAACATTGAATGGCTTCGGTACTGCATTCGACGCCGATACCACTTTGCTTGAATCCCGAAAATGGTAATTCCACTGGTGTGACGTTAAAGTTGTTCACCCAAATCGTTCCAGATTGCAACCGGCTTGAAGTTCGATGTGCTCTTCTCAGGTCTCTGTTTAATTCAATTGCAAGTTTAACTTAATTAAGATTCAATATGTCAGATTAATCAATACTTAGTAAAAATGCCAGCGCTCAATCCGTAAGGAGTTTCATTAGCTCTACGAATAACTTCGTCCTCGGTATCAAACGGCAAAATGGTGGCGACTGGTCCAAAAATTTCTTCTCGAACAGCCGTCATACCATCGTGACAATTGGTTAGAATACACGGGGAAATGAAATATCCATTTTCAAAAGGATGTGGCATTTGAACACGTTCTCCGCCACATAATTTAATGGCCCCCTGTCAGATATTAAGATTAACTTAGCTATCATTTTTATACAGAAATTTTACTTTAGTTTACCTCTTCAAGACTTTGTGTTACATATGCGAGAACTTTTTCAGCGTGTGCTTTTGAGATGGTTGCGCCAACTTGAGTTTTGTCGTCAAAGGGATCGCCTATTACTAGTTGGGTGGTAGCTTTTACAAACTCGTTGGTGAATTGTTCAATTATGGAGCGTTGGACAAACACACGGGAACCGTTCGAGCAAACCTGAACGCAGAAGAATTTTAAAAATAAATTTGTGATTGTTTCCTTAAAAGAAACTTAAATTTACTTGTCCTTGTGATAAAAAATTAGCAAGAAGAGCGCCTTTGACAGCGTTTTTAAGGTCACAGTCGTCGTAAATAATTAGTGGATTTTTTCCACCAAGTTCTAACGTAACTCTTTTCAAGTCATTAGAAGCTATATACGGATAAGGAGCATAATTATTTTTGAGACTTGATAATTCCAAAATCATGCGTACCGAGCTTCATAATATTTTTCCCAGTGGAAACAGATCCCGTAAAAGATATTTTTGCCACATCAGGGTGGCAACACAAATGTTTTCCAGTTTCGCCAGAACCCTATACATACACATAAACTCATTAAAATAGAGACAACTTTGCTTGACTTGGTTGTTTGGATGACTTGCCTGAACAATGTTGAACACACCTCTAGGAATTCCAGCTGTGATTGCAAGTTCTGCTAAGGCTAAAGCGGTTAAAGGAGTAAGTTCTGATGGTTTATAAACCATTGTATTTCCACAAGTTAAAGCAGGTGCTACCTTTTTTATTTTAAACCCAAGTTATTGATCATGTATTATTAATTTAATTGATTTATAGTTTGTGCTTACTTTCCAGGAACATGTCTGCAGAGGATAATTCCAAGCACCTATACCTCCTATCACTCCGAGGCTTTCTCTTTTTATCAGTCCAAATGAGCTGTTAGGAAGCTGAATGTGCTTACCACTGACTGTGGAAGCAATTCCACCAAAGTATAAAAAACAATCAGCACAGCTTTGAATGTCCAACCTGGCCTCCCAGATAGGTTTCCCATTGTTTTCCACTTCTAATTGAGCTAAGGTTTCAAGATTTTCAGATATCTTCTGCCCCAAACTAGAAATAAGTTTTCCTCTTTCAAAACCTGATAACTTTTCAAAATTGTCAATAAATATAACATATGTAAAAGTTATAGAAAAATAGTACCAAAGACCATGAATGATATGCTTCCTTGGATGATTTGACTGCCTTATCAACTTCACTTGCTCCTGACAAAGCTACACTTGCTAGAACAACACTTGTTGCAGGATTCAAAACGTTTGTAAAACCAATTGAATCGATAGGGATGGGATTTCTCTCCGTCAACAAAATTAAAAGGTCCATCTTTCACATTTAACGTACTTAAGTATTTCAAAGACGAAGGATTCGACCTTGAAATAGATTTCCATACTAAAGATGTGTTCAAAAATATCATATTTAGATTTTTTTATCAGGTACTCATCAGATGTCAGAATTTCAGAGTCACTTGTCAAACGTTCACGCATGGTTCACGTGTTGACTCTGTTATGTCTAAAAGTGTAACTGTATACTGTAAACACCTCAATGTTGTCAAACATTGGCAACATTGACTATTTTAAAAGAATTCATTCGTTCATTTTCGATTACACATAAATCCTACTGCGCTTTAATAAAGTTTTATTTCCATCACTGTTGTTAAGTCATCAAAATGATATTCTTGCAAAGTTTTGAAATTGCGTAATTTTCGCATCTTCTGTTTTCTTATTTTGAGATTTGGCAATTTTGAAATGTGTTCGTCTGCTTACCGCGTCAATATTCCGACATTTCCGAGGTTTCATCCCATCAGTTTTTTCTGTAATAACCGTAACTCACGTGAAGGTTTTATGAACACGTGATTTATTTCTAAATGGACGGTAGAGTTAATCTTTCTCAGAAGACTCGATCAAAACGTGTCACTGTTCCGGAAATCTACCGTAAAGCGGCCCGAATCTTAAAATCAGCTGAGGAGAGGAAGGGAAGTCTCAAGAATTTAATCTACTCGTCCGGTTTTCGTGTAAGTGATTTTTCTCTCACATGAGCATAGGTGTCGTCTTTTAATTTGGAAATCGTTTTAGGATGTCAAACCTCTTTATGCATTGGTTGCTGAGAGTTGTAAGCATCAGAGTGAACTGGATGAGCTAGTAAATACAGCAGGTCTCCAAAATGTGCAACCTTTTGATCCCCATTTGGCCAGGATATTGATCACAGAGTTGCTTTGGGGGAAAGGGTATTTGAAGCCTGAAAATGCTCGGGCCATCAGGATAATTCTAGAATTAGAAAATGATCTCAGGCAGGCATTAGACAGCATGAATTCACAGGAAGAAAATGATTCTGTTCACCAAGTTTCAGGTAGGTTAATCCATTCTGTTCTATTTTGTATTTTCAGCAGTTTTAAAACATGGAGCCTAAGCAGAACAAGGGATTTTACCAGACGGAGTACCACAGTTCATCCTCTGCCCTTTGCACCTTGTTCCTTTTTAGTGCTGCAATGTTCACCCTTCCGATTGCTTCATATTTTGCCACAATTTATCTCCTGGATAAATATTATGGAATTCCATCTTCTGAGAGCTATATATATGCTGTCATTGCAGCAGTTATAATGGTTCAATTGGTCATTGCAGCTTACATATATAAAGCATTCCAAGATGATAAACCTCCCAAACAAGATTAAATTGCTTCACAAATGTCCATTTTCACCAATACAATATTTTGGAAAGAAAACAAATCTTTTTATTTTGGTTTGTTTTTCAGCTCCTCGTTATGTCCGTGTCAACACGCTCGTGTCCTCCACCGAAAAGGTCTGCACAAAGTTGATTGCAGATGGATGGAAACAAGTGAAATCGAAGAGAAAAAACCGGTTACGAGGGTTTCATCGAACGAGTTAGGAGTCTTAGTGAAAATGAATTTATGATGGACTTTCATCTGGATTTCCTGTTGGTTTTCCCGTCAAGCGCACAATTTCATAATCACGAACTCTTGAAAAGCGGATCGATTCTTTTGCAAGATAAAGTATGTCTAAATTCAATTGAAACTATTTGGAGTCATCATTTTCCTCGAATTCTTAAGGCAAGTTGTTTGTCGGCAGTGGCATTACAGACTAAACCATTTTTCGGCAAGATGATCGACGCTTGCTCTGCTCCTGGAATGAAGACTTCTCTTTTAGCAGCGCTATCCAATAACCAAAGGTAAATTACTATGATGTTACTCATTTTTGCAATTTGGTTTTATGTTTGAGTTGTTGTTGTCAAACCGCAGTCCCATTATTGCGATCGAGCGAGATGCTAAGCGATGTAATACTTTGCGTCAAACCGTAATCAAACGCTCGCGCATCAAAAGTTTCAGTTCAGCGCGCTGACTTCCTCAATCTTGATCCGGCTGATTACCAAGACGTGAAATACATCCTAGTGGATCCATCGTGTTCGGGAACAGGTATAATTTTCACGGTCCATGCAGCGCTATTTCAAAAGGGAGAACATTTTTTGTTATTAAAAGGAATCATCAACCGATTGGACCCAAAAAGAAAGCAGGAAGAAGGAGACAGTTTGGATCTTCGTCTGAAACGATTAAGTTCCTTGCAGGCACGACTAGTGGAACATGCCGCCACTTTTCCCTCCGTTGAACGAATCGTAATATTCTAGAGAATATTGATTTAATATTTTGATGCTAATATAGCGCATTTATTTTTATAGGTTTATTCCACTTGTTCAATCCACGAAGAAGAGAATGAAGCTGTTGTTCGACAAGTTCTTACAAAAATTGGTAAGTCGTTCCGTTTGGATGAAGCGTTGCCTTGGTGGCCGAGACGAGGAACAAACCGTTATGATAACCCACCGGGATGACAACATAGGCTTGAAATGTGTCAGGGCCGAAGCCAAAAAAGATTTGACCAACGGATTTTTTATAGCCCTTTTTGTACGGCATGATAAAAGGTCAAATTAATAAGTCGGTTGACTTGCGTAAAACTTCTCTCCTCGTTATTCCCGTTCTTTTTGTTTGCAGAGAGAAATAAAGTCTCTCCGACTTTGAATACAACTAACTATGATCCCGAAAATTTCATTATTTAACTTGGGAGTAGATAATGATACTGTGGGAGTAGATAATGATACTGAGTAGATTGCTGGGTCAATATTTTATTAACATAGGGAAAACAAAAAATAACAAAACATTTGACTTCGATTTTCTTGGAAAGTAACCAAATAATGCATTGGGGTAACTTCTGAATGTAAGAAATTAGTCTTCATCAGAGAGATTTTCATATTTCTGGGCTCCTCTTCGAGCCAGATGGTCAGCTTCGATGTTTCCAATGTCATTACTGTGACCTTTTACATGGATCTAAGCGAAAACGACAGATAGATTATATCCAAAATATTGATTGAACCACCGACTTACCCATTTGATATCCATGTCTTCCATTGCCATCAGCAATTCTCTATACTGCTTTTTGTGCTTCACCCGTCCACCATCACTCTTACGCCAGTCGTTGGAAAGCCATCCGAAAATCCAGTCACTTATGGAATCGATTAAGTACTTCGAATCAGTGTATATTGCCAATCTTTCAACACCTAGTTGAAAAGGAACTGAAACGAGTACATCAATAAAATTATGAGAAATATTAGCAAGACGTACCACGGTTTTTAACGATTTCAAAAGCTTTGATCACAGCTTTAATTTCGGCCACATTGTTTGTGACAGGATCACTTGAGAATTCCAGTGGTTTACTCACGTTTCTGTAATTTTTGAAAATAAGGTAACTAATAACAGACGAAAAAAGTTTAAAACACTTATTTCATTTACAACTTATGATGGGGACCAAACCAGACGCCAATGCCAGCTTGGGCATCTGGTTGACCATTTCTTATACAAGCACCGTCTGTGTAGACGACGACATATCCATCTGCATCGATTTTGAAATTTCCGTCATTGTGTGAACGAGTCCTTGTTCCGACGAAATGCGATCTTCTATGACATAGGGACCATAACCATTCTGCGTCTTGGACACCTTCCACCAGTTCATCCCACGTAAGATCAGCATCGTGTTTTATGTTATGACGGATCCGAGAGTAAATATCTTCAGTGACGCCATCGAGAAGACACCTCGCCTTAACTTCCCGTCGGAAGGATCCATAATTGACGTCTCCACCTCGACCGTACTCCTCGACAAAAGTTTGGTCAATTTCGTGGATGAAACTACGTAATTTTTGCGAACTAAATTGGCGCAATTCCATGATAGTCTTTAAAAAAAACTAAAGTTATAGTGTATCCTAACGGATAATAAATGACAGTAAAATTCGTGCAAACTTGTTTTTAATGAAATGAACAGCATTACTTACCTCCTCTAACTCTAAACTTCTAGGAAAGCAAAAGTTAAGTTTCATATTTCACTGAGACATTGACAGTTTTGCTGATCACTGGCCAGTTTTTAGTGTTGTTCTACACTATTTGATTTAAATTAAATAATTTGATCAATGTGATTCTAAAAAAACTACGGGGAAAAATTGAAATTTAACTGGCCTTCTCATAATTAAACTGCAAAAGCTGCGCATTATTTAATTTAAGTTTAAACACTTTACAAAAAATATTTTCTTCTTCAAACAGTCCAAAACGATAACAAGTTTAAAAACTAAATAGATGAGCTTGAAAAGGTTTTTTTAAAGATAAAAATATTTAGAAAAATGATAATATCGATTTCGTGGATTCAAATATTTTTCAAAAAAAAAATCGAAACGTGAATTTCGTCTGTACCACTGTACGGCTGTTGCTAGGCAACAGGATATTCACTTT
This sequence comes from Daphnia galeata, assembly GCA_030770115.1. Classification (NCBI taxonomy): domain Eukaryota; kingdom Metazoa; phylum Arthropoda; class Branchiopoda; order Diplostraca; family Daphniidae; genus Daphnia; species Daphnia galeata. The sequence continues at coordinate 12,839,315 of CM061115.1, read as the reverse complement.
CTTATAGTTTACATTTCTCATGGTTATTATTTAGTTTGTTTCCCTACGGATCACAAAGTTGCCGATGGATTCTCCATGTTCCAATGAGGAGTCTAAAGTCTCTCCTCAAGTCTCGCTCAAGGTAAGCTTTTGATTGTCCGTCAATTTATACATCACCAGGACTAATTTAGTATATACGATGGTGGACATTAGCTGGAGCCATTCGTGCACCAAGTCGGCGGCCACTCGTCGATGCTGTGCCTCGATGAAGCAACGGTGGGAAAACCATTGCTTGTCAGAGAAAAGGCCTTCTATGAAAACCTGCCAGAAATTATTACTCCATTTACTGCCCAGTACCGTGGAACAATTCAGGTGACTTGCAACGAGGATGCTGGTGGCTATCTCACCCTGACCACCTTCCCTCCTGCAGGTTATGTCGCTCATGAAGGAACTATGCCAGTCAAACACAGGTAATAACTAATGTTTTCATGGTTTAAAGAATGAGGTTTAAGTCTTTTGATTATTGTCAACAGAATAAAGTGGCACCATGGCATGTGCATCGATATTGAATGTGTGGAGACCTCCAGTGATGAAGATATTTTCGAGGATGACACTAGCATGACTCCAGTAAGTTCTTCACCGTGTGTGGAACATTCTGTCGAAAGGAGGCCAAGTCATAGTCACAATCCTTGGATCCTGCCACTGCCACAGGGGACACATAGCCAAAATGCTTGGGCTAGATGTGGACGCCACCCACTCTCCATCAGAGCCATTCACAGTGCCATTTCGAAAATTTGCCGTCCTTTGAATTCCTTCTCCTAGAGAATCTCACTTGGAGGTATATTAACTTAGTTCGACGTTGTTAGGACCCATTTTTACCCCATCAATATATTTGAAATTATAGACGGAAACGACCTTGTGTTTTGGATATCAAAATGGGTACTAGACAGTATGGTGATGACGCTCCGGAATCGAAACGTCGTAGTCAAAGTCTGAAAGTTGAAAATTCTACTTCAGGTTCGTTGGGAATCCGATTGTGCGGAATGCAAGTCTTTCAGGTAAATTCAAGTTTATGTCATCGACATGCTTTCATTTAACATTCTGTTCTTCCCCGTTTTCAAGGTTTCAACCAACAAGTATTTGTGTCGAAATAAATACTATGGTCGATCGTTGACAGACGATGGACTCCGCCGTTCGTTGACGCAGTTTTTCCACAACGGTGAACGACTAAGAACCGACATTTTTCTGCCTCTGTTGGATCGGTTGAACAGGTTGTTGGCCGTTATTAACCAGCTGGATTCATACCGGCTCTTTACCAGCTCATTGTTGGTCATCTACGACGGCCTCGATGGTCAGCCGAGTGAAATTGACGTGCGTGTTATTGATTTTGCACACGCCACTCAACGAGACATGACGGCCGAGTCTCAGGTTTACACGGGACCGGACGAAGGTTTCTTATTCGGATTGAAAAGTCTAATCGAGCTGATTGAAGAGCTCTCAAAAGAGGAATGAAGCAAATAGCATTGGCAAAATAAAAACAAAAGAAGATCTAAAGATGGATTTAAAAAGGAAAAATAAGGGGTGCTTCCAGTTATTTGTAAACCGGTATCGCCCGCTTCGTCTTGCAGCCACCACCGCACCAGTCCGAACGTCATTTGATGCATGTTCTTTTGGTCCAGCCAAATTCTTTGCGCTTCGGCTGACAGGATATTGTTGAGGAGGAACATGTTTTTTGTTTTGTTTTTAAGAAAAATGCTAGTCTGCTTATTTTTTCTTTATTTTCTTTCCTCTCGAAAAAATCTCTTTGCTTTTATGTCTTTAATCTTCTCCTATAATTTGCCATCGGGGTAGTTCTCGTTTATTTAGGGAAGCAAGGAAGAAGATAAATTTCCCATCATCATTCCATCTCTTTTAATAGTGAGTAGATCCAAAAAACAAAACAAAAAAATGCTTTGCTGCGGCGACACTTGTACGAAGGCGAAATTAATTTCTGATTGAGTTACCGGTGATTTAGTGAGTTGTTATTTCTTCTCTACTCTGAATTTATACAAAAAAAAAATGGTTTCATGTTAAATTGGGAAAACAAAAAAAACAAAAAAAACACCAACGCTTGCATATTTGCTATCATGGTCTTACTTAAAAAACAAAATTACAGTATCGTTCCACACACTAATGTTGCAGTCATGGTTTATCAAATTTCTTTTTAAGCCAGAAACCGAATACATTGTTTTTTCTTTTCATTATTTTGCAGACGATCGTCTCTACAAAGTCTACATTTTGTGTCCCCTATTTTCATTTGAACTTTAGAACAAAGTAACTGTAGTTGCTGCTCTGTACGGGGCGAAGTAGTTATATAAACTCGTAAATTTCGACATCAGAAACCGCCGCCACCATGTCGTTGCCGAAGAAAAAGATTCGAATGTAATTTTGACTCTCGAAATTGGTCAAGAGGGGAAAAAAAAATGGTAATCATTATTATAAGTGCGCCATAGTACGAACGGCTCTCCGTTAGATGTTTCAAACATGTTCTTCTAGACGTAATAGACCGCGGGCTATTAGATAGAGACGAAGAGGTGTGCAACGGTACTGCGCGCCATTTGGCATTTCAAACCGTACAAACCACATTTGTCTTACCGTTCGACTTACCTTTTTATAACTCTCTTTTAATTTAAAAAAAAAAACATGTATATTACTGCATATACAGTGTAATGTGTGCCCTCTATAGATGAGTACGTTAAATAGTGTCGATTCCAAATTGTTCACTTCCGCTCCTATATTATAACTAGGCGCGATCGATCATTAATCGGTGGATGATATTACGGATACCCTGAAGCGCATGAAAACAAATTTGATGCCGCAAGAATGCCATCATCTTCCGTTTCATGCCGGTTCTCAGCTGCTGCTAGGATCGCGTGGTAATATTTTTAAAAAATCAGAATTACGCAGTATACTGTCTGTTGATCTAATATTTCTTTATATAATAATTGAGGGTTGCACATTTTTTTTCAGCGGGGAATGACTCGTATAATATTTTTAGTCGGAAACAAATTATTTTTTAAAAAGAAGACGAGTGAAAGTCTAATTTCGTAATAATAACAGACGGATGCGTTGGCGGAACTAATAATTGTCATGAATGCGTGACGAGCGAGGGGCAAATTGGCAAAAAGTTGTTTGAATTTACTATTCAAAGGAAACGATGTCTAGTCCCTTCATGCATTACTCTTTAAAGAGTCACTTCCATTCGTTTCTTTCTAACTTGGATGCATAACAATCTAACATATACTGCTGGGCAAAACTTATTCCAAGTATAGCAGAACCAACCTTCTTTCTTTTCCTGTACGAGTTCATTCAACAACAATAATAAGTACATTTCTTTTATTTCTAATTATTAGTTTGTCGATTGCTCGTTTAATGTGACAGTTGCTGCACTTAATGAACAACACTATCGTGAAATTACCCGTGGAAAAACCTCAAAGTCTTCTTAAGAGGTATTAAGAGGTATTTTCTAAAGGTATTATTGGCACTTGGTTTTTCATTTACTTCCTTCTTCCAAAAATGTTAAAAATGTTTAAAAATATAAAGAATTGAGCGGAGGACTGTAGGTCTGAGTCCAAGGTCAACGAACTGGCCTTTTACGCGTTGAGAATACAACACAAACAAATGTGCCGAACCCGAGAAAAAACCCAACGCGCATCAGAGTATTCACGGTCTTTCCATGTACACGTAACTTAAAAAATACGGAACAAGTTTTTTAAACTTTTGGTACACTGGCCTATATATATAAGAAATTTATTTACGTCGTACTATACACACATGTTACTACAAAGAAACCCCATATACGTACGCTATGTTGTTGTCATTCAAATGAATAACGACGCAACAACAGAAAAACCTCAAAAAACCCCAAAACCAATTCCTCAAATTTGCTTTTGTCTTGTATTTCATCAACATTTCTCCTTAATGACAAAACTCGTCTATACTCCCGATGTTATTGGCCTGGTAAAGAAAAGCCACAACAATCACGTCATTCTGCTGTCGTCAAACATAAATCAGTTGAGAAATTTCTTTCGGTTTGTCTATTATTCGATTGGTGCTGATGATCCATCCATCCATCGAATGGAACACGGCAACAAATTTCCCATCGACTATTTTCAGTCCGAGTTTATTAGCACAGATTTCGCATTATTGCAAAACTCGTTCGACTTAAACGAATTGGTTGAGAGACTCTCTCACCACTTTCAAACTCAAACGGCAAACAAATCATTCGTGATTGGGTGAAAGTCGTATGATGTGATGAGTAGCTTACCGACATGTTGAGAGTTGCCCATTTCCGCGTCAATAAATAAAGTGAAAAGTAAAACAGGAGAAAATATGACGAGACTTGTTATTTTTCCTTTCTCTTCTCTGACGTAAAAAAGGGGAGGATTTATTTGTTATTCGTCTGTATATTATTATTATAGACACATTTTCACCGGTAGACGACACCTACGGCGGGATGATGGAGAGAAGTTCGTGAGTTCGGAAAGGAAAATGAACTCTCGACATTGTACTTTCAAAAAAATGGAAAAGAGAATCAAATAGAAGGAAACCCAGCAACAGCAGCAGCAGCACTCGTCAAATAAAAGAGGGCCAGCAAAACATTTATTACATCCATGTAGCGAGAGAGAAAGAGAAACGAGTTAAATGAACGCGCCCAACTTTCACGACGAACATCCGTCTCCATTCTTGTTTTTCTTTCCTATTTTTCTTATTACATTCACGTTGTGTATGTACGTTCTCTCTCTATATAAGTTAAACACACCTTTCACCCTAGAGACGTGTGTATACTACATGTGTGTGCGTGTCTTATTACCTCCAATTAGCTCGGGCGGTTGCTTATAATGTTGAGAGTCTCGTTCAGCATAGCAGAGTAGAAAAGGAGTGAAAAGGAGAAAGCGAAATTCACCTGAGAAAAGGCACCGATGCTGTTTCATGAAATCGACATTTTTATTTCATCTGCGCTGATGAGGTTTCCTTTCAACCGAAAACTTTTTCCGCCTCACGACTTTTTCGGCTCTTTTTTGCCCAGAAAATTTAAAAATCCAGGCATAGCTGTAGTAGACAGACCCTATAATCTTCTTCGACTATACTTTATTATTATATATAAGAGAGAAACGTCAAATTGTTAATGGTCTATTGTCAAGCTTTTTACATATAAATATAAAATGTGTAATATTACAATGTTAAAAGAAACAGGATAGGATTCCCGCATTAACCTATAGCCAAGATCTTTTTATTATTTAAGAAAAGAAAAAAAAAAGGAAAATAAAAAACCTTAAAGTAGGTTGTGAAGTTGACAGGGTCGAACCACAATATAACAAACACGAAAATTCTCTTCCTACTCCTCCTCCTCTTTCACGCAGGTCAACAGATGATAAGAAGAAGAAGAAGAAGAATAGGGTAGGAAAAAAAAACAACTGTACTGCAACACAGCAGCGTTATCGGTTATTCCCATTGAAAGAGATTTTTTCTAAAAAAGTTAAATAAAGGAGATATATCACCTTTTGCCGTAAAAGGCGCTGTGAGGTAGTGGAACTCGGCCGAGCCTCTTCGTATGTGCGTCTTTCTATAACGAAAAGCCGGGCGAGTGCAGCGCAGTCCCGTTAGTTCTTTTAAAAAAAAGTTTCATTCCTTTTATCCCGATCTTATAAGATTATTCACCGGCATCAGGATGATGAAGGTTATCCAACAAAAGTACATTTTTTGGTAGCTGGAAGTAGGTGATGAACAAGGAGGTTCAAATTATATATTTTAGTCTTCATTTACCATTTGCAGCAATGGATATATGTTTGACCTTGTATCACCTCCCTATAAGAATAGTAGAAGAAAGAAACTGCTAATTAGAAAATGATCGAGGATCAGGTCTAGTGCACGAATGTAATATCAAAAGGGCAACCACATCACATTCCCGCGTCCGTAAATGTATAACCAAACCATTATGGGAATCGAAATGTTATTTCTCCGTTCGTTCTTGTCAAAGGTCATTTGAAGACAACAACAAAATAAGGAATTTTTTTTGTTTGGAGTTGTTGGCTTCTGGTTGTTTCCTGATGCAAAAGTCAGAGGTTGGCGTGTATTAGAATAATTCAAATAACTCGACTACCGGGTTTACTGTTAGTTTCATGATCTTGAATTGGAATTCAAAAGAAAACAAAAAACAAGATTAAATTTTGTTAAAGAATAAAAATAAACAATTCAAAACATCTGTTGAACAGTTGAAAGAAATGCTGTTTGCATGTATTCACCATCAACAGTCTTAAATATACGATTTAAAAGATTATTGTATAAATTACTATGGACGAAAAATTCCGGTTCTTTTAATGGCGACATTTCCCGCTGAAATAACGTCAAGATTCCGCATTATAAACTGCTCAAAAGTCTATAATATGATGTGGGTTGTTATTTAATATCTTCACCTCAATTGCGCACAAGATATTGCCATTGCATCTGAGCTGACTATGCCATTAAGTTTTTCTCCATCAAACTGACAAAACTCTGAGAACTCTTTTAAGGATAAGAAAGAAGTTAATGAAATATAAAAAAAAAAAAGAAAGACCTGGCCGGAATGAATGTGGGTCAGAGTCCTTCTTGCGGGCAGGTTTCCCTCCTCTTTGTTCACAAAAAAAAAATAACCACCACCACCACGACTACCACCTTTTGTGTATCCCGCCCTCGACCGACGAAACTCACAGCACAAAACCTCACGAGCAATCCCGTCCGTCCCGGTGCGAGCATAAATACCTGCAGACGGCGTCGTTTGACGATCATACCTCAGACAGGAGCAGCCAAAGCCAGTGCTCCACAATATAAGCGAGAACAAACAAACAACACATTTGATTTTTGGACGACACTTTTCGATCAAAAGGTAAATATATTTCAATTCATTTATTTTAGATTCTTATTAGTATGTATCATTTTTAAAAACGACGTCCATTCAACATTTCCAAATCATTTTTTGTTTTTTTGGTAATTTGTTATTTGAGTTTTGGGGTCTTTGACTTGTTGTTTTTTGCGATGAGAAAAAATGATATGCATCTAACGATGGGAAGACATGCTGAGGGTGTGTTGTTTTGCGCAAAGTTCATTGACATTCAGGTGACATGACCGCTGAAAAAGGTGGAAAGCAGCAGATAAAAAAAGCGAGGAGGTCCTGTTTTCTTTTGTGGGTCAAGAGTTAAAGGCTGCCCTTTTTATCGTATCTGTTTTTTTTTTTTGTTCTTTTCTTCTTCATCCTCCGGGCTAATAAGAGAGGTGGGACAGGTATATACCCGGATATTCTCTTCTCTGTGTGTGTACACCATCTAAGCTGTTAGTTCAATGAACTCTCGACCTCGACCTCTACCTTTAAGTTGGTCTCTCGTCATTTGGCATTGTTAGAAAAAGAGGAGGGCTAACCAAAAGAAAAAAAAAAAAAAGGGGGACGGCGGAATGATTTCCGTCTAGTGGCGGGCGGACGCTCTTCCATGTCGCTCACTTCTCTTTCAACTGCAATCCAACTCGAATCGTTGTTTCATCATCACCTGGTTTATTGATTTTCCTTTTTTTTTAAAATTCATTTCATCATTTTGCAGAATGTTGCTGCAGACATTGTTCATGATCGTTTGCGGCTTGACTGCCGTCACCGCTCAACGAGTCTTGGCCCTACCCGACCCCAAGTCTTGTGCCAAACGTGAGTTGTTATTATTTCCACATTTATTATGAATACGATAATAAATTTTTAATTTTTATGAAATGTAAAAGGTGTTAAACACGCTCTGTGGACCGATCCTCTTGGCAACACTCACAACTATTTCTTCAGCTGGTTGCACCCTGCCACCGCCTCATTGGAAGTCGATTGGCTCGACGCCCGTAACGTCTGCCGTCGTCATTGCATGGACGCCGTCAGTTTGGAGACTCTCCAAGAGAACGAATTCATCAAGCAACAATTGGCTCGCTGTAAGTTTGTATTCTACATCATAAAATTATTATCTTCGTACAGAATTTGATTAAAAAATAATGTTTCTATACTATGAAAGATGGCGTCAAGTACATCTGGACTAGCGGACGCAAATGCGACTTTGACGGATGCAATCGCGCTGATTTGCAGCCAACCATCGTCAACGGATGGTTCTGGTCCGGTTCTGAAGGCTAAAGTCCCACCCACTGATCAACGCGCTTTGGGAGATTGGTCCAACACCGGTGGAGATGGTCGCCCACAACCCGACAACCGCGAAGATGACGTAAGCATTTCAACTTCCTATTGACCTGATTTCATTTTCTTTTGTCTAATAAAACCTTGTCATGTTTTCAACAGGAGGGTGAGCCTTGCTTGGCCATCTTGAACAACTTTTACAACGATGGCATCAAGTGGCACGACGTCGCTTGCAGCCACGAAAAACCCTTTCATCTGCGAGGACAGCGAGCAATTGCTCAACTTTGTCCGCTCACGCAACCCAGAAATCCCTCTCTAAACATTTGAATTCATTTTTTTTTTAACAACTCGTTTATTTTCGAATAAGCATTTAAATTACGAAAAAAAAAAGAGAGAAACAACTCATTCATTAATGGCCGTAATGCTGTGCAACGGTTCACATGGCGATGTACATACAGCCAGACCTTTTTGCAATTAATGTTCACGCATTCAGGGTCTCTTGACGACCCGACCGTATTGCTGTTCTTCTCCCTCCTTATTTTGTCTTCTACCCCCTGACCCTCATCCAAAACCCCAGTTATTATAAGAAGATTACACACACAAAACACACACCATACACACAAACACACAAAAGCGTAACATTTTCTCTTATGTCTTTTTCTCGGCCACGCAATACATTCTTTTTGTTATCTTATCATCAGAGAGAAATAATAACAAAATTGTTGGTCACAATAGATGAAACCAAAAAAAGTATTTAATGTAGTGAGGATGAATTGGCTGTATTGTGTAGAGAATCAGTTTGAATGTTGTTGAGATGGGAAAGACCAGGCCGTCATTCTTTTGTAAGAAAATGTCAAAGACATGCTCAACCGGGAATCTTTACGCTGATAGCATTCGTTAAAGTCCAAACGGACGCCAAGTCCTTGTAGATTGGGGTCGGAATGAGACGACAACATAAACAGAAACGTCTGCACAAAGTTCTGTCGTATCAAGTCATACAAAAAACAAAGTGTTCAAGAATCATCATAAAATTTAAATTAAAAACTAAACAGATTTGATTTTTACCTGGTAAGAGGTGCTGATAGTACAAAGTTTGGCTTTGATAGTTGGCAGGAAAGACTCGAAAGACGACTTGGATTGGCCCTATAGGCAAAACAAAGAAACAGTTAGACAACAACCAAATAATCTGCAACCTGTTGATATTCGTTTGTTTACCTGGCGTTTTTCAACTTCGAGAATGGCGGTTGAGAAAAGTCTCTCTTGAATTTTGCTGAATTGCAACATGGATTCATGAATGCCTCTCAAATGATCTCTTATATCCTAAAATAATAACACCCAATTCATTATTATAGCGGATGATGAGAAATTCAATTAATGTCACCCTTGATTCTTCGTCGAGGAGAGCACGGCTCGTCACCGTCTGCAAAAAGTGTTCGTGAGCTGTCAAAAGTTGATCCATGGTTTTCGAATTGCGTAAGGCGACGCTAAGCTGCTCCCAGGCACAGGCCACTACTTCAAACGATAGATAGTGCGACATTTCCTGGGCAAAGTGGATCATTTCGGATAACAACAACTGCGCTTGATGCAAGACTCCTTGAACCTCTGCAATGAAACACGTTTTGTTTTCACGTTAATCTTCTTGATTTCGAATCCATTTCAAATGTTCAAAACCTAATAAGCCCCTGAGCTGTCGTCCTTCCGTCAGCTGTTGGTGGCGTAATTTGGACATGATCCATTCCATGCGTTTCGAGTGCCAAAGGCCGTGAAAGAGAATCTCGTAACGCGTTTTGACTTCAGGTGTCAGAATGGTTCCTAGCGGTCCGTCTACTTTGTAGTCGAGGCTAAACACATCCCATCCGCTGTCACCTAGTGACGGTTCGCTGATGCGAACATCAAGTCGTTTCAAAACATCCGCATCGTCGTACTGGCTGTTGGTGCAGCGAATGCACTTGTCGAGAATGGAGGCCAATAAACGGCTCATTCTTGTGCTGGCAGGTTTGTCCAGCTCGGGCCTTTTAGGAAAATTCTTTCATGATTAATTTGTCTTGAAATAAAAAGGGGAAAATAGTTTAGGTTTTACGCGACGAGTTTCATCAGATGATTGATAAAATCTCCCTGGCCAAGTAACAGATACTGACGAAGGGCACACAAGTGGAGTTTGATGTGGTAGCGATCCAGCAAAACTTGCAACAGGTACTGAGATGCAGTACTGTAAGCTTCTTCGATCGATTCCCAATCCAAAGATAACAACGATTCTAAATGAAACATGACATTTAAATAATGAGGTAGAATGATTTGTTGAATCATTTTCAATATACCGCTACGCTCTTCAGCTGTACGACGAATCTGGTTCAGTCCAGGTATGGGGCTTTTATCTAGACAAATTTCGCGAAGAAAGCAAATGCTCTTTCCAGTGGTGGCCACTTGATGGCCTTGCTCTTGAGTGAAGAAATTAGGCACCATGACTGATCGTTCATAGTACTTGTCATTCCACAAACTGCCAGCATCAACCGATAGACTCACGCCGATGAAGAATTCGCCATAAGGATCACGAAGTTCGCCCTCAAAAGTCCAAAGCATCAACATTTCGTATAACGGACGACACACTTGGACGAGAATTTTCAGCACGACAGTTTTCAAAGTGGCGTTGCCTTGTAAAACGAAAGAGTGGATGACTGAGGCCAGAGCTCCGCCTCGTTGACCATGACACGCTTCCACCAAAGCGGCCAGAAGTTTCATCCTTGCTTTAGGTTCTTTCGTCCATACTAACAGCCTCTGGAATGTTAAGCCTTGCGTCTCAACTCCAACGGTATCTCCTGGTTTGCCAGCCTGCACTTCCATTTGTGATTGAAGAACTGCTAGTAGTCTGTAGTATTCACCTGAAACCAACCAGTTGATTCAAATTGGTGACGAAAAAAAAAGAAAAAACGTTTCTTTATTCACGATAAACTTACTCAATTCTTCTTGTAAAGCGGCGGAAAAGGCCCTTGCAGCTAATCCACAAGTTGATTCAGTTTTGGGCGATTCACAATATCTTTGAACTTTGTAGAAAAGCCAGCCTAATTCCACCAAACTGAGAACCATTTGCTTCAATGCTTTTGGCAATTTTACCTTAAAAGAAAATGAAATTAAAGATTTAAAAATATGGGTGTTTTCAGTTGCATAACATGAAAAATTACAGTTGATTTAAGCTGAAGATTCTCATGAGTTGCATCCCACTGGAACACTTGGCCTTGTATTCCCTGGAAGGCATAGAGGATCTCTCTAAGTAATACTTGGTTGGAGACATCTGAATGGCCTGTAAAATGAAGAAATAATTGATAAAGATTGAAAGTTTTGCCTGGTCTAAATATGTGTGTTTTTCATTTCAGGTTACAATAGTACCCAGTACATACCATAAAGTGTTGTTTGTGCTGCACTCTTTTTGCTTGATGCAATAGAAATCAGAGGAGAGTAAGGAATTTCTGTAGTTTTAGGTGTCTTAACTGTTGTTGAGGTCTAAAAAGAAACAAAAATAAACTAGAAAAAAGTGTACTAGATTTTTTTCAAAAATCTGTTTTACATCAGAAGTAAATGTTGATAATGATGGTAATGTGAAAGAATGTCGAATTAGAGGTTCAGTTGCTGCTGAAGCAGGAGTTTGGGCCAAGTAGTACATCAATTCCAAAACAGCTTTTCTATTTTTAAGAATGGACTGAGGAAAATGTAAAGTTAATATTAAGCTAAATTATATTATGATGATTGTCACTCACACTTGCAGTCAGTCTGGCATAAAGTTCATCAAATTTTCTAGCATCTTGGTAACGCTCCTTAGTACCCAGCAGCTTCTTTATGTTTTGAACAATGGAAAACTCTGTTTCCTGGTTGTGCAGTGTGAGTTGTTGTGACGACAGCAACTGCAACGCGAGTTTGTACTTTAATTCATATTCTTTACCTATTAACCCAGAAAAAAAAAAGTATTTTCATTTCTCATACTAGGACAAACAACAAAGAGATCTTTAAGCAATTTTTATAACAAATATTTTTAAAATAAATTGTTCTTAAATACTAGTTTCGGAAGATTTTCCACTGCTCAAAGATCGGCAAAGTTTTTCGACGAGAGCTGGTATCGTATTTTCATCCATAATTTTGAAACTTGTCAAACAAACTGTAGTGCTTTTTTTATAAACAAATTTCAAAAAAGAATCTACTGCTAACATGAGCTCTATTGGTAGTTTGCCGAGGAGGCGTTAGATGGCGTTTCATTGTTTATAAAACGTACATCAAGGACAAAAAAGAGAGTAATCTCAAGTTGGGTAACGAAAAATTAAAGCGAATAAAGATTCAAGATCATATTTAGTGGGTCATTTGTACATAAGGATAGAAAATGACAGAGGTGAAACGGTTACCAGTGTTTGTTTTCCCTAGTTCGCTCAATTTTTTCGCAGATGAGTCGTCTACGCATAAACAAATGGTTACTGTTTACAACCCATACGATTTCGTAGTAAACTTCAAAGGTGCGTTGGTCACTTTTAGCAACTGTTGTGTAAGTCCTTGGAATTTTGATAACCTGACCTCTTTTCACATTCTTTTTTATAGTATTGTGCAATGCTCCACACAAGTACAGGATTGTTGATCCCGAGGGATCTATAAAACCTCACTGCTGTGTGGATATAGTCATTCGTCACCTTTCTATAATGCCAACTTGCTATCATGTTACAGACAAGTTTAGGATTCAAATGAATGAGCACAACAGTAGGCAGCTGTTGGGGAAGAAAGATATCTCGGTTATTTTATTGCCAGGGAAATCAACAGGAATCTCAGACTCCACTGCTACTAATAGCATGGATAACTTCAAACAATTCTCAACAGAATTGGCCTCAGCCTCTTCTAGTGACTCAGGTTCCTCAACAATGCAAATTCAAGCTTCCTCAAATAATCTTGCAAAACTAGGTTGTTGCAGATTTTTTTTTATTGTCCAAATTTTCCTACTTATCATGCAATTTTTGTAGGTTATCAAACTGCTGGACCAAATTATATTGCTATTGTAGTGGCAATTGTTTGTATTATAGCTCTAATGCTACCTTCAAATGAAGCTGAAGGTGGGTCATCAACATCTATGTGGTCAATGTTTCACTTGTCTTCACAGCAGAAATTGGTATTTGCCTATTCTCTTGGTAAGTGTATTGAAAATTTCAGAAATTAACTCAGCAACTGATTTTTTATTTCGATTGGAATTAAGGTCTTGTTACAATGGTCATATTTCGAGTATAATAAGCCTTTTTCCTGTTGAATTTCGGAGTGCGCAATGAATGCGCAATTTTGTCTTCGCTAATTTAGAGATGTGAGAATTGTTGAGATTTCTTGAAAATGTCGGCTAAGAATAAGCGGACAAATAATTTATAAAACAAATTTTAAAATTGGCTGGTCTCTTGATTGAAAATTTAAATGAAAATTAAACATAGCATCAATTAATATGGAATATCGTGTCCCCGATTGCAGACAAAACTCCAACCACCCTGTAAAATTCAAGAAGAATTATAAAGAAACATTTTTGTGAAATGGCTGCATTTTTTACATTGTATTTATTATTGACAAGACGACTACGTACCCCAATGACAAACTCCCAACCAGTGCCACCAGGACAAGACTTAGTGATTCCTCTTCGTATACAAATTGAACCTCTTTCTTTTACTTTAGGTTCGTTATTCTTCAAATCCAGCACAGCCCAAACCTAAACAAATGGGTACGATTGATGCTCCCGGCAATGTTGGATATCAAGTTTAAAGCTTACCTGGTCGTGTTTCCCTACTGATACGTGTAGAACGTGTTCGTCGATAAGCTCCCATGAAGTTCCCTCAGGAAGAATTGAAACGATATCCTTACGACGATACAAACGGTCCTGTGAGTCTACTGCCCACACTTGAATGTCCCCAGCAGAAATTTGACGGAGAGTGGGATTGCCTTCGGGTCGATCCATCAAAAGCCAAGCCACTCCTGAATGGATACAAATTTTAATCAATCCCTGTTTAGAAGCTCAATTTAATTTTTAACGGACCATCAGGATTAGTGACAGTAACTCTATGACGTAAAGCGGGCGCTCCCAATGAGGTGATTGCCCACACTCGCCCGTCTACCCCAATCGATAAGGATTGGAAAGCATGTTCGCCCAAAACTGCCTCCCACGATTCACCCTGTGGCTTTAGCACAGTCACTCCCACTCGCCGAAGAATTGAACCATTAGCTGCAATAGCCCATAGTAGCAGCGGTTCTTCAGGACGTCCGCTGTGATCCACCTAGGTAACAAAAAAATCATCTGAAAATCATTCGACCTACTTGAGCCTCAAAAGAAAGAACTAACCTGCATTGAAACGTCCAGTAATTTTGTAAGGCCAAACTGAAACCACGGTCCAGTACTAGTGTACCGACATTTGCGTTGCCAGCGCTTACGCCTAACGTAATCGAAAAGATCCTTTGTAGGCATGGTAACGAGAAGGATAATCTGTAGCGTATTGCCATCCATCTCTATCGGCCCCATCAGGTGGATGGTAATCGACCAACCATTCGGAAACCTAGTTTCGGAATAAGAATATCTTAAATGTGTTCAACTAATGTTTATTGAAATTATGTAATACCCAATTCCAGTTTCGGTTCGGAAGAGACATGTTTTCTTTACTGTACGCGTGAAGACCAGTGATGTCACTCCATGATGGTCTATCAGTCGGCAAACCGCGCGCTGAAAATCCAGCCTAATAGCATCCAAAATCAAAGAAATGAATTTCTTTATTAATACAATTGGGAAATGCTGCAAAACGAACCACAGGGGTTCCAATCGCTGATTCTCGTAAAGATTCACGTGCCCTTCGTCGCTGAGCGGATGGATCCCATGAGAACTTCCACCAAACACACCTTTAAAAAACCCGCCTCCGTGAAATCCTGTGTGGATCCAACAAGTACCATCTTGGCCAAGTGCCCAGGCTACTCCCCCAGATGACGTTTCAATGTGGCGAAAATGGCCACCGAGTTGGGTCCATAAAGCGTGGGAAGGTATGTTAGTTTTTGGTATAGAATAAGAAACTGAAAAAAGATTGACGTCGCCTTTGATGACGACATGAGATGCACTGAAAGGCGAAAGTCTATAGGCGAACGTAAAAGTGATCTCATTTATTTTGACCTAAGGTGCAATAGAAAGAAGAAAAATAAGTTAAATATGTTCATCGATTTAAAAAAAGAAAATTCAACTAACTAGATACTGCTGTCTCTGACAATGAATGGACATGGTAAATCTGTTTCCTGGCTCAAGATCAAAGGCGCCCGATTTCTCTTCAATATCCCACATATTGTTTGAGTACGAGTTGCGCACAACTTCAACTGATCCAGGGCAGGTGTCGAAACGCGGGTTGATGTGAAGGGCTATATCTCTTTTGGCAGTGTATACTTCTTGGGGATGGATCTTTGGCCCGCACTGTAAATTGACGGAGAAGCGGCATGCGTTGGCAGGCACAATGCCGCTAATGATAATGCCACAACCACGATAAAAACCGTCTGGAGTATTGTGGATGAACAACGATGATAAATTAGCTGATGTGTCTGAAGTCATTTCAATCTGGTAAGGAACATCTTTTCCCTCCTGCTCGACCTGTGAAAATATCAAATTGGAACACAGGTGAAATTGCAACGATAAAAATGTGTTTACCTTTGTTTCGTGAACGAAAGGATCCCCCATGTCCG
This sequence comes from Daphnia galeata, assembly GCA_030770115.1. Taxonomy (NCBI): domain Eukaryota; kingdom Metazoa; phylum Arthropoda; class Branchiopoda; order Diplostraca; family Daphniidae; genus Daphnia; species Daphnia galeata. The sequence goes on along the minus strand of CM061115.1, from coordinate 12,823,456 downwards.
ACAAAGCCCAAACCGATTGAGCGAACATTCCAGTACTCTGGCGTGAAGTGCGTGTCACTTTTGTCAGGTGAGCTGCCCAATCTTCGACTTCTTCTTCACTAGCAAACATCAGTTTAATCGGTGGATTTAATAAATAGTGGATGACCAATCCAAGATTGCCACTACGTCGAATTGCCGTGATTTCGACAGCCAACATTCGCAAGTCTTCGACATCCAACAAGGGCTCTTGACTGCAACAACGCAACCCAAGATTGACCCAACGATTATTTAACAATGCTCTTCCGTTCTTGATCCAGTCAGTCGTTTCCGCTGCCGTGGAGTAGTCCGCAAATTTGTCCTGCCACTGATTATGACGCTGCCGCAGCTTATCCAATATTTGGCCTCTCCAAGGCTCAACCCAATAGGAATCAGCGCTGTCCTCCAATCGTTGTACGAAACCTTTTCCGTCAAAAGCTAGCCAGAGAAAAGTTACGTCTTCGTTCTTGAGCATTTTCCAAGATCGTCCTCCAGACTCTTCATTTTTTATGCCCGTCCGCAAGTAAAGTTTTTGATCTTGGATCAAAAGACCGCACACTTGGTTGTCCGATCCAGTGAAAACCAAGTTCATTTGGCCAATCATAGCTGTCCAACTCGAACCAAGTATAGACGAGTCTAGTCCTTTTCTCAACCAAACTTCGTTGTCTCGACTAACTGCCCAAGTTGAGGTAGGGCCGACAGAGATATGGTTGAACGATAGACCCTTAAAGGGGGGAGGAACCTCGTACCAACTAATACCTGTTTCGCAATTCCAAGTTATTCCGTTACGTGTTAACAACTGTCCACTCCTGCAAATGGATGAATGGTATTTCTATATTTTTTTAAAACGTTCATACACAAATTAATTCATATAATTTACTTACCAAGCTAAAATCCAAACTGTCCCTTGAGGACCGACACTCACTTGACAAGGTTCGCAGCCCTGTGGGGTTTCAATTTTCTTCCAATTACTGCCATCGGGACACGTGAGTAAGTTGACTCCTTCTCTGTATCGAATGTGTAATTAATTTAGATCTTACAAATTATTAAATAAATAGCAAACCTGTATAACAAAAGACCGTTAATTGTGACTGCCCATACAGCTACAAAGCCAGTCACAGCTCCGGGAATTTCTGACCCACCGGTTGCAATATCAATGAAAGGTTCCATCATATCGTTCAGTACTATTGGAGGTAAGGAGACCCAAGAACGCAAACCATTGTATCTTCGATGTCGCACCCATTTTCTTCGCCTGACACAAGAGTTCCAAGCCTTGGCTGCAGAATAAGCTCGAGGAAAATCAACTGAATACATCCAACCCTATATATCATATGAACTGTAAGGATAACCTCACACTGACTATGTTAGTATTTTAAATTAAAATGAACTCACATCAGATTCCAGATGTTGTCCTTCATGAAGTAATTCAAGATGCCACTGGTCATCCCACACCCATGCTGGACTGGGTAAATTTATTTTTTTGAGGTCCCGGTCAGTCAGACCATCTTGGCTTGAATAAAATGGCCTGTCTGTTGGTAAAAGTTTGTTGGAAAAACCGTCAAGTGGATTCCATCGTTGATTTTCGTAGGATTCTTCTCTGATACGGATCGGCAACTCCGACTCCAATCTCAAATGAACCTGATGGTCGCCACATATTGACCATAAAGCAGTCGAGCAACAACTAATGCGCTTGACACGTAACTCTTTGTTGAATTCATCCTTTAACTCGGACCACGAACCGTTTGAAAGTTGTATGACATTTCCTTCTGTTGTGACCGCGTAAATACTTCCACTGTTTCCATTGACAGCAGAGATCACCATCGTCGGTGTATACACAACCGATACAACTATAAATATCCACTAACATAAAAAAAATTCTGACAGATAGCTCTCGAAGAGCGTCTGCTTCAGTTTGGCTCCCGAGACTCGCCGACTATCATCACAACACGCCGTTCAGTCTATCGATGCGCTTTAGCGAGCAGAAAATTAATTGAAAGTTTTGTTGTCAGTAAACCTCAACTGAAGGTGAGTACATTCTTTGGATGCCTTCTAAGTATACATTCCGACTTTATTTGTTTGTGTGTATTCCCCCTGGTTCTATTTAAGCTATATCTGGGCTAAAAATAGTAAAATACTTCCGACCTCTGCACGGCAGACACGGCACGTCGACTCGCAAGCTGCTATGTTTATCTTTATTACAGTGTAGTAAAGAGAAGTCATTTAAAAAATTTCTTTCTTTTTTCAATTCGTGAACATTACAATTTTCACTAGAGCTTCCTTTTCTTTCTTGTGTAATAAAAAAAATAATGTCAATAAACAAGACTTGGCGATGTTGCCTCGTGCTGGTAACCATGGTAACTTTTTTGATTTTTCAAAGAAACAGTGCCTGACTGTTTGTCGTTTGGTGCTCCCAGCAGGAAAGGAAGGAATTCTATGCAGAGAGAAAACAAACATTCATTGATACCCTTTGCAGGATGCTCTTTGCCTTAGAAGTATAACAGGGTAACACAGACCACATCATCGATCGCTGCAATGACGGAGAACTTTGAGAAGTTGACAAAGGTGTGACCACGGGGACAATTACAGATTTGACGATTGTTTCCTTCTGGGGAGTTTGTTGCTTTGCATGACTGTAGCAATTCACTCGATCGTTTGTTGGCATGCGTTCCATCCCTCTATCACAATCAACCTGCTGTGGTGTTTATCAGACACAAGTCCAGTACATGGTCTCCATGGTGACAACATATTGATCAAGCTTAAGTAGACCTCCTTGTGCCTCCCAGCCTGCTGGTCACTGTTTTGTCAGTTGGCTTTTAAACTGACCTCTTGTTACTATCAACTTCCCTTTTCTTGTTAACAGAGATTGCAGGACACGGTCTGCACCAGTCGTCAGAATTCCTCTCTGCTAGTCAGAGAAGACAATGGAGATGAACAGCAAGCTGTGCCAGTTGTAACAAAAATCTGCAACATCATTAATTTCCATCTAGCTGTCCCCATAAATAGGAAGAAGAAAAGTATTTCAGAAGAGTGCATCTTCTCTTCCATTGAAGACCGCATAGACAGGTATTTTATTTTTTCGATAACATTTGTGAAGGTTTTAACCTAGTTATTTCGAAATTTACCTCTTAGAAACACCATAAACCTTGGAAATCTTTCACTTCCATACCCATTGCCATCCACAAGTGAAACTAATAAATTGTCATCTTCGTCTATTCGAGCGTCAATCATGTCTACTGCTGCCGATCCAACCGAAAGCGGAACTGACGATGAGATGCAGGACGAGGGTCAGGAAACTTCACTTGTCCAAGATGTAAGAACTAAATCTTTCAATTTCAAATTTATTTATTTTTTTTCATGTTTTCTTGATTGGAATGTTATGAAAAACGACGGATAGTTAAGTTATTGTTCTTTGAAATAGTTGGTACCAAGTGATTTTATTCTTTTTATTATAGACCTACGTCAAACAGTATCTTGCCGAGCACGAGAGCCAAGTCGTTTTATGGGAGCAAATGACTTCTTTTCGAAGGGAGTACATGGATATGCGGGCTCAGGTCGAAAGCATCTTGACTCGATTGCACATGGATTTCTCCAACATGACACGCGACGCTTCGTGTAATTTTGTTTTACTACTCTCCCAAATGGGATGCCCTTCGTGTTCAACTGGGGTGAGTTATTCACATTTAATTACATTCCGCACCCAACCAACCAAACCGCTATTCACCTTTCATGCATATCGAAGAAAGCGTGATGAGGGTATTTAATGGTCTTTTTGCATGTGCTCTTTTTGGTTTTGACGATTTTGAACTGTTTTTCTTTTTTGAAGTACTTAATTTACTCTAATGTGGCAGGCTGGACTCGAAGCTTGCTCAGACAGACTCAAAAGCCTTGAGATGGAACTTGAAAAAGCGCGCAGTGAAAGCTCTTCTCTATCAAACAGAGTTGAATCTGCAATGGAAATGAATAGCCATGTTCAAGACAAATTGGGAGACCGAGAGAATGTAATTCAATCGTTGACGGAGACAATCGACCAGTTGGTTAGTCGTGTTTGAAAGTGGACGATTCACTATTATCTCCATCCCCCCCTTTCTAATCTAACTTGTTTAATCGATTCGCTTTATAGCAAAGCCATTGCCATCAGCTTGAAGAGAATTCAAGCGACGGACCTCAGTGGGAGGAGCTGATTGTCAAGCTTGAGGGTGCCCTTCGATCGATTGGTCGTCTGGTTGTTGACGATTCTGATCTGTACAGTCCTGACTACGAAGTCCAACTAGATGGTGAAGAAACTACCGCAACGTAACTTGTGTCTACTAATCTTGTGTGTCACAATGTTCATCTTTTCATCGCCATTTGGTTTGTTTTTCTAGTAACTGGACAAACTTGCCTCTTTTGGCAGAGAGTACCTTGACTGCCGTGCGTGCTGTTCTATCGCGAAGGCGAGGTGAAATTCAACAGCTCCAGGTAGGTTTTTCCAAACAGCTAAACAATATCTAAAATAGTTACTCAGTTAACAACAAAATGAATAATGTTCTCCTTTTTTTTCATCATATTAGAGCGCTGTAAACGAATTCCAACAGAAAATGGTGCAAACAGATCAGACCAGAGGTGACATCGAAGGTCGTGAAAGGGCCTATCAAAAAGAGTTAAAAGATCTGCGGGCCCAGTTGTCGGAACTGGCTCACGAGAAACAACTTCAAAAGGAGACCGTGCTACATGCGGAACGATCAAATAAAAACATCCAATTAGAGCTAGAGGAAAAGGAGAAAGCGATGCAGAAGCTGAAAGATGAAGTACATTTTTACTCTTTCTATCTCATTCTATCTATCTAATCTCTTATTATAACTGAGTAGCTTCACCGCGAAAAATCAAGTCGCCAACGCATGGAAGAGTCACTTGAAGAGTTAAAGAAAGAAGAAGCTCACCAAAGAAGTACTCACACGGAGCTACTGACTGAAATTCAGCAGCTTTCGTGCGACAACCAAATGTGGTACGATTTCGATTTTTTTATGTTTTTGTTTTCTTTGATTTTAAAATCTGAATGCATTTTTTTTTCCAGCCGTACCAACATTACAACGTTTGAAGAACGCTTCAACCGCCTCCGCAAGGAGATGGATCAAATGCGTGAAGAACGTACACGGTCAGTTGACCGTATTATTGTTTATTGTTATTATTATATTATTATGTTATTATTATATTATTATTATTTATTATTATTGTTATTGTTATTGTTTTACGCTCAGTTTGAGCGTAGCACTCGATTTTTCCAAGGATGAACGAAATCAGCTTATCAAACAACTGAAGGAATTGGAAGACAAAACTGGTATTTTATCATTAAGTTTATAATTAACCGTGTGTCCTTAGTAATCAATGAATGAATTGCATGTAGGCACCTTGAAAGAACAATCGAGAAGCATACAGATGGAAAAAATGTCTGTTGAAGATTCACTTTGCCGTTTACAAGTTCACAAATCGCTTGATGAAGCCCAAATTCAGAAGCTAAATATCGATATTGAACAGGTATAAGAAAACATTTCATATGGGCGATCTCTAAGTTATAATACAAACCAATTTATTGAGTAGATTAGGAAAGATAGTTCCGACTTCTTAAGAGAACGCGAAGAATTAAATGAGGAAGTTTCGGCCTTAAAACACGAGTTGGTCAAAGCCGAGGAGTTACGTACACGATTAGAATCGTTCAACAGCTCGTTGGAACATTCATTAAACGTAGCTAATGTCGACAACGTGGAAACCAAAGAACAAATTGAAACATTAATACAAGTATGTTCATTTCCGTAAGGTTAATAATGAAAGATGAATTTTGATGAATGTTGATGAATATTCAGATCAATGAGCAGTTGACGGAAAAGCAATCATCCATGGAGCAACGCTACGCCGAAATTGAAACAGGCAATAATCATTTGATGGAAGAAATTGGAAAGCTCACTAGGGAATTTACCTTATCTAAAGAGCGGGAACAATCCTGGAAAGAGGAAGTTGATCGACTTCGATTAAAAATTAACAGTCTAGAAGAGGAAACTCGTGCTGTTCATCAGCAGCTTTTGAGAGCACAGAACGTCAACCATTTAACTCAAGTGTCATTGATAGCAACTCAAACCAATTATGAGGAACTTCAAATTGAACTCGAACGTGTCACAAAAGAAATGCAGGTGTGAACGAATCCTTCTAAAATGTCGTTTTTGAGTTTAATTACTAATCCATTCAATTTTAACAGGCGATCGGCATGGAAAAAGAAAGTTTGCTATTGGAATTGCAACAGTTAAACGAATCGACCAACAACGCAGTTGCTCAACTCCAGGAAGAGAATAAAACTCTTTCTCGAGATATTAACGACTTGGACAAACAGCTGCATGATGTTGCGAACGAAAAGACCATTTTGATGCATGGTGTAGAGAAAGAAAGGGTAAAATTGATTAATTTTCGTTACAAGATGACATGTTTTTCGATGAAATTCAATTGATTTGTTTTTTTTTTGTTTTGTTTTTTTGCAGCTAGAGAAAAAAGCGTCCTTACAAAATAAACTTGCAGAAGTTCAACAAGAACACAAACGCCATATCGAATTGGTTCAATCCCAGCATAGCAAGATAGTCCAAGACATGCAAAAGGACATGGCCCAGCAACTAGCAAAATTACAAGAACAGCTCAACAAGCGAGAGAGTGAAAAGCAACAGCAACTTGCTCAAGGTAGGAAAAAAATTTTGTATGATACCATGTCTCAGTCTATTCCTAATGTTTTTTTTTCGTTGTAGCGCAAGGAGAAAGAAAAGCCCTCCAGGAAAAACTTAGCGCTTGCGCGGCTGAATTAGAGTCCGAACGTAAAGAGCTGGCACGTGTACGCCAAGAAGAGGCCGAACTTCAGGCACAGCATAATCAGTCGATAGAAAACTTCCGTTCTGAAATCTCGCGCCTTCACTCGGATTTGCGTTCTGCAGGGTCAGTGTTAATAGTTCAACACTTGAATCGTGAAACTGTGAATTATTTTATCTTTGATGGTGATGACTCAGGGAAAGTCGATCAAAAGAGATGCAGACGGCCGAACAAATCTTGGCCGTGACGAACGAAAGTTTAAAGCGATCAGAACAAGATTTTGGAACCGCTAAATCAGAACTCTCTGCCACCAACCGACAGCTGAAGGATGCTCAAAGGCAACTGGAAGCCCTTCAGATCCAACTTAGCAAAAGTATGGATATTTTATTGCTTGTTTTTCATAGCTAACGGTATTGATGTATCTCTTTTTCGTGCAGTGGAGTCGCAGAGGGACGATGCGCGCAAGGAAGGCCTTCAAAGAGGAAGCATATTAGATGAGTTGCAGAACGAGCGATCTGATTTGCGCAACTCGATAGTTGGGTTTCAAACATCGATCAAGCGGCTCGAGTCTGAACGTGAAGACATCGTCAAATGTTTGGAAGAAGCACGCAAAAGGATTGCAGGTATTGTAAATAGGGCACTTTTTGTTGTTTTGTTTTCTTACTTTGAATCTAAATTTAATCGATTATTATATAGTGCTTGAAGAGAACCGCGGTGTCCTTGAACGCGAAATCCATCACCTGCGCACTTTAGTCAAGGATGCAGACCAGCAAGTAGCTCGTCTCACTGAGGACTTGAATGTTAACCAACAAAAGCTAGAACGCTCACAGGACGCTCAGAATCGCTGGAAAGAACGCAGTGAAGCTCTGGTTGAACAACTGCAAGCAGAACAAAATCGAACTATTTTAGCAGAACAGGCTGTTACTAAATATATGAACAAGGCCCAGGCTATCAAAATGCATTTTCAGCAGGTAAGTGATGAGTGTTTATTAATTTTTAACAATTAATTCAAATGCGAACTTTCTAAATATTGATTAGATGGAGCAGCAGTATACTCAGAAACTCCAGCAATCTGGTTCGCAACATTCGTTACACCAACAGCGACTGGACGAGATGGATGTGACCGTACAGAAGACGATTGGACGCTCAAAGCGTTTGGAAGAGGAACGCCACAACTTCCATAGCCGCCTTATTGAAGCTGACAAAGAAGTTGGAATTTTGAAAGTAAGAAGTTCCTTTTTTTCTCGAGAGAGCGTTCTTTAGCCCTAATTTAAATCTCATGTTTACATCTCTGTTCAACATGTTATTGCATTGTTAAGGTTCGGTCTGCTTTTTATTCATTAATAGTTAAATCATGTGAAACTTATTTCAGACTCGTTTACGTGAAGCCGACTCCCAAGCTCAAGATTTGACCGATCAAATGCACCGATTGGAACTTGAAAAACGAGAGCTCAATAGCCGTTTTGGAGTCCTGTATTCAACCTTGAAGCGCTTCATTCGAACTCTGGAGGACACCCATCAGGGCAACGTGAATAACAAATCTCATGACTCGATTGGAACTGGCGTAAGATTTCTTCAGCCACTGTCTACTACGATGGGTATGTAAAATAATAAGTGTTTAAGCTTTGTAGGGAAAACTACTACCTAACTACTAAATTTCCTGCTTCAATTGATGTACAGATTCCGATATGTCTATAATGAGAGAGACGAGCAGTGCTGATCCTGATGCTATTCAGGTCGTTCTGCAAGATTTGATGCGTCACATACTGCAGTTACAGGCTCGTCGAGCCGCCGAAACGGCACCAAACAGAGATGAGCCTACTCGCCTAGAATTATCGTCTCGTGAACGTCAACGTCAGCAGCTGTCACGCCACCTTCGCGATACAGAAGGCAACGCAGCCGGTTTACGAGAACAGCTGCATGCGTCACTCAATACTGTCGCCTCACACACGTCCTTGGGTCCACAAACTCTTCACCGCGAATCGACCCGTTTGGACGGCCTGGTTTCAGGTGTTCGTCGTTTCGATAGCTCACCTATCAGGCCCGATGGAGCACCCCATTGATCTCTTATTAATATTTTTGTATTTCAGGGCCCATTAGTCAGATTTTAAAAAGGGAACTCTCCTCAACAGAGTAAATTCTCTTTAAATACGTATATTTTAGTCGTTTAAGTTTAATAGCACTCATACAGCCTCTACTTAATTTTTCGTGTTTTGAGCTAATATTCCGAGTTTGTCCAAAATTGCCATATACTTTGAGAAAGTTTTTTTGTCTGGAACTTGCCACAGCCCCGTGTTAATATCACTCATTTTACTGATTGCATTAACTCATGTGATATTATTTCGAACGAGGACGTTCTTTTTCTAGTTAACTCTGTCATTGAGATATCGAATCGTTCAGTACTCAACCAGTTAGGGTAGGTAGCTTACGTCCAAGCGGCCCAAACACATCCTGATGAAGGAAATTGCCAACGCTGCAAACGTATCACACATGAAACAACGCCAGTGATACGTTTCTTTCTCTCCATTTGAAATTTTGATTGACGAAATTTGTTTCATAAAACGCACCAAATGTCCTGTGGTTTTATTGCTGGCTCATATAAATTTTTTGGGGGGTGTCGAATACTTGATTTTACGGTATGTTCGTGTTTTTGTGTCCGTAGTAGCACTGTACGGTTTTTAGATTATTGCCAAGTGAGCAATACATGGAAATATTGTGTGCTCTAATACTATGACAGTCGAATTAGAAATGTTCTGGTTGTTTGACCAGTTGGTTAAGGCAAAATGCATCTTTGCTCGTGATTTCTTGTAATCCTAGTATGCGATTGCGAACTACTTCAAATTCCTTCCCATGAGTTCCTGCTGCTGGTTTCTAACGGTAAGTTTTTTTTTTACTATAGAAGTATAACATTGAATTTTACACATCTCGTTGAACTGTATTTACTTTCCTATAATAGGTACAGCAACCGCAAAAGATGGGTTTTCCCGAAACAGGTTTAGAAAGAAATTACTACGACGGGGACTTCAATGTAAAAAACCACATGCCAGTTAAATTTCGCCTGGTCGCTCGCTTTGCAGCAGTTGTTTTGTGTGACGTGTTCGGTTTTATTCAGTCAGTTGAGTGTTTCGGGTGAATTTGTCAGTTGAGTCCGTGAATTCCCGTATTTTTCTCGTTATGGCTCGGAGTTTTCGAAGAAATTGTAGAGCTTGTGGTCTTTTTGATGGTTTCAAATCTGTAATCTTGTTATTCAAATGGCGGAGCTCGCTGTATAAGTTGTGCTACAAAGAACTTATTTTCCTGCTCATCCCATATTTCTCCCTCAGCCTCATATATAGAAAAGCCCTCGACGAAGATGGTAAAAGGTAAATCCGGTCTTATTATCCATGCATGAGTGAATAAGGGTTCATTTTTTCATTAATATTGATTTTTGCAATACTTTTCAAACGTGTAGGATGTTTGAACAGTTGGTCCGCTACTTCGATCAATATTTGGAAATGATATCTCTTCCCTTCATCCTGGGTTTCTATGTTGCAACTGTCGCTGCCAGGTAGCGTATTTCAATCAACATGTGGTAATAATGCGTAAAAGTCCTTTTGCGTAATTAACGCGAGTACTTATATTTATTGTTTTCTTATTCGGACTTATTCGGGAAAAAGATGGTGGCAGCAATACATGGCCTTACCTTGGCCTGACCGGTAATGCAGCCCGTAAAATGTTTGACTAAAATTTTTTCTTGATCCTTCTACTATTTATTCTTTCAAAGCTTAATTTTGACGATCGCCGCTTACGTTCCTGGATGTGACGCTGAGTCGAGAAAATTAAAGAAGACTTTGGTTCGTCATTGTAATTTAATGGGTGTGCTTTTAATCAGATCTCTGTCAAATACTGACAGCAATCGTAAAAAGACTCTGGAGGAGGCTGTCAAATTAGGTGGGTTTATTTTAGCTTCGAAACTTGGTGATTTTACGCGGTCATCAATTCAGACTATTCTCCAGGATTTATGACAAAAAAGGAAATGATATGCTACGAATCGATTGAAACGGATGTGAATTTGTACTGGTTACCCGGTTTGTGGTTCGCTCAAAATTTACAAGCAGCATTTATACAAGGCTGCGTCAAAGATACTTACGCTGTTAATCACATTATGGAGGTTAACTATGGACTATACGACGAATTTAATTTAATTCAACGCCAAGTTTTATAAATTTGCATGCATGCAGGAATTACTAGATTTTCGTGGGAAGTGTGGGACTTTGTGGACTTATTCTTGGATCAGTATTCCACTTATTTATACACAGGTAACGTCGTGTTTCTTGTATCATTATAACTTAAGTATACGTTAAATGTTTGGATAATTTATACTAATTAGGTTGTGACTTTGGCTGTCTATTCTTTTTTCTTCGCTTGTATAATGGGTCATCAACGTATTGTTGACCCAGCATCACTTGAGGAAGGAATCACGGCCGATCTTTACTTTGGATTCTCTTTGGTACTAAAATTTTTTTTCTACATGGGATTACTTAAGGTAAATAATCATACATGCACAGACCAATGACAAAAAAATAAAAATGCTTCATTCTCTGCATGGTATTTTTGCATTAGGGCCCACTTAAAAATTTTACCTGTCTATTTATTGCAGTTGGCTGAACAAATGATATGTCCATATGGGGATGGTGATGAACATTTTGACGTAGATTTTCTGCTGGATCGTCACTCTCAGGTTAGTATATATAAATACTGTTATATTACAGCTTAAAAGAGTTAATTTTTTTAACTTAAACCAACAGGTTATACAATTAGGTACCGATATTTTATCTGATCAGTGCCCATTGGCATTCCCAGAGTTACTGAATCAAAACATAAAAAAAAAAATTGAGAAAAAACAAAGTGTCACAAAACAGGAGAAGAAAAATTACTTCAACCAACCTTTCCATACACCTACGTTAAGGTTCCTTTTTAAGAATTTGTTTACTGCTTTGATTGAATATTTACGTTGAAAAATGTTTTAGTCAAATGGTCGACGCGTTCAACAATTTACACCGTCCTACTCGCGTGGCCCCCGAGAAGAATAACACTGATGACTCTTTTCTATCAGAAAGCGATGTATTTAAAGTCAAATATGATTCCAGAGCATCGAATCCGAAAACCGATTTACAATGGTTTGCGAGTTATTGGAAACCATCCTCTAGCGGTTCGTGCGAAATATCTCCAAGACGGATAAACTTTGACTCTGAAAATAATGATCAGTCATTCGTACACTTTTAGTGAAATATTTTAATTTCCTTAAATGCTTTCTCTCGTGTATTATTATAACTTCTGAACTACTAACTAGTTCCTTGGTTTAACGCAAGTTGTATTTGTATCTGCGCGAGAATTATCAATTTAGAGGGAAAGAGAAGCCACCCTGATATTTGATTGTCAATCAAAATAATAATTTAGTCTAGTTAAATGCTACGCAGTTTTCAGTTGAAACCCTTTGCATTCGAATGGCTACGAACGGAAATTTAAACGAAAAAAAAAACGCATAGAATTTGTTTAAAATTATCAAGTCGAAGTGTAGTTGCTGACTATTTTGGGGTTTTTTTTTCCTTTTAGACACTGTAGAGTGTTTTTATCGAATAGTCGAGATATTAGAGATACTCAACAAATGGCTTGTAGTTCTTTATCACTTCCGCAGGCAGCTCGAACCGCACCGGCTCCATCTACGAAGTATGAACTGCGCGGCTGTTGAGTTTCCGCTAGGGGAGAACAGTCCGTTTCGAATCTCCGTAGACGCGAATTTGATCAATTTAATCAATGAAAAGGAATTTTACTCGAGAAATTTTTATTATCTCTTTAATCGAACCGCAAATGAATGTAAATAACTCGGTTCCTTTACATTTAAAGTCACTTTAAAAAAATGCCTGAAATTAAATCAGCATTTGTCAGCAGTCGTGATTTTATTTTTATTTTATTGATTTATAGGTGAATCCATTAATTAATTGAGAGCTGTATCACGCATTCACGCTGAATTTTGCACCAATTGCTGGATTTTAGGGGCTTTTTGCTTTTCTACATTCTGAGCGAATTGGCAACATGTCTCAATTGTTACTATTCGTCTGCACTGTCTGAAGCAATGAAGCATAGTCTGTCATTCTTTCTGATTCTCGTAGATCTTCAAAGTTTACATTTTCTTTTGATAATAAAACGATTTGATCGTTTCAACGAAGCCAACTGGGATGATGTTAATCGTGTTCAAATCGTTTGATGTTTAAATGAATGGCTGAATGCTGTACTGCTCACAGAGAAACGATTCCATTGGATGAAACTTGGTGATGAGTACATTTCTACCCTTCATTATGAGTCAGATTTATGTGATAATGAAGAATTGAATTGACTTTGTTGGATGCATGGATTATACACAGATGGAACTAGGATCTTATCTATGTTGTTTTGTTTTGTGTTTTCCTGATTCAGTCTGACTGGTTTGACTCAAGTTCGTGATTGGGTGCATTTGAAACCAGCAAGGCAACTCAGACAACAGGACGCCATTGAAAATGATGAAACACTTCTGCTGTGTGGAGAAGAATTTTTTTCATCCTGTTAAAGTGACAAACGTGTTTTGTGTTGGCTGTGAATCACCACTCGTCCCTTCTCCTATCTTCATATCCAGCACCTAATTCTTACATTCTCCAAGTGGTTGAGGTAATGTTTTGTTGCTTTGTTTTTCCACTTTTCATTGAAACCTAATCTCTTCTGATATTCTCTTTTAACTTTGAGTTTGAACTAGGAATTTACGACGCTTATTGTTGGCTCAAGGTTGAAATGACTTCCTAGTCCCCCAACATTCACTACAACTCAAATTCTTCACATGGTCGAGGGAATGACGAACGATGGATCACACATCCGCCACCCGGAATCCAGATTCAAGCAATGCCTCACAAGGTAGGAAATGTTACTTTCACATTTAATGTTTCTCTCTTTTCTTGTTTTTTTGTTGGTCGGCCTTTTTTCTTACCATTTCGTTTTGACCGTATTTTTGCGACAAATCCCTCTCCATCCCCAAACACAAGATGTCAGGATAGGAAAAGCTATCCATTGCTATCCGGTGCGGATGCGAAATCCGTCGTCCGTTGTGTGGATGAACAGGATGGGGAACATGGCGCTCGTGGATCAGGTTTTGCATAGGCGACGTTTCCTCTCTGATTGAAAGGCGGTGCTATCAGCAGGACTCGGGCCGCCATTTGTTAGTTCCCATTGGCCGTAGCCATTTTCCAGTTGACATTGCGGGTCGTTCGGGCCGTCCATAACTTGGACATGGGGACGGCAATTTCCAATCCGGGCCACTTTTGTTGTTGTAGTTGTTGTCGCAAGGAATTGCTTTCCAGTGTGTGCGGTGGATTGGGCATCTCGTCCGGAATTTGAGCGTCAGGCGAACTAGAGCGACCTTGATCAATAAGATAATTAAAGTTTCCTTCTCTTTTATGCTTTGAAGATAGTTGAAAGACGCTAGGACAGTGTCACAGTTATTTGAAGGGCAATCAACTGTTTTTCGTCTCATTGACTTGTCTCCGCAGTTTTGAGTTGGTCGCTTGTTGTCTGACTAACTCGTTCAACATTTGAAACAGGAATAAATCGCCTGGTTTTGTACCTTGATTTCCGAGTCGCTATAGTCAATCGAGCCAAAACGATAGTATTATTTATTTTTGGGGTGATGGAGAGGCATGTACAAATCCTATTTGACATCTGTACTACTTCGAACGGAAATTTAAAATGAAAAAAAAAAACGCTTAGAATTTGTTAAAAATTATCAAGTCGAAGTGTATTTTGGGTTTTTTTTTCTTTTAGACACTGTAGAGTGTTTTTATCGAACAGTCGACATATTAGAGATACCCAACAAACGGCTTGTAGTTCTTTATCACTTTCGCAGGCAGCTTTTTCCTCCTTAAGTTTTCAATAGAATATCGTGGTTTCGTCTTCCTTCTTTGGTACTGACTTCTTAGATCCATCCATTCCCTGACATTCTTTCGTTCCTCGAATGTTGGCACAAAATAATTGGAAATAAAATGGGTACAAAGAGGAAGAGAGAAAGGTTGAGCTTTGGGTCTATTAGATAGGCCTGCCCTAATGGTAAAACGAAAGAATATTTTGGGAGTAACTTGACTTACAATGTAAATGAATGTATGATGCAGACTTACTCGTTTTTGTTTGCCGTTGATTTGTGAAGAAGAAATTGTTAGATACTTTGACGATCTTGTCTAAGGAACGACGTAGTGTTCTTCTAGATTGAAGTGCAGAGAGTTCTCTTTTCAGTTGATGAAAGTGCGTGGGTGTCATGGGAAAAAATCGGACATACTCGTATGCATTTTCTGGGTGGAATAACGCGCTACACAGACTTAGTTGGCTTAAAAGGGAAACTCGGGATTCACGTGACTGTTTGAAATGAGTCATTCATTTCCTTTACTCCTACTTTAGAGCCGTGTCATTTTTCGAATAGAAAAGGGTAAACAGTGATTTCAGATATTCTCTCGCCCAGATTATACAGCCGTAAGCCCTTATTCTGGGAAAGCCATCATTAGTTCATAAGTTAAAGTATAGTTTTGAGTCATGAATGATTTATAGGATGTTTTTAATTTACTTCCGGTTTCTAAATGTGCTTATAGCTAAGTAACCATTTAGCTAACTCAAAAAAAGAACCTGATTTTCGTGATCCTCTTGCAAAATGGGATAAAGTTCATGTTTCCATCCAAAATACCCGAAAATCATCGAAAATCGCAAAAATCGACGTGCTATAAAGTTCAGAGAATTTTTTTTTGGCCCATGTCGTGGATTTCGTTTGAAATACTTCAGTTCTATCCGAAATTTGACGAGGATCACGAATCTGTGATTTTTTTTTATCACAGCTCAATAGTTGAGGAGCTATCGGTCTACATCCGGTGTACTTCCGGACAATTTTGAGTTTTCGAGTTCCCTAAAAGTAAAAAGTGAACTTTGTTCTCCACTCAGTTTTTATCAATTTAAGCATAGTTCAAGTAATAAAGAAGTATGCTAGTTAAGATTTATTCGTGTGTAAAGAATTGCTGTATTAGCAATCCAGTCTTAAGCATGAGTGTCTAATGGCTGACGCTAGATGTCCTTTACTGTTGTTGTCCTTGTCTCTGGAAAATGTCTTTCTTCCTCTGTTGTTATTTTTCGATTGATTTGTTGTATTCTGGACAAATTCAACCATTATTTAGTAAGGAAGTTAACTAGGAGCGTTTAAAAGTTTTGCGTTAATTAAGTAAGGTTTTGTGTCATGATTAATTAATTTGTTAATTGTCTGCTGTTCTTTCATTTTTTCAGAAAAGTCATTGGCCATCATGATCTGTTATCTCATTACTTATTTCTGGATATTATCAGCCTGCTCAGTGTTACAAAGTGTAAGTTATCACTAAATTTTCATATATTCTTTAGCCAATTGTTAACCTGGTTTCTCTTTGGCATACTCACTCCTAATTCTAATTCCTAATACTTTGATTTACAGAATGTGGCATCGGAAATTGGAGTGACATGGTGGTGAACTGGGACTTGGAGGTTCTTCATCATTAAATGATATCTTCTCTTTGGTTTCTATTTCAACCCTGGTGTCAACAACTTTGCCTCTAATGGAACTGAAAGGAAGAAGATGACGAATCAAGATTGGCGTCGACTTCATTTAATATGTTTTAAAAATTGAGTGCATATTTGGGCTCCCTTTTTCCGTGGCCCCGTTTCCCCTTGCATACATGTGTCCCGTGGTTGGTCATTCTTCCACTGTGACAAGCAGCTTGTGGTTGTTAGAGTACTGGTCGAACGGGGACTTGCAAGCCTCATGATTCAATGATATCTTTTGGAGGGTCATGGGGCTAAGCAGGAATCTTAGGTATGACTATCTCTCTCGGAAAAACTTTGCCCTTCGTCACTCTTGTCCCCTTTTCTTGGGCCAGGTAATCTCCCTGGTCTGCTGGAAGTCAATTATGGCAGGGTCTATCCTCTCTGTCTTAGTTGACTTCCAATGCAGTACACGATTGCGCAACCTGATCCTACATGATCTCATAGGAGTGATGCAATCGATAACTGCTAGATCAAATAGCTTTCTGCACCAAACAAATAATAACCTATATGTTATTATCGCGGTCGAGAAAGCAACAGGGCTCCCCCTGTGGGGGGTCCTTAAAGGAACTATTGAAATACACATACAGTTGTGTTTTTCTTGTCTCTAATATACAGTTATTATATATATAATTATATTTGAAAAAAAATAAACAATGTATTTGTTTGGACTTATGAATTGTCATTACATGTATTCATATTGTCATACAATAGCACAATATTTACAATCAAAGTAGATCACAAATGTTATTTCCAAATGGGCAACAATGTTCACAAGTTGTTATTTGTTGCTAAAGGATAACTGTTATTTGGTGCTGAAGGATAACTTGATGTCACAAACAGCTTGTTCTCGATTTTAAAACCTGTAAAGAGAGGATGAAATAAATTACACACAATATAAATACATAAATAGAGCTTTAAAATCAATGTCAATACATAAGTATTTCTTCAAGTACATACATCAATGAACAACGGAACAAACAAGTTAACTTTTAATCGAGAAAATTTAGCAAGGGATTTTAAGTGGTCATCAATAAAAAATTTACATCTAAAATCCCATTTTGGAAAGTTTACTCTATGAAAAACTAGTTATCCCTATAAAAAAAAGTTACCTGTTGTGGCTGGAGGATAGCAATACCGATTGAAAGCTAAACTGGAAGTGAAGAACTTCCCACTTGCTGAAAGGACTTGGAAGTTGAAAAACCACACAACACTAAACTTATTTTGAAGACCACTATCACTAGACAATGTTGGCTGCCATATAACAACGAACATGCAACAGAATGCAGCATTTTCAAATCAACTCGAAGAACGATCTCCAACATGGCCGCCACAGCGTCATGGAAAGTTTGGAAACGAAACAGGAATGGTTGGCAATGATGGTTTCATGGTTGCCAGATGTCACTTTCACTTCCTGGCCGAGTTTTCGCTCTTAAATCCACAGGCTCATTTATAGAACAATCCTGAATTTAAAAGAAATAAAACATTGATTGAACATGACTTTTAAAATTTAATATAAATATGATATAAATAAATAGAAGCAGTCAACTGTTACCCAGTGGTGACGAAAAATAAAAGTTAAGGATGAAAGGGTGATCCAACCATCCAACAATGTCCGGAAATTCTGACAATGATCATCCATTTCAGCATTTCCATAGTTGATAAAATCATGTCCTGAAAACAAAAATAGATAGAATAATTAACCATAATTCTGTACCCAAAATAATAACAACAATAGAAGAAAACTATCAGCTACATATCTTCAAAGCCTAAATAAGAAAAATATCAATTAAATAGTTTCTAGATAACTATGAAAAGAATTACACACAAAGAACAAAATACAAATCACAGGCAAGAGGTAAATTAACCTTCCTGAAACTTTCATTTACTAAATTTTGTCTCATTAAAGCAATGTCAGTAGAAAAATATTTATTTCAAGATTTCTATCTTCCTTCTTAAAAGTTAAATTTATGAAGTATTGAGAAATGAAGCCTTAAGAATTTACATGGGTATCCATAAACAATGGAATATATAGAAAACCATTTTAGAAAGCTTACTTGAATCAAAGAAAAAAGTTACCTTACTGAAACAAGAAATTTAGCAAAAGAATTTATGTGGTCATCTATTAACAACAGGGTATGCATCTTCTCATTTGAGAAAGCTTAGTCTAGACAATGAAAAACAAAAGTTACCTTTTGCGGCTGATGATACAATTGAAACTTTGACTAGAAGAGAAGAACTTCCCCACTTGCTGAAAGGACTTAGAAATTGAGACACGACTCAACACTCCACTTATTTTTGAAGACATTGTACAACTATCACTTTTGACAATTTAATCTTCCCTAACTCACTGTAAGTTGTCTGCCATTTAACAAGGAACATTTCGGAACAGAAAATGAAGCATTTAAGTCAATTCGAAGAACGTATTTAAGTCGTTCCCAAGCCAACATGAGTTACATGCCCGCCCGACGTAGCTTCAACATGGCGTCATGGCGTGGCCGTGGCTCATGAAAATGAAATTCACTGACAAGCCGCCATGACAGTTGTTGTGATGGCAACATAACAACCAGCAGAGTAGCAGAGGCCATCTGGTGATGATTTGAGGAAGTACAGTAACTGATGAATTGCCTCATTGGCTTTCATTGACTAATGACTATGCACTGCGTTTTATTATAAATTTCATGGAAACTTCATAGATACCAGATTTTTTTCTTGCTTATAGGACTATAGGCAAAAGAGTGTCTCAAACAGAACTAAGATAAATTAATCCTGAAAATTTGAAAATGATATATTAATTAATAGCGTAAAGCGTTAACAAATACGCGACGTTATTCAAAGAATAAAAGTAAATATCAAACAATTTCTTTCTCTTTTTTTATTGATTAATATGCTTCTACCAAATGAAAATACTTTAAAAAATAAGATTCCACCTTGATTGCCCGGCAAAAATCCGACAGATAAAACTGGATAAAAAAATAAAGTAAATGAAACACACGATATAAGCACCCTTAGCAAAGAGATTGGCGAAAAAAAGGTCTTACACATCACTGTACTTGGCAAAACTGATGTGGAGATTGAAGACAAGATTGTATGGTGAGGCATCCTTCCATCACTCGCAGAAGCTGATGATTAAAGTTTACAGGTTTTACCAAATGTTTTACCAAATTAAGAGTGATGTACAGGAACCACTACAGCATTACTAGCTCCGATCTGAAAAGGAAAAAGTTTGAAGTCAATAGTGGCACTCAAAATTTCCATAAGAATACAATAAATTATCTTTTCTATTATAAGTAGCAACAGCTTTGATAATCTTGCACTGAAGATATAAAAAAGAAAATGAGATTAAATAGGCTTTCAATGAAATTTTGAATGGTAGGAATAAGGCAAGTTAAAATCCTTCTTGAAACTCAAACTTAATGAATCTTAGAAAACTGAAATTATTAGATCGAGTAATTTAGCAAAAGAAACTACACCATCCATGAACAAAGGAACATCTAGTAATCCAATTTGAAAAGCTTAATAAAGAAAAAGGGTGGAAAAAGGATTTACCTTTAATGGCTGAATGATGGCACTAGCGATTGAAACTTGACTTACACGAAGACTCGAAGTGAAGAACTTCCCCATGTGCTGAATGGACTTGCAGTTGAAAAAAAGTACCACTTCACTTATTTTGAATGCATTGTCCCACTATCACTTTCGATATGTAAAATTAATTAACTCACTGCTATTTAACAAGAAACATTTGCAAAAGAAAATGCTGCATTTAAGTAATCTCCAACAAATCTCCAGCATTACCGATGGTTGCCTTTAAGATGGCGTCGTAAACGAGTCGAAACTGAGGGTGGTTTGATCGTTGCCAGATTTCACTTTCAAGTTCCAATCTGCGCCTCCTGGTGGCCGAGTTTCAGCTTTTAAATCCAATCCAAGCAAAGAGATCCATTTATTTTTAGAACAATCCTGAGTCTATGAAAGAAATGTCAAATTGAAAAAAACATTTAAAATACAATAACAGCAATTAGTAGCTCTCAATCTGTTACCCAGAGGGCGCAAAAAACAAAAGTTGAGGTAGAAGTTAGTAGTTAGAAGTTTGTTCACACGTTTCTTGAGATCGAACTATATTACTATAATTGATTGATTATTTACTATAATTTAGTCAAGTCATGATTCATGAAGTGCAGATTTAGTTTTGTGCGTTTAAACGCCATCTAGCGTCGAAATTCAAATTCAAAGTTTCATATATGTCCAATAGAGGGCAAGGCGTTGCAGTAATTAAAAAAAAACAATTCGATATCCATGAATCTTAAACCAGTAGACAGAATCCGCTTCTTGGTTTGGGGCTGTCAAGTAAATAGGCTTTCTAGCCTACATGATATATTACCGCGTACCACAATCCACAGCCCAAGGTTATATCTAATCAATTCCGAAACACATCAAACAGCTGAGTAGTAGTATAGTTGTTGTAGGGCAAGGAAGTGTTTGAATATTAGGCAATGGCTTCGTTTGCCCGTCATTTGTGAAACTGAAGAGCTGTGCATGATCAACAACTCCTCTATTTGAAAAGTAAACACTGAAATAATGGGTAATTTACTTCGACTGTTGGCACGCGAAGAAGGAACTTGTTTTTCTCCTCAACGTTACGATTTATTCCTGGATTTTGAAAGTGAGTACAATCTACACTACATTTGTGTTGGGAGCAGTATTTATTGATACATCATTATTTGTAGATGCTCAGCCAACTGATGGAGAAAAAGAAATGTTCCTTGAAGTTGAAGCTGTGCTGAAGAAAGGACAAATTATTCTCAGTGAAATCAGTCAGTATCGAGGAGCTAGTAAAGAAATTAGAGAGGTATGTTTTAGTTTCCTGTCAACATCTACTGGTTTCATAGCTCTATTTATTTTGGATTTTCAGTTGTACTAATTAGAATTGTTTAAATTTATTTATCTAGGCAATTAGCAACCCGGGGGAAGATTACCAGGAAAAAGCAAGAGATGCTGTGTTTCCACTTGTCCAGCAACTCAGACGATACTATGATTTTTCACTAGATATTGGTATGATATTTTTATTCGTCTCATGTGTCAAACTTAATGTTTTCCTTTGTCTTGATATGATAAAAAATGCAGAGAAAGTTGTTCCCAAGATTCTTTCCCAGTTGTGTTCCGGTAGCATGAGCCCTACACAACACCTAGAGAAACAACAAGCATTGGTAAAGCAGTTTGCGGAAATTTTAGAATTCGTCTTGAAATTTGACGAACATAAGGTATTATTTCGTACTGGGTTATTTGTGGGTATTTAATTTCTAACATTCCTTGAAATTTAATTCCAATTTCAGATGACTACTCCATCTATTCAAAATGATTTCAGTTACTATCGACGAATTGTTTCGAGGCATAGCTTGTCTGGCTCGATAAGCGACGAACAAGATCTTTTCAAAACTACTGAAAGCGACGAACAAATCAGTTCAGCGTTAGCAAGTCACATGTCATTATTCTACGCTCAGCCCACTCCCATGCTCAAAGTCCTTAGCGAGGCCACAATGAAATTCGTCGCGGACGTGAGTTTCTATTTGAAAAATAACTGTCTTTTCAATTACTGATTATTATAACCGTTAGAACAAAGATATCCCTGTGGAAAACACAACGGAAACGCTGAGCACTATGGCAAGCGTCTGTCAGAGTATGCTGAAAGACCCGTAAGTTGTATACCGTACTGTTAAGGTGGAAGATTCAACACTATTTTACTATTAATAATACTCTTCTGTCGGGTTTGTAGGGACTTGATTGCTCGATTTATGCGCGAAGAAACGTACCTGTTTGTACTACGAGTCATGGTTGGCCTCGTCATTCTCTACGATCACGTTCATCCGGTCGGTGCTTTTCAAAAATCTTCCAATGTCGATGTGAGTCCTACTTATACGGAGATTTATAGACAATCGAAAGAGTGTCATAGTTTGAAATTTCAATCGCTTCATTTGTAGGTTAAAGGTTGTGTTCGTGTGCTCAAGGAGCAGCCGAGTTCTCGATCCGAAAGTCTTTTGAATGCTTTACGGTGAGGCCCAACATTTTTTCGTTTAACAAACATTCGATTCAATTTTTGCTTCAATTTATCTTGGTCTAATCGATAAATTGTAACTTTTCCTTCCTGGTTTCTTTACAGGTACACCACACGTCATTTGAATGACGAATCTACTCCTAAGCATATAAAAACACTTCTGGCGTCCTAAGTTACTGATAATATGTAACGCAATCATCCTTTTCTGTGAAATTTCCTGGTCAGTTTGCGCTGGAACCGGTAAACCACCATTTTTTTTCTCCTTTTCGCGTATGTTTACGGTCCCCTGTGATCTATTTAGATGGCCGTGAATTAATTGTCGCTTTTTAACCGTTCAACCTGCCATCCCTAGCTGAATTGTAATAGCAAAATCTACTCTCTTCTTCCCTCTTCAATAATCATCTTCAAATTCACCCCATTTTCATGTTGTTGTTTTTTTTTTTCAAAATGTTCCTCGAGTCTGAAGTAAAAAAAAAGGACGAGTCATTTGTTGTTCTTTATTGGTGCCGTGTTTGTGCTCATTTTTGACCACATCGAATCATTTCACCTCTAGTCGTCGAGGACAGAGATTCGCGTGTCTATTCCAGCTCACGATAGAAGAGAACAGAGGCGTGTTTCAAGAAGAGAAAGAGAACAAAAAATTTTAATTGATCAAGAGAAACTTATCATTTTTGTTGATTTAAGTGTTATGTAGTCGATATCCCTGTGCCATCCATTAATCGCTCTGACAAAAAAAGAATAATAATAATTTTGGACGTGTGTGGTTTCTGCATAACAAAACCCTTGACAAAAATCTGGACCACGCATGTCCAACATCGTAACGCACCCCTCCTTTTCTGTTGAAAACACTAAAAAAAAAAGCAAACAAATACATACTCTGTTGGTTGAAAACTTTAGAAACATTTTTCACTGGCGTTTGAAACTAACGCCAAGAGTTTCCATGCGAATTAAGACAATTGAGAACGTGACGATGACGCTCAACAGAGTTTGTCGGGTAATCTTCCTCGAAAAGTTAAGTTGCCACTCAGCGATCAAACTAGTTTGGAAAGGAACGTGTTGAGTAACTACATAGTTTGTCAACTGTCCGTGTCATTTCTAGCTGGCGGTACTCATCTGTATTACACGAAACAGTACAATCTATATATGTGTTATAGAGTGAACAAACACAAACTAGTCAGATAATAAAGTGAAATCGGATCAACTAGTCAAGTATTCTACAGCATAAAGTCTACTTTGGGCCAGAGTATATAGATAATATATATGTTTGAATGGAGCATCGGATTTAGTATGTAGAATATATTCTCAATCTCCCGTAGTGATTGCAATACGCAGTTGAATGGCATAAGGAAAGTTTCAAAGTTTGGAACGAGAGCGATATACTCTCGCGTTTCGTGAACGCTTCGTCAAAATGAGTTGAAAAGAGAGAAAGATAAGACGGAATATATATAATACTAACTATATTTATAGACGAATAGGCATGTCAATTTCTACACTTGAACACCTTCCTAGAAAGAAAGAAAAAACTGGAGGGGGAAGAGAAAATTCATCAAAAGCGTCCAAGCGGCGCAGCAGGAGTAAATAGATTGGTAAAATATGACACGACATGTATCAGGGGCTGTGACGATTTCTGTTGCTATACAGCAGCGAGATCTCGTTTTCTGAAAATCAAAGTTGGACTTCATCTACCAATCTGGGTGGTGGCAATAGAAGACTTGCTTTTACGTTTGGGTAACGTTAATTACCCGATGGGTTGAACACTATATATTATATACCTTAGGTGCTGTACGTGCGTATATAGATCCTCGTTACTATTAAAGCAGTATATGTGCTGCGCCTGTTTGTAGTCGTTCTCTCTCATCCGCTACAGTCTGTGTGTATCTGATGATGTTGGCTGTTGAAACGCAGAGGCAGCAACTTTTCCTGCGAAAGTTGATTGCCAGTTCCGTTGATGAGTCATCAAACAGAAAGCGACTAGTTGCCAGCAACATTTCCAAGCGTCAAAAACGGCAGAGTACATATTATGACTGTGGATGATGATGATTTCTACCACGACTTGGCATATCGTTACGGGATGCTGGCATAAGAAAGGAATGATCCTTCTGCTGGCCTAGTTGCGGAAACACACAAGAAATATGACACGATTGGATGGCCAATCGGCAGCCGCAGCAGCAGCAGCAATACATTGCGGTTGATAATGAAAGTTGGATTTGTAAGACTAACATTTTTTAATAACAGCTGACGATGGAGCAGACAAAAGTTGAAGGAAAAACCCCACGTAAAACTCTCAAACATGAGAAAAAGCTCCAAAAGGTCGCAATACGCTCGAGACAAAAGCTAAAGGCACAAATCTCTACTTGTATGTAGTAGGCAAGACCCGTATACACACAACGGTAACGATCGAATGCATTTTTCAACAATAAGGAAATCTCACAGAGAAACACGGCAAAGCATCCGCCAGTCAGTCTAAGCTAATAATAAGCTGCTTGCGTCTCTATATAGTCGAAAGAAAGACAAATATTAGATCCGTGGCTGCGTGAAAACATCTTTCTTGTGCACAACTACATCGCAGGTGTATATATCGTACAGTCAATCCCATCATTCCCATGACCAAAAAAAAAAAAGAGGACGAACGCAAAAGAATAAGACTATGACTGTGCATAGCTTATTAGTTGCCCAACCTTGTACTGTATATACATAAAGAAACAGCTTATAATACTGTACTGCCGTACTACTCCTCAAATATTTCATTGAAAACCAAAAGCTGTTCTTGCATATTGCCTCCTTATAGCTATTTATATTTTATTACTACGAAAAACTTTTTTGTACGCTGCTGTGTAGTTGGCCACGTCTCTTAGTATAAGTCAATATATAGACAGAGAAATAAAAAAATTTGAAATGTTTTCTCTTCAATATGAAAAGCAGTTTTGTTTTTAACAAAAATACGCAGAACGGATGTTACGTATAGAATGTCCAAAACAACAACGATTCGTCGAGTTAAAAATACCCGGAAAAAGATGATAATAGAACTTGGGATGATGCAACACATCATCAGATGGACTGTGCACTCAAATCTGTCGTTAGACATCATCATTTTGAATTTTTAAAACATATGGCACACTCAACTGTCGTGTAAAATACATACTGTACGTCAGGTGGTGAAGAAATTTCACTCTGTGCTGTCAACGCATGACTCGGTGGAGAGAATAAGACACCTGTCTCAATCCTCCCTCTATATATACGCTGGTTGTGTTCGACAAGGAAAGAAAATGACAAGAAATTTTCAAGAGTCGTCATGGCGGTTTGGCCAGCCAAATGAAATAGTCCTCCTTTTTGACATTCGACGATAGATGCACTCACATGCTGCTAGTAAGTATACATTTCCTTCTGCATATTTTATAGAGCGGCCGGCTGTCTACTTTGATTCTCTCCCGGCATTCATGCGGTAATCTGATTACGGTATCTTATGGGATTTATTTTCTCGGTTCCTCTCTCACCGTGTGGCATTTCTCAACCATCCGATCGACGTCGTCACCGACAGGCTTTTCTTCGACTGCAAACAACAAGTGAGAAAGTGACACAAATAACAGGATGTATGTTGTTGTGTGATTTAGACCTCACACGCAGCTTGTTTTTGCCCTATTGCACATCATTCATTTTGGGGAGAATTTCTTTTTTATTCTACTACAAAAGAACAAGCAGAAAAAAGTACGTCGGAAAAGGGCGATATTCAAACTGTGGCACACTTTTTCCGTTCCTTTTCGCGAGAAGGAAAAAAAAAACGGAATCTTTTCCCTCGAGTTGTTGTAAACAAGTTGTGGAAACTTGCGAGTGGCAGCTACAGAGAGAAAGAGAAGAGCTGAAAGTGACAGATGTCGGAGTCACGAACATGAAATGAAAAGCCAAAAACGATGCTGAGAGTATCACAAATGAAGGGGTTCCAAATGAAAATAAATAGTAGAGGAACAGGAAATGAAAAAAAAGAAAGACCTAGTGTCGAATATAAGGAAAACGAAGGATCATACCTACTATCACGAACAGTATCACAGGGAATATATAGTTTGGGGCGACGGGTAGGCAAATAAGCTCTTACGGAGACATCGTCGCCTTGTGCTCATTATAAAGTGCGTATTTCACACCTGGAAGCTCACTCGTATTAATCTAAACTTAATTGGCCTAATGAGCACAGTCTCTTCGCCGATCCCTTTTCCCCAGCCGAATAGCGTACACCTCCTTAGACCGTCGTCGCGGAACCGTTCATCTGTCTATTCTATCATGCTGGCAAGCAGAGAACAGAGTATACGTTGGGTCATTGGTAACATGACATATATATCCTTCTGGGTAGATGCTTCCCTTTCTTGAAGCTTCCTTTGGTCTAATATAAACGGTACAGGAAGGAGACGACGAGCCGAAACGAGGGTTGAACCAGATTCAATATGTTGGCAGCTTGAAAATGAAGCGGGGCGGAGACAGAAGAGCTCCAATTAGCACCTGACAATTCTCGATGGCTGCCGATTGAGACTGTTCCCATATTTATTCGGCGCCGCCCACCATTATTTGTCAATCTTTCTCTTTCTTATAATAAACAAACAAAACTCAACGTCCGATCGGAACGACTCTGATTGAAAAATCACACGTTTTATTGCAAGTTTCATCTCAGTTTCAACTAGTCAATTTAGTTTGGCTAAATATCTCAGACCCCGTGGCTGACCTCTTGATTTAGTCAAAACAACAAAAGGATTGGAGAAATCACCGCAGTTCAATCAAACAATTGTAAAAGTTTTCGACCAACGACTCTCCTTGGCTATTCCATCTCGTCTGCCGTTTCAGCCGTCCGCGCGCTCAGCGTCTTTTCAGCTCTGGCCATATGAGCCGCGCGCGAGCTTTTCTCAACTTCTTGTGTGTGTTGCCTTATTATCATTCTATAGCGAAAGCGCCAGCAACTGATACTGGAATGCTTTTGCTTGTTTGCTGGATGGTCTCTGACTAGATGATGTCTCTTGTGTGGTCGTTCATTGAGAGAATCCCGGTTGCTGCGTCAAACCCCCATCCAGAAAACAGAGAAAAAAGCTCCGCGAAAGTTTTTGTTTTCTCTTTATATAGAAGAAACGGTGGTGTTGCCTCATGTCCAGGCCAAGACGGAGAAGAGCATGAAAAAGATACAGGCCCAAGATATATGTACACACATACACACCTCCATCCATTCTATTTAGACGCCGGGAGGAGGATATATTAGAACGAGGACAAACGCGAGTATAGTCTAAGGAGAGGCTGTGACCATAGCCCATTTTCTTGTATTTTTTTTAAAAGCAAACTCGAGCGGGGATTCGTCGGATGAAAATCGCAATCCGACTCAACACACGTAGACGAAAGAGAGAAACAAATTGAACGAACCCATCAGTTCCTCGCGCAAGCGCTACGTATATATTTTTACCGTAGGCCGGCCGCCTCCTCTGCGCACAGTCCGTCCGTATGCACCTCCTTCTCTTCGTCACATTAGCATGAATTGCCGAATGAGAGCCAAGAATCTTCAAGAGCACAACCGCATTACATATTATTTTATGAAATTTTCCGATTGAATCTAGAAAATGTATCCAATAGTGATGGACGATTAGTTATACGTAGACTGTGGATAAATCAACTTTACTGCGATGCTGCATCTTGAATATCCCTTTGCTTTCAATCTCATTTCTTATGATTATCTTATCGTTCTCTATGTGCGTGAGTAAAGAGAGTGGGAGTTCGTGTCCGGCAAGTCAATAAGTCCGTTGGGCAGTCGTAACTATTCAATCTATAAAGTAAGCAAAAGATGCACGGTGCAGTGTAAACCCAATAAAGACTTACGTAAAACGCACATACTGCTGCAATGCTGTGACCCACTACTGTTAAACAGGAGGCCTGCAAGGCCACAAAAATCGACGAGATACACTGTACAGTATGCAAACAGTCCTCCATCTCGGGACCTTATAATATAATATGTTAAGTCTACAAATAACATGTTACACATGAAGATAATCAAAATAGTTCTCAATTATTGCGTCCTGGTCGAATTGCTTCTATTGCACGGAAAGGAGAACTTGATGTAAGTTTAGCGACTAAACAGGAACAAAATGTTGTGAAATGTTAGCGTCGCTCAGCGCCGTTAGCGTCGTGTCTAAAACTAGTAACTGAAATATATACAGAAAGGGAGAAGGTGGGAGGGGACTGCACGTGAACGAAAGGAAGGGAGGACCACTTTGTGTGTTTGCTAATTGGATGTATCGACATATCGCGGCGGGTTGGTCGTAATAAAATGATGAATGCACATACACGAGAGTTCGATGAAATGCCGACAACAAGCCTAAGGCATCATCATCATCATCATCATCATCATCAAACCGATGGTAAATTCTCGGGTGCTATTAAAGCCGCAGCAACTTTCTCTATCTAGAAAAAAGAAAAAAAAAAGAGTTGTATACGTGAGTAGAGCGGAGAGTATCGAAAAACCAAAGTTTAGAGGACTGGTCGGACATGTGAATTGGAAATAATACTATACATCCAGTAGCCTCTATATACCAGACAGTTTATATCTCTCTTTGATATTAGGTGCATCGAGGTCGATTGAGGTTGCTCTGCTTTTTGCAGGGCATGCCCATTAGCGATCGATAATCATAGTATCGAAAGGCATTACATAGAAACAGACCATCCAATTCGAAAACTGGGTTCCAACCATAAAACGTTAGCCGCAAAGTTATGCCGTACAAACGAAGGCTAGGAATTGTTAAGGAAACAAGAGGGTCCAAGACCCGCAGTCGATCAAAACGTCTTGATTGACTATTCAGCTCGTCACCAAAACCCACATCGATGACTCTTGATTGACCTTTGAGTCAACAAAGCACCACTAAGAGAGAGAGAGAGAGACAGAGTTTTGCCTTTTATATTTGCTCCATCGAGTCCGTGAAATACTAAGCAAAGCGAGAAAAGGAATAGAATTCATCCGACAAACGGACGAGACTTTTGGATCGTGAAAAGTGGTGGTCCCGGCAAATGTGTGTATGTGTGTGCACCACATTTGCGTACGACGTTACATGTCTCTCGTCTATTTGATTGTTTTTCAAGTTAGGCGGTGAATTCATGTGCGCGGCAAACCTAACAGAAGAGTCCAGCCGTCGGCGAGGGACAAGAAGGGAAAGGAACATGTCAATATAAAAATTAAAAAAAAAGGATAGAAAAACAAATAAAGTCCAAATAAAATAAAAGTCTCGTCTTAATTCGATTTGGCACCACCAAACAGGACCGGACCTGATGCCCTTGTCCATCTCTCTCAAATGCATCAAACCCGTTGATGCTGCTGGGCTTGCCTGCTGATGTATTCAAATTGGCCGCCCTTTTCCTACCGACTTTGGACTCTTTCGTGCACGAATAAAACGAAATCAAATAAAGACCATGGGCCACGACGCTGTTAGGGGAAGGAAAAAAAAAGGCCCACCAGAAAAAACCACAAGAAAAACGAATAATAAACATTTAACAACAACATTCAAATGTCTGATTCGATTGGCAATCAAACCTCCTAATCCATTCTGTTCGTATAGTGGTAGGCCATCTAATCTACATATCTCTCTCCCTTCCGTATAGGGGTGCTGGTTCATGTTGGTACAAGAAATATAGGACGGACGCCACTGTTGGGAGAGAAAAGTCCACTCACTTCTTCTTCGGCCATGAAAGAGGGCGGGAGTGGGGGGGGGGGGAGATGATGAAGAACCGAAAAGAGCGCTGCGTCGCTTGTGCTGGAACATCACGGACAGAGAGTTAGGCAACTCGCAAACTTTTGGGGCTACGATGCATACATAGATGAAGAGAAGCAGCAGAGAAACAGGGCAAATTCGAATGCTCTGACTATACGTATATATATAAATGTACTACAGGACGTAGTGGATACGCAGAGAGAGAGAGAGAAAACTGACCTGACTTTAATTGAATTCTAGCGACCATCTCCTCCTGTGCTGCTCTCGTTTTTACGATTTTCTTCTTTCTCTCTCTCTCTTCTCGTGTGTGGAAGGGGCGCGTTCGACATTCATCCAACCTACAACACACAGTCGATGCCATCAGTCTGCCCGAGTGTGAATTCCCGCGGGAAACACTACTACATCAATAAAAAAATATTCAATTTGAATATATTGCTGTAGGGTTTTCGTGTGGATGAGTGAGTGAGTCGTACAAATTCGTTTTAACATTTGGCTGATTTCTAATATTCTTGCATGTAGGAAAAATGAAAGGAGAATTGACGTACGATATATGACGACGACGATGAGGTAAAATGAAAATGATTTCGGCTCAGACCAACTTTAAATGTAGCCATCAAGAATGTACAGCACATAGCGGATTTTACTTGCAAATTTAATGCGGAACTCGACCCACCCAGGCGAAAGATGTGTAACGATGAAAAGGAGTCGCCCCACCACACTATTATACAAAAAGATGAAAAATCTCTCGATGGTCCTGTCCACCAGGCGGTCGATCGAGTTGCTCTCAATAATATAAGATGAATATCCTGATTCTTCCTGCCCGTCCAACGACCTTATTCTTTTTCTTTTTTTCTTTTCTTCCTTACTCTAATATTCATATCCTGAATGAGACGGGACGAAAGTTGGTGGCCGAGTTGTCTGTGTGTACAACATAATCGTTCGACCAATCGACCAAGGGTTGGCCTGGACTGGCGACCGAACCACCTCCTGAAAAGCTCCTCTTCCAAGCCAAACTTTACATGTATATAAAGGAGTCAGGCCGTCGTTATACTATATGTATAATAGATTGATAGTATAGCAACGACGACCAAGGCAGCAGCAGTGTAGTCTATCTATATAATATGTATAGATATCAGCCAAGCTTAGTGATCTTGCTTGGCATTATACGTATATACAAAAAAATACAGCAGAGAAGTAATACTGTAGAGTATAAGAAGGATGAAAATGGAATACTGGCCACCGTCGGTAACTGCATCATTTTTTAAAAAAAACAACATAAGTTTTCAATATGAAAGACAAAATCTTGAGAACGCCCTTGTAAAACAGCCAAAGGAAAAGTCTCGTCCATATCAATTCAATCGATAGCTACAATTACACTACAATAAATTCTAAATAAAATGCAACGATAGAAAAAAAAACACTGTTAACACGTTGAAGGCGTCATGTCTAGCTGGTAGGTTCGAAATAAAGTGAAACCGACGTGATCGAAGGCCGAGAGTAAGGAACAACATGTACAGAATCTCTTTCTTCTATACTTTTCGTGCCTTTATTTTTTATAGATATTTTTTTCTAGTTATTTTATTTGTATTATGTTATACCTACTACTACTAGTGGGAAGTAGTAGTGCATGTGCTGTCTATTTTAACATCACGCGGCCACTTGTCTCGTGGGAGTGTTATTATCGGACAGGCCAGCAAAAGGGATCAGGGGGAAAAAAAAAAGACGGGCCCAGCATGCACCAAAGAAGGCTCCTAAGGTGCTCGTCCTTTTCTCTAGTTTTCACTCTCCTCCCCCCCCATTGCTGTTGTTGCTCCTGTTGTGTTGCTGTCTTCTCTTCTTCTCTGTGATGATATTTGAACGTCTTCATTCTCTGGCTGTGTGCCTTCTTTTTCACACAATAGCTGTTGCTGACCCGCTCTCTTGCCTATATACCGCCGCACTCAATTCTCTTTCTAGCGCGATAGATTCCCGATAATCTTGAGGGCTAACGCTCTTGTACAAGGCAGCACACACACTATAATGTAACAACCAGTGGCCTAAAAGAGGCCGCAGTCAAAATGGCCAGTCTGACAAATCGAAATCAACTCGAAACACTCTTCAACGCGCTTATACTATAGCAGCAGCCAGCAGGAGCAGCCAGCAATGATGAAATAGGCCAACACTCCATATTATATATAGTGTTCAAAAGAGGCCTTCGAAATGATAATAAAGTAAAGGCAACCTCTTTCTCTCCCTAAAGTCCAGCCTCCCTCTCTCTCGATGCACATCGTCTGAGATCCAGAGGTTCTCTTTTGTGTGTTGCCATCATCTCAAAGTTGTGATTTCTCTTTTGTCACCTACCACGCACTCTCTCTCTTTCCTATCTTTCTTACCACCCCATCTCTTTCACTGTCTAGACCGTAGTAGTACAGCACAGTATACACAGAGAGCAATATAAATGTAAGGGCAGTGGGGCTCAATCCATTTTCAATTGGATTCCACTCACGTTGGCCATTCACAAGACTTATTGAGCGGCCTCCAAATGTATAGACAACCCAAACACAGAGGGTATGGGTCTTGGAAGAAGAAGGCAGTTTCAAGCACGTTCAGTCAAGACTATAGAGACAATAAGCGCAAACATTTCTTATTATTAGTGCCCAATCCAATATCATTCGAAAGCCTTATGGAGGGGCTTTAAGAGCTACAACGGCTATATATACATCTATAAAACTAATAACTGGACGTTCTGTTCACTGCTTGTCAATAATAGGTATATATGGGTCTCTCTGGAAGTCTAATAACATAGTAGGCCAATTTTTTCAAATAGAATTTCGGATACAATTTCCCATTTTGCAGGTGTATACGTTGCCGTCGGAATAAGATCCAGGAAATACCTGTTGATTTGTAGTGTCGAGCATCTGCTATCCACCAACGCGACATAATCCTCAACACATGTTTGATCTCTCCTCCTCTTTAAAAAGAGATTCTATTGCCAATTGAAATGAACGTACGCGCAATAGATGGGACGACGTCTAATATGCAAAAGGTGTCGGGGTTAATCGCGCAAAGGATTAAGTGCCACGCTGGGAAATGGTGAATTGAGGAACAGCATCACTCCACTTGATGTATACACTCGGCTCTCGCATTCTCAATGAACTGGAGCGAAAGAGACCAAGATCCTTCCGCCAGAATGATTTCTCTGATGAATGACGGAATTGCGGATTAAAACAGCCGGCCTATCAACAAACGCTTACGTACAACTCGTTAAATATATTTCATCATTTTCGCCCAAAAACTGACAAGAGATAAGGGGCGGTATTTAACTAAATTTGCACAATTCCTTGCCGTTCTCCCCACCATCCAATGAACGAAATAAAAAAAAACAAAAAAAAATGATCGTCGATTTGAATGAACGCATCGCAGCGTGCGGCGTATCTTGATGCTAATGCTGTAGTATGCTGCTCCTGATTAATTCCCGGGATACAAGCACGGACCATTATACGCCAAAAGCGGGGAAGAGCTGGCGAGAAAAGGACGCCCAGCTAATGAGGACCTTTATAGGGTGAGATGATGACGTATAAATAGTATACTGGCGATCGATGTGTACAGTATGTACCCATTCCACTCTGCTATATTTTATATGTACAGGGATGGTGGGTGTCGTTAATAAGGAGTTTCAAGAGCGCTCTAATTCTTAGTAGAAAAGGAGCCAAAGAAAAGGGAATAGTTCGTCTCGAAGTAGGGGAGGGACATCAGATCTGCCACAGGTGAACACATTTAATCCAAATTCTCTTTTAATCTTCTTTTGATTTATACCAAGCTCTTGCATTAGAAATGTGTTGGATACTACAGCATCCTTACGCACAGATTTGATAGACAAGAGATTACGCGAGGATATAGGGAACTAGTTTCCGGCTGATGGCGCAATTCCGTCGTCAGCTGTGTTTAATAGGCTGCGATTATGACAGCGCCAATTGATTTTTTGATTGAGAGAGGGTTAAAAATGGAGGATGAAACATTCAATTTGAATCATAGAGAAATTGTCAAAAAAAAGTAATTGATAAAAAACAAGACAAAGAAAAGAAGAAAAAAAAAAAAACAAATAGACAGGAAAAGGAAACGAGAAAGGAAGAAAAAAAGAAAACTTGTCCCACTGATTTGAAGAACGGCGTTGCTTTCCACTTTCCTTAAACTAAACTTTCCCCCCCCCCCCCTCTTCTTGATCAAGTTGAGACTGTTGGCTGTTGTTCATATTACACCCGGCCCCCTCTTATATATGTGGTGTGTGTCTCTACTCGGTTCGAGTCACTAAATAAGTTGATGCCTAGATTTGAGCAGTTGCCGGGTGATGCAACAGTGCCTCACAGATATGTGAAAATACAAGTCAGATTGCCTATACTCTCTCTCTCTCTTTCTGTCTCGTTCACTTTCTCATTGTTTTTGTTTTTGTTTTCTAACGTCCAACTATTCAAGTCTCGTTGACAAGTGGCCGACGTGCATTACACAAACCTCTCAACACATACGATAGCGGGAGCATTTCAAATTAAATCTGATCTGTCTTCTTTTTTTTTGTTTTTTGTACTCCCGATGGATTCCAAGACCGTGGCAGCAAGAGGATCACAACGCGTTCTCTGTGATCCTCGTCTCAATGTAATGATGAAACAATTGAACAGAACAGACAGTCAGACAGTCAAAGTCCTAATTAGCGCACAGCGTGCAAATGCCTTTATGCTATGGGGTAGGTTGTCTCCTATACACCATCGACTTCTTCTTCTCCATAAAAATAGAGATTCGTCTCGATGATGACAATGGTTG
This sequence comes from Daphnia galeata, assembly GCA_030770115.1. NCBI lineage: Eukaryota > Metazoa > Arthropoda > Branchiopoda > Diplostraca > Daphniidae > Daphnia > Daphnia galeata. Next base: position 12,788,446 of record CM061115.1, on the reverse strand, counting down.
AGAGGATCATTTCCATTGAACTAGTACATGTATAGACACTAAAAAAGGCGCTCTCCGACAAAAAAGGCAAAAAAGAAATATATATATCTAACACAGAGAGACATACACCCACATGAAATGCATTCGGCCGACGGTGTCTGTATAGGAGGCAGTTGACGGAAACCGGTGGCGGAGAAGCATTGCTTTAAAAAAGGGGGACAAGAGAGCACTCTATGATGTATGCAAGCTCTCATTCTCTCCCTTTACTGCGTAGTAAAGGACTATTATAAAGGGGGCAGTCATTAATTAACGTCGAGTTAGTTAGCGCTAGCTCTTGCGTGTTCTCTTCCAGTTCCTTCTTAACATGGAAAGGGGGGGGGGGGAAAGGGTATTTTTAAAATGTATTCAACCAAGAAAAAGAAAAGGTAATTTTTTTTTTCTTTTTTGAATTACCCTTGTTTCAGTCAGATTTATTATCAAATTAATGTTATCAGGTAGTTGGCTATAGGTTTGAGATCCCCAACGACCTCTCGAAATTTTTCCGCACTCGACGTCATTTCCATTTGTTTGTTTTCACCACCCTCCTCCATCATCCCCTCTGGCTCGTTGGTGTACCAGTTAATGGAGACAAATTGTCTGCTACATCCTCCTCGATGCAATGCCCCGTATCCCTCAAATTGTCGGCTAGCGACTTTTTTATTTTGCTGCTTTTCGGCCGCCATTCATCATCCCTCACGTCCTTTGCCATAAATAACAAGACTCGTCTAAAACTACAGCAGGGACAAGAAATAACAAAAACAAAATATATACAGTAGTATATCCCCGTCGTGACGATGACACCGAATTCAAAGATTCATACCATCAGTTGGCGTTTGTGAAGCCGAGAGTCAATCAAAAAAAAAGGTAACCTTTTAGCCTGCAGTGTATATAGGACTAATCGGTTTTTCATCAGACGCCATCCATAAGAGATGAACAAGGCATCAGAGACGTGGATCTCTTACATGGGCCGGGGTTGAATAAAATAAAAGAAAGACAGCAACGACGACGACGACAATATAAGAAAAAGGACCTCGCTGTTTGAACGAATAGTCGACAAGGGACAGTCTCAAAAACAGAGGGATATGAGCCAGGTTACATAGGTGAATGCGACAACGGAGCCGACAGAGAGCAATGTGTCAGCTAAGAAGGACTAGATGGATCTTTGATTGAATATTACATGTCCAAATGTTGCTGTCCAATCGTTGATTGGAACCCACGGCTTTTGGATCTCTTGCGTCAGAATCCAGGGCAGACGACAGCAGCGGACGACAGACACACGCAAACTGTCAGACCGATGTCAACAAAAAGAGAAAAAGACAAAAAAAAAAAAACTTCACCTGAATGGTAAATTATTGAGCAAGCTCTTTATGGAAGACAGCAGCGTACATTTGGTGCGGAATAGAACAGAGCAGCTACGAGAGATGAGAGAATGCAGGCCTCCAATCTACTACTGGCGCTGCGCTGCACTTTCACTTTTGTTGTTTGAGCTTTGATGAAATATTACCACCTGAAGGGACCACTTGAAATAACCTACCGAATGATCTCGTGCCTAGTGCTAGTTGCCCACTAGTTATGACCTTAGACGAGTTGCTATAAGATGCGCATTGTGTGTCATGTGCTGGAACCCCAAAAGGGTTGGGAGGACTCGGGAGGACTGTTCCTTCCGCTCGGAACAGTTTAGAAATTTCATGACGCCTGATGGGACAAAGTGAATAGCCGAGTAAAACCGGCCTCGCTCGACGTCTGGCCTCGGCTTAGATATTTCTCTAACAAATCTCGCAAAGGAAAAGACGTGCCAGGAGGCTCACGCTCTCCAGATTTGGAAACTTGGCCATCACCACTTGGAAAACCCTTTCCAGTTTCCTACATCATTGTCACCTTCTGTTTTATTGGTGTGACGGCCAATCTTAAAACTACCCAAGTCATCGTATCATCAATGCATGCGTCAAGTTTTCAACTAAAAGGCTACGTAACCTTATCCTGGTAGATATATACCAACCCCTAGGCAATTCTAGTTACCAGTTTCAGAGAAATATTCTTTGCACTTCCTTTCAAGTTTTCAAATCAATTTTACAACGAGGATGCACCAAGTTGCAGATGATCCCTTTTTCAAAAGCCGAGAAAAAAAAACGTCCTCGTTATTATTATCTTAGATTTATTTTGATTTTGTTAGAGGTATTACACAGTACGTTGAATGAGTTTCATTTAATTAGCCTGTTAAAAAAGTTATTCGTCTTCAGTAACCCAATGGACGTCTGACGTCCTACGCTCAACTGATATGTGAATACCATTACCATCTTTTTTTCTTTTCTGTTTATCTCTGAATAGTTTCTCTTTTCTTCATGTTTGATATGAAGATCCCCCATCGATTGCAAGTTTCCAATCCCAATTTGAAAGACTTCCAGTGTAGTTGATCAAGAAAGCAGAGAAAGGCTAACTATAAGAAATAACAAGTTGACAACGAGAAAAAGGAACTGAATTAGAAGGAAAGAGTTAACGGCAGACAAGTTTGTCGTGCCATTATGCTGATGGTGAATGCTCACTCAAAGGAAAAGGGCATATAATATTCAAAACTCGATCCAATTTGTCGATTTCCAAAGATTTTTCTCTTGTGTTTTTCGACCAAGTTTGTTGGACGTAAGTTTGTCCGTACTGAAGACTAGTTTTTTTCTGTTTTTTCGTTACTCATTTTATTTTTATTTGACTCGCATGTGTCTAAACCTGGGGAGCGAGAAAACCTCATTCTAAAAAAATCATCTTTACTTTTAAAACAAAAAAACAACAACAAATGTTTGTACCCCAGAATGCCAAGTAAAAAAGTATATGAACGATCCTAAGAGTTTTTTTTTGTCTGTCTCAGTAAAAATCTAAATGGAAGACGGCAAACAACGGGATGGAAGGTTATAGAGAATCTTGCGTATACACTATAAAAGATAACTATAACGGTAAATTATGAGAGGGAGATATAGTGGTGGACTGGATGTGGAGGGCAACTTGCGCCATACAATTTGCGGAGCATTGTTACTCTCCTATCTGTCTGCGATGCTTATATACGTAAAGACGCGATCGAGACAGTGGGGGCATCATCAGTTATGCAGATCACGTGATTTTGGCGTTGAAAATCAACACACATCCGGCTAGCTCTTTTCTATCTCAATTTCCTTCTTCCTCTTCTTCCCCTTTGACAGTGGGGGGGGGGGGGGCAGCCGGACCAGCTACTACGCGCACTCGGAGTTATTCTTGTTTGCTCTTTCCCTTTTTTTAGAAACAAAACTCTTGCGCCAATTTCGCTTCTACATCCAGAAAAGTCTTCGTGGAAGAATTTATCGCCTTTATAGCCACACAATACATACTCGGTCAATAACCCAACCAATACATACTCGGTCAACCACCAACAAAAGCAGCAACTAACCATCAGAGAAATACGCAACCAAACCAAATCAAAATCTAGGGTAAACAAAAGGAAACAAGAGAAAAAAAAAGAGGGGCTGGAGAGAGTCATCGCTCTCACTTATGGTGCATCATAGATCCTTTACTTCCGTGGCGGATGTCCTTTTAGTGAAGAAGAACTTAAGGCACCGAACAACAACAAACAAAAGAAGAAAAAGAAACAAGAAGTAGCCACTTCGTTTCGATAACTTGCCAGACATTTTTTTTGTTTAACACCATACAAGAAAGAAAAAAAGGGAGTTTATAGTGAGTGGGGGTGGGGGAGAAGAGTCGATACAAGTCCCCGGCCATCATTCTCAATGGCCATCATTTTCTATCTCTTTTCTTTTCGACAATTTAAAAGGTACCGAAAACAAAATAAATGTGCTAGAATCCGATTTACGGCCTTTTTGCAAAGCCCCGACCCTCTTGCTGACCGAATGTATAGATATAAAGAACACTATACAGAAATCAATCCGTCGTCGCTACAACACAGAACGAAAGGAGAAAGCGAAAATGAAGATATTTCTCTCTAAGAATGTAGATGCTCGGACATACACGGGAAATAAGATGTAAAAGTTCAATCAAGAAAAGAAATCGAAATTCCCAAGAGTCAAAGCTCTCTCTTGTTAGATGGACTGACTGCACCATCAACACCGTTTTTGGGATCTGTTGTGTGTGCCGTGGCTTAATCATCACGCCCCAATACCGTCCGCCCCCCCCCCCTCCTTCCACATTCGATGCGGACGATGCGGTATAGAGGCTATTATATAGTGATCTTATTTATGCTCCTTGCTGATGCTCCTTTTCTTTGCCTTTTTTTTCTATTCCCTGTTCTCCGACATCTGCGTGTGGCAAAGAGTCTAGAGACATTCATCAGAGGTTATATTGTTTGTTGGTAGCACCGTCGCGCGGACTCTTCTGCATCATCATCTTTCCCAATAGAGAATTGACGTTGGGCTCGTCTGTCCTCGTCTCTATACATACACACGCTAGCGTACAATCGCAAGGAATCAACGCCCTGTTGTTATATACCGCCACAATCAACTTCCGACTCTTCTCGACGCTTCACTTCCCCGGTTATTTCGATGAAAAAGGAAAAAGCTTTTGAAAATTTTAAACACATTCTGATATATACGTATACGTACGTATAATATTGCTGGGCTGTCGACTGTCGGGCGAGTTTCACAATTGCATCGGGACCGGGATGACTTGTCCGCTCTCATCCTTTATCATCACTTTGCATATCATAATTTCATCAACGGAGGTTTGTGAGAGCGCGGCAAAAGGAAAGAGAGAGAGAGAACCAGCCGTGCTCAAAAACGGACGAGTGGTTTGCTGGTTGGCTGACTGGTTCAGGACGACACAAGGGATTGAGAGAAGTCGCGTCTTTTATAGCCTAAACGTAACAATCTGCTACCAGAATACCAGATGAGACTGTCACAGAGCAAAAGAGAGAAAGAGAGAGACCAGCAGTCCTGAAAGGAGTCGATCTCTTTGGCTGGGCTGGACCCTGGACTGCGCAGTTTGTGGACGTAACCAATTGCAATCATTCCTTTTCTGGCCATCATCTACTCTACCCTAGAAACATAATAACGTATAAGATATCAACATCTTCTCTTTCGACTGCAACAACAACACCACCATTTCATATGAAAAACGGGATGATGACGTAATCAGATCGTGTGTCAACGAGGGGGAGAGACAAACGTTCAAATGATTGTCTTTCCCCCCTCCTCACAGTTAATGATTGTCTATCCCCATGAAAAAAAGATCTCGATCCACTTGTTTTTTGGTGGCAATTTAAAGATGAACACACGAGAGAACGAAAACTCGGCTAGCCGCAATAACTTCAATCGATAGTAACCATCTGGTTCGTTCAACAAGAAGCGGATAAAAATAAAAGATAAGAAAAAGAGCAGCGGATCAAATATAAGAAAGGCGAAGAAAGGAAAAAAAAAAAAGACTGGAATTGAGATGGATGAGATGACTGTTTAGTTGTATACCTACTGTACTCAACGGATATCACGGATATCGCGTCCATTAACGTTTCGTTCGTGTAGAAAAGGAGACAAATCAGACATTACTTTGTTAAGTCACCGTTAATCACAAGAAAAATGACAGTCGAACCAACTAATTAGGCCTAACATCATCAACTGACTATACCATCCAGTAATAACATAGACAAAAGTGGGAGAACAAAAAGACAATAGCAATGTCTAATAATTCAAAGCAATGCGTTAGTTATACGCAAAGATATCTTCAATCTATACTGCAGCGTGCTGCCTCTGTCGACGAGGTCTGCTGTGAAATAACTGGCCCAAAATATATATATAACACACAGAAAAATAGATATGACGATGACAAGGATCGTGATTGAACACACGCCGGCCAGACGTTGAACATAGGCCGCCGAGAGAGAGACGGTCGGTGGCCGCGTGTTGTGTCTATATAGTGATTTCTTTCGTTCCACTCATTCTATCCCCATTTTCGTTCCCAAACATTGAGGATGAAGCAAAAGAGAAATAAAAAAAAAGCTTTTCTTTTTCTGACTGCTGATGGGTATACTGGATAGATGTATTATGAGACTGCTCCGCAAACCTATACGGTTGATGTGTGTGTGTGTGTGTATGGTATGCGTGTCATCAGGCAGGGGGGGGGGCAATAAGCCACTACCAAAAAAAAAACCTTCTCCCACTTCTTCCACCCTCACCACCAACCCAACACAGAAAGAGGTTTCAGTGTCTGTGCTGCCTGCCATATCCGCTCTCTTTGTTTTTCTCTCATTACACGTTTGCATGCTTTGCTCTATATGTGTAGTCCTCTGGATCGAGTCTTTATAATTCCTCCTACTCCAATCCCCCCACCTGCTACTATCATAGCAACTGCTATACAAAAAGAGGGGTAGGGGGTGTATATCGTATATCTGTTTCACTCCCGAGCTGATGCATCCACCACCACCACCACTAACCGTTCTGTTTTCCTCTCCTTCCGACCGCGTGCAATTCTTCTTCTGTCTTTCTCTCTTTCATTTTTTTTTTTTTTGACTTTTTTTCTACCCTTCACAATCCATTTTTCTGTGTGTTTGTTCTCCCGGGGAAGAGAAGCGGCCAACCAACCGCACACACAACACCAACACCACAAACCCCTTTCGTGACGACATGCAAAGGTTGGATCATCGGTGCTGTATGTGGAGCTGAGCTACTGTGTCTGTGTCCGACCGTTGGTCTTGTGAATGTCTGACGGACACTGGCGGTGGTCAGGGACGGAACGGGGAATAAATAGGAATCTTATATTATATACCCACAACAGTGTGTGTATATTCCTTATCTTTTTATTTTTATTTGTTTCAACCTTTTGTTTGTTTGTTCTAGTTTTGGAGAAAAACCAAAAAATAGAGAATCAAACAATATGAAAACGAAACAGGGCAGAATGGCAGATGTTATAGGCAACATAGTAGATTATGGCAGCGACGATGTAGATACAAGAAGAAGAAGACCTTCATCATTTCCACATCATCATAGTTTATCCAAGTCGCAGCACGAGAGAGTCGTGGTGTCTGTATCCATTTTCTTTTATTTCATGTAGGTAGGAAAAGGAGGAGTTTTTGTGCGCAAAGAGAGGAGGAAGAAGAGAGAGAGAGAGAGAGTCCCTAATCGAGTGGTGGAGGTAATTACGCGGGCACACGGTCGCCGGCCGGCACACACGCAAGTGGCAAGCGCCCGCGCCGCAACGGTCTACGAACTGGTGGTGTTGGCCAACCGCTGCTATATATGTACAGTATATATACTGTGCGTTGTGTTTATATAGAGACGATGATGATGATGATGATCCATGTGTGTGCGGTGTCGGTCGTAACAGGTACGGCGACGCGGCAACAGAAAATCACACACACACAAAAGGGTTGGCACAACGTGAAAAAACACTTTGACAGGTAACCCCCCCAAAAAAACGAGAGAGAAAAAAAAAGAAGGGAAACAAGGAAAGAAACAAGAAACACGCTATCATCATCATCATAACCTTAACGTACCCTTAAATATAAATGAGATGATGATGAACGTGTAGATGCCCTCAAATACATACGAATCAAATCCAGGCGGTGGAAAGTGGCAAAAACAAAACGGAAAAGTAGCCGACTACAATTAAAAACGAAATTTAACTCTTCTTGTTCTCTTTCGACTCTAAAATAGTGACGTTAGTTCAGCACATGTGTTTTGCAATGGAAGCCTTTGCGACATCAAGAGCCGAGGTGTGTTGAAAGGAAGAGAGGCGGCAACGGCGGTATAGGTCGATTGACTAGTGATTATCGGCGGCAGCTGAAATTGCTGCTCCTTTTGACGTGAAGGAACTGGTTTCGTGCACAACCGCCAGCACAACCCACACGACACACCTAAAGTCTCTTTGATCAACTCCGTCGACATATGCACAAAAGTTTTCACCCTTCAGCCAGGCACAGCCCTTTAAATACGCACATCCCAGAAGATATATGGACTGAATGGATGGATGGATGGATAGATCTTTCTACCGTTGTATTATCCATAGACTGATGAGAATATGCAGCGGCCACATTAGATATGCTCGACAGCCTGTCAATCCGTCAGCAGTTGAAGTGACTGACCACACCGTTCAACCCAACGGTTGACAAAAAAGGAACAAGAAAGAAGAAAACGAAGAAGAAGAAGAGTCGCTCCTGGTGGCTGTTCGGTGGCTGATTTCCTCATCCAACTCTGATCCACCACATCAGAGCACGTCACTTTAGAAAGCCCCGACTTTTGGTTCCAACGATTTTACGTACACGGAACTGTAGGCAAAAACAACAATAAGAGCAGTCCTTGCTCAGCTCGAAAAGAGACCAAGGGCCAATTCAGAAGCCAATAACTCGTCGGTGAAATTCGGTTGGCAAAAGAGACCGAGTTGTTCAGACTCTTCAGCATACGATATTCTCGTCCTCTCTAGAGTTCCCTAAACTACAAATGTGTAAGGTATGGTCATGTGTATAGTACGGTAGAGTTTAGTAGAGCAAAAGTTGGAAAATCAGCAGGTCGATTCCGTTATTCCGGATTAATGGACAATGGGCATCCTCTTCTATCTGACTTGGGAAATTTCGACAGAGCGGGAATTCGGATCAATCGACATCCGACAAACATTTGAAAAAGAGAAAACTCTCCTCAACTTTGCGTTTCTCTTAACGCTAGTCTATAACTCCAGGCATGACGTGATTGGGACCACTCAAACTTGTGCTATACACACATACACACAAGAAGAAGCGCAGCCAAAATGTCAATTAATTTCACAGAATTCACCGAGAATCGAATCTATTTGTCCGTTACTTATTCGGCATGAATGGAGAGGGGGAAAATAAAAACCAAAGAAAAAAGTAAAATTTAGTGGAATCATAGAGGGGGGAAAGGCTAACTGTGGCTAGCGGCCGATCGTAAAATCATCGGAAGAAAGGGCTGAAATGAACCAAAAACAAAAAGATAAGAAAACATTTCCATAAGGCGCACACACACAAACACACACGACCAGAAGGCAGCTAATGGAGTTGTACCCGCAACCAAAGGGTGTGCTTCTCCGATCAGAGACATAAAAGAGAGGCCTCACATCACGGCAAAATATCGTTATATATCATAGAGATGACTGTCACACGCACCCAAGCACCAAGCGCATACACAATATCCCGAAAATATCATCAGAAATAAATATAGAATTGAGAACAGGCTGCATACACATACGAATATGAAAATAATAATAATAATAATAATAATAATAATAATACGACAGGCCTTGAACTGCGCACGGATATTGACTGAAATTATGATACCTGATGTGTTTTCGGTTGAATGCCAGAAAATGTACGTATTCGTTGGACGAAACAATAACACGATACAAGACTTCAATATTCATACAAGTTTGATGAATGTCTGACATACTTTTGCCCAATTTCAATATATAAAGTCATCTAATAATAGCATGGCCGAATAAGAGAGCAATAGATGTGCAACTAATGTGAATTGGATAAAGAAGCGGCGGGACACAAACGTTCCAGAAAGTCGTCGTTGTATGCCGGTCCGAGCCAACGTCGCAGTCAATTCAGATTGCTGTAGCGAAGCTATTTAATAACATCAGCACCGTATGCATCATACATTGTGTACGAGAGAGAGAGAGACCAATAAGAAGCTGGTCTATACGGTAGAATCAAAGGGCTAGTCATAGCTCTGAACCCTCCCTTCCTTCTTTTGCCTTGCCATGCCCGGCAATCATCTCATTAAGGTTTGAATTTCTACAAAACAACAATCAGAAAGGAGGTATCTGCTCCTATTCAGAATTCTCCTGCGTTTTCATTAAGGCGCAGTGGAGCAGTTAGTTAACAAACATCCATCACATTTCGTCGTAGGTAGGGGTTGGAATGCTGTACACTGGCCGGCCTGGAATTGCACCTGGGCTGCATGATCAACGGTTCAAGTCCTCGCCGGCATGAAACTATTTCACCCCGATGCGCACAGTACGCCCTAAACCCTCTTCGAAGAGCATCCCAGTCGAGTGTTGATGATTAGAAAATGAAATTTCAAAAAAGTAGTCTGGGTGAGTACTCCATTATACGATGATGGCCTGCCGTAAATTGCATTATTAACCGACATAATGCCTGTGAAAATAAATACGAGCCACATTGTGTTAACGTGCGTATTGTACATCGTCTAGCCGCCACATCTACGACTATATTACATAAACAGCACAATGTTCGTTCTAATATGAAACAAGACGCGTTATTATTGCTGCTTCATATCTCTTCTTAATACAAAAGCTAAATCTGAAAATGACGGCCTGGGCATCAAAACAAACACATTCAAAAGCCTCGACCAGACGCGGCGAGGTACGACGGGCTTGACTTGATTCCTTTGTCGTTGTCTGTAGCCCCCCGAAGAAAGAGATTGCTCCTCCTACATCTCTTTACAGTACAAGGAGCCACAATAAAAGGATCTTAATAATAATAGTAACAGTATAAAGGCTGGCTCATTTATGCCATAAAGCGGCCTCTTTATTATCTATCGAACAAAAGTGGATTGTTTTTCTTCTTTTTCTTTTCTTTTCTTCTTTGCTTACTGTTATTATTATTTGATTTGTTTGGCTACGCTTTTGATTGCCGCGCCCGCCTCAAGCCCAGCCCCCACCAACGTCTTCCCCCATGACTCCGCCCCAATTGAAAAAAAAATACGACGTCTTCGTCTATTCCATTCATTCGCGCACAAACGAGATGAAATAATAATAATAATAATAATAAAATGAAAAATAAGGGGGAAATGTACACATCCGACGACAAATTGGGAAATAAAAGAAGGAAAACAAATTGCGGAGAAGACTGATTGAAAGGAGAGCGGAGAGGAGCTGTGTGTGTGCACCTTATTTCGTTTCCTTGAAATTCAGTTGATTGATTTCAAAATCTTTTGGCGCTCAAAAGTTCAAAAGCGCAAAAGCCTCTATAGAATCATCACCATGGAGAGAATTAGAGTTCAGTTCACTACTATCAGTTCGACTTAGATGATGAGAGAGACAAAAGAGAGGCATGGAGTCAAGGCTCATTATAACGTTCAGCTAGCTCATTTGTGGAAATTCACTACTAGGATCATAGCTGTTGCTGCCTTTTGCCATCATCAGCCATCATCAGTTTGAGAACAATCCTCCCTAGTACTTGATCCTTTTCCCTTCGACCGTATACCTCCCCAATCGAAAACTCTTGTTCCTCCTCCTTTGTCTCTCTCTCTCTCTTTACTAACAATCTGCTGTTTAAATGCACACCTGATGTTAACTTTTACGACAGAATCTTCTTGTGTGTACCTCCGTTCTTGCCCCTCGATTCCTCCCATCCGATCGGCCGTCGACCAGTAGTTGCCTTTATCAAAGAAAGAGTCACTAATTGTCCAGCATCACCTTATCGAATTCTTTGATGCTTGGCAACAGTTTACGACCAATTGTTCTGCCCACTCTTCTCTGTTTCCCTCGCTGATCTCAATCTACTGTGAGTTTCGACGCACGTAGACTCAGTATTACATAAAAGATGACACAAATATAAAACATTCTTTGCTGACATGCAAGTTAGTCCCAAGTTTTTGCTTTGAATTCATCGGGTTCGTTCGGGTTGAGCCTCAAACATTATTACCCTGACATCACCCAAGAAGCCAAGCGGATAACCCCAGACTTAGAAATAGATGGTAAGTAATAAATGATGGTGTTCAGAATCTGTTCAGCGGCCATCCCTCCACGTGCATGATCATAGAAAGGTCGTCGTGTTCCATCTTTTTGTATCATTAATCGAATCAAACTTGTCTTGCCAAAAACAAAGACCTTCGAGAGATTTCATGAATTCTCAATTCGAAAACACGACGCAACAGCTGTTGTTCGCGACTAAGCTCCTTCTTTCATTGTTCGCCATCAAAAGTAGAAAGAAAGAAATGTGAATGAAAATTCGAAAAACAGACTGTCTGTTGACACTATTCTTGGTTATTACGCCACAAAAGATAAATAACCTGATTATTAGGTACTAACTAGTCGACCTCTTTGCGAAATTAGGCTGGTTCATATTTGTGTTGTGAAACTCAAAAGAGCTAAGCACAAAATCTCTGCAGACTTGTACAAATAATAGGCGGCGGTTGGTCAAACAAATGCTCAGACGACAGTGGGTCGGCCGGCCGCGTATAATGTATTATAGGAGATACGGAGCGTGATGACGCCAGACTCGCTAGACCTCTCCACATCCATCCATCCATTCGTAGGAACAGGAGGAGTAGAAACAGCAACCAAATAAATAAATAAAATACTGAACTAAAAGCTGAAAACACTGCAAGGTACTACGTACACGGCCGGCCAAAGCGTATCTCTAAACAGAAGGGGAGACTAGGCGGAGGCCCGAATTCTCTGGAGGGGAACACATCAGATTCGGAGCGTTGATGACGATTATATAAGGGAAAATAAGAGGGATGCGGATGGAAAATGGAGAGGAAGGGGGGCGCGAGAGAGAGTGCAAAAAATGACCGCCCCTTGATGCTTTTGTATAATACAGCCCCATAGACATGTAGTGTATATACTCTACACGAAATTAATAATGCGCTTACTCCTTGTATGGGGATGAGAAGACTATATACGTAGTAGCGCAGAGAATAGGGGAGAGCGCGTCGGCCATCCGTGATACATCAGCACAGTCCGTTTTCCGTGAAGTTTCTACACACACATACAAAGAGAAACCCAAGCAAGCAGCCAAAAAAAAAGAGGATAGAGAGGCTAAGGCATCCTGCTAAAAACACGCAACGGCCTCCATGTCACAAGGGGCCTCAAGAAAAACATTGACACAAGAATACGTTACGAACGTCTCTCACAAACGGGAGGGAAACTGCTGGTTCTACCACATCTAGCGCAACAGAACCGAAATCTTAACTAAAAAAACCCGCAAGTCCCATATTCTCTCTCTACTCTCTAGGCTTTTGCAAGGCTGGCAAGAAAGTTGTCGCCATTCCAAAAGTCAAGATTTCCAACAAAACTTCCCCCCCCCCGTCCACTTGGTTATTTCAATCATCATTTTGTGGCGTTGATATGTGCCCAGTAGTTTCCTCTATTCTGACTTTAATAGGCCTAATGACCAAGTAAAGTGGATGTGTGTGTGTCTAGCAAGAAGTACAAGCCATCACGCTGGACCCGGCCCAACATTCCGCTCGTCTTTGTACTTCAAACCTGTCCTGAAGACGAAGAGGATATACATCCAAGGTGAAGACCGGAACTATTAGAGTGTGTGTCTCTACTACGACAGTCCGCCCTTAAAAACTTTATCAAGGGCCGGCGGCCCACCTAGCAAGTTGATTCTTGCGAGTAGGTAGAACCCTCTTCATTCCCGTCATATACTACGTATACCAAATATCACAGGGCATGGGCCTATTGACAGAAAGACACACGCGGATGAAGGACGTCTTGCATAATAAACTGCCCAATTGAACAAAGTGGATACTATAACACTGGCTTCATCATGACACCAATGAGATGAATCAATTCAATCGATCAGACAATGATTAAGCGAAAAACAATAATAGGCCTGCAACAACAACAAGACAACATGTCTAGGACCTGTAGATTCAAGACTTTCCTTCTTTTACTCATTCAAAAACACCATACTAGTACGGTATAGTTTGTAGTTGTAGTCGTAGACAACTTCCTCCTTCTTCTACTACTACTCTACTACTACCACCCAGTGTAGTACTATTACTAGTCTGCTACTACTAGATGCAAAGTTAACTTTCGCCTTTTATAGGCCCTACCTTTTGGTCCTTGTGGTCCGACAACGTGGCTGGCTCCAGCATGTGAGAGCTGCCATCCCATAACAAGTTTTCTGGCAGGCCATCAACGCTTTTAGATTGGTTTGCCACCACCTGAGGATGAAGAACAACAACAATAACAAACTGTTAAAAACAATCATCACATCAAAGTTAAACGAATCATGTATTTACACAATCCAACATTATTTTCACTGCTGGCAATAGAAATCTTTTCGTGTTCCGACGATGACCACAACGAGATTGCAATAATAACTTTCTGTTTGTAGGAATCTACCACTCGCTACCAGCTCAAAAGGAATCAAAAGAATAAGAAAAAAAAGTAGAGGTTTTCGGTATGTGACCTATCTGCCCTGCGGCCCCTCACCGGACCAAATCAACAACTTTTGGGGTTTTCGATAAGAATCGAATCGTTGGATCGATGGGATGGATGCGTGAGAATGATGGGAATAAACGATAGGCAGCAGTACGGTTACAAGTTAATGTCATTTCCAATATCATTTCATACTATTTAGTCCAATTCATTGTTAAGAAAATGATGCGACAAATAAAAAAACCGCTTGCTGCTCACTGATTTATATTCGCTATTTTATATTTCATTGACTTAAGACGAGTTGTGCATTGTTTCATTCCTTTTCGCTTGACGTTACCTAATCGTTTACGGTCATATACACAGCAGCAGGAGCAGGAGCAGCAGCTACTATTTCACTGTATATGGTTTCGGTATTATATAGTGTGCGTAACTGCGTATACAGTAAATCAAGGTGATGAAAATTGCACGAGACCAATCAGTGCACATCAGCGGCAGCTCGTCGAGAGGGAGAGACTATCGTATGTGTGTGACTATTGTGAGACCAGTTTCGAGACAGCTCATCGACCACTAAATCATTCAGTTGTGTATAGCAGCAAAGATTCAGAGATCCTCTCTCGCTATGGGGTTGGATGCCGATGTGACGGCGTCGGACCAAAGAGATCCTGTTAAATGTGTAGACAACGTTTGGCGTCATGTGTGAGCTTGCACTTTGCGAAAAGAAAAAAGAAAAGAAAAAAAACAAAACAAAAAAAGAAGCTTTCAGCCGCGCGAATAATTTTTAGAATTAAAATCCGCGCGCGCGCAATCATCTCCCCGCCAGCGGGAGAAGAAGGTTAAAAAAAAGAAAATGAGTTGAATCTCATCACGACATGCCCGACACAGAACCCCATAGTCTATTACGTATGATATTAAAGTTATAGCGCTGGTTGGACAGGGGGAAAGAGAAGGCTTTAAAAAATAACGTTGAAAAACCAAAAAAGGGAAAAACAAACGAAAAAAATCACACCGGAATAGAGTGTCATCGAGTTGGCGGACAGGACGGAATATAAGAAGAGGGGAGAGACCTGAGAGGCCTTGTGTGTAATTCAAATGCGGTGCCTTACTTACATATAGACACAGATACTTTGCGTACGAACTATAGACACACAGACACACGTAGATTCTCGTCAATTAATGAGTCGCCCGGGCCATCACGCAACACGAAGACCCACTCACTCCCTCGCTACTTCTATATCCACCCCATCAATTTGAATAACCCTCTCTCTCTCTCTCTCTCTCTCTCTCTCTCTCTCCAACGCGAAGAGCCGCAGGGTACCAAAGTGTGTGGCATTCAGATCTATAGACAGACAGTTGAGGGAGTGGATGGAAACGAGAAGGTTGAATGTTTCAATCACTACCCGGCGTTTGAAAATCCAGGGCCGACTGATGGCGACGCCAACCTCAATAGGGCCTTATTTAGATATATACACATCACAGCATTGGTGTGTATGTGTGTGTGTGTGTCTTGTATATCAATAGAAAACCAACTCAGTTTTTAGAGACGACTAGAGCTCTGTAGGCTGCTAGGCTAGATAGACGTAGCTGCTGTAATGTATACATAGAGCAGCTAAGGAGCAAAAAGCGGAGGCACACTAATTAGCGATGGCGGCGGCGAAATTCAATTGTCGAATTGTTACCTACTTTAAATATTGACGAAATCGAATCGCATCCCACAGTTGATCAAAAAGGCTCCATCCTAAAAATAATTCCACTACTAGGCCTGACAATTATTCTTCTTCCCTTTTATCAATGTTTGAAATTTCACTTCATTGATAGCCCACCGTTTTTCTTAATAGCAAATAATACAATCAGAATAAGGTATCGCGCTGAGAATTTAAACTCTGTTCAACGATGATAGAAAGTAAAATTCGGCGATTAAATTGGTATGCGTTTAAAAATGATGCGCAACCCCTAAAATCACCTATGTATACAGTTATGCGCTCATCATGTGCGTTTCGTGTTACGCGTGAGTGAGTCTCCGACACAAAATGATACGGCGGTACTACGCGTACAGTATGTGCTACTGCTGCTGCTGCTGCTGCTCTATGTGAGCATAATAGGAGGCCTTTACCCTCGATGAACTACTATTTGAGAGGGTGCCCGACCGGGTTGGAGGGTCAGAGTGTGCCTGGCGGCCACACGTGCAACATCCATCCTCCTCCTCTAGTACCGCGAGAGCGAGAAAAACAGAAGCAGTTCAGTCACAGTACACACAAATTCGTATGAATACGAATTAACAACAACACTATTAACAAACACCAACATTTTTCCTCGACATCCTGAATTTCTCCTTCGATTCGTTTCCAAAGCGAAAATAAAAAAAAACAATTCAAATTTACTAATTGTCGCACAGTTATTAAATAGTTACATTTCATGGTGTTTTCCGTTAAAATTGAGGAGATTGATGGTTTCGTGTGACATTGTTTTAACTCAATTAACAACCCGGCTAAAAGCCAAAGTGTGTCCCGAGTTTTTGGTTGGACGCGATCACCTGTTTCTTCCCTTCTAGTCCTTCTGGTCCAATGGTAAGCTCAACCTTCAAATATTCTGAATCATTTGCCCCGAAGTCTGTAATATACATCAGCTATTAGGCCTATGACAGTGAGTCAACGAATAGATTAATAATCGAAAGGAAATAGAAGCGGCGGACCACCCACCAACGGTTCAGTCCAAACCAAACGATGTAAAGAGACCCCAATGTGCGACTTAGATATTATATATATTGCCTATACGAGTAGAGAGACGAATGGTGTGGGGCCGACCGGACTAAACATTCTGTCCATCACCTACAGTCGTCAGTTATTTATTGAATCTGTTTCTTCCATTGAGATCTTTTGCTTACACGTGTGTAATAAGGCATTCAAAGAGTCGATTTCTGCTTATTATATAAAACAGCAAAAAGCGAATGAGGGTTATTTGGGTGCAACGCAGTAGCAAGAAAAACTGAAACTAGAAAATAAGGTGATGGGGGGAATTGAGCGCCGAGCGCAATTAACAAGCCGTCAGTCACAGGAGCAAAGGACCGTCAGTGATAGTCTACAGTACATTCAATGTTCTACTCTCTCTCTCTCTATTTATATATTTATAATAATAAAACAATAAAACATAGCTTCACGCCAAGAGCCTATCGCGTTTCTTTCTCTTTTACTCTGAGCTTCGTATTTCTATTTAGTACAAGTCATAATATTGGAAACTGGCGGTTAAAAGAATGTGTGCTTGTATATCAATTACATAAGGCAACCGAAATATGTAGAAAAAGGGCCTGATGGACTCCCTGACTTGGGTAGTCTTGATTCCAAGGGATTTCCCCCCCCCCTTTCTTTCCTTCTCTCATTCATAGCAGCAGCCGTGTGTCAACTGACGAGACACCGAAAATAGTGAAATGAGTTGATCCTTCTGTTTCTGCTGGCTGCTGTTATGTTATATCCAAGTCCATATACTGTGGGTGTGTCACACGGCTTAAGAAAGCCACACACACACACACAAACAAATACAAAACACACACCAAACGGTTAGACATACATAGAAGAAAGACGTTCAAGAGCCAAAGCAAAGGGCCCAGGTCTCTCTTTCCCCCTCTCACCCTTCAGCGTCATCCCATATAATCCGGCCTAATGAAAATCCCGCTTTTTCCAACATATCGCCCTCGCGACAGGTCGATTTTGCCCGACGTCTCTTATCGTTTACACATTACACACATAGCGTACCAGAAAGAGTATATTATTATGGCTGCGCTGGTTTTGCGTTCCGGGTCCGTAAATATAAGTCATTATTATTATATCCAAATTTTTTATGTCTATTACATGTCTTTTGATCATTTTCGCCGTTGATATTCGATTGCTTATAGTCTATTAGGAATCCAGTCTCAATTGATTGTTTACACACCACAGAATTATGTGACGATGAAATGAAATTCTTTAGGACTATAAACGCCCGTCCGTCGGCTGTAGAGAAATCGCAAATAAACCACTTGAACTATTTATCATCAATCGTTTTGATAATATTGAAGAAATAATTGAGAAAAATTGAGAAATCAAAAGAACGCCGTCGCTTGTATAGCCTCATCCATCCATCCATCCCCCCCTCTCTCTGACTGCTGGTGAGATATAAATAACGATTTGTTGATCTCGAGACGTTTAAAGAGATGAAGAGAGGAAAGAATAGAAGGGACTTATATATATAGTGTATGCCATCATCACGGTGAGTGAGTTGTCTTTGTCTGTCGAGTGTTGACGGCTGATATAACTAATAGTCATTTAGAAATGGGGAAATAATTCTCCAGTCCAGCAGACCGACCCAGTAGCAAAAGCGACGGACAAATCACAATCATAACCCAAATAGCCGTACACTGTTATACAACCGCAATATACAACGCTCAAGCGTTTGAAATGGGACGACGTTGAATATCTGCAAGGAACGGCCTAGCAGTTTTAAAAAAGGTACACCTACAGTAGGAATTGCTGAAAAACCTCAACGTCATCTGATAATGGTGTAACATTCACCCAATGTTTCGATGACGGCCGACAAGATGAATTTTTTTTTTTTTCAGAATAGAACCGAATGAGGGAGGCCTGAACATGAAGCAATGATGATCCATTTGTCCTGGCCTCATCCTCCTTTCCCCCTCAGAACCGGCCAAACTGAAAAATTGAAAAAAGAGAGAGAGAATATCGATATGAAGATGGCTGCGAAAGATCGGAAGGGATGAACAAGGGATAACGTTTTGATTTTGGCAGCAAAGACTTCTTCCTCCAGTTCCGTCCTTCCCCCCCGACAAACACAAGAAAACGAGTGGGTATCCCCAGTAACGGGTTGGATAGGGTGGGGGGGAGAGATTCGCTTTTCTATTCAATGAGAGAAGATCCTTCAGGAGTTCGATCTGTAAGGATATATACCTTGACAGATCATTTGCCAAGAGACGAATGATGCTGACTAGTGCTTCTACCACTCTCTACGTAGGCCACGCATGCTGCTGCTGCTGCACTGCATTTTAGAGATAGATAGTAGTATATCTATAGGACGACCGTAGCTCCTTTGCTGTACAAACGCAGAGGGGGCCATGGCAGCAGTGGCAAACGTCCAGGTTGAAACTGGTATAGGCCCAGCAGTTTCTTTCACCCTTCGTTTCACTCTCTAGACACCGAAAACCAGTTCAGTAGCATCATCACTACAGTTGGTTTGTAGATATACCACCAGTCCACCACCCTACCACCAGAGTAAGTAGACGAGTGTAACCGATTGCCCAGTGCAGTCCATCAATTGCGCTGAACCGGAGGTTTGAACGCGGACGACGAGATTTGACCTTCATTGCCTCGTCTTAAAATATTTATCGATTGCACTTTGGAATAGTCGACGTGGATACGATGATACGCCATGAGAAAAGATCATTTAACAGCAGCAAGAAATAATAAACTGTTTTAAAGGGAGGCAGGTCTCTTACACAAAAGTCGACATGTAATCATCTCTGGTTGTGTATGTGAACAAGACTGATGGACGAATCCACCTTTCACCATCAATTTTGTGGCTTCATCTCTTCTTCAACCATCTTTTCTTTCTTTCTCGAGAATTATGACGACAGAATCACTGTTTAACCTATTTGGATTTCTATTTTCTATTTTTAAAAAAAGGAAAAAAAGAGTCACAATTCACTTTTCCAATTCGGTTCCAATGAAATCGTTAACTTTTTTTTTTTTGTTTTGTTTTTGCATAGCAATAACCTTTTCAATTAGAGAAAAAGAGAATCAATTTCTTGATTAAACTATTCTGTTGTTGCATTTAGAGCTGCTCAACCAAGTGGATGCGACAGCCGGTTGGGTAATATTTCTAACATATTACCGGTATTTAATTGATCCATAAATCGCACTTATTAAAAAAAAAAAAAAAAGAACCTGCAGAAACACAAGAATCATAACTAGTCAATAGGCCTAGATATTACAAACGTTAAATTTTTTTTTTACCCATTGTTTTAAATCCTCATTTTCCCATCGGCCAAAAATGCCACGATTGCTTCCTATGATTAGGAACGGATGAGTTGATAACGTAGTATAGCAGTAATAGTATAATATGCTACCGGTCTCTTTATTACGTCAGCAATATCCAACACTTCTCCCATCTCTACATTAGGCGAAGTTTATAGTTCAATAGACAGTCAAGTGATGTTATTATTATTGACTTTTTCTTCTTTTTCGCCAACATGTGTGTATAATACCAACCGAGTAGTGAGTAAGGCTAAATTGACTATTTGAGGTGGTTGTCTCGGATTTCCATCAACAAAATTCGTCATCAACTCGATACCAGTTGGGACATCTTACACACACCCTCAACTCTCTCATTCTCTGATTCCATCCTTTTCTCTTTCTCTCTTCGGTTGCTGTGAGCGACCCTGGTTTTTCAAAGAGAAATCCATCCATATATTTCCAACTGTTCTATACACCATTTGTAGCTCAGGGGCGATCCGTGGTAACCGCTTTGAAACGATTCTCGGACACGGGGGGAGAGAGAGAAAGATTCTGATATTAAAACGTGATTCGTTTCAAATCAAGAAAGGAACACGTCAAAAAAAAAGAAAGAACAAAACTACCCTCTTTTAAAAGATGATTCGCTTTTGTTTAGACTCAATTGACTGACAGCTTTCCTATTTTATTTATATTTTTTTGTTTTTCCATTTCTCGTCAGTATACGGCGTGCTTGTGCTGTATATATTGCACAAGTATTAACTTGGCCGTCGATTGTCTAGCGAGAAACTGAGAGAGAGATAGTGAGCTAGATGTTATGAGTCGCAATATGAAGAAGGACTCCCGACGCGTTACCACGGAGATGATGATGCACCAACAGCATCATCGTCCAGCAGACCAGCAACCCTGTTTGTTTCTTCCTGCTAGCTGCTAGTCCAGTATTCTTATTTTTCTTTTCTCTCTTCTTATTTCCTTATTGTTCACGATTGAATACAGCCAAGCAGATGTACTCTAGCTACTATTTGTACATCGAAGATTGCTATTGCACGTATCTACGTACTGTAGTAATAGTAGTAGTAGTAGTAGTAGTAGAGAACGACGTCGTCATATGTAATCGTTTTCAGATTGGAATGTCATAATAAAGAGAGTCACAAGGGTCAGACCAAATATCAGGCATAGCAGAATAGAGAGACTCTTGGTCTATTCGTCCACCAGGTGATTTACTTTTACCAAAGACGAATTTCAATGCTTTTCTAGGCTTCTCAAGCCGTCATCAAGAAAAAGAAATTCACAAATTTAAACGAAATTTCTTTAAAAAACAAACAAGAAAATAAGACAGAAGAGAATCGATTTTAGTCGACCTCGACGCGCATCGGGCCAGCAGCCTGTCACCCCCCTCTCGTTCGGGCCTGGTTCGACATTTCGTCCTGGCACGTCAATTGGGAACGTCACCGTCATGATAATGATGATGATGATTATTGCTAGCTACGATAGTATCACGACACACAATCAAGCCGGAGACCCAAAAAAGGAGATGGGCAGGGCACCATATACTACCACCACACCAGGTTCAATGGTATGTGGTGTACTACTCTCTCCCGCTTTGTCTCACACGCCGACCACTACAACAATTGGCAACGGCAACGCTATAACAAAAAGGAGGAGTTCGAAGAAAAAACTATTCATCCACATTATACACACACAAAGATGTAGACGATCGAAGCAGATCCTTTCATAATATGGATTCCCCTTATTTTGAGGGGTTTTATGAGACGTAATCAGTGTAGGAGTCCTATATATCTAATATAAAAGCGCTAGATCATTAACTGTTGCTCGTTTTTCTTGTTTCTTCGTCTTTTGTTCAAACCAAACGAGGGAGCAGTGAATTGTTGTTGCTTTTCAACCTCATATTATCTATTTGTTGTACACAGTATATTACTCGGACAATCGATCGGCGCCTCTATCTATTAAGAGAGAGCGCCTGGCTATATATCCTCGTTTGATTGGACCCTGATGGCCGAAACTAGAGGATGCAGAATGAGAGGCCTCGACTCATTACAATTAAACTGCTGGCTGCCTTCCGAGTTTACACAAAGCAGAGCAAAGCAGCAGCCTATACCCTTAAAACCTTAGTGTGTACATCAGTATAGAGTCGAACATGCATGCTGGGCTTTGACTAGAACAAATCCGCCTCAAGCTTTTTTATCAATTAGTAGTAGGGGGCCTGCTGGGCCTGTGACCGGCATTGCTAGGGCAATGGCCATATAATCCAACAATTCAAGTGAAACGAGAGAGACGCAAAGAGAAAAGCGACGGCCTTTAGACCGATCGACCCCTATAGGCCTATAACTAGACAAGTCTAATATTACGTAGGCCTATAACTGTGTACGTGGCGGGCAAGAGGAGGGGATAGAACGGTCGTGTAAAGACGGTAATAAAGAGACATCAAGAAGATTGGGAATAAATTTCGCTGGCTAAAGACACCTAAAAAAGAAGAAGAAGAAAAAAAAAAAGAAACAAAATGGGATCACCAATTCCCAACTATTACAGATACATTTCTCCTATCTCTTTCTCTCTCTCTTGGTCAAACTTGCTGGCCGCCGGGATATGTTTAGCGCCTAACTGGATCTCTTTTCCCCGCCCTAGAAAAAGGAGGAGCAGCCCAACCGATTTAGGAGTTTTTTTTTTTCTTCTTGTTTCCTTGTTCATTTTTTTTTCTCTCTCTTCACAAGACTCTCTTTCCTATGTGAATCTCAAGTGTCTGACCACCCTAGTCCAACATTGGCCATCTCTCGGGAGTTTTCTTTTATGTCGTCTTTTTTTTTCTTTTCTATTTGATGATATTTCATCTCTTTACAAGAAGGGAAGGAATAAGCGACTTGTGATGTATCAGATATTGTCAGCATTTCTGCCCTTAGCTTTGCCCAGCTCACCCATTATTAGTCCCATTTCACCTAAACAAAAAAAAAACTGGGAGAACTCTACGATGCTGTGCTTTTGCGTCGTGACTTGGTAATCAGAGTATGTCCCTTCATCCACCCACACCCGGAAGAAGCCCAAAAAAGAGAGAGAGAGCTACACACATATCGTGACGATGAATTGATATTGAGCATTGATATAATCCGATTCCGTCTCTATATAGATCCTGTGTGTAGTTGTCTTTAAAAAAAAAGTCTAAAAAGCGGGGTGAGACCAGAGCATTCGAGATTTCCCGCCGGGACTCTGAATCAGTGCCGACATGGCAACATGCTGCTGCTGTTTCTCCCCTTCTGCCGCGGGAAAGCAACCCTCCTTTTACTTCACCTAAAATATATATAATAATACTCTGTACTGAAGTCGACAACATTGCCATCGCAAAAAAACAAAAAACACCACTGGCTAAGGATCTATGACCCATCTAGACTGCTACTTCTACTAAATATACGATTCTATCCAGCTCGGATATCATGGATTCGACGTAGAAGGAATGGTTCCCTGGCCTGCCCTTCAATTCCGTCTTTTGCCCTATTTCCTATGACATCCATCGACGACGTATAGCCTTTTTGTGATTAGTCTGTTGTGTGTCTTTTTCTTCTTCTTCTTTTTTTGGGGGGGTTAGCTATATAGGTCTCTGTAGTGTCTTTATATATATATCTCTTTTCTCATTCTTTCTCTAAATGGTAGAGAGAGAGAGTCTTGGTTGCCCCATACGCCAGAGAGCTGTTGGTAAAGAGTAAGGCCAAAAAGAATGGATGATGTTCAATTGATTGAACGATTCCACGGCGTCAATAGAAGAGAATCGGGTACAAAACAACAAGGAAAATTGAAAAAAAAAACAAGGGAAATCGTTTTCTATGCCTTCTCACAAATTATTGTTGAAAAATTGAAGAACGTCGGAACTAATTCGATTGCGTGCCTTACACGCCACAACAATGGTAAAAGAGCTGTTACATTTAAACTCGATCCATTTATTCGGATATCGTACACAATCCGCAAAGAGCAGTGAAAGCGAAATCTAACGAATGGAGCCGAGAGTCTTTTTCGTTCAGGGCAACCGATAGCGCGTCTTAGAGGTTATAAACGAAGAAGCGTGTCGTCTGATGGTTGGTCTCGGTTCCTCCATTCTCTCTCTGTTCTCTAATACAGTGAGATCGACAGCCAAAGCAGCTCAAGTCATCGATTCTCCAATTAGTGTTCTCTCCTTGCCCTTGGAGCTCTCCGCGCTCTTCTTCCTGTCCTCACCCCGTGCTCTTACACATTCATCCATCATTTAAGGGATCCTTTCAAAAACAAAAATGTGTGTGATGTGCCCCGGTGGGTGGATGAGCTCGATCGAGGGGGACCACCTCCAACACCCCTCCAACACTATACGTACCGACTCGTTAGTTACATTTTAGCTGGCAAAAATCTTTTTGGTCTGTTTCATCTCGTGTCGTCGCCAGAACAGCACACAGGATCAGTCTAAACGATACTCATATGAATGAATTTTTGTTGATTATTTTTTGCCGCATTTCCTGTCATGTCAACGAACTAAATTTTTCAGCAAGCGCCAAAATTTTATTTATTTATTTTTTCAAAGTTGATTTTTTTTTTCGAAAAATAAATAAATAAATGGTATTTTCTGTTATTTTGATTGCAGTAAACATTTGTCGCCGTGGAGGGGTAAAAATGTGTGGAGCGCAGAGGAGATAACAATCATCATCATAATCAAGCCCCTATTTACCATACCATAACCGGAAAATGCTGCATGGCTCTGAGCCGTCCCATTGCTGATCGGTTACGTTGATACACCGCGCGAGAGAGAGAGAAAGAGAAAAGAAAAACTGCCAGACCTCAATAACAAAGACAATTGCGAGCGGTCGGTGTGCAGTGAGTGTTACGAGTGTGAAAACGGTCGACGAGGGCTAAGAAAGAATCCAAATAATATCAAAATAAGAGAGAGCCTGGACCAAAGCTTTCGACTCATTCTTTCCCTCGTTTAGTCGCTGGATCCCAGGGATCGACATCAACAAGATATAGCGATAGGACAAGGAGGGAGACATTTTTTGATTTTCCAAGGATCAGTAGTTGCCCTCACCCACCCACACACACACGCGATAGACTTAGAAAGAGAGAGACAAAAAAATACACAAGGAAAGACGCTCGTATGAGGGTGTCGTTCAACGAGATTTGAATGTCTCGCGGGAGAGGATGGAAAGCGTCGCCGACGACAGCAGCGCAATCGGCAAAGTCTTTATTGGACGTCGTTCTCTCCAGCTATTGACTTTGGTAGCCAACGCTAACAGCAGTATCAGCACTCCTAATTCTTCTTCTTCATCTTCTTCTTGTTCATCCTCTTCATCAAGTTCGTTGCTGTGTCAACAGAGCGACAAATCGACGACGCCTACTGTTGCCGTAGCCCAAGAACTTCAAAACTTGCTCAAAATTGAAACGACCCAGTGTGGATCGACAACATTGGACCCACCAACGGTAGAATACAACAACAACAGGTTGATTATCAACAGACCCGACGCCCCAATCACATCACCAGTCTCTACAAATAGCCAACACCACCGTCCTGTCGTTATGTCTTCCTATCACGGAGGAGACGAGATGTTGGCCTCTTCGACCCGAGGACCTGCCCGATCGGATGAAAGCGACGAGCCTACGGCGACATCTAAAATGGGCCAACACGATCATGACGCCGACCTCACCAATAACAATCAGAGAGACGTTCTGATCCGTTCCTCTTATCACCATCACCATCACAATAGCCACCATCATCATCTGCAACAACAAGATGAGCAACAACAACACGAAGATCCGTCCTATGTCAAAAAAGAGGATCATCTCTTTCCATCTTCGTGTCTTTACACGGAATCGTTGGCTGCAGCCGCGGCGGCAGTGGCGGCTGCGGCGGCCGCTGGAGTCAAACAAGAGGATCATCTTCATCATCACCACCACAACCACCAGCAACAACAACAACAACAACAACACAGCAGCAGCAGCAGCAACAGCAACAACAACAGCAGTAACAGCAATTACGTCAAGTTGGAACAGTCTGCCGAGCAATTGCATCAGTTGCATCAGGTGCAACAACAACAACAACAGCAACAACAGTCGGCCGGGCATGACATTCACGCAAGTCTATATCATTCGGCGCTGTACGCCGGGCCCGTCTACGGTGCAAGTAGCGCTGGACCTACCGTTGGTCACCAGACGGGCTACGTCGATTTCGGACGGCCTGAACTGACTGATCATTACTCGGCGCTACAAAAGCTCAGCTGTTCATTTCCTCCGCCGGCTGCGCCTCCGCCATCGTTGGATTGCGGATCCATCAGTCGGACAGGATCAGTCCAGCAACAGCAACAACAATCGCTATCTTCATCCGACTGTTTGCAACAACAATCGTCCTCGACGACCAATAACAGCAGTACAACAGGAGGAGGAGGAGGTGGTAGCAGTGGCTACCGGATGATGAGTCCATCAGCGGCAGCGGCGGCGGCTGCGGCTGCCGTGGCCGCCATGTCCACACCATTGTACGCCATGTCGTCGTTGGGCTACTCGGATTGGGGAACTTCCGGCACGAGTGCCATCACGTCCTCGTCCTCCGGATCAGTTTCTACGGTCGGCAATGTCAACAGTTCGAGTAGTCATCGGACCAGTTCCTCATCAAATTCAACGCCATTAACCAAAGGTAAGCCAAATCAATTTAGAAAATAAGTCTAACAATTATCTGTGATGGTGGGTGGGTTTCTTTGAATTTTAGCTGAAAAGGAATCTAATCATGAAAATAATCAGAAACGAAGAAAGAAAAGCTTTTTGTGGGTCGACCGTTTGGATTTGGAGGGTGGTCTCAAAACTCTTTGCGAGCGTGTTGATGAGATTGATTTTCATTCGCACAGAGAAAAGGAGCAAAGAGATGCTGCGGTGAATATTCAACAAGGAGAGCCTTGTCGACGAGTCTCGCGTTTTATATGTCTCGTCTATCTATCTATCCGTCTATCTATCTATGTATAGAGAAGTAGAAAAGCGGGAAAGCAATCCGTTCTGTCTACACACGGAGGTGGCTGGGCTTAATATGTGGGAGAGAAGAGAGTTGCCCGTTGCAAATGCTAATGACCCTAGCGGCTAAATACACACACACACACACACACATACATACATACACATACAGAGAGAGAGAGAGAGAGAGAATAGAAAGAGAGAGGCTCTCTCTGAACAGATGGCACGTGCAATTAGTGACGACCGTGGAGCTGCTGGCTGAAGCTGCCGGCACAGCAGCAAATAGTGTAGCAGCAGCTTCTATTTTATTTCCTTCCAAAGTGTAAAAGAGTGAGAGCTGTGCTGCCTCTCTATCCAAGAGTTGTGTGTTGATGTTGCAAAGCCCCACTCGAGGGCGTGTGCTTCAATCCCACCACCACCACCCTCCTCCTACATTTTTTTGTTTTGTTTTGTTTAATTTCATTCTGCCATTTTGATGAGGAGCGCGTACACCCACTTCATTCGTGGAAACCACCGGTTAGTTAAAAGAGTACACGCACACACAGAAGAGAGCTAGAAGGAAAGAGAAAGATCCCACTTCATTAATTCTCCGGCAGTGAACACACATAGACTGTTACGCATTTAGCCTGTGCGTACTATACTTCCTTCCCTAAAAGCTCTTTCGTTTTAGAGCATCACGAGAAAACACAGATGATGTAATCCTCGGATAACAATCCACGCACAACGTATTTAACCAGATGATTTGTGGATATGATCCTTGTCATTACGGCCATGTTATTAAAGCTACGTACGCAAATGAAGATAGCATATTTGAACGAAAAGTGCGGATTTGAATCCCGAACCAATACCACCCAATAAGAATGGATGATAATAAATCAGGATACTACTTCTAGTCTGACACTAGGCTCTATTCTCTAGCCCAATTTGAGCAGCAAACAAGTTTTAGAAATAAAATTGTCAACTCAGAAGAAAATACAAAACAAGACAGGCTCTTTATGTGCAATCGGAAAATGAGGGAAGCAGATTTTACACTGAGGTCCTAGCTCAAAAGGATATAATTAACAATTCAAACAACAAAAAATTGAGAAACAATATTCTGATGCTGTGAAAATGTACAGCGCTTTGTTTTATACCATTTACAAAAAAAAAGCAATGTGTCTTGAATATTTCATTTGATATGTGACACTCCCCCTGATTGAATACCAACCGGTCGTCGATTTCACCCCGATATTCACACCATCAAATAATCGGTAACAAAATGGCAAAGGGAGAACCTCCAACTTGTGAAAATAACAAAATTAAATCCAAAATTGTATTTTGTACCACTCGATTTATTTGTTCTATATAAATCGATGTTTTCCTTCTGTTGGACTTATTTCAAAGGGAATCGGTAGACACGAGAGACTAAACCGGAGGCGAGACATGGTCCGCTGAAAGCTATTGAAGGAGGCAGAGGCGATTTAGCCTCAAGACAAAACACGACATTATACAGTGTGCAATAGCTTTCCCCTCCGATAATGCACGTCGGTCCACGTCCATCTGCTTCTCTTGCATTTTCTTCTTCTTCAATGTCCCTTGTCCCTAGTGGCAACTGACAAAAGTGTCAATCAAACGGCCCAGAACCCCTTCGTATCTTATATCCCTGCCTCTCTGATCCTGCCAGCTGGGCGCGGTTTTCGATAGAGGCCCATTGACGGGCGAGTAGATTTTCAAAATGGCAAAGAGACAAGAAAAATTCAATTCATCACTGCAATCAACACTTTGTGTCAATTGAATCCATTGAAAATGCTTTAACATAGCGACGAAAATGATGTTCAATCTCTTTTTGAACGAGTCGGAATCGGTGGATCTTTTTGCCTGCGTATCAAAGGAGTCCCAACGCCAATCTCTTTGACTCTCATCCCACCATTTCATTTACTTACATCATTCATTGTGCACACCCATTTTGAATGGACGAGATGCCCGAGTATAGAAAGAGGCTGGCGGGCACTCATTAGCGATGTTATAGGCCTCGATCAATAACGCACTTTATTATAATATCAACGAGAAATGTCTGATACGTCACTCATCTTCTTCCTCAAAGGAGAGCTTTTATATGCAACACGATTAATGAATCCTCAATGCTCATTCACACACATTTCAAAGTGACTGTGCATCTTTTTCTTAACAAATTATTCGTGCGATATTAGGAAAGTAATTCATCTTAGTTGAGTCCATTCGATAAAAAATTCCGACAACAAAAACACCTTTCACTCACCTCATCAAGTTTTTTTCTTTTAATATTTACTTGAAGTGCTTTTAATTGAGAGAGGGCGGCATTGAAACCTGATGAGGTGGCCGAAGGGTTTTTGGGCGTCTAGTGGTGGTTGGTAGCCTTTGATTTTGAGGCCAACAACCACGAAACATCATCACAAATGGCGGAGAGCATCAGCACGCTAATGAAGAGGATAAATAGAGGACAGCTCAATTAGCTCAGTACGTCTCGTGTCTGTGTGTAGGTACGTTTTAATAATCATCCATTCCCACTCACCCATGTAGATTTACAGGGAGATGGGAGAAAAGAACGCCTTGACTTTTCAGTATAAGAGGAACGAGACAACTTTTTGGTTCCTGAATGAAAAGACACGCGGTTGCAGTTTTACAGGAGAAAAAAGTTGAATATTCACGTCATCAAAAAACATGCGCCTATTTAACTCCAATAAACTTATTCTGGCTACTGATGGCGCCTTATCTGCTTCGCACTAACTCTAAAATCAGGCGGATGTTGTCACGATCACACCACTGCAATTTCCTCTTGACATTGAACCGTTTCAACTGGGCATTCGGCCCTTGTTTGAAGAAAAAAAAAAGTAACAAACAAAAAGAACTTGTTGGAAGGTAGCCGATGTCAAGTGAAAATGAAAGTGGTAGAACAGGGTGTGTAGGCAAGGGAATGATTTATTCAATCATTTATTCAATCACAGTCAGAAAAGAAAGAAGGGGAGAGATAAAGACAGCCGGGAAAGAATTTCACTTATTCATCAAATAAAAGGCGCATGGGAGATGCGGTCGTCATGGTGATATTTCATTCAAAAAAATCTTTTCTATTTCTCTCTTTTTCCCTTCTACTTCCTGATAATAACAGATACCAACAAATGTCCAACACCCGGATGCAACGGCCAGGGGCACGTGACTGGACTCTACACTCACCACAGGAGGTAAAGAAATTGAATCAAATTTTAATTTTTTCATTCGATTCTTTTAATTCATTCTATTTGATTGCTCCATCTGTTTTTTGTCTTTATTTTTTGTGCATTGATTCCGGACGTCTGTGCAGTCTATCGGGTTGCCCCAGGAAGGATAAAGTCACGCCCGAAAGTAAGTAGAAGTCTTATAGCAATGAAATGGAGGAAAGGAATCGACTCTGTCCAACTCAATCCCGAATGATGATCTCGACAATAAGTCACCGATTTGTCACGAAAACTCTTTTATTTTTCTTTGCCGAGCGCACTGCGCAAAGTCCTTTAAGTCTTTTAGTTGATGATTAGTTGTTTCCTATACCCACATTAGAAGATATATACTGTGAGAGAGACAAGGAAGAAGAGGGAGTCTGTTTTAGCTGTTGCAGTTCAGTATAGATTTATATATAAATATATATACGTCGTTATTCATCATCTAGCGTACGTAATAATAATAATATATACGCTCAGGCCAGTCAGTCCCGACCACAACTTTTGAATGACCCGCGGCTGTTGCAGTGAGCGCCTGCTACACTAATACCCCCAGAGTTTTCAAACAAAAACCATAGAGAATGAGAAAGAAAGAAAGAAAGAGAGAGAGAGAGAGAGCAACTAGCTCATTAGAAAATTGTTTCATCCGCTCAGGTCGTTTCATCCCCCGCACGAAAAAGCACCTCTTTCCTTGGCCTCGCTTCTTCTTTTGTATATGCAGACAGACAGGCCGAGCATAGGACTAGAGAGAAAAAGAAGATCTGCAGCAGCAGGGCAAAATCTCACGGCAGATTGTGCACTTAATAAACAAACAAAAACTATTGCCAATGAGAAATCTTCGGACTGAAGGAAGGAAAAAAATAAATAAACTTCAAAGTTTCAAACATATAAAATCCTGATGAAATCTATTGTCCAACCCATTGAATTGCTTACGCGAAAATAATATGAATGGAAAAATCCTCTAAGAGATTCTTTCATTTAAAATAAAAAAAATTAATTAAAATCATTTCTTTCCCCTAAATTAGTTTTGGCAATGCATGAAACAATCGTCAAATGCCCGACACCGGGTTGCACCGGCCGCGGACACGTTAGTAGCGGGAGGACATCGCACAGGAGTCTGTCCGGCTGTCCACTAGCGGCCGCTGTTCGACAAAGTAATCGCAACCGTCAGCGTCTATCTCAGCCATCATCCAGCAGTGGTGGCGGAGGATCGGCTATTGCAACTTTGACAGTCAGTCACAAAAATTCCGGTCAGTATTTTAAAAAAATGGAAAATCAATGAATTGCAACAAAAAACGAAATGAAGTAAATTATTTTTTCAATTATTTTTTTTTTAAATAAAGGCGGAAGTAGCAACAAAAGCGGAGACCTGACCTCATCAGCCATAAGTAAATCGTTGACGTCTGTAGGTCAACAGCAGCACATGAGCGGACAACTTGGTGCAACACCAAGTCCAGTCAGTCCTCCCTACTCTCATCACCACCTCCATCATCATCAACATTCGCATTTGAGCCATTCGGTTCCATCCAGTGTTCTATCCAACCAGCAACATTCGCTGTCAGGACGTGGCGGAGGACTGAGCGGATCAAACAACAACAAGCGAAGTAGTGACGGACGTAACAGTAGCGATTGCAACGACAATTTGACCAGCAGCGGTTTGATCGACTCGACTTACGGTGGAATTTCGCAAACGCATCCGCACGGCGCTTCGGTGGCCAGTGCCAAAAAAAGCCGAAGATCCGGCGATTTAATGATGATGGACAATCATCACCACCTGAAATCTTCCGTCGATGGAAACAGTTCCTGTCGATCAACTCCGCTGACTCCGCTCTCCTCAAAATCCGGTGGAAGCCAAGACGGCAGTTCCAGTCCAGGTAACGGAGCGTCGCCCTCCTTGTTCCATCAACAGCCGTCCTCTTTCAGGACTCCTTCGGCTATGATGAGCGGTATGATGATGGCCGGAAGTAGCGCCAATGACCCAATGACATCCGCAACGGCCTACCACCAAGCGACTCCAACTGCCTATTATCAACAACCTTACTATCATCATTTATACCCCAATCCTCACCATCAACATCATCACCACCATCCTGGATACTATCAAGCGTCTCATCACCATCACCATCAAAGCTGGACGACCGATTTTACTGCTGGACTTCACCATCATCATCATCCGGCCGCTTCCGTCGTCCCCTCGGTTTCTATGGCCCTGACACCGTCGGCCGTAATAAGCAGTGGTGGGACTACAATTACCCCGGCAATAGCAGCGGCCGCTTCGGCCTATCAACACTCGTTCCCCCTGACGCCCGACGGCAGTTGTGGCAACCCGGCCGGAACGGCATCCGGAGACAACGCCACGAGTAACAACAGCAACGGAGTGACGTCTTCTTCTATTTACGAGACCAACAACGGCACCAACGCGTTGCAGAACAACAAAACCAACAACAAAGATTCCATGGGAACTGAGGAACACAACCAACGGCAACAAGAGTCGTACAGTGCCATCCAGTCCGACGGTGGGACTGGATTGGACAATAATGGACAAGGATTGATTCAACAGCAATCAGAAAATAGTGATCATCACACACCGTCTTATTACACAAAGTAATTGCAATTAAAATTTATTTTTTTTTAAATGCCCAATTGTATTTCTAAAAATAAAATGTTGACTCGATTTCAAAGTGTCGGAAATGCATTCACGCCCAGTACGGCCATCAATTTGTCGGTGAAATGCAGCATAGAAGCACCACCGTCGGCAATCAGTGGTGTAAGTTTGAATCGACAACTTTCATTTTTTTAAAACGATTTTTTACAAAATTATTTAAATTTGACAGTCAGAAAATGGGGATTATGGAGGCACCAATAGTGGAGATCCCTACACGATAACTGTCCAGCAACACAAAGAGACGAAATTAAACAGCAGTTTGCAACCAGAGGAGCAAACAGATCCGCTGGATTTCTCGTGCGGAGGCGGATCGAGTAGTGACGAATTGATCCAACAACAACAACAACAGCAGCAACAACAACACAACGAAGACACGGGGGGATACAACGACGAAACGGCATCAGCCGTAGCCGTCAAGGCCGCGGCCCATTCGTACGCATTTGGACGGCCCTTGCACGCCGACTACTCAGCGACAGAACGTTCGTTCTATTATCGTGACAGTTTAGGTACGAATTCGATCGATTCGACTGAATGATTAATCACTAATAACGTTTCACTATGTAGGCTACAATGGATCTCAAACGGCTGTATCTTACAATGGTTACGGAAGCTCCAACGGAAGCGATCCGTCGACCTATCACTGTTCAGCTTTCGGTACAAGTAACAACGAAACGAGTTTCCAGTACGGTGGAGGTGCTAGTGGTGTTGGAGGAAGTCCTGGGAGCGTTGCGACGCCTTCTTCTCCTATGCTGACGGCCTGTTACACTCATCCAGCTCGAGTAGTCACTGCTGGATCGACAGCAGCGTCCCTGATTTTCGGTTTGTCGTCGTCATCAGCTCATGACAAATCCAACGACTCGTCTTCGTAAGTTTCTGTCAGCTCCTTATTCTGCAATCTCGTCCTTCCATCTCTTTAGCTTCTAGATCATCAACTATTGATGCCTTAGTTTTTCCTTCCTGTGTTCCTGATCTCACATGTCGTCCGGCTTGATCCGGATTGGGGCGAAGCACGTTCCCCCCCCTCCAAAGATCTCGACAAACCCGTAGCTTATACATAACTACTACTAGGATATGTTGTTCACCACTTTATTTATTCATCATGTAATCGGTCTATAGTACTTACAAAACCAAATAATTCCATTAAAATAAAAAGGTTGTGCGTTCTACGAGGAGGAACGTCCGAGAGCGGCAAAATGGCAACGTTGGCGACCAATGCGGCCGCGGCCGCCAGCGGCGTGAATCAAAGTCAAGAATTGAAATGTCCAACGTTGGGATGCGACGGCTCGGGTCACGCAACAGGAAATTATGCCACACATAGGACACTGTCCGGTTGTCCGAGGGCCAGTGTGGCCGGAACCAATGGACGATCACGAACAAGCACTCGAGACACGAGCACCGAACCGTTACGGTGAGGAAAATCATTTTTCGCTACTATAGCCAGAATAGTTGTTTTCTTAACTATCAACAGGTGATTGATTATGTCGTCGACAGATGGCTGTAACGAGAAAACATCATTCAACCAGTTTCCCAACAAACATCCCGATTCCGGAAGAAAATCATGTCCATCATCACAGTGATGCCATCTAGTGAATTGTGTAGCAAAGAAACGCAGGAAAATGTTAGCGCAAGCGCAGCAACAAAACAAAACAAAGTACTAGTCGTGTTTTCCTCGACGTGCAACAACTGGCAAAAGCGCAAAAAAAAGCAAAAACAAAGTAGAAGGGACAACAATGAAAATCTCTGAGACGTGCAAGGATTGGTCGATAAAGCACAAAGAAGAAAAAAGAAAAGAAAAATGTGTACCGCATTTCCACATCTCTGGCAGTTCCATGACAACCTGCAAGTGATTGCAAAGCCCGCAAAGAGAACAATAGACCTACACACATATATGTAAAACATAACTAAAATATCCTCACGATTGAAATCTTCAGGCCAACAACCAACAGAATAGACACGACCAACGAGGTGCTCTTGACTCCATTTACATTACTCAGGCTTCGTATCCGACATGTTTTTTAAAAACTCTCAGCTGTTCACGTTGTCCACTTTGAAAAGGCTTTGAAAGAAAAATGATAAAATAATGCACACGCATTTTCAGACAATTGATTTTGTTTTAAAAAACCCAAAATTTCCTTCATCTCTCTTTTCGTCGAATCGTCTTTTGTTACATTCATACCAGTTAAAATGATATGTCGCATTTGAACGGTATAAATATCTAAAATTCTTTATTATATCCGAAATGTTCTTTCATTTTGTCGTCAATATGAAACGTTGTTAATCGTGTCTCACGGCCAAAATACTCTCTACTAGCTACTAGTCGCCAATTTATTTGTCTGTCTAGTCATCATTGATTAGTCCTAAAAATCAAACGATTCCTCATTGTATTTCATGCCTCCCATCTCATGTACTATGATATAACAATTTTAAAAAGTAAATTAAATTTTAAACGGTAATGGATCAAATTCAAGTGAGGGAAAACAAACAAACAAAAAAAAATTACAAAAATGAAATGAAATTCCGGTGAATTTGCGTGTTCGTTTAAATATGTTTTCTTTCATGTTTTTTTTCATGGCTTTTTCTTTTCACAAACATTGTCAAGCGATGGAATCGCTATTGATTTTTCTACATTCCCTTCAACCTCCCTTAATGATGTTTAAATGGAAATCTAAAAATACATACAATTTGTTTTTCCTTTGTGATGATTGTGTGTTTGCATCTGTATGCGAACGAAAGATTTAAACAAATGTTGTTCTGTCTTTTATTCCCATCAAACTCGAGGCTCGTGTAACGTCATTCTATTTCGGTTGGTCGATGTTAAGTTCGTCCGATTCCAACCGAACGCGCAAATTCAAATGTCTAGTCAAATTGATTCGTTTTATCCATTTGTTTATTTGTTATTCCTTCCACTCAAAATAAAAACCCACCCCCCCAAAAAATGAATTAACAAACGATTCTGTGTAAGCGATTTATCTGTTATTAGATGGTTCTCTCTTTAAACCCACACCTTTCGAGGTTAAAATGAAACAAACAAAAAAGGAAAATATTTCGAAAAAATCACAACTTGTTCGGTGTGTAAAACCTTGTTGTGTCTTGTTACGGTATGGATGTTGATTTTGTTTTCTATGAAATTGGTTTCTGATTCTTATTCATTTCTTTCAAAAAATGAAGAAAAATCAATCGACTTTGATGATTGCGTTGCATTAATTCGTGTGTGGAAGTGAAAAATAAACGTTACACGATTTAAAAACGGTGTTGCTTTTCGACACCAGGTGGATGGCGCTTTCTTTTCTTTTTTTACAATCAAATACCCCAATTAATCAAACAGCAAATGCAAGGTCTAATCATAGCGATTACCAGAAAGTAATTAACTAACCAACTACGTCCGAACATAAGCCAACGCCGCCATCAAGGCAGTGTTTAAAGATTCGGGTTTCACAACTCTCACACAGAATCTATTCTGATTCAGACTGATAAAAGACAGGCTTGGACAATAAATCACATAATTTGTATAGTAATTGGTTCCTACCTTGAAGCTCTATAAGTGAGAAAGCAAGAAACAGCAACAGTCACGAAGAAGAGTCTCGAATTTCACTTGTGTCACGGGCAGATTTCCACGTGGTTTTTTCTTTGTTCAGTTTCACAGGATTCATTTTCAGCATCACACACAGTTTAAAAAGTACGTACGAAGAAGTTCAAGAATGAATAAAATCGTAATTATAATTTAAGGCAATGCCTATGGGAGGACACAAACTGAAAAGATCGTTTTTCACTAAATGACCATGTCCTAGAAGAAATTTGAATTTGCGTCCGTTTTTCTCTGCCACATCGTTTCTTCTGATGCGATAAGTCGTCTGCTGCCGTGAGCTTGGCAACATCGCATTTCTTTTTCCTGACAGATAATATCTCAGTGGCGTTTTTGGTTTGTTTGTTTTCATAGAAAATATAATTTTGTTTTTGAAAAAGAAAAATGAGTGCCCCTCTTGAAAATTTAGAAAACCAATTGGAGCTTTTCGTTGAAAATGTTCGACAGGTTAAAATTATTTGTCAGGATTTTCAACCACAAGGGCAGAGTGTTCTCAACCAGAAAATGTAAATCATATTCAAGTAGTTATTTTAATGATTTTGATTTCCCTATTATTTACTTGATAATCCTTACAGAAACTCCATTGTGCAAGGCCTTCAAGAGATAGATAAACTTAAGTCTCAAGTTCAAGATGTTCATGTTCCTCTGGAAGTATTTGAGTGAGTAAAATCGTTGAGTGTTTGCCTGCTTGAACATCAATTGTAATATCTTTTTTACCAATAGATACATTGATGAAGGCAGAAATCCCCAGCTTTACACTAAAGACTGCATGGAAAAGGCCCTGAACAAAAATGAACAAGTTAAAGGAAAGATTGATTCATACAGGAAGTTTAGAGCTCACTTGTTGGAGGAACTTAGCCAAGTCTTTCCAAATGAGACCATGAAATATCGGACTTCCAGAGGAGACGATGTCAACAGAATTCCATAGTATTGCATATACAAATGGTGGAAATTCTTTGCATTAATATTTCGTGCTGTAAAATTGTCTGAAGACTTGGGTCCTGCAACTCAAAAAATTTAATATACCATTTTCTATGAATTTCTAGTTTTCCCTTTTTGATAGCCCACTACACTACAGTAATAAAGCTGTTTTTTGTTTTCATCCTGTAGTAGTTATTTTATTAAAAAATTTGATTTGTTTCATTAGCTTGTAATAACTCCACTTGTATTTAGGATAAAATATTTTAAGTGTGATTTTTACTTGGAAGTTTTAAAAGAAAACTAAAACAGTATGACTTTGCCTAGCTATCAAATGTCATCTAGCCAGCAGAAGTTAACAAGAAAATTTCAATTTGAAGACAGTCTAGTATAATTGTGATATTGAACTGAAATCATTATAGTGTAGGCCTAATTAACATATGAACTGAAGTAAATCCTTTGGTAGTTGCTGTTTATAGGATACATGCAGTATTTTTCCTCCTACATGAAATAAAGCAGCAATAACTTTATATTGGGTCACTGACCTTATTGTAATGACGACTGAATTACAAGTCATTTTCTGACTAAGGGGAGTCTTATTGCTGATGAATAAGAAAATCACCAACTTCTAGGTTCCAACCTAAAAGTCTCGTGTTTCAAACAAAGAAACTTGGTCCTTTTAATAAGAAGACGCGTCTGATAATACGTTACACCTGCTACTTATAACGGCTTCCTCTACCTGCAGAATTATATGAACCTAATAACCTCATATCTGATTATAAATGCTTGACCCAGAGTAATTAGATTCCTTTGGTTACGTATGGGCTCAGTCAATTTCACGAATTGTCGTGGTCAGTTGGTTATATTATATCAACGAGAGAAAATATTCCAATGACAGACGCACGGCGGCCAGTGCTTGACGTCATTGCACTTCTATCCTTTATTTTTTTCAGGGAGTAATTCAGAGAAAAGTGGATTGGAATGAGGCACCCGTGCACATCGACATCCACCACAAAAAAAGAGACACTTCCTGTCAAATTGAATCGACGTTAAAAGGATGCAATTTCGCCTCTTTTCATGTGTTCCAATCTAATTTCAAGGGCTAATAAGTCATTTAACCTAGTTACATTATTTTTTTTTAGATCTATATACTGTGTGTGTATAATCCTCGCGTGCTGTAACTTGGTGTCAGCCTGCACCTGTTTTAACTAGCGTAGTCCTCGTTTTTCCATCTACATTTAGCTGCCTGTTCTAGGGTAAATGTGTATTAGGAATCAAAGAGAATCTTTGATGTTAATCATACGCCGGAAATTAACCGCTGTTCTTGTCCACATGACCGGTTTTATTTCAAAAATTTGTGTTTGTTTTTTTGTGTTCGTTTTTCAATCGAATTATACTTGGAAATTTTAACGGTTGTCTGCGTTTACCCAGGATTATTTTGCCATCCGGCAATTCACGACTACTACATAGTATATGGCTGAGTAATATTATGGATCCTTGTTCTCTGTCGTTCAATCGTCTTATTTATGCTTCAATAAAAGATTTATCAGATGCCCGGTTGAGTGAAGGTAAGGAGCGGTCCGTTTCACTTTGCTGTTTCGTTGCCCTAATAGATTTCCTGTTGCTGGGCATTTATGTCTTTAAATTTTTTATTTCGTTTCTTCTCTATTCATTTTATTTTCCACTTCACTTTTTTTTGTCTCCTCTTTTGTTGTTGTTTGTCATCACCACAACGAATCTCCCACGACAACAACAACAACAACTTTTCACTTCGACAGAGGGGCTGCTGCTGTCCAAACCACATCTATGCGCTGTTATATTCTTCTGCTTCTTCTTAAAAACGTGTCAATGGGCAGTTGGTCGAGTCGAGATGGAATCTATTGTGTTAAGTCACTTTGTACTACTATAGCATCTATTTTTAACCCGGTTATGTTTTCATCAAGATGTTCTATACTAGAAGTGCGTGCGCCAACAACAGTTCAATAGGCCGCCGACTAGACCAGACTCACCAACTTGTCCTTATACAATAGACGTCTGACGAGAGTTACCGGTTGTGTTTGTCTGTGTTATACACTTGACAAGAACGACATCACAGTGAACTGTGGAGAGAGTGACGATGGCGCAGGGCAACAGCGACGTAGATATACTATTTCTTTGATTCTAAATATATGTTCTCCTTTCCAGGTGAAAGGGGAGTCACCCAGTGCATAGTCTTTTTTTGTACTGCACACGTACCGCAAGACGTACACACACCTGCCAGTCTATAAGGGACCAGCTCAGATAGATCATACAATAGACTATAGAATAGAAATAAAGGGATCAACGGTGGCCCAGCTGAACAGTCTCTGTAGTACTGTTGAGCGTGTCGCATCGTTAAGGTGTGCCACCGTCCCCTCAAATGTTCCGCGCTTCTACTTTTCCAATCGAATTACAAACACACTCACGGAAGACGAAGTTGTAGATGTCATCGTTGATTTTTAGAACTTGAATCTTGATTGTATAGTGCTCTGACGACCAATAGTAATTGTGTCATTGATGAATCTTATTCTTTGTCGCTCCTATTATTAGCAGTAGTTTGTAGTTTGTAGTAGAGTAGAGTACTACATAGGACCATTTTGAGTTTAGGTTTCAGTCTGCTAGGTCTTGTTATCGCAGAGCCAATTAAAATATATCCGCGGTGATTGGAATTTCAATTTGTGGCACGGCGTTTCTGTTCCCATCTATACCCAAGATCAAATAGGAAAAGACGTACAATTCATTATTCATTTTTCACCTTTAACAATTCCCCCCCCCCCACGTCTTTTTCATCATTTAAAACAAAAGAAAATGTATTTAGTGACCAGCAGCAAAATGCCTTCCATCTTCCAACCACCAGCTGATGCCTTGAAAGTGAGTATTTTAATTTTTGTTAATATGTATACGTGTGGCCGCGTGTGTATAGAATATGCTGGGGTCTTATTTTTGTATTGTATTGTATAGTTAATGTAGCGAAATTGAATGTTTGCATCGTATGATAAAAAAGAGAGAGCCGTTTGTCGTTTATCCCGTCACGCGCCGGCTCTATACACATTTTGAAATGTCATTCAACAGGCGTACGTGTGTTGTCAGTTTTCCTTCGTTTATCATTCAGTTCCTTCATCATCAGCTGGCGAATAAATCAAAACGATTTTACAGGGCCGGGTCCAGTTTCTTTTCCCATCTGGTCGATATAATCCATTGATAGCTACATCCAGCGCAGTGACACCCTTTGAAATATATATACGATACGTCGCCCAATGTTATAGACCTCATACACATGTCTAGAATGTCTTCATTTTATTGGTTTCTATTCTTTTCTTGTTCCGGTTTTCACGACAGAGTCGGTTGTCCAATATCGTCGCATCCTATTATATAATATACTGTTACGAGGTATATATTATTGGTCCCGTTTTTTTTTTGTTCAATTTCACTTATGGCCGTCCCCTTTTTGCTTTTAATACGCGACTAAGACTCACTGAACTGAACTGAACTTGATGATTATGACAATGAATTACTAGATGATGTACATGATCATTATTATCATTCGTCCACCAATTGTTTGAAAACTTGGTTAGAAAACTATTTAAAAAAAAACGCGTTTTCCCTCCACCTTTAAGTTGGATGCCTCCACCTATATGTTTTTCCCTTCGCTTTTTTTTCGTTTCCTCCACCTTAAGTTGAATGCCTCCACCTATATGTTTTTCCCTTCACCTAAGTAAAATGCCTCCACCTATATGTTTTTCCCTCCACCTATATTTATCCACCTATCCTTTTCCTCCATTAATTTTTTTTTCTTTTTCTAGAAGGGATGACGAAGTGTTACTCTGGTAACGAAGACCTTTAAGTTGAATGCCTCCACTTTAAGTTGAATGCCTCCACCTTAAGTTAATTGCCTCCACCTATACTTTTTTTCCTCCACTTTTACTATTTCCCATTAATTTTTTTTTTCCTTTTTCTAGAAGGGATGACGAAGTGTTACTCTGGTAACGAAGAGTAACAAATGAAAATAATCGTTTTTCCCTTCGCTTTTTTTTCGTTTCCTCCACCTTAAGTTAAATGCCTCCACCTATACGTTTTTTTCTCCATTAATTTTTTTTTCTTTTTCTAGAAGGGATGACGAAGTATTACTCTGGTAACGAAGAGTAACGAAAACTTTTTAAAATCTTTCTTTCAATTTGAAATTTTGGTTTTTTTTTTTAATATTTGGTTCTTTCCACCTTAAGTTAAATGCCTCCACCAATACTTTTTTTCCTCCACTTTTACTGTTTTCCTTCACCTTAATTTATATGCCTCCACCTATACTTTTTTCCTTCGCTTTTAAGTTGAATGCCACCACCTTAAGTTATATGCCTCCACCTATACTTTTTTCCTTCACTTTTAAGTTGAATGCCTCCACCTTAAGTTATATGCCTCCACCTATACCTTTTTCCTTCGTTTCTTTTTCGTTTCCTCCACCTTAAGTTAAATGCCTCCAACTAAACGTTTTCCCTCGACTTTTATTATTTTCCTCCACCTTTTTAAATTAAAAAGCCTCCACCTATTCTCTTTCCTTCCAATTATTTAATATTGGATATTCCTTGTGGACATTCCCATAAGAGACACAGATGTCAATCCCGTGATACTCCATCTCTGCTTTTGCCAGTAGTAGAATAAAAATGAACAAAACTTTTACAAACAAATCACATCTATATCATGCGAGTCTTATAGCGCATATATCCTATAAGTATGCTGTTATTAATATGCCGATATTACATTAAAAGCCTTTGGATAGGAGAGCTGCTGCTGCTGCTGCTGCTACCAAAACACAAAAGCTGAAGATCAATCTATTAATAATGAGATTGAATAAGAGACTGTGAATTATTATGTAATAGTATTACATAGAAACTCTCTCTATTACTAATCATTTTATGGAAGAAGAATATAAGATGACTCGACGCTGTGTAACGGGGGGAGGGGGTTTCCATGGTCACAGACGACGGGGTGTATGTATAGAGTCCGTGTCTTTTCTAATGTCATTTTCTGGACATTGAACACTTTGCCCTTCAACTCGAACATAGACCAATTACAATAAAGGGATACCGTATATACGCGTATATATTGCTCTTTGACAGTGAGAGACCCTCGTTTCTTTGGATCGTGTTCTTTTTTTCGGGAAAAGGCGATTACCCTGTTTGACGTGATATTATTAATATCTAGTGACGTTTCTTTCAGGTGTACATGCTGAATGGACTGCACAACATCAAACAGACAAGTACTATACTACTAATAAGGCTGCAATGAGAATTGGTCTTTATGAAATTTGGCTTTTCTGGTCACGTGGTACGATTTATATTGATCCGAAGAAAAAAAATTCAAACGTTTTGAGATGCGATTCAAAAGAAATGCTTTCCCATCATTCCACAGAGTGACGAATCTATCAAGAGACACAACGGGAGGGGGTGGGTGGATGAAATATTCAAAGGTTCTCTATATAACTAACTCTCCATTCACGCGGGACAAGGCGGGACAAGGCAAAAAAAAGACGTTAAAGGAAAATATTATTGACGTCTGCATCAGATTTTAGATTCTTCGGGCAGCAGATAACACGATCGAGCGCAAATACAACAAGACGTGACAGAAATCGATCCATTCCAAAGATTTTCCCTGCAAATGTTTTATGATGGGATGTACAGTATGAAGATATTGTCGTTCTTGCATCAGCACGTGCAGCAAAAGAACATTTTCCAATTTTGATAATGAGGTACCATATTATTATATTATATTCTATAGGCGTCGCGATATTGTTATTATTTTCTAATAATAATGAGCGGTGAAATTGAGGCAAGGAATAAATCGCAGCATGTAATCGTAGTGTCGGGGAGTTTGTTCGACTGGAATATTTTAATCGTCAAAAGTGGCAGTTGGATTGTATGCATCACATCATGTATGTCTGTGCTGCTGCGCACGAATGATTTCATCGTCAATCGATTTGAAAGTTGTATATATTTAATGGTTATGACTAAATGCTTAGATATCCTCATCTAACGTTCCCGGGTGCAGACGTCAATCGATCGGCGTCATCATTTCTATAGTAGCATCTGCTTTATATTACTTGCTGTCCATCAAACGAATTAATGAAATTCTTTATCGGGTAACAATTGCGCGATATGCCTACATACACACAAAAAGTTCTTCAACTTATTTCAGTATATATTTACATCATCCGCATTTCTCACCGCGTTTTATCGATTCATCCTGTCACAAAAGGGATATGTTCATCACTCATCAAATTCTTGTCAATATCTAAACTCAAATTTTGTATCTAAAATAACTCGAATTTCTCACTTGATTATACATAGCCCATCATCTTTTGATATTTTTCCCGGCCGAGCTCCTGTATAATATATACGCGTATAAGAACGCAGGCAGAACTTCTCCCCAATCCCGTTCATTCCTTTGCTATTCGAACATCTATTATATGATGATGGAAAATCATTGTGTTGAGTTTCTGAGGCTGATGCTGATGGAATGAAATCACTCGAGTAAACCTCAGACGCGCTGGAATTCAGTGCGGGAATATAGACAAATCTTTTCATCTCGATATAGTCTCTCCTTTTTCTGATATAGAATTTCTTACATATTATATATGTCTACATCGTGAAAATCAATGAAAAAAAAAAGGAATAAGATAATAAATGGACAAATCTCAAATCAAAAGCTGCTGGGCACGTCCACGAAAATCCAATCAAACAGGTCAAAGGCATCTCTTAATGGACGAATACTGCGCTTTATATTAATAAAACAGAGATATAGAGAGAGATAT
Source organism: Daphnia galeata (assembly GCA_030770115.1). Taxonomy (NCBI): domain Eukaryota; kingdom Metazoa; phylum Arthropoda; class Branchiopoda; order Diplostraca; family Daphniidae; genus Daphnia; species Daphnia galeata. Next base: position 12,744,219 of record CM061115.1, on the reverse strand, counting down.
TTTGTTATTATTATTATTGAACTGCTTGTGAAATGATGAAAGAAAATAACGAAAGAGAAATAGGGAAAATCAATGAGTGCCGCCCGCTCTTTCACGTTTCTTTGCTGTGTGCGGTTTTGTCGGAACACTCACGTCGTAACTGCTGATGATAAGCCAAAATTAAAAAAAAAAATTAAAAATAAAACTATGATACACAAGATATACGAAACTTTATTGATCGATTGCGTCATTTGCACAGCAGCCTTGATTATTTTCATTTATCTAAATTATTTAGATACTTTTGATTGTTTCTTTTTTTGGGCTTGATTGGTCCATTATCAGTTGAACAATTTATATAGATCGAGGTGATCTGCGCAACTGTTGATGCAAATCCGAACCCAGTAGCAGCTATGCGTATACATATATATATACGTACATCAATTTCTAATCAAATGAACTTAATATTTTTGATTACCTGTGCTAATATCAATAAAGATAAGAAATATACATTCTGCTGCTAGGACACAGACGCCAGCAAGTGTACATTCAATGATTAACGAAAGGATATCGAATCTCAATAGATTTTGATGCTGGTTTTTCAGTCACGTGCGGGCCATTATTTTCCCGCAACGCGCGGTAATGGCCGCACGCTCGACCAGCAATAAACAGCAACCGATTTCCTATAAAGATATTTCTCTATAAAAAGAAATCGACCATTTATACGTTGTCGATAAAAGACGAACTATATCGATAAACGACTAAATTATAATTCTTTATTCTCATATATCTTGTTTTATTCTGCTTGTCGAAAGAAATTTCATTTCATATCGAGAAATAGAAGCGAGGTCATCTTTTGCGATACATTAATATTAGACTGCGCGGATCAAAATAGCAAGCAAAGCCAGCTCAGCCTATTGTGTAATAATAGAGGGAATAATATATGATGCGTAATATATAATATATGATTCGGCAATATTAAAGCGGTTAGAGAGAGAGGGAAATCTTCTCTCTCGTTAATCGTAATATAGGAGATTTGTTGTTGCTTATTGCTGATTTATATAATATAAGCCCATTTTTGAACTATTTTGAAGAAAGGAAAGATTTCTGTGGCAGCTTTTATTGAATGAAAACATGTTCGTTTCGTTTTCAAAGGATCATTTTTAACTGTGTCCCGCTCGCAGCAACAGAGCGGGAAGGACCCGTTATATTGATGCACTTTACGTATAGATACTCACGCATTATATAGAGCAGTATTAAACTGAGCATTTGCATATAGTCTCCAATTAGCTCCGCGGTAACTTTTGAAAAGTCAATAGGCGTGTCGTTTTTGTCTACGTTTGATGATAGAGTTTATAATCGTCTAAAGCTACTGATCTCTGTGACAAATAATATTTAAGTGGACGTGGAAAACGTTTTATCATTTATTCTTCTTCTTGTGATGTGATTGTCAACGTCACCATCGTCTCTCTTTAGATTTGAACAAAGATTCGAGTTACTGTGGGCGCCGTTGGTCATTTCAAGCAGATTTTTAAGTTGACTGTTTAGACTGTTGTGGAGTATAACCGTTTTTAATTACGTTTTTGTTTTTCACTGTGCACGTATATTACTATACAGAACACGAGTATATATAGACACATGCATTGCATGCCTTTATTTTATACAAATTAGCTGGAGATTGAGTCGAGGCTCGTCCTCTCGTAGTATAGTTCAGGCATTTTTTAATTAATAGCTTGCATGCTGCATGCACCGGCCGGCCCCAAGGAGTAATGAAGATAAGCTTCTTACATATATAGGACAGCAGAAACTGAACAGTATACAATTTCTTAAATGTACTGCTCTGTCTCGTTCAAGATGAGATAAAATAAATGGAAATTCCACAATGGATGGTGATCCCTGCATCCACGTTATTATTTCAATTTCGCTCCTCTTCACCGATAACGAATTCATAGAATCACATTGTATATTCGTACACTGTATATTCGTATTGTATATTCGTACACAGTACACGAAAAGTTCAAACAAATTTTGTTTTGTTTTATCCCAGCAGCAGCAGCCAAAAAGTTCTGTGTGTACAGTCGAAAAGAAAAGATGGAATTGCATTTGCTGAAAACGAATGAAATCAAGACATGTGAAATATACTATACATCGACAGAAACAAACGAATAACGGAGCGATAACATATTTATAGTTGGCTACTATTCTATATAGTAAATATATAGGGGGTCCGTCACGGATATTCACGCTGGAAGAAGAGAATATCATCAACTTTGTTTTTAACTTATAAAATATATAACACTGCTGTGCTGCCCCTGGGTGATGCCATGCGGAATGCCAGGGAAAAAGAAATCAAATAAAAACACGCACGCACATCAGCTAAAGTCCTTTTCGCTTTTGTGTTTTGTTTGTTTTGTTTTTTATTCACGAATAATATCTTTTGGGGTGTTGCCACCTCGATCTCTTCCGATATATAGAAATGAGAAAAGAGAACGAAATAGTATTATTGAGTATTTTTATACAGTGGTGACATGTATTATATTAAAGAATGCGCGGGTAAATCGATAATATATACTCCGAGTACTCTCCCTCTACATATATAAATGATATCTATATTTCTATATTATTATGGCGATTGAGATAGAGGTAATAATATAGGCCCTCTTTTCTTTTTATTGTCCGGCTGTAAAAATGTAAGAATTAAAAAGAAAATCCAATCACACATTATTGTATAATAAAAAAGAATCATCAGAAATCAATTCAAATCAATACTTTGATGGATATTAATTGGCATAGCATATCAACAGCTATAATGATGAGCATTATTATCGTTTTAATGAATTTGTTTGAAATATTATTAAAACAATGGCAACAATCATCTCGATATGTAGACACTTGCAGATTCTGTGATGCGCCAATTTTTGTTGTCGTCTCTCCTAATTGTCGAACACAAGTGACGTCATCGTCTAAATAGCGATCGTTCATTATTTACCTACTAGTTGGGATGCTAGTGTGCTGCTCATTTATAAAAATTATATTCTCCCACGTCGTGCGGTGTACGCGGAAATAATGATGTACAGCACGGACGTAACGGCGAATGCCTATACAGCATCTTAAACGCATCATTAGATTATATCTTGCCCAGTTATATAATTTAGGAGCCGCGTGCTGCAGCACGATGCGCTGCTCCATGCGATTTCTATAAAGACAACCGAATGTATACTTTTCGTTCCTCTTTCCATAACATATAATTTCTGATATCTACTATATCTATACACAACTGATGTAACAAACTTCTTTCTCTTAAAAGACTTGCGTGAATTCACTACGGGGACATTGGGATGATAATAATGCACTCAAAATAGGATTCAATGATCTAGCGTCATCTAATATGGCTAGTTTCATGCGAAATAGAACAATTGATGACGTCGATGGGACACAGGTGATAATGACTTTTGGAATTATTATATCGTCAATTTTCAATTTATCAAAAAAAACAAAACAAAACAAAATAAAAAAATACAAGAAAGACATGTTGATTGAAGATGATGCTGAGTCAGAGAAAATATGGACGACGACGAAGATCGCAAATTTATATATAATGGCGCTTTTCTATATATATTATATATAAAATATAATGCTGCAGCAATGCACTCAGCCAGACGAGATAGTGACGCGTTTATATATTCTCTTTCTATTTTTATAAACAAGAAAGAAAAAAAAAAGGATATCGTCACCAGACAGCAGCAGCAGCGCAGTTTCTTATATTATTATTCGCTCGGCGTCGTCGTCATCGTCTGATGATGTTGCGATGCGCGCAGAAGCGACAAAATGAAAAACCTTTTGCGTTTACCAACGGGACAGCGACGACTCTTATAATATATAACAAATAAAGAGCTTGTCATTCGTTGACTCAAATCACAGCCGCGAGACTTGCAAGCAGCCGGTCACGTTCAATTCAGTCCCGTAACGACCTTGACCAAATCACCTTTAGCAGCAGTGAGACTACGTCTTTTTAAAATAGTATTAAATCAAATATTCAACGAAAACAAACAAAAATCTGTTCGTTCACTTCTTCTTCTATTATACATCAGCTGCCCCGACGTGCCACAGAAAATAACGACAACGTCAAGTGATTTGATTTATAGTGTCGCACCGCAGCACACATAATTAGAATTGCGAGTAATTAAATATTTTTTTAAAAAATTATTATTTATAAAAGCGATTCCTTTTTGTCATCTATGACATGGATTATTTTCTCGCAAACTTTTGTGTATGTCCTGTCACTTTATCGCTTATTCAAAAATCGTTAAAATTGTCGTGCGGAATTAAGTGCGGTGTGGTTTCGTGATATTAATATTGACTGCCGTCGTCGGTGAATCCTTATTCGCGTCTCTTTCTCTCTCCCCTGTGTGTAGGATACGAATTTTCTATACGAAATAATGGAATGTTGTAATTTGTCGGATCGATTGACGGATCCCTGGATGCCGTGTGTCAGCAGTTTTTTTTCTTTTCATTCTTCTCAATCGAGTGCCATCACATCCTCGAAATAGATTTTCTATTTTTTTTACAATTATTCCCCCGTAATTGGAATTGTATATGACAGCTAGTATGAAAATTCTCAAAATTATTAATTATTTTTTATTATTTAGTTTCCAGACCGATATAACACCTTTTCCCCGCGTTATTATAGTTTATTCAATCGTTTCAAGTCATGAACCTTCAGCAAGGATTTCCTTTTTTTCACGGACATGACTAGAATACCGTATAGAATTCGTTGATTCATCCTTGTATATTCAATCGTATTTATTTATAACTTATCGCAATCGCCTTCCATTGAATATGCAGCGCAGCATTCGTATAGTTGCACTCATTTCCAGAAGTCACTTTCACGTTTAGCGCCAAATTCACGTCACATTTCTCATAATTTCTGAATAATAATAATAATAAATTCAACATGTCTAAGTGGCTTTTATATCCCATTGAACTGCCAGGCAATTTTTCAAATGAAAACACAGCACACAGCAATCGATATAATATGGCTGCTGCTGCTGTTGCTTATTTATTGATTCCATTATTGAAGCTGAGAGGGGCTTTTTCGTGTTTGTTATCATTATTAGCGCATGCAGCACAAAATCGAGCCATCTATAAAGGCTGTCCTTGATGTTTGTTATTGTGCTGTGCCAAATTTCCAGTAACTATTTGACGTGTTTATGTTGGGCTGCAAGAGGTTGACAATGCAATTCGATATACTTAATTTGAGACTGAATCGCAATCTTATTAGGAACGTGCAAAGGATCTCACGATCCTTATACTCGTCTGTGCACTGATGTATAATACTGTAAAACGCTCGTCAAGCAGCTGCTGTTTCTATTCTTATAATTCTTTTTCTAGTATTGAATTCGGTTGTTTTATTTTTTTTTTTATGAGATATCATTCTTCAATTTCCCAAACAAGGAAAACCCACGCAACAATTTAACCGATCTTATGTATTTTAGGTATATAAGGACTTTTGAAATTATTTAAAGTGCAGAACTTATTCTTCTTTTTCTTTTTCTTATTTGTTTCTTATTGGTTTTCTATATTCGCGTTGTTGATTGTCTTTGTCTTGCGTTCATCTTTTTCTTATATTTCTTGGTGAAAGAGGGAAAAAATCCAATATCTGCGGCAGATGATACGAACCGTGTGGGACAGTAGCCGAGCAGAACGTCAACATATCAAGGGATCACATCAGTAATAACTTGTCCCCCAAAGAAATTCTTTAGACAAAAACTTATAAGAACTTGATATATATAAGTCTGTATATTTATATACTGTGCGGTTTATATAGAGTCTCTGTCTTTTTACCGACAGCAGATTATTGACAAAATCAACCAACCATAAAAGCCACAGCTGTTCACCAGTTTATGACCGCACAGCAGCAGTAGCTATAGTGTATAGACCTCGTAATATTTTTCTTCAGAATACAATTTTCTAAATGGTCGTCGTCGTCGACTTTCTTTCTCTTTTTTCTTTTTCCTGGATCCTATTAGCCGATGGGAGGTGTCATATTCGATGTCGTCCACCACCTTATTAGGTCATACAAGTTGTTGTTATTACCTTCTATAGCTATTTTATACAGAGCCGTATAGTGACACGACGGCATATGGTCACATTTCTTACGGACACTATAAGTGGCTTCTATATATCTGACGATATTTGTTATTTGTTTCCATATATCTTTTGATCGATATCACATCTATCGCTTTCTATTATTTCATTTGTATACAGATTAGTGGTGGTGGTGGTTGTGACAAACAAGAAAATGGACGACGAGGACGAGGACGAACTGTTTGACGATCCTCACAATTTAACAGCTTGGATCATGCAACACATGGAGAGAAGTGCTGAAGCCGGTGTTGCCGCCGGCCAATTGAATCACACAACAATTAAAATTCTCGTTCACAATTTAACGAATTTGTTGTTGAAACATCAAGTGACTGGTGGTGGTGGTGGTGGTGGTGGTGGTGGATTGCTCAGTCTGAGTAACATCAATGCAGACGATGAACATTATTGGTCACGGGTCATGGAAAACCGACGTGTCGGTTACGTGGCGTCGTGCGCTTTAATCACTTTGTATTCGATTCTCATCATGGCCGGATCTTTGGGCAACTGTTTGGTCATTTGGGCCGTCATACGTCAACCGACCATGAGAACTTTACGCAACACGTTCATCACTAATTTAGCCGTGTCCGATCTCTTGTTGTGTCTCGTTACAATGCCGTTAACTCTACTGGAAATCATCACGAAATATTGGCCGCTAGGAGATTCGGTCATCAGCTGTAAACTGGCCGGCGGATTACAAGCCGTTTCCATATTTGTTTCGACCATGTCCATTACGGCCATTTCATTGGATCGTTATCAGTTGATCGTTTATCCGACGACCGACTATCTCAAACGGATAGGAGCGGCTGCCGGTCTTCTATCCATATGGGCGTTGAGTTTCCTCCTAGCGGCTCCCATGTTCCTCTTCCGCTCGCTGGATCATCACGCCCTTTGGCCTTCACATTACGGCATAGGCGTCGAATCGGTCGATTATTGCTACGAGAATTGGCCTGTCGCTCACGGCCGAGCTTTGTATTCGGCAGCCACAATCGTCGTCCAATATGCGGCGCCCATTCTTATCGTTTCTGTTGTTCATGCCAAAATATGCCGACGGCTACGATTACGCCAGTCTCTCATGATGTCAATGGGTAAAGATTCTAGGAAACAGGCATCAGAGAAACAGGTACATACATACATCATCAACTTTTATTATGAGCTCTATCTATATCTATATAGTTAATGATCAAACAAAGACACAGTCACACACCTTTTATCCAATTTCTGTATCATTTGTTTCATCTTTTCATATACGTGATTATCATGTCGACTTGTCAAAAAATGATATTTCAAATGTCATTGACCCTTTTCTAAATATTACAGCGACTGAGACGACTGAATTCGTTGCTCGTTACCATCGCTTTCATCTTTGCCGTTTGTTGGATGCCACTCAACGTGTACAATCTGGTCCTAGATTTGTACAATCCATTTCAAAAGCCAGAAGATCAAGAGACCATGTTGATCATCTATGCCGTTTGTCACGTTCTTGGCATGTCATCCGCCTGCGCCAATCCTTGGCTTTACGGCTGGTATAACGACAATTTCCGGAACGAGTTCCGCGACATCATCGGACCTTTACTACGATGTTTCGATCGCCATTGTCCGACTCTGGCCACTTCAATCTCCGTTTCTAGGACATCGTCAAGACAAAGAGCTTTACAGCAACGTGCCGACGGCAGTTTGAACGTCGGCGTCGGTGTGGGCGTCGGTGCCATGCTCAACGGAGAAGATGAACATTCACAGTTGAGAGCGTGTTGCACGGATGACGACGTCGACGACAATTCGCCTCGTTTGATCACCAACATCCCCATGACGTTGATGCAAATGAATCAATTGACTTGTGAAGTCGAGATGACGACGTATTCCTCTTGCGTACAATCCACCATCCAATCCAGTGACATGCTCTAATGTATACACAACAACAGTGTGATCTTCTGTCCTCCCACACACACACACAAAAAAAAATGTCGGTCGTCGAGTTCTTGTTGCTATAACAAGTTCTGATGTGTACAAACCACCACAAAATCGACCAGTTATATGTAAACGCTCTTTTTCTATTATTATTCGTGTCATATACACCATCACCCCAGTACCGGGTTGATATTGTTCTGTTGTCAATGTTTTTTTTTTGTATACGTACGCGTCATTAAATTCATATATATACCCACACAAAACGGCACAAAACAGAGAGATGAGAAAACATAATATAATGTTGTAACCCCACCATCACTGTGTGTATTATTATTCTACGCAGCCTATAGTATTCAGCAGAGAAAACAAATAGTACGTCACCTGATTTTGAACTGGTAAAAAATGATTTGAAATTCATCTTTCCTCCAATGCAATTGTCAAATCGTCAGAAGAATATGCATATTTTATTTATTTATAGAGACGTGCTTTTTTTTTTAAAAAAAAAAAATAAAAGTATCGAGACGCAAAAGGTGGTACTGCTGATGTGTAAACATTGGCGAGAATCAAAGCGAAAGGAAACGGAATCCTCACGGTGTTTACCCTTTTGACGATCTACGTTGTATATTGTAGCAAGTTGGCGGGATAACGCCATACGGATCGTATCTTTTATAAACAGTGTATATACATATCCAATGATTTGTGCATATAAAATACAATTTCAATGGTACGTGATGTCGGCGATCGTGAGAGAAAAAAAAAAAACAAGCAACAAAATAAAAAGATAATGTGCGCATCATCCGACTCAGACGTCAGACGCGGTTGAAATCGATCGAATCTTATTCGCATCTGTGGCGAAAAACACTCTCAATCAAAAGTATATGACTTAAATAATAGAAAAAGCTTTTAAAGCAGATCAGACTACATATCATTTCTAGTCGTATATTATGTATATACAGAGATATTAGAAAAGAGCTCTTTTTTTAAAATAATGTTTAAAAAAAGAAAAGATTTCAAGTTTGAATGTTTGAGATTATTCATATTGGGGAGAGGGATTAGCTAGGCTATTTATTTTTCATTTTGCTTAAACTGTTCTTATTATTCTGTTATCAGACGATTTTGACTTGGACACTTTGTCGTTGTATTATATGCAATCGGTTCTTGTGCATCGCCAACATCAGAAAAGTGAACACAAAGGAAAAAGAAACTCTAACAACTTTCATTAAAATTGAAAGTGTCCGTCAATTGAATTCCCCATGGCTTGTGTATGGCTTTTAGCTGGTGACTGATTTCATTATTCATCGTGATTCCATCTGTTGAAATTGACAAATATGACAATGTCAATGGCTCAATGCGCACCTAGCGCAGGGTAATAAGAATAGTATTTCAAAGTACAAAGGTAAACTCTACTACAACCTTACACTCGGATTTATAAATAAGAATATTCAATATTATTGCAACCTCTCTGCAATAACTGAAGAGAGTATTTCACTTGGAGTGACTTTGTCTTATGGATGTAATGGAGCGCTGTTCTAACGTCACAGGGCTTCCGGGGTTCCGGCGACCGAAATTCTATAAAGTGGTTTAACAACAGAATCAAATTGGATGAATCAAATATGAACAATCGTAGAGTGTCTCTAATTCCTGAAAATAATAGACTCAATGACTGGAATGAATTGAAAAATAATGAAATGAAAATCAGATTTCAGAAAATATCGTGAATCAATGCGGATAATAAACTACAGTTGGCGCCACCATAGCAGTTGTCACGTCAAATTCGTCTGAAAAAAAAATCGTCAAATTGCATTCTCATTGCTGGGGTTGTTTTCTCCGGCGTTTCTTCATTTGATTTTTTTGGCGATTTTTCTAGTTCTACGTTCTTCCAATAATGCCTGCGACAGAAAATCCCGTGAAAAATGTCGTCGTACATCCTCTCGTTTTGTTGAGTGTTGTCGACCATTTTACTCGTATGAGCAAAATCGGCAACCAAAAGCGAGTGGTTGGTGTCCTTCTTGGCGCTTTGAGAAATAAAGGAGTCTTGGACGTTTCTAATAGTTTTGCAGGTTTTTCCCATTAAGCTATTGTTTTATTTGAAAATTCTTTCTACCTCGGTTTTTGTATTGCAGTCCCCTTCGACGAAGATGATAAGGACAAATCTGTCTGGTTTCTTGATCACGATTATTTGGAAAATATGTCCACCATGTTCAAAAAAGTAAATGGTAAGTTCTTTTCTTGGTACTAAAATTTTGTGTTTGCAACCTTGTGACATTGTGTGGTTTGTTTCATAGCCAAGGAAAAGGTTGTTGGATGGTATCACACAGGCCCCAAACTTCACCAGAATGATGTGGCCATTAACGAACTCATCAGACAGTATTGTCCCAATTCCATCTTAGTCATCATTGATGCTGAGCCTAGAGATATGGGTCTCCCGACAGAGGCTTATCCATGCCGTTGAAGAGGTCCACGATGTAATTTTGAAAAATGAACTTGAAACAATTCATTCTTGCTTTAGATCTAATGTGAAAAATGTCTTTGTAATTGAAAGGATGGCACTCCCACAAGTAAAACCTTTGAGCATTTGGCAAGTGAGATTGGGGCCGAAGAAGCCGAAGAGGTCGGAGTTGAGCATTTACTTCGAGATGTCAAAGACACGACTGTTGGAACATTATCCCAGCGGATTACAGCTCAGCTTTTGGGTCTAAAAGGCCTCCTGAAGCAAGTGCGACATATACACGAATACTTGGATCAGGTATGTTAAGCAATTACGATTTCTCGTTGCATTCGAACAACTAGAGATGATCCATTTGTTTACCTTAGGTGGTTCAAGGAAAACTCCCAGTTAACCACGCTGTAGTTTATCAGCTTCAAGATATTTTTAATTTGTTGCCTGATGTTGCCGATCAACAGTTCGTCAAGTGCGTTCATACTAAAACAAACGATCAAATGCTGGTAGTCTACCTGGCATCGCTTACTCGATCGGTCATCGCCTTGCACAACCTTATCAATAACAAACTCACAAACAGGTATGTGGAATTAAAATTTTTTTTAGGTTAAATTTCTCCGAATTTGCATTCACTCCGCTGTCTTTTTAAATCAGGGATGCTGAACGTCGCAAAGACGAGAAAGACAAAGAAGGAAAGGAGAAGAAAGAGGAAAAGAAAGAAGAGAAGAAAGAAGAGCTGACAAAAGACAAAACTGAAAAGAAATGAAAATGTCGAATTTACCGTCTCTGATGATAATGAGTGTATCAATCGAACATCAATACATGGTTCCCTGTCATTTTTTCCGGGAGAACGTGTGTTCCTTCATTTGGTTTTCGTGTTAAGTAGATTTCCACCCTGTTTGCCAGATCTAATCTCCTAATGGATTTGAACGTGCATAGAGGGATCTTCTCATTCTATGCGCCGTTTTGTGCCCAACGTATGAATATTTGTATTGCTTAAAATATTTCAATCTCTTAAAGTATTTGTCTAGCAGACAATGGATTTGCCAACGTAGTTGCAGCGCGCATCTATTAAGTGAAAAGATTTCTATGCCTTGGTCCTTGGAGGCGGTGTCTCCTTGAACAATCTTTTTGATATCTCAAAGGGTAGCAGAAGGGTTATATACGTACCCCCCTGTACAAGCAATATTTGGAAATATTTAATATAAATCACGGCTCCAAATCTAAATGTATTGTCACAGCAAATAAAGAAAATGTTGCTGCATACTGCTGAATTGCCGATAGTTCGTTACCTTAGAAATGCAAAATTTTTTAAAAGGGCAATAGTTCATTCCAATTTGTAATGATGGATTCGATTGCAAAATCAATGGTTGTAAACCACGTAGGAGAAAGACGAATTGAATTTAAATATTTTAGCATTTTGTAATGTAGTTATTTTTTTTTAGCTTAGTTCTAAATTTTTTTATAACCGAATTCCTGAGCTTCTGTTTTTCTCTGGCACAGTCCATGCCATCACATGCAAGACGACTTGTTATGCAAAAACAAATAATGGCAATGTCGTATTCGATAATGTAAGCTCCATAAAATACGTCGGTATTGTTTAATTTACTTTATTCAGTACGGAAGCACGAACGTAGAATCCAACTATACAATTTGTTTAGCTCCAAATTAAGCCAAATTATATTTTCTTCACTGCAGATCAGAACTGAATAGTTGTTAGTCGTGCCTAGCAACCTTGTCACCAAGGATTCGTAAATTATTTCTTCGTAGTGCTATTCGCCCTGGCAGCTAAGCAAAACAACGTTATCCTTAGTCTTATACTAATACCATCTGCTGTTGTGTGGGTGTATGCCTATTAATTGAATTCTAAAGATTGCCTACTGAAATTATCTGTCCCAACCCCCATCTTTCTTGTTTATAGCAAAGAAACTGATTTAATAATTAGGGTTAGTTATTGTCAGAAATCAGCTGATGACGGCAAGTAATTGATTTATTAACATTATTTTTTTGTTTAGGTACAACATGGGGGGAGCAGTTAGTTCTGGAGAAAATAATGATGCTCTTGTGGATAATCTAATTCGTGCTGATTACATGAAGTGCCCAGAGGTGGAACGAGTATTTAGGGCAGTTGACAGAGCATTTTATTATACAGACGAAGACAAACAGACTGCATATAAAGATCTGGCATGGAAAAACAAAAATTTGCATCTCTCAGCCCCATGCATATATTCACAAGTCATGGAAAGTCTTGAGCTGGAAGAAGGGATGAGTTTTCTTAATTTGGGAAGTGGGACAGGCTACCTTAGCACAATGGTTGGATTGATTATAGGTGAATTGTAGCATTTTCCCTTTGTTTATTTGAAAGAAATATGTAATTGAGAACTTTTTTTTGCAGGATCAAGAGGTATCAATCACGGGTTGGAAATACATCCGGAAGTAATCGACTACGCTCACGAAAAATTACAAGCGTTCATCAAAATGAATTCCGCGATGGACGAGTACGATTTCTGTGTCCCACAGTTTGAGCAAGGAAATTGTTTGTCGTTGGCCTGCAACTGATCGACGATACGATCGAATCTATTGTGGAGCAGCTTGTCCAGAAGTTTATAACAATTACATCAAGCAACTTGTCGTTGTCGGTGGAATACTAGTCATGCCAGTGAATGATGAACTCTTGCAAATCCGTCGAACCGATGAAAATTCTTGGTCACTTAACCGAGTCTTGCCGGTTTCTTTCTCTTCGCTAGTACTCCCACAGCAAGAATTCGCGGAGGACGCTATTCTACGTCAGTATTATTAAATGTATGTTTGAATTTGGTTTGTTTTGCTAATTTTTTTCCTCTTCTGGTTTACACAGCTCCTATAAATCCATATAGCCTACAGAATCTTTGCCGAATTCGTATACGTTCCGTACTTCGCAATAAAGTAAGTGCAGAACATCCCGATTTATGGGCTCGCAACCGGAAGCAACCTAAGGAGACAAAAAGGCCAGTAATGCGTCGTTGCGTTGTACCATTATTCGCGAATACCGACAGCGACAGTGAGTCTCAGGTTGATATGGATTCTGCGGATGTCGATGAAACTTCGTCTAATGATTCTTCTGAAAATGAATCTGTACCCCAAAACAACGAAGAATCATTGATGGATCGTCGGGCTGGAGTTCGTTCTGCTGAGTCTCTAAGTGATTCTGAGGATGTAGGCGCTAGGACGAAGCGTGAAAAATTTGACAGTGGCGTCAGCGATCTCTTCGAGTCATTACCGTCTTCTGTTGGCGACAGAAGTTCATCGTCATCTAATCAGTCGCCCGCTGCAGAATCTTCAGCTAGACCGTCTTCATCTTCTGACGGCAACTCTCCGATTAACGGTGGTGCAACGGTATAAGATAATAATCTTCTCCTTATTAAAAACTTCTTTTTAAAATATAATTTTATATTTTTAACAGGTGAATCTACCGGTGGCCGAAACGGTAGCTGCTGCTATACCTGAATCGAATGAAAGGCCACCAAGAAATCGAGGCCCTCGACCTGGAATCCGACTTATTACGCATTCTCTCCGTGCAGAAGAAAGGGAAAGAGCTGCTTTGCTAATCTTTGAAAGTCATATGGAAGCTGAGGAAACATCTGAATCAGACGGGGATGACGGAGCCGCTAGCGAAGAGAAAGTGTCCCCTGATTGCAGTCGCGTTACTCCACCAGAAAACTATTCCTATTACATGATGCGTAGTTTAATGGAAATCCCACTTCCTTTTAAGCTAAAATCATTTTTGAATTACGATCGTGCTTTTTGATAAAGCAAGGCGAAAATGAAGGCCCTTAAAAAGTATATTCCCATCCCTTATTTGTTATCTCATCGCCGCTCTGATTATAACTGTATTATTGCCTATATATAATCCCGATGTAATGAAAAGGCATTGATATGATAACACGATTAAAGATATTCTAGTTTCGCTCTAATGATTTGTGAATCGTAAGAACAGAACGGAAAGTCTATTTCGGATGTAGATATACACGTATTTGAACACTAATTTTTCAAACTAATGTTTAAATGCAAAGTTATTCATACAAATAAACGGGTAGGGTAACTCATTATCTTGTTTTTAGTTCTTGTCTTTATCATAATTAACTAGAAATCAATGAAATTTTAAATGCATAATTTTTAACAGTTGCAAGATCCAGGCTGTAATCTAATAATTACGAAATCAATGAACGATTGGACGAACGCACGAACGTGCAAATAAAGACAAAAAAGCACAACTCTGCGAATCTGGCGGCACAAACAGAAACGAAAACGAGTAGCTCGCTCGTTTTGGTCTTTAAAAAGAAATCTGGCAACACGACCAGTCGTTGCTGAAAATGGCGGAACACGATCTTACCAGCAAACTCGGGAATTATTTAGACCAACATTTGGTTTTTCCTTTATTCGAATTCTTGGCTGTTCAAGGCGTAAGTTCAAAAATATATTATATTGTATCTTCCTGTAAATTTTGAAAAGTAACTTTTGTATAATTTAAGTGTTATAAGTTCGTTAAGTCCATGTGACATGTCATCTCATGGCATCATTTACACAGTGCCGGCAATCGTAATCATGGAATTCTTATTGCTTTTTTTCAGATCTACAAGGAAAATGAGCTCCTTCGAGCAAAATTGGATTTACTTAGCAAAACAAACATGGTGGATTTCGCCATGGATGTTCACAAAAACCTGTATCCAGATCAGGAAATTCCTCCAGTAATGAATTGAGTTATCTAGACTGTTTATTCATTAACCTTATCATTTACTTTTTCATACAGACCTTGAAAGACAAGCGTACCGTGGTTGTTGAGCAATTGAAAAAGATGCAGGCAGAAACAGAACCAATTTTGGCTATGTTTATGAATCCTGAAGTTACACGGCAAATTCAGTCTTCTAGAGATTCAAGGCAGTTGTTGGACTACCTGACGAAGAATCATGGCTTGAAACCAGAAATGCTTGACAAACTCTATCTATTTGCCAAGTTTCAGTATGAGTGTGGTAATTACAGTGGTGCTGCAGAGTATCTCCACTTCCACCGCTTTTTAGTTACTCCGAATGATAAGGTAAGTTCAACAATATTTGGAGTACACTCAAAGCACTTACATAACCCACTTGTTTTCCAGAACTATTTGAATGGATTATGGGGAAAGCTGGCATCTGAAATTCTTATGCAGAACTGGGATACAGCTCTTGAAGATTTGAATCGCTTAAAAGAATATATTGATAGCAACACATTCAATACCCCACTTCAAGCTTTGCAACAAAGGACTTGGCTTATTCATTGGTCGTTGTTCATTTTTTTCAATCACGCCAAAGGTCGAGATTTGATTGTAGAAATGTTACTCTATCAAAATCAGTAAGAACAGTTACCTTTTTACTTGTCAACACCTGCTATAATTTTGTGCTTAAAAATCCTAGGTATCTAAATGCTATTGAAACCATGTGCCCCCATATTCTTCGATATTTGACCACTGCTGTTATTATTAACAAACAGAACCGCCGCACAATGTTGAAAGACTTGGTAAAAGTCATTCAACAAGTAAGTGACAAAAAATGTGTTTTACATTTTCAATATTCCAGAGCATACTTTAACTATTTCCTTCTAAACAGGAATCATATGCCTATCGCGATCCGATTACAGAATTTATTGAGCATCTGTACGTCAATTTCGATTTTGACGCCGCCCAACAGAAGTTGCGTCAGTGCAAGGATGTCTTGCTGAATGACTTCTTTTTGGTTGCTGTTTTAGATGACTTTATCGAGAATGCTCGACTGATGATTTTTGAAACATTTTGTCGCATTCATCAGTGCATCAGTATCAAGTACGTTAGAAGGTTTCATTGGCAAGTCGTAAGACTTCGTAGTAAATTCAATAATCTAACATGCATTACGATAATACTCCCCCCTTAAACGTACATAATCTTATTTTGATATGTGATTTAGAATGTTGGCAGAGAAGTTGAACATGACTGCTGAAGATGCCGAACGCTGGATAGTAAATTTAATTAGGAATGCCCGTTTGGACGCGAAGATCGACTCCCAACAAGGGCACGTTGTAATGGCCACTCAAACCGTGTCGCCGTATCAGCAACTAATTGAGAAGACCAAGATGCTCTCCGTACGTTCCCAGAAACTCGCGGCTGACATTGAGAAAAAACTCAATGTTCGTAATGCTGATGTAAGTTTACTCTATCGTTTTTATGAATAGTGTAAACTTGATTCATTCTCAACATCAAAGCTGTTTTTTCTTTACGCAAATCCTTTTTATTTATATTTTTTCTGTATTTTTTACAGGCTTCTCAATGGGGGAACAATGACTTCTAAGGAATCTAATTCAATGGCGCATCCGAGCCATTACGTTTTCGGAGCTTCGTGCTCATTGTGTCGGAAGGATGGGTTTCAATAAAGGTTTTGGTCCCGTTGTTTTCATTAATTCTTTTTGTTTTCAAATTTCGATAAGGTAATATTATATCTGAATTTCTAACCCTCCTATGAAAATATTGGCTGTGGTAGGATTATTGATGCATTTTATTGTAATCATCAATGCACACACTCCACCATTAGTGATATTCATATTGTTATTTGAGAAGAAATCAATTGATTTCAAATTCAGTACGTTCTCGGGTAAGTTTATTTTATTTGAGAAATGTTACAATGTTGGAAGGGGTATACGTGCTCCGTTCAGGGATAGAGCAAGTCCGCATGGCGCAAGTCCAAGATTTTGGCGTGTTTCTGGCTTGTAAACCCTACCGGGTTTATTGGCGACCTTCATTTGACTTAGTTTGCTCGCAGGTCGCCTCTCATTTGGACTTAAAATGGTTCTGTTCAGCTTAAGAGACCAGGCACGTCAATCAAGAACATCTGATGGAACTCATCGCCTAGAAGTGCATCAAGAACCAGGCAGGTGCTATTATATTTCTTGATTTTCTCCTAAGGATAAAAAGCAGACGAAACAAACTGAAGAGGTAGGGGGTGGCTAAAGCCGGCTTGACATGCCCATCATGAAGTAGTGGCGTGCCAAGCTTTCCTGCTAAGTCGAAGATGACCTAAAACTGACTTTGATGCTCGTTAATAAGTAAGGTTTCTTCCGAAGGGCGTGTAGGGGGGAGAATGGGTTATTTATATTCGCATTCTCCCCGTGAAATTTATATTTTAATGCTGCAGCAGATGTGAAAAAGTATTGATCGGAATATTGTTCGGGGGACACTGCAGTGACGTTACAAGTAAGGGGAGGGTGCATGGTTGATTTCATATAGCACGCGAATGAATGTTCATTCATTACATTTTTTTCATTATTTTTAAAATTAATTTATTAACTCGGGTTATTTTTTCTCTAAATTTTGTAAAAAAGAAAAAATGAAAAGAAAAATGATCCGCGTAATTTTAATCCTTTTTAATGGACCAATGTTGTACCATAACGCTTTTTCCTTGCAAGGATATTTTTCTGTCCTGCGCCTTTTTATGATGAGGTAGCCTATCGTTAGCTAGCTTATTATAGCTCGCCCGTTTCCTTGTGGATCGTAACGGGAATGCTTTTTCGCAAGTTAATGAGGCGGTACCAGTATGGGGGCTGCGTAGGGTCTTTGTCTGATGTTGACTGGCATGGGTGTTTTTGTTTTACTTCACTCATGCGTACGTTCATTTTTGTGTGTGTGTGCAGCTGGTTACTTTTGGTCGTTGTATATGACGACGACGGGAAATATTGGTATGCCTGGCCCATACCGCTCAGATACCTGACTACGCAACTCGTGTCTGCCATAATATGACCACCTCCCTTCCCGTATTCTCTATCCTTTACCCCTCCATTCGACGTTATACAGTCAAGCAGACCCGTGAATCTGAGACTCCAGTCGACCGCCAGTCTTTAAAGCGAAGAGGGGGACTCTTACACAACCTACTGTGTTCCGTGAATCGGGTCATACGAACTCCATTTCTTATACACGGGTGGTTCGAGGCGTTGTCTCTTGCCCTTTACACTATCAGTGAATCCATCGCTTTCATACCGAAGATGGTGAAGGGTAAGAAAGCAGACGTCACTCAAGTAAAACTAACTTCCATCCAGACTGGTGGCGAGAATTTGTCGTCTCAACCACAATCTCAACCACCTCAAACTCAGAAGTCACTTAAGGATTTGGAAGAAACTCCCCCGCCATCTCGTCCGCCATCTCGTCCGCCATCACCTCCACCGTCTCCTACGTATTCGGCCAGGTCTCGTGAATCTGATTGGTCCATCGATATCGAAGAATTGAGCGATGAACCTAGACCAGCCGTTCAATCTCAAAAGGACAAAAAACGATCCGATAGACGACGTTCTAGCTCGTGGTCACGCAGCCTCAGGAATTCGTTTAGGAAGAAGAAGAATAAAGAAACAAATTTAGAAGATCTTTACAAGACTGAACCGCTTCCTGATAACTTTCCCGCCAAGTCGGAAGAAGAAGCGGGCGTAGCAATCGAGTCCATTGAACCTGAGGGTACCGTAGGTGACGAAAGTAGAGGGCCTGATAAAAATTTTCAAATTGATGAATCTATGGAGGAAAGCCCAGCTCCTGGTCCCGTTCAAGACGAAGCTGTCATAGTGGCGGAAACGAGAGCAAAAGCTCCGTCTGTTGAAAGAAGTAACAGGATGTCAAAAATGTTGAGTTTTGGAACATTTGGAAGGCGGAAATCTTTGACGATCCCGCAAGAACGGGCAAAGAGTGATCGTCAAGAAAGTGAAAATCAAGAAAATCCGGAAATTGAGGTGCAATCTGAACAGGAAAAGAAACCCGAAAGCAAATTAGAAGTTAAAACCAAGGCGGACAAGAAAGGAAAACATGATGAGGCTGACGGTGAAAGCGTCCAACTGAAACAAGAAAGCACGACCAAATCGAATAAACGGGAGAAATCCAAGTCAAAAGAGAGGAAAACCAAGAAAAATGAAAAGGAAAAATCGGAAGAAAATATTGTTATTGACGAAATGCAAATTGAAGCGGAAAGTGTGTTCAAGCCAACCGTTGCCAAAGTAAAAAGAAGACAAAAAAACTAAATCGTCATTTAAAAAGACTAAGTCTAATCACAAGTCAATTTTCTCCTTCAAATCTAAATCTGTTGAACAAGTTCCGCCAGAAATTGACGTCGATGCCGTGCAGCTTAACGAACAACAAACAGATTCGACGCCTGCAGTCACGAAGAGCGAAGCTCCTGCAAGTGTGAAGCCCAAACGAAAGACGATTGCCAACTTATTCAAACGTGAGAAGAGTATCAAGGAAGACGAGACTCCAACGGAATCGGTAACAGATACTACCTCGACTTTGAAAAAAGCGGGAATGTTTCGCAATTCGTTTGCGAGAAGTAAGAAAACCAAGTCGATGGATGTGGAAACCATTCCGCACGAAGAAATACCAGAAAAAGAGAAAAAAAAACCGAAGAACAACTTCAGTGGCATTCGGCAGTTCGTTCAGCTTGAAAAAGATGTTTCAAAGCGATTCACCTCTTGACTTGGTAGACCAAAATCCAGGTAGCAAAGGGATTTTGAGCAAACGAAGCAAAAGAACTTCATCCTCTCGACCCAAATCAGTACAATTAGATGAAACTCCTCTTGAAATTCAAAATGTTCAAATTGCTTCTCAAGGAGAGTTGAGATCTTCTCGAAGCAAGCTTGGGGAGCGTTTCATGTCTTTCACAAGAGACTCGTTGAGGATCACGCAAAGACAACGGTCTAAAACTGATGAACAAACGGTGGGAGATATTGAAGATGAAACCTTTCCAGTGCAGCCCATGACAATCGAAGCGGAAGTAAAAAGTGTGACAGCTCAGAATGTCACTGAAACAGAGTTTGAAGGCACGCCAACAAACGCCGGTGAAATCCCTGTAAATCCTGTTGCTGAATTCATGTCGTCCGAAGCTCAAGTAGACGGAGCTGCCATCCCTTCACCTTTACATCTGGATTATGAGCCTAAACATGGTATTCTTAGAGCATGGTTTCGAATATTGCTCCTGTACTGTGTGCACGAAGCCATTAGTCGGCCACTGTTTGATGTCAATTTCTGTTTTGTCTGTATTTTGTGTCTAATTAGCTTTGGTTTCCTCGTCGCTGCCAACTTCGCGCGATGAAAATCCTGTCAACTCCGATGTCCATAGCAACACCGCAATCGACCATCCATCAGTTCTCCTGGATGCTCCGAGACAGGTTGAGAATCCAGCTCCGGATGAGCCGCTAAAGGTTTCTTCTTGCATGAACTCTTCTTCTACTACTAATACAACCACCACAACCACCACTAACACTTCTACTGACATTTCGTTTTAACATGAATGTTGCATGATTTCATATTCGTAATCCCGCTTGTTCCACTAATCCTTGTGTAAGTGTTTCTAAGTTGTGGGCTTCAATTCATTTGTGTTGAACAACTCGCAAACTTTTTCATGTTGCGTGTATGGTGCGGTGAGCTTTGTTATATACTAACAAACGTTTCAAATTCCTTAGGAATAATTCTTGGGAATTCATTAATTAACGTAGGTAAGTCAAGATATAGAGGGACACAAATTGTTTGAGGGCTTGGATTTGCTTGGGTTGATAGTTAAATCACTTAATTTTTAGAAAAGGATTCTGCTTTTGGTAGTTTTATTTGAGATTTGCATACTCATTTTACTTGCAACAGTCGTCCCCCAACTTGTAATAATGGAAAATAAATAAGAAAAGCTGACCTTTTCTAAGTTTTGGCCATGTTAAAGTGATTGGAAATCCAAAGTTGAATTTGTGTATCATTTTTTTTTGAATTTGTTATTTGGCCGCTAGATGTAGGTGAGTGACGAACAAGAGCAAAAACAGAAACTAGTTCTAACCATTGATGCGGATGATGCCTGATTTTATATAGGGCTCTTTTTATTATTCCCCTCGAGGCGCTACCTACCTACCACACCTATATATATTACCGAATAACCAAAAACAAACGTTGCCGCTACTAATTTACTAATTATTTAATTAAATCATTACTAGTATCAAAAGAAGAACCGCATTTTGCGCTATGAATTGTACTGCGTTTCTTAACTTTAAAATTTGTTCGTCCATTAAAGAAACTTATTTTGAATAGGAATTGTTAGAAATGTCAAGACTTTCTGTTTACACCTGAGGCTATGTAAACGCTTGGGCTTTACTGGCTTACTCTTTCTACCAACAGGTACTACAAGAGAAGCACAAGGTGTGTCGCGCACCGGACGCTTAAGTTTTCACTCTGTCGAAAGTTTCCTTTGAAACAATTTTGTCGTAGCACCTGACTTAATAACAGTTTCACCTCTACATTCCTTCAAGTATAGATTCTTCGTTTTGCGTGCTGTTGTTGCAACTTGAAAAGTGTTATTTGTGCAGCACAGCTGTTTCCACCTGTTCAATCAAAAGTTCGTTCCTGTAAACTTTGTTGGCGTCTATTTAAACGGTAGAGTTTCATACTGTATTGTCACTTTTGTGTGTCCAACTTGTTTTCTCCTTGGTTAAAAAGCACGGTGAGTGCATGCCGTTATGTTTTTACGGTTGTGGGGCAGTTGTGTAGCAATAGCATTGATTTCTAATATCTAATATCAAGGCCATTCTTTATGCCTATCGGCCATTAAAAAGAATGTAGGTATACAACAATGACAATCTTTTCTTTCATGCTCAATCGTTGAAAAAAGGGCTCTCACCACTACCTGGCTAACGAAAAGAACGGTGTGTTGATCCATTTGATTAGGCAGTAGCTGTTTCTTCGGTTAAGCCTTTAAGGGACATCTTTCTTATCGAGACAATTGGTGAAGTCCTTGGACAGCTAAAAACGTCTCCTTCTTCTGAAGGATCACAACTGAGAGAAATATTTGAAAACCCTCATTTTACAGTAAATACTAGCTTTCTTCTATTTAAAAAAAAAAACTTCTAGTAGCTATTTAAAAAGTTTGTTTTATACTTAGTTGATTACTTTAAATACAAAGGAATAGCATTTCCGTTCAATGAGAATTATCGTTATTGGAATTTTGATAGTCAAAATGGGAAAAAGATTGAACCAGTTTTTATGGTTATCCATTTATTGTAGGCATTACTGGAAACGCACGACGCTGTCACAGAGAAACTACCTGGTGATCCGTCCAACCGAGGATCTTTTGAGCAATCGCCATTCGGAGACTTTGATCCAAATTCGTGGGAAATGCCTGCTGACATAAGTGATGTGCGCGCAGTGGGCATTAGAAAAAATCCTGGCGAGCCGTTGGTATGACAGCTGCAGAAGATTTTATTTGTCTAACAAAACATTAACATGTTAGTGTCGATCAACTTAGGGATTGACTGTAAAAACCGAAGATGGACAGTTGGTTATTGCAAGAATATTAGCTGGAGGAGCGGTTGATCGCCAAGGCCTGCTGCATGTTGGTGACATTATTGGGGAAGTAAACGGTGTAGTTGTTCGCTCGGCAGAACAGCTGCAGGTAAAGATTAAATGATTTTTGCTTTTGAAATTCAAGTAACAGGAAATTTTTTTATTGCGTGTTGGGTTTCAGGTGGAAATCGCACGTTGCAGGGAACATATTCAACTGAAAATCTTACCAAGTTTTCAAGAGAATGGTTCCAATGGAGCACAGGTAGGCCAATCGCCTAGCACAATCCTGGCTTCAGAGACTCTCAACAGCGTGTCCGTGGTAAGTGAGCCGGTAATTCTGCCCGTCTGTTGAACATTTGTTGCCAACTTCCTTGGGTGTAGTTTCGTTCACACTCGTAGTAATCCTCTCTTCTCGCGTTGTTTTGAGCAACCCGCGTCTAACGGTGCAGATTCGACTCACTTATCTACTACGGTCGTCTGTCTTCAAACTCGATAACGAGTTATCTTAACTTGTTCTTACTAATAATCGTTTATCTATCCGTTCAGTGTTGTGTCCGAGCTCACTTTGACTATGATCCTAAAGAAGACAAACTGCTCCCGTGTCCAGAAATTGGCCTAGCTTTCAAAAAAGGAGACATTTTGCAGGTAATTTGATGCTTTAGAGTTAAAAAAAATAAATTGAAGATATACATTAAAGTGACCATTTTGATACTACGATTGAAGGTTGTGAATCAAAGCGATCCGAATTGGTGGCAAGCCAAGAAGGTTGGTTGGAGTGGCCCAGCTGGTTTAATTCCTTCACAAGAACTGGAGGAACGTCGCAAAGCGTTTGTTGCACCAGAAGCGGACTTCGTTCATAAAATTGGATTTTGTGGAACTAGGGTACTTTTCCTTGTATAGTTCAATGAAATATCATCATTAACATTCTCAACTATCGGCAGATCTCAAAGAAGAAAAAGAAGTTGATGTATCAAATCAAATCGAGTGTTGATTTGGATAAAGCTGAGCTTCTCCTTTACGAAGAGGTTACTCGTATGCCACCGTTTCGCCGAAAGACTTTGGTACTTCGTAGGATCGGAGGGTATCGGTCGACGTACATTAAAGAACCGGTTAATCAACAGTGATCCTGATCGTTTTGGAACTACTATGCCTCGTAAAATTTAACCTTATTTCCTTGTTGTTTCAACGCGTGGATTAACCGATTCTTTTTGTAGACACATCTCGACCGATGCGTGAACTGGAGGAGGATGGTATGGGCTACTGGTTCGTCTCACGCGAAGAAATGGAACACGATGTCCGCGATCACCAGTTTCTCGAGTTTGGAGAGCACAATAATCATATTTATGGCACAAAGTTAGATACCATCCGCGCCGTAATCCGCCAGGGAAAAATGTGCGTTCTTGACTGCAGCCCGAATGTAATATTTTCTTGATATTTTTTTAAATAATGGATTTTATTAACATTGAACAAATCTCTAATATCTTGGCATTTCCTGCAGGCGTTAAAAACTCTTCACAACTCACCAGAGTTCATGCCTTACGTAATATTTTTAGCTGCACCTGGAATGGACCAGTTGAAAAGTCTTTACGAGAATTCCCGATATTCCAGCCGGAATTTGGGAACGGTGAGTATTTTATTTTGTTTTCTGTTTTCTAAATGTGTTTAGGTTTGGTAACTTACCCTGTTTTCCCCCCTTTTTGGTTAAATAGTTCGATCGTTCCAGTTCAATTCGTTTCAGTTCGAGAAGAGCACGTACTCTCGAATCCCTGACATCTTTATACGAGGTTTATTTTTATACATGTCTTGCATGTCGTTGAATCTAGTTTTTAACTTAACAATTTAACTCTTTCGAAAAATTTTCTTCACAGGAAGAGGATTTCAAAAACGCCTTGGAAGAGAGTGCTCGTATTCAGCGAATTTACGAGAAATATTTTGATCAAATTATTGTTAATGAAGATCCTGATCAAACGTTTCGGAAAGTGGTCGAAGCATTGGAAATCCTTTCCAACCAACATCAATGGGTCCCCGTCTCATGGGTCTACTAGACCAACAAACCAATAATAACAAAACGAATTCATTGCCAATTAAATTTCAAGCGATTTTAATAATTCATTTGTATTTCTTAATCCCCACTTACTTGACCGCATACCGCCACAGCCCCGCAGGTCAGAGAACTTCTAGATCTTCCAAGGATCTGAAACCTTTTTTGCGTCCAAATGTGCACGTATGTTCATACGTATAAAAAAGGACAAAGTTCAGTTATTATATAAACGCAAATTTATTCATTCATTTGATTTGAGTACTTTTGAGCAGGACTGTTTTTAATTTTGTGACCTAGAACTTGACATATCTTAAATTTTTATGATCACAAGTATGCTAAAAAAAAATGATCTATACTTCTATAGTTCTTTCGAAAACGAGAAAATTAAGGTTAAATGTTGTGTAGGTAGCTTCTAGGCTCTCTATACATAGGGCATCATTTTGTTTGCATGAAAGTGTGAATGTCTATGAAGTGCGATACATCGATTTTCAATTGCAAAATGTAAAGCCCTCCGCATAAGCAGCTGTAACTTCAAATTCTCTGTACTTATGTAGTTCAGCCATAATCTATTGATCAAAATGGAATACAAGTAAGTGCAACATTTGTCGAATTCCGTTTTGAATTTTAAATTTTAGCAGTTTCCATTTTCATCTTCTTGGGTTCTGGTTCTCCCAAAAGTCTTTCTTCTGCATCTCTCATTTCTTTGGCTTTCCATTGTTCTTCCGGCACCAACTTATCAGTTTCGACGATAAAGCTGACACATTTTCCTGTTTTTCGAGTTACTGCAAAGTTAAAAAGATGAAAGCGGGTTGTTAAATGTAGTGACTAACAAGATAATACTGGCATGAAGTGCAACGGAACGCCCACTCAAATTTAAAGCAGATCTAGATTCTCCTTCGGTTAATCCAAGAAGTAGTCCTCTAAAAGATAATTCAATTTAGTCTTATTTGATATGGATACACAATGTGACTCTTACAAATTAGCTACGTCGTAGGGATTGCGAAGCTCTAACGGTGTGAGAGCTCCACTACTAATGATGATATTCTACAAAAAAATGTGAAATTGTAGTCACCAACAGTACTAAACTTCTCCAAACACAAATTTTTAATTATTTTTTAAATAGCTTACTCTGGATTTGCCAATTGAATGGTACAAATGTGACATCTGAATAATCTTTTTTCGAATAGTTGAATCTCTAAGCATAAAAGAATACGGAATCTCAAAGAATATTCCCCGTTCGGTAGCTTGACGATAATGTTTTCTGTTGAATCTTAGCTCTTTGACTTCAGTTGGATGGTAGGTGATTATGTCTATATCCATATTAGCTGCTGCATGCTATCCAGCAAAAATTTCAATATTAAAGTAAATCAGTTTCAAAAGAGATTAATATGATCAAAATAAAATACAAGAAAAGCAGCTGAAGTTGTTGGGCAAACAGCAATCAAATCATAGCTTTTGGTATTCACTGATTGGATCTTTTAGGAAAATGCTTGTCAATTATTATTGAATACAGTGTGTTATATCTGCTGGAGTACTTACCAATTTTTGTGTGTTTGCAGGGTCACTAAGCATGACAGTTAGGCGATGCAAGATTTTAACATTCTTCCCGTGGATCTAAGATCAGTAGGATAATTTGCAAGTAAAATTATATTTGTAATTTACAATACCTTAATTGAGTCCAAATCTTTTTCAGTGAAATTTAGTTTTGGAGGAGGTGGAATATCTTTTTTCTCTTCTATTGCTTCATTTTTCTTGTTTCCTTTTTTCTTGGTTATGATTAAAACATCTTCATCTATTGTTGTGTTGATAGCAATCGCACCATAACCAACTAAAAGAATTTCGATCAAGTAAAAATGAAATCGGACGAAACGAAGGAAAACAAGTTATAGTTTACGTTTGACAGCTCTCAAGACGACGTCTTTAAGTGTAGTTGTAGGACTGCACTGAGATGGGATATTGAAATCACAGAAACCTTGCACAGTGTTCATTGTTTAATATTTTTGAAAAGTCAAAAGTCTTAGTGCAATAACTGATTTCACGTGTTTTTTAGAAAAACAAAATCAAAATCACAAACGAACGAAAGCATGTCAAGCAGACGAATTTTCGTCCCTCTATTGGCGGTTCATGGCGCAATTTTTTTGTTTACTAGCCTGACAGAGCCACTTGCAAGTTGCAAAAACAAAAAATCACGTTTGATTATGTGTTTTAAACAGTTAACACATTAAATTAAAACATATAACGTTGTTAATATTAAATGATTTAACTTTAGTAGAGTATTTCGTTTGTCGTTCAGTGTGCCGTTTTCAGTTTTCGTTGAGTGCTGGTTCCACAGACATCGTTATTAATGTCCAAAAGTGCTGATGTCGACTTTAATGAGCCTACAACTGACTTGACTGAACTGGATTTGATGCTGATTTTTTCGTCAACAGCAGCTAGACTTTCATTGGAAGATTGAAATGATTTATCTGGAAGCTCCTCATGGTGTGGTGCCTCAAAAATTCATTTTAACAACTGTCTGTTTTCTCCCTTCTCTCAAAGACGAAGACTGTGAAAATGGTAAGAAATGTATAATTAACAATTTGCGTATTAGCTGAGCGAAATGTGTGGACATTACTATGGTCTCGCCAGACGCATTTGTACCACAATCACCGTTCAATCCTGGACCGTTCAAGTTATATTGTTTCAAAGCGTTTTCTTTACACTTAAGAGTTTCTTGTAAAGATTCCCTGCAATTTAACAATTATTATTGCCTATTTCTAATTGATTATAATAATTTTATTCACAATTTTTTTTCTAGGACGAGTTGTTTCAAATTAGCTTTCTGCTGCACTTCCAGAATAGCAGCCATAAAGTTTTCTTCTAACTCATCCCGTTCAGTTTTAGTACGTGCCAAACGCTGCTCTGCCACTTCACGTTGCCACACTGCTTCTTCAAGTTGCTTAGACATCGTTTTAGCGTGACCTTTTGCCGCCTGAAATGTAAGAAAATTTACAGTTTATTCTCGTGTTAGATAATGCTTCCAATAGAATACTTGGAGAGAAGTTTTAGCGTGCAGCCAGTTTTGTGTGTCTTTCTGCAATTCTTTGTTGGTTCTCTCCAACTGCTCGCATTTCTCACGCAAATGTTTTATTTCTCTATCAGTCCTATGAAACTGCTTTTCCATTCTTTCTTCTTTAACACGGAACTCGGATAATTGTTCCTGGTCATATGATATCCAATTTTGCGGTTATAATTATACAAAAACGTACGACTTGTTTTTACTTTCATAGAGGTGATTAGAGTCATGTTGTTGAGAATAATATCGTTAAAATAGTTTTTCAGATTTATTATGGCCTGCTCGTGATTAGTTTTCAATACGGCCAAATGTTGCTGATCTTTAGCATCAATATCTTGCAAATCGCTTCTCCTCCGCTTTTCTAATTCGTTCCTTTGTGCTTCTGTCTGATTCTGGAACTTGATCTCAAGCTGCCTGGCTTCATGCTCTAAACCTTTACGCATTTCACTTATTTTTTTCGAATGCTCTAGTTTTATCTTATCAACCGAAAGTTGTTGCTGAAGGCTGAGCTGGCGGATTTCCTCTTTTAAACGCTGCTGTGCTAGACGCAGTATTTGCTCTTGCCCTTGATGTTCCAAATGGGCCTGCTCTAAAGCTGTTTGTTGCTCATTCTAAATCACAAAGAATTTAATCATAGTTTCTATTTTTAAATTATAAGTATAATTAAACCCGCGATTCAGCTAAAGTTGTCTGGTGTTCATGAAGCAGACACTTTATTTGTTGCTTGTACACTGCTATGTCCTTTTGTCGTATTTCTTCTGCGTCGTCTAATTCCTTTTCTTTATTCCTATATTCAAATTTAAAACAAATAAATCGTTCGTGGTTTATTAGAACACATATTCCTATACCTCAGACGGGCTCGCGTATCCTCAACTTCTTCTTTTGCGACTTTCCAGAAACCATAAATTTGATCCCGTTCAAGTTGAAAGAAATTGCGTTCTTCGCGTTCTTTTTCCAGTTGATCAAGAAGTCTAGTTAAGTGATTGAGAAGCTGATCTCTCGACATTTCTGATACTGGTAATCCATCCTGGAAAATAAAGAAGAAGGATGATGATGATTCCCTTCTTTGATTTCGTCACAGCGCAGAGACCAGCAATCAAAATATCAAATGGATGTGTTTAATGAATTACAAAGTAAGCAATTTTTACCAAAAGTAAAGCAGAACGATGAGAAATATTTTTCTTCCCAGTCTTTTTTCCTTTTCCTCCTTTCGCCTAGACATTTTCGGTAGACACAATATGTTGTACGTGGTTCAAAGTTTCTTTTTTTTAAGAAGACCTTAACTTACCGGTTTTCCCGTTTTAGCCCCAGCTGCCTTTGGTTCATTTTTGCTCACCATTTCAAATAGAAAACGCCTTCGAAACTCTAATTACATTAAAACACTAAATTAAGAATTGAAATGTTTGTGTTGTCACTGTTGCGTTACCTAGTAACAGCAAGGTAACCACCCCACCTTTCTTGTTAAGGGTTGGTTGCTTGGATACGTTTCCATGGGAGCAATACGAAAGTAGCGGGAATTATTGCTGATGACATTTTTTGAAATCTAAAAATGGTTTTGTTAATCCATGCACGTTTTTACCAATTTTCAGAATATTTGTTTGTTTCCGTTAAAATGTATAAATATTTTATATTTACTAAAGCCCGTGTGGCCTAATGGATAAGGCGCTAGCCTCCTAAGTTAGAGACTCAGGGTTCGAGTCCCTGCTCGGGTAGAAAGATTTATTTTCAGTTCTTTTTATCGGAAGTGTGTTGATTTCGAAGGAATCTGAATAAATTCAAATAAAAAGCGCATATACCAATTATATGAGCGCTAGCACTCTGATATACATTTTGCTTACATATTTTTTCTGTTTGTAATAGATTTGTTTTTACTTTTTATCACTTTAATTATAGAGACCGTTTACACTCACTCTCTTCTTGGTTTATACATGGATCTCAATAATGAAATTTCCTTTTCTTTTGAACTCACTCTTTTCCAATTTTTCATTTCGTCCAAACTTGAAACTTGGAATATGCTTGGAATATTTGCGATCGGATTAAATGTAATTTCGAATCGATGAAATATATTTTCTGAACTATAAGGGTTAAGGAATCATCAGGGCTAAGGAATCCATCCGATTTCACGTGGATCACGAAAACGTTTTGGGTTCAACGTTCAAGCCGAGTTTGGGTTCATTCAAAAAAAACGAAATACTGAAGGAATCTCGTTCGTTTGATTAAACGGATCGGGCTTTTTCAATTCTGAATTTCTGATGGGCCGGTTTTCTGAATAAGCTGTTTCCTAAATAATTAAATCAATTTTGAAATCGGGATTGTACTTGTAAAAATGTCATAGTCTCGTAGGGATTTGTTTAAGGTTAATTTGTGAATCATTTTAATGAATCATCATGAAGTAATCATTATTAAAATTACCGCTTATATAGCGGCACCTAGTAGAGGAATTACATACTGCTTTAACAGCCTTGTCTAATGCCAATCGATTGTCGTCTGCTTTGTGTTCCTGTGTGATTTTCGACATGAGACGTTCGTACTTCGTGCATTTTTTCGTGGGATCTGTCAACATGGTACCTTTTAAAATAATTTTTAGATAAGTTTAAAACAATGATATTTCACATTCATTAACAATTCAATGTCTATAACCTCGATTGATTATGTTTTTCAAAATTAGGCTAACCTAATCTAAACAAACCTAACGAAACCATTTTCGTGGCAATAGATTTCACCTAATTTGTTTCCCCATAGCAGCCATAACTGATACATAATACTTGCTTTCTCGAAATTTAAATAAGCCTGTAAAAAATATCTTGTATGTTAACACTCATTCTTATTCTGTTACTCAAGTGACGACTTGGATTAAATTTCATCAATGTAGCAAAATTGTGATGTAATTATGGGATTTTATTATGTTGCTTTAACAAACCTTTCTTTATCTCATATAGGGTTCCTGCCAGCAAAGAAAATTGTGTGAATGATGGTTGAAATGGTTCTGTGGATGTTCAAAAACTTGAAACTGAAAATGTAGACTGCACAGTGCAGCACTGCAGCCATCTTCTTTCATTTTGTTTTTGAGTATCGAGAAATGAGGTGATGTTAGTGTGAATTCAATTATGTTTGTGTAAGGGACTTACCAAACATATTTCATTAAAATTATTAATTAAACCTTGGAATGAATTACAAATGTATTTTGTATTATTTATCTAGTTGGTCGTCGTAGCCGTGATGAAGAGGATGTCTATATCGATCGAACTGCATCCGTTGCCGCACTTAAGTTTCACCAATCCCATGATCAATCTGGAATCTACCTTTTCTGCAAGGCCATAGTACTGCAAGACTCCGCCTAATCAACAAATTCAGGCGCCAGAAGATCAACTCAAGATCGAACGGCCATCGACTGTTTTTTTAATACTTGCATCGAAAGAAAGTGTATGTCTGAATTCAGTTATGATGGTTAAAAAAGTTAAAAAAGTTTGGAAGTTGATTGCGATCAAATATCTATCAATCTATGTAGGCCACTGCAGTCTACTTGTACTATTTTAATTTGGCATAAGAATTTGATATAGCTGCTTTATTTATTGTCAATTATAAGGACAAATAAATGAGAAGTAAATGAAAATATATTGCTTTATTGATTGTCCCACCTCCGCCCACAATTCCACCACTATTTACAATGACACACGTTATAAACACACATACACAAATAGTTAACCCGTTGGCTGCCACGCCATACAACCTGTAAGTTGCATTCTACCATTTCTACGCGTCGTGTCCTAAGGATCCACGACCAAGGTGGGACTTGCCATTGCTGACAAGTCCGGGCTGACACGGTGATGGGAGAAGCTGAGTGCACGCATCTAGAATCCATCACGCGAGTCGAACAAGGGGGAAGTCCCTATGGTGCACTGTGGTGCAAAGACCTAACGGCGCCTTTCGGCGTATTCTGTAAATAGGCAAGTGCAACTGTTCAATCTCATGGCATATAGACCACAAGACCAAACAGAAGCGGGCCCCTAAGAAGCTAACATGGGGGAAACAAAGGCGTGGCAACCAACGGGTAAACTAACAAAAGACATAAATACCAACAGCAATAACAGATGACTCCAAGCTGAACGTACAGATGTGATGATGTCCACGATGAACTTGATGAATACGATGAAGTTGTAGGGCGCCACAGCATTCCGTCCACACCAATTCTTCATCTAAATAAAAAATAAATAAATAAAAGAATCATTAGACTGCAATCAACATAAAGTAAATTCTAATTTTTAAAATCACTTACGTTTGAGAGATTTTGGTGCAGACCAGCAGCCTCCTTAGGAATTACCAGCTGACTGTTGAGTCTTCTCTTCTGGATAAACTACAGTTAATATTTAAATGCACATTAACAGAAAAATAAAAATTCAAACTACCTCCATCCACTCTAGGTGGTCTATTCTTGATACACCATAATTATAGTTTCTATTTGTGATGTGTAACCAGTGCTGGTAAGCCTGGTATAGAGTAGAAGAGAATATATAAATCCATGGTAGAAATTTTGCATTGTTCCAGACTTCCTTGTTCTTGATTTGAAGATCCTGTCACAGATGTAAATAAACTTGTAAAATAAGGAACAATTAAAAGATGACTTGTTAATCATATCTGCCACAAAAGAGAATCCCATTTTTAGTATCCAAAAATATGCTTACCAATGGAGTACACGTAATCCTACAACTGTTGGGTATTGAAGTTGTACTTTTGCAGCAGAAGGGGGAAATTGAAACATTAACGAGGAACACTGAGCACTAGCACTGCACTAGTTGATTGAGTAGGCATTAATGCTGGTTTAGTCAGACCTGAAATTGACAACAGATATACATACATACACACATTTTTCCAAATTTCAAGTAGAATTTGGACAGCTGTTATTTAGTAACACTATAGGTTAACTTACTTTCGAAATTATTATGATTGAATTTGTCAAGTTGAGAATACAAGTTGGGTAATAAAGTTCAGCAGGGGAAATTTAAACAGGAACAATGAACATTGAGCCACTAGTTGATTGATAGAAGTAGGATGTATGCTGGTTCTGTCAGACCTGAAAATGACAACAGATTTTCAATACACACAATTTTGGGGATTTCAAGTAGAATTTGGGTTGATTTATTAACTCTAGTTAAGTAGTAACGTTTTTGATTGATTTACTTACGAAATTATGGTTGAATTTATGCAGAAATCAACAAATAATCGAAAAAAATAACACACAGAGAAAAATATTTTCCAAAGACAAGGACAACAATAGAGAAGGACATCTAGCTTCAGTCATTAGAAACTCATGCTTAAGACTGGATTGCCAATCCAGCAATTCTTTAGACACTAATAAATCTTAAAGAGACTACTCGTTCTTTACTTACACTATGGCTTAAATTGATAGGAAACTGTGAGGAGAACAAAGTTCACTTTTTACTTTTAGGCAATTAGAAAACTCAAATTGTCCGGAAGTAGACCGGAAGTAGACCGATAGCTCCTCAACTATTGAGCTGAAATCCAAAATACTCACAGATTCGTGATCCCCATCAAATTTCAGATAAGATTTATGTATTTTAAACGAAATCCATGACATGGCTCAAAAAAAAATTCTCTGAACTATAGTACGTCGATTTTTGCGATTTTCGACGATTTTCGGGTATTTTGGATGGAAACATGAACTATACTCTAAATTACACGAGGATCACGAAAATCAGGTTCTTTTTTGCGTCAGCTCAATGGTTACTTAGCTATGAGCAAATTTAGAAACCGGAAGTAAATTTAAAACACCCTGTGGATCAAACGACTCAGTTTTTTTGCATATTTAACAAATGAACTTTGTTCTCAACCTAATAAACGTCAATTATCATGAAACTTACTTGAAACTGCAGTCTGAAGCTGTCTTGAAAGTAATTAAAAACCACAAGTCGCATCTGTGAATTTGTGAAAACACGAAATCGACGATAATACACTATCACTAATTTTCTAATCAAAACACTGACAATCTGAGAGTGATGAACGACGTTTTAATCCCGAAGTTCACACAACACCAGCAACTGACACTATGTTAAGTTATTGTCATAACAACCAGCAGACGAATGCTTTAGTTGTTATTGTCATAACATGTTGCAGTTTGCTTTGTCTGCTTGCAGGTGCGTTTGCAGTCTGCTGGACTGGTTTCTTTCTGACTTTGATGATTCTTTGTTCTGTGAAAATTATCTTGCTATTCGACTGTCTAACTCAGTAGGCTATATTATCTAAAGGTTGTTGCCAATAAATTTATATAGCTTGCAGTTTTAGAAAAAAACAATTAACTTTGTGTAGCAGGTATTTCTAATTTAAGCGTGAAATGTCACTGCCTTTCGACAGCAATTGCATAAACACAAGTTTCAAGTGATTCTAATAACTATACTGACAACAAAGCTCTTTTTTCAGAGTTAAGTTTTGTAGTTTAATATTTGTGTGTATGTTCAATTGATTTTACAATGCGTTAAGACAACATATCATTTCGCAACATTTGACATTTTCAAGATTTCCAAACGTGTATGAACAATTAAGAGACGGGCATTTAATTACTAAAATACATATCTAGACAATTGTGTTAGTTTACTTTTAAGTGTTTGTTGTTTCGGAAGTAGGCGATGATTCCTTAAGCTCCCATCAAAAGAATTCAGACTTATTGTAATTTCCATCGAATTTGAGGTCAATTTGAACAAACTAGGTTATCCATAGAATCAGGAAAGTTTAGTATACCGCAATTTACACGATCACATAAATCAGGTCTCTCGAAGCAGGACACTGCGAGTTTGCTACAATTTCTAAACAACCAACACATTAAGTCTGTGATCTACGAGTCTAATCATCTTTCAATTAACTTATTGCCATTTGAACTTACTGGTTACTATGCAAGGCTTTTTTTGTTCAATCTGAACAAAATCAAAGTTTAAATTATAATTATGACTTACGGGATAAAATAAATCAACAAACGAATCAAAAGACAATTTTGCAACGAGAAACACCCCATCATCTGAACATAACATTGCAAACACGCCGTTCAATATCACAGATTCAGTTACAAAAATCAGTATTAACAAAATTAAAACTGAAGCAACAACACCAATTGACAACAATTTATTTAAGTGAAAGAGCTTTCACCACCACCATTACTGGGTATGGACAGGAACATTGAAAACACACCTGGAATATCACCTGGCTACCACCTGCAAATGCAAGAGGAATAATATTTAGGTATTAAATGTCATGATTTTTTCAACTCAAACTGAAAAATAAACATTCAGATCCAAAAAGAGTGTTGAAAGCATGCAAATAGCATAACTATCAACAATTCTCAAAGTGAAAAGGCTTTAAGATGCAACAAGAAAATGTTTAATTAAAATAATGATAGAGCAAAAAGCATTTCAAAGCCAGTGCAGGAGTGCTAGTCAAAGGAAATCCCATCACTTTAAGAACATAACTCAATACTTCAAATAACACATTTCGCTCAGTTTTCTTTCTTATGCCGTAGAGGAGGAATATACCTGTACTTACTAAGTCGTGAACCACGTGTTGGAAAGAACACCTCAAAAGTTGGATACATCTAATCACAAACAAAGAAGATGGGATTGGTTTTATCAATAATTTCTGAAAAACAAATTTTTGTTACAGAATCTTTCAAAAATAATACCTGGTTACCTTTTCATTTTACAATGATGGAATTTTGCAATTTTCGATCTGAGAAACGAACTAGATTCCGATTCCCGAAAAGGCACATACGCCACTAACCGAGAATGTGAGAACGACTAGTCGACTACTACTCTAAAGTCTAAACTACGACTCCGTGACTGAACAAGTGAACATAATTAACCAGTGCCACCTGGTGGAAATACTTACGCCACCTAGCGACGATCGACGATAGACAATTTGATTAACGGAGTTTCAGAATTTTTCCATTTTTCCATTAATTGATTGTCACGAAACCTAGCATCTCGGCATCTCCTAATATTAAAAAGAGAAAAGATTTACAAGTTGATCAAAACTTTAAGAGCTTACTGATAAACGTATCCTAATGACTATAATGCTATAATGTTGACTTTTGTTCTACAGAGATTCAGCATGACAAAAAAACGTAATTGGAGCTTGGAGGGTGATAATCAAGCCCCAATATGAGGATAGACTGGAAAATAGGATTTAAAAAAAACAAACAATTATTTCAAAGGGGATGCGTACTTTTTACAAATGGTTATGCCATTTCGGAAGTGCGTCAGGCAAGTGCTCGTGAACATAATGAATGAATAAACAAGTCATTGCATTTCAATGGGAAAGTTTTGCTTAACTTCTTTAGTGAATTATTCTCTTTGGTTTCGTTGTGTTTCACATTAGCGGGATCAAAGGTCTCGTTACCTTAACGTTTCTATTCATTAACTTTCTCTTGAGCTTTTTATTTTTTTATTTTAAATTGCAGCGCCTTGGATAAAAGTAAGGAAAACGAGCCCTAGATGTCGTGTATTGATACGGTACAGCAGAGCAGACCACATGTATAAAAGATTTACGTCACATTTGTTTAAATTCTCCAAAACGTATCAACTGTGTAGAAAATCATCACAGTTTGAAAAATCTCGCATATCCAAAATGAGCAACAACGCCGTTCTTGTGCAGAAGTTCAATCCAGGAACGGGTAGTTTGGAATGGGATTTACAAGCTGAGAATTATGACTACACTCAAGAAATTGCCCGGGCTGGATTTGCTGACATGCTTCACGATGAAGAAAGAGTATATTTTTTAAATGACATAACAGAATAAGATATTGATCTCACTAAAAATTTAGAATTTGAAATATAATTTAGCCTTACAAAAAGCCCTAAATTTACTCAAAAGTAAGGGGAAAGAGGCTCACGTATTGGACATTGGCACAGGGACTGGACTTCTTGCAATGATGGCAGTTAAAGCCAAAGCATCTTCAGTTACTGCCTGTGAAGTATGTTTCAAAATATCAATTAAACTAATGGTAACTTACTATAAAAATATTTTTACTCAACATAGACGTTCCAGCCAATGGTCAAATGTTCAAGGGAAGTGGTGGCTCACAATGGTTTTGGTGATTCCATCAACATAATTCCAAAGAGATCAACTGAAATCACTGTGGGTCATAATAAGGACATGGAGCAAAGAGCTAATGTTCTAATCACTGAAGTGTTTGATACTGAACTAATCGGGGAAGGTGCCATTGGGACCTTTAATCATGCTAATCAACACTTACTTACAGTAGAAATGATTATTTTACAGTTGTATAATATCAACCTAACATTGTAATTTCTTAGGAAGATTCTATTGTTATCCCTGCTAGAGCTACTATTTATGTTCAGTTAATTGAGTCTGAGCTAGTGTCTTCATGGAACAGATCAAAACCTATTCCATTCAATGGCCAAATCATTCAACCTCCATCTGATGTAGCTGATTGCCCTGGAAATGGAGCAGTGCATGACATTCAACTCGCCCAACTCAACCCTGAACATTTCAAGGCACTTTCAGACCCTATTCCAATATTTAAGTAATCACGCGCACAGAACTGAAATTCTTTTAGTAGTAAACTAATTATCTTTTTTTTTCACATTAGTTTCGATTGGAACAGCAAGGAACCTATTCCCAATGACGATTCAAAATCAGTTTTATTGACTTCCAAATCGAGTGGAACGGCTCATGCTGTTTTGATGTGGTGGACGTTGGACATGGACACAGAAGGCGAAATAGTTTTAAGTTGTGCTCCTCCTTGGGCCCATCCAGAAGGTATCGTTTAATCCCATTCTGGAAAGAGACGTCATCAGGTTAAGTAATCAGTTCATCATTTTACAGGAAATGAACTGCCGTGGAGAGATCATTGGATGCAAGCCATTTACTACTTACCCAAGGACATACGTATCAAATCGGAAGAGAGAAACTACGTCTCAGCGGTTACCATGACGAGTACAAGCCTTTGGTTTGGATTAGAAACTGAAGCTTCTTCTTCTGTTGTCATATCCCGCCCATTCTGTGATTGCTCCATTCACCTTGCTGTCAGTCGCCCCCGTTTAGGCCAATTGAATGACAACGAACGCAATCAGAAATACCTCAAAAGCTTTGGAAAAAGTGGTTGGCTCCGATACGGTCTGTTTGACACTGGGTGCATGGCTGTCTCTTAGGATTGATAGTCGCCAAATTAGGTGCACAAAAAGTCTACGCCGTCGAAAGAAATCCAAATTGTCGTCGAGTATTGCAGGCTTGGGTAAAGAGAAACGACCTACAAGACCAAATTACCATCATGGATGGAGATCTCGATAAAAGAAAACTCGGCTTAAAGGCAAGAACATGCGTTGCGTTACTACTAGTACTTAAAAAAACTGTTTTAAAATTTTTACTGGTCAAAAGAAAACGACTAGATCCTTAAATTTGGAATGATGTTGAGAAATTTTGTTTCCACTCGAGTCTAACGTTTTCATCATTCACTGTTATGTTTAGGTGAACCTTGTGTTGGGTGAGCCTGTTTTCGAGAGCTCTGTGCTGCCTTGGCACAACCTTTATTTCGCGCGTTGGAAAAACAACGTGCAGCATTTATTGGCCGATGGCGTGACTAGAATTTTACCGGGAAAAGGGCGTACCTATACGCTATGGCCGTCGAGATGAAAGATTTATGGAAAATCAGAGCACCCGTCCGCTCCACTCAAGAAATTGAACTGTCAGTTTTTTGATAAGTTGATTGAGGTAAAACGTATTATTTTTATTATTACTTTCGCGTGTGAAAATGTAAAGATATAAATTAATTTAATTTAATTTTAGAGTGCCATAGACTCCAGCGATTCTCAGGTTGAACCGCACCCTCTATGGGAATATCCCACTCGAGCGCTAAGTCCAGCTGTTCAAACTCATGATGTTAGATTTGACAACACTTTCTGGAAAGACGGAAGAAATTCTCCAAGTGGAAGGTAAGGTAAACCTACCAGTCACTGGAACTCTTAATGGAGTAGCCTTGTGGATCGATTGGCAACTGGACGAGAACACTGCAATCAGTGGTGGGCCAACTTGCCCTGTCACGCTCGGCCAAAACGTTCAATGGGACGTGCACTCGAAACAAGCCGTTTATTTCACTAAAGACCCCCGTTAGTTTTTCTGAAAAAGATGGAAAAATTATGAGTTATCAAATCAGTCTTATCCCCGAAACTTATGAATTCAAATTTAAATTTTCAGTTTAATAGTTGGAAATGTTATTTGAATTGAAAATGAAAAAATTACACATTTTTCAAAAAAAAAAAAAAAAAAAAACTTGGGTAAATCTTTGGTAAATGTAAAAAAAACCCTGTAAGTTACAGTGTTTAGTTTCGTGATTTCATGCGTTTTGAAAACTACAGGGACACGGTTAGTCTTTTTTTTTTTTTGCTAAACGTGTAACGCCAACCCAAAAAGAACAAGCCCTGGCTTTTAACCTCGAGCATATGTCTATAGTTGTTTTCATTTTTGTTTAGAGATCAATAATTTTTAAAAATAGATTTCTCAGTGGTTTAGTGCACGCAACATGGCAGAAAGAGTCGAGTCACACGAACACAACAAAAACAGTGTGTGGAAAAATAGAAAAGGCAACCTCAACAGAAAAACCCAATTTAACTACTTCAATCAGGCCTGAATAAGCTTTCAGAATTTCAATTTATTCTTAGAAAACTATTAATGTCGGTTTTTTCTATCTAAAGATTGTCATCCGTTTTTGTCGGCGTGCAATGTGTCCTTTTGATATTTTTTTTCGGGTTTCGCTCAGTGAACCCATTGAAGGGCAACAGTACAACTCGTCTTTTTCTCTGTGTTGCACCTTTTTTGGTTCCTCTTTTGTCACGTAGTCGACATTTATATATTAAAAAAAAAGGAAAACAAAAAACAAAAAAACATGGAAAGGGTAAAGCGAGTGCTGCCGAGGGTCGCAGCATGGCAAC
This sequence comes from Daphnia galeata, assembly GCA_030770115.1. Lineage (NCBI taxonomy): Eukaryota > Metazoa > Arthropoda > Branchiopoda > Diplostraca > Daphniidae > Daphnia > Daphnia galeata. The sequence goes on along the minus strand of CM061115.1, from coordinate 12,704,379 downwards.
GATAACACCCAGCCGTCTACGTATAACTCTTGACCGCCTTTTGGGCTCATGTGTCTAATCAATAACATACTTGGCTGAAGGATTGCCCCAACAGCTTTTCTCCCCTTCACTAACCCTCTGTACGCCCAGTCAGCATATTTCCAGCCGTAGCTAACAGTCGTGAAGCGAGAGTTTTCCGCGGCCGACTCGCTAGCATTATTTCAAAAATATTCTTTTCTAGATAGATCAAGCAATCACGCCAGCAGTACAGGTTAGACACAAGACGAGCAAAAAGAAAAAATAAGAAGAAGAAGAAGAAAAAAACAACAACAACAAACCCAAGAAACTCAACCGCCCGATTTTTCTTGCTGCGTGCGACTTCTCCTGCCGACTTGCGTGTTCTTGTTGTTATTGCTCCAGTGAAGTGTGCTGAGGCAAGTTACACAAAGCGTCTACGAGCATTGTTGCACCGCTTGCAGTGACAAAGAAAATCCCCAAAAAGTAGCCCATCTTCTTCTTATAGAAGAAAAACGTTCATGGTTCAATCACCGCATAGCAATGCCCATCGAAAAACAAGACGACGATGCCAACAAACTAAACGGGCGATAGCAACAAAGACTAGCAGCCTATGGCCCCATGCGGTAAGGTGTAACACACAGTAGTCTAAACCACTATTTTGACTCGAGCGTGATTCATTAGATATACTATATAGGGAAATGCTGCTGCTATACAAGTCTCTTTCTTTTGAGGATTATTTTTTTTACCCCCACTTTCTTGTGGCATTCATCAAACTGTCCGAGGTAGGCACGCCTACAAGACATTAGAGCTCAAAAGGAAATTAAGAGAATCCACGAAAGTTATAGCCAGCGCATTTTTTAAGAAAAAAAGAAAGGCCATGGATGATGAAGTTTACATTTCCTACCTTTGATGAAAGACGTGGAATGCATAGCCTCTTACCCCACCTGGACTTGCAAACAAACAATTCCCGAGAATTCACACACACACACCCACACAACAAAAGACTTTGTGCTAAGGCAAAGAAATCAATCATCACTTTCAGGTTAACTAACTTTGTTGGCAGCACATTCTTATTTTTCTTGTCCATTTCCTCTCCCTTTTTTTTCTTTTCTTTTTTAATACCGCCATCACTATATTGATGTAACAAAAAGATGCAATCTAAACTGTTCAGGAAAGTACAAGTGGGCATGAGTTATTATTCAATGTCCAACGGGACTGGAGCACGCTTTGAAACGATAAATTTGCTATAGTCATCATATATCTAATGAATTTTTTGCGGGCGCGGTTTAGTGGATACAATGGATTTTGGACCTGCACGTCTGTTAGAATGTCTCAAAAAGTGAAACGAACGAGAAGTAATATAAAGAGAGAAGAAGAAGCAAACAAAAAGTCGTCAGTAGTTATTACACACATATACATCACTTAGTCTGAAACAAACAAGAATAAGAAACTACCTTGTAGCATGACGCAAATGTATACTCATGTGGAATATGCCATGAGAAACTTCTTTCCTGAAATCTCTGTCGTAGTACATCGAGTACAAATAATCGTATAATATTAGTACCGAAAAAAAGTACCAGCAGAATGTTGCTGTAGTTATAATCCTATCGTCAATTGCCTCACTAAGGTAACCTCATACTCCCTCCCCCCCGCTTCAATGCCTTTTTATTCACCCACCTGGTTCATTCAACGCAGCTCAGTTCCTGCTGCATGAATAGCGCGCACCCCACTCTTCGTCTACCGCATATATATATAAACTAAAAACATAATAGTATATACGCAGCCAGGACACATTCATCAACGGACGTAAAATAGTATAACGAACATAAAGGAAATGCTGAGCTTCACCATGTTTAAACAGCTGGAAGCAGTTCGCTGCTCTCTAGACAAAAAAAAAAACGGGATCGAGAACAAAATACGCCTAGCTACTTATATTTTTTTTACTACGTATAAGACCTATCAAGGATCTGAAAAGGGAAAAGTGCACGAAGTCTATTATATATTTACGTGATAGCTCGTGAACAGCGCACAAGGTGTTGAAAACGACGCTGAGAGAGAGAAAAAAAAAGGCTGTGATGATGGAATGATTTCTTCATGTTTTTTCCTTATCGAGAACGGTTCCCTCCCCTTCTGTGTCGATGCAGAAGTGGAATATGAGTACAATTGATCGTCAACTGACGTGAAACGCCAAGAGGAGACCTTTTTTTTCTCCATGCAAATGGCAAGAGTACAGAAATAATTCCACATATCGAGGCACCTAAAACAAATAATATATAAAAAAACTACCCGTCTTTTACCTGGCCCAAAGCACCGAATCAATGTCTCTAGATATGGATTCTGGTAAAGAGTAAGGGAAAACCGTAAAGAGAATATAGTAGAGCCAAAAAAAAAAAGGTAAAGTAAAGGGGATACGTCAGTCACGCGAGACAGTCATCCCACCCATCAATTGTGTGCGGGCAGAGTTTTTTTTCCCCTTTTCTTCTTATATATATATATATATACTTTTCGTTTTTACCCTTTTCCGGGATGGAGGGCAGCCGTTTGCCAGCCCAGCAGCGCTCTTAGCTGAAATAGTAGCAGGCAAGTTCTCTCTCTATACATGCGGACGGGCACTGCGGTCAAGAGCTGTAGCGCAGCTCCGCCATCAGCTGCAGGCCAGCAGCGTATATAATACAGAGTCGTCTGTCTATGATTAACATGCAGACGCGTTCTGTATTCCACAGCAGGACCTGTATATATACAATCGCTAGCTCAAAGAGTTCCAGTCTTTCAGCGACACTTCATCCTAACAGAGATCGACTTAGAGAATAAGAAAAGGAGAATCCTTAGCTTGTGTCTGACTTGAGGCAAAGCACACGAGCAACAGAATCAACGCTATTCCTGATTCCAGTTGCGCTTTTACGGGGGAAAAACAAACAAACAAACAAAAAGAAGAATCCGAGTTTGATTCCTTGTAAAACAAAGGAGCTGTTATTTACATAGTGTGCTGTATATATACGACGACGACGCATTCTTTGGTCCTATCGAGACTTGGCGGTATAGCATTTGGGATCGCGCGATCCATGAGAGATTCTACTTTTCCGTGACAAGACAAGACTTTTATATGGCCCCGTGATGTCACTAGGAATCCCATTCGTCTTTGGTAAGTTACAATAACTAGACATGTTTTTAAATCTTCCTGCCGACGACTCGGTTTGTATAACACACAACGAAATCCATGTACTGTACATATTGGACTCTGATTTGAATAGTGCTCTACTTTTACGGTATTTAGTGTTATTTTTTTATAAAATGTCCGTCTTACTTGCTGTGCTGGGTGAAACAGGATGAGACGGCTGCTGAGGCGAAGCGTCGTCCAGCATCAGATCAGCTACAGCTGCTGGTTGATTCATCAAGACATGAGTAGATTTGTGCAGGAATCAATGTCTCTTTTTCGGTTGGAAGATCTGCTGGCGCCTCGAGCCGAGGCCATGCAGGCTCTCGACTTGTCCACGGCACGGCCCTCGCACAAAACAGGATTTTGAAAAACTCTTGGTCCACATTCCCGAATTCCGCATCAAAACCTGAAAAGGTATTTTTTTTTTAATTCTTTCTCATTCAATATTGACTGATATATATTGGCTTACCAATTTTGTAAAACAGGTCCGGCCAGAGGAAGTTACCATTGGCGAGGATTATTCCTTCACATGTCGCAAAGATGCACAACAAAAAAGCAAATCATCACCTCACCGTCAATATCCTCGAACTGGTGGAGGAGGAGCAAGGGACAAATCTCCACAAAAGACGGGCCGTATCGTTGCCGGAATCCATCCAATCAGCGTCAACTGTGGAAACTCTTATCCGGACCCCATACCTGTGGCCATGCAAGCCGTACGCATCCTCGATCTCGCTACCGTCGACATCAATTGGAAAATGCTCACGGTGGCTCGACCTACATCAAAACAAGACGACGAGTTTTTTACCAAGTATAGAATCATCAATTTAAACATTTTGTTAACTTCCATTATTTAAATTGTTTCATTTTGTTTAAAAAAAAAAGGTTGGTGGAATTAGAAAAATTACGATTGAAACAAGGCGAGAAGGAGGGATACGAACTAGACGGATAAGTGGTTTTTGTCAGTGGTCTTTCCGTTCGTCGAATCATCAGAACGAACCGTTCAGGAGTGACCGAGATCCGGCTTTCCGGCCTGCCTACAGTGCGGATTCGAACTATGCGACTCGGTTCATTGCGTGAAATTTACGTATGAAGACTTTTTCCGTCAACAAAAACGACCAAGGGGACGAGACTGACAAAAACAAGGATGGAAACCGATCCAGTCGACGAGGAAGAAGAGAAACGTCCTCAAGGAGGAGAACAAAAAGCAAAGTCATCACTTCGATGAAAGGAACGGCCATGAAGATGAAACAGGCAAAGAAAACAGCAACAACAGTCAAGCAAGCGACCAGCTGTAAAAACTTGAAACGACCTTGTATAATAATACTCTCATCTATATTACTGTGTATGTACGATTTAACTTGACAGATGAATAATTTGATGTTCTGTAAAAACCAAAAATATTTCACTTTCTGTTTGGTCATGAACGCATCTGTAAATTCGCTATTTTTCGTCAAAATAATAAACTATTGATTCCGCCTTTAAAAACGAAATACCGTCGGATGGAAAATTTTGCTTGACGCTTTCGCTTCATTTTTCTTTACGTTTTCATTTTTAAACAAAGGAGATTTCTTACGATTGTTTTCAGTCCCTGCCCTTCCTTCAAGTTATTAAATCTTTTTGTTTTTCTTTTTTACTCGCGGGTTAAAAAGTGAGAGAGAGGTAAACAAATCTACTTAGTTTTGAGGAAAATGAACAAAAAAACGTTGCAACTGAACCAATTGCGTTGGAATGACGACGTCTAGCCCCAAAGTTGAGAGAATTCCCTAGTGGGAAAGATTCGCAGTACTGTACGGCCAAGGCATATTGTCACCACTAACCTGTCCTTCCAGAACAAGTCTCAACTTGATGAAAACATGTTTTCCACACCAGGTCGTATTATAGGTGGAGACATTGTTTTGTTTGTGGTGATGATTCATCAACTAATATGGGATGAACTGGCAATTCATGCAAACCGGTCCGTTAGCTACAGAATCGGCAAAACGTCGAGATCTTCAAATTTAATTTCCCAAAGAATCGATTAACTGAAAAAATAAAGAAAAAATAAAAAAAATTAGAGTCAAAGGATTTGTTAGGGTGGTTCTCACTTACTCGTTTTTTTACGGAGGGTAGGGAAAATGAGTAACCATCCGCACTGTACAAATCCGGAATCCGGAATAGGCGTCGTGACCAGGTAACTCGGATGGGCGCTAGATGGCGAAGACTGTCCATTTCTCGAATCTAAATAAATATTGGTTGAAAAACAAAACATGCTGAACTAATAAAGCAACAAGGTTTCTTGTGATTGTTTGTTTTTAATAAACAATATTATATAATTCCATGAAACTGTCGGTTTGTGGTGTATGTTGTTTGCCAAAATACTTTTGGTGGAAATTGTTGGAACGAGACCACACAGACAAATTGATTACGAAACGTTAGCCAACAGTAACAACAACCTACCCCACCATTTTCTAATCTGCGTCATAAACTATTTCGCCTCTGGGAATAAGGTGAGTCAAAATGACGCAGCAAAACTTATTCAATCGGGAATGTTTACTACGTAATGAGATGGACAACAAAATATGTATGAATTTGGTCGTTACTGACAGCAGCCTTTAGCCTTGTGCTGAGAACTATAAACACTGGCTCGCACTGGCTTCATAATTTAGGAGATTAAAAAGTTTTATAACTTACGATCGAATTTCGTGTGAAAGTCGTTGAGTTTGAGGCCTTGAAACACGACAGCTAAAGGCTGTTGAATGTTGTTTATCCTGTCAAAACTTGAGTAACATATATGGAATGGGTTGATTATTATGTGCATTTTTTCGTTGACTAGGTTGTTGAGTCGACAAGGTCGTATGATCAAATAGGTACTGAGAGTTGGACGATTCCCATCGTCAGAATTTCGTTTTAAAAAAAATAGGAATCACAATTCTTTAAGCATAAAACAACAGACGAATCTTGAGCAACGTTGTGATTGCACATCAAGTGGGAAAATAGGCCTGGGTATCACGACAAAAATCGCATTGAACAGGTTGTTGGATACAGCAGTGTAATCGCAGCATGTTTTATCAATAAAACGGTTTTTGTAGCAGGGAAGAAAGCAGCCAACACACACACTGAAACTACGATGACTCATCACAATAGGATAACGACCTAACCCAACACAAGAACTATGCAGACATTTTCTCTACACTCTGCTGGCAACTGGTGTGCAGATCAAATGGCTTCCTCCCATCCTCTTAACTGCTGCGGCCATTTTGGAATGGTTTTCAACCAATCAGAAATCAATCATTGAATTGATTATCCAGATATGCACTCAATTAAATAATAGTACTGCACATATAAAATAAAATCAATTTTTTCAGACAACACAATAGTTTTAACTGAATTTTAAACCTGGATTGCCAAATATATTAAGTAAAAAGGGTGAACTAAACTTCAGCAGACTATATAACATGAATATAAAATGGGATTTTTAATATTTTCTTGGTAATACGCCATAAAATTTGCAGACCAATGATTAAATAAGATTAATAAAGACTATTCATTCAAAATTTTTAAGAAATTCATGTGTAGATAAAAATTTTGCACAGATTTTATTATTTAAAATATTTCGTCTTGACAACTATATATTTAACCACAATATGAAAGTTAATATTTAAAAACAAATACTTCGATTAACTTGTAATTGAATATAGGCCTAATACGCTGCTGTTAATCTTTTGAAATTGAAAAATGAAAATAAATAATCAACAATAAATGAAGGCTATATAAATGCCTAGAAATTCTTTTCAATAACGTATAGTAGTTTGAATAAATGCTTACACAGACATTTAAAAACAAATCTTAGGCTTTTTTCATGTCTGATTGTAAGCTAAATTGTAATTTGAATAAACTAGAGAATGTGAAATCAATTAAGACCATAAGAGAGGAAAACAAATAGACTAATATAAGAATCGCGAACTTATTATGAGAAAAGTGTGTGTTCGACAGGTTATTACCAAGAAGTCGTACAATATTTTACGTAATGGAAAGAAACAACACTAGGCAGAATCTTGGAATAAAATTCTCAAATTTTAAAGAGGGCTTTTCGAGAATTAGTATATATCATTATATCAGGGATCTCGATGAATTTTCCGGTCCGTTTAAAAACTTTATTTATACGTTAGAGTAACATTCGCTTGCTTCTCCCCTACATAAAATATGTGAGATTTACAGCTTTCATGCTGATGAATAATAAAAAATCTAAGAAACTAGTCGCACAGTACAGCATTACATATTCATATTTCAATCGAAGCCGCTAGTTTTACTGCCTACTTTGTACATGCATGCATGCATTACAAAACTATATGCATGTGATAGGCTATAACTTTTTTCTATCGATCGTTTAAAACTTAACTGTATAGCTACTAGCTAGCCAAACTTTGTAAAAATGCTATATCTTTATAGGAGATTTATTTTAGTTAACTTCATGAATACAACTTATTACTAGTAACTACAGACTTTCAAAGTAATATATCTTTTTGAGCAGACGACGAATGTTCGGAATCCCTTCACGATTTTGTTAGGTTCGCTTGTAGTTGTGTGGTGCAAAAATCCTTGTTTCCCGTATTGATTTTGCTGCTGCGCTGTAAAACAAACAGAGAATTGAGACATATAAATACTATATGCCATGAAACTGTGGATATTATATACACCAAAATGTTGATAATGATTTTAGGCTAATGAGAAAGCAATCCAAGGAGATATAGAGTATACTACTTCAGATGGCCTTGGGCAGCACAGGAGGAAGTTTCAAATTTGATGCATTAGAGCGTTGTCACGACCGGACCTTTGCTAACAAGTTGTTTCTCGTTATCACTCATTCTTTCGTTTATTACGACTGCCGGTAGTTGGCGCGGGCATATGCTTGAGTAGCAGTCAGTACTGCGCAATAAAATTGACGTTGTGCTGTGACTGTGAGTTGACGTGGATGTTTATATTTTTGAAAACTATTAAGTCTATAATATCCCAATTAAAACGTTAAGACACGATTTCACATCATTTTAGTGCATTACACAACGAAGAACAGGCAAACTATATACCGACCGATGTGCTGTCCTTAATTTAAAACCATTTTACACGATTATAACTGAAAAAGAAACTTGGATGAAAAAACGGTTGGCGTGAAAACGACGATGTCTCTCACAGACTACAGCACAGCCACCGATTATTAAAAAGGCCTGTTAATACGCACTACTGCGCAATATACTCTCTGCTTGTACATGTATCATAATGAACCGTTGCATAACAACACTATTTAGTCATCGTATAATTTATGATTTGCTACCAGTAATATACATAGTTATTCACGTGAGAAAACGATGGATAATATCAAGTCAATTATAATTATTCGTTTTATTACACAGGCCTGTATATTTCAAACCTAAAATAAGTACATGTATAATTGCTATATATAAAATAGTTGCTTTCCAGTTTTGTTCAAGACATAATTTTATATCAAAATCTGCTTTTTAATTTTGACATCTATATATAGACCATTACGCCAACAATTTGGTTGATACTCTTTTAGATAATATATATATATCCATAAAGAGTAAAATAACTTAAGAAGACATTGTTTATTGCTGCTTTGCCATTACAATATAACAAGGACTATCGCAGCTTGTTTTCGAGTGCTTCATTAATCGTAGCAAATTGTCCAAAATAATGAATAGGTTTATAAATAGGCTAATATTTTCTTGGAAATTGTATATAGTTATAAAGGCCTCTTTTTAGCGACCAATATTTTCACAAGTCTTAACCAGCAGGGTGTGGGAATTAAGGTCCTATTTTAAATGGGGGACCCTCTTTAAAAATAATTGTGAAGCTGCTGTAACAAGTTGTATTCTGTTTATAATTAAGAAGGAACTATTGGGGGTCCTTCATGATTTCAGCACCCACATATATATCGTCACTCGTTTTTTGAGTGGGGTAGGTCGTTCAGTTTTGGAAAGAAAAGTTACATGTTATAGGAAGTTTGGCCGACCCAGAAATTTGTATACGATTCAAAGAGAGTAAAAAAAATCTAAGTCGAGATATACGTGACAGAATTGGATTGCTGCCCTATCCCAATAAAGTGTATATATAATTATATATAGTTACGTGACCAATTCTTTTGGTTTGCGGGACTGCCAACAGTTGGCGCCGATGATGCTCATTCTGCACATATTATATGAGATGCTGAAATGTTATATGATGCTACTGTTAAGAATGCTGACATTTTGGAGAAACCAACAATGCTATAGACATTTCGATGACAAATTAAAAGTCCCAAGTACTGGTTACGAACCTGATGCTACTGTTATCATGATAAGGAAAATTGTTGTATAATATGCTGTAGGCTATACAGTCATATAACATCAGTGACTAAATAGGGATAATAATTCAAGTCTTGCCAAGTGAAACTCACATTTCTTATATACTAGACATATACTTATATAGTTTAAACAGAGAAAATATAATATTACTGAACTGCATAGGAACAAAAAAATGGACACTGCGGAATACGACTCTTGACGACAAAGAGATTCACTTAACATTTTTGATAATAAACTAAAAATTTACCCGGTACCTTGTTTTTCATTTGTTATATAACAACATTTCTCTAAAATTATAAATCTTCTATTTAGTCAAACTGCTTGCGTTATAATATGAGCAGACATTTTCCCAGAAACTGATACAAATATGGGCAGCCAAAAAATCGTACGACGACGGGAATAAAAAGAAAATGTTAGGCAGCAGACAAGATTTTGTGTCTTGGCCTGGCAGCAGCCATTTTGATGTCGGATACAACCAATGGAAAGGCAACGATTATATTATAACCGATAAGATTTTCGACTCATATTAAAAAATTAATTCTTTTGTGTGATACGTCGCCTATAATTATATGATGATGGTAAGTGAATAGTTTAAATTAAATAAAAAAATACGTATGTGAAGAGTAAGAAAGTTTCTTTTAAGGGCAACAAATGACAGAAATCTTTTATATTCTTTGTCCAGACAACAAGCTCTATAACGGTTGTTGCTTATCTATAATGAATTAGTTTATTTATATAAATTTTGTAAATATAGATAGAAGTATTACACCAGATGGTATAAATCTGTTCTCATGCTATACATATATATACTCATGGTAAATCAACTGTATTAAATAAATTAGAGAATAAGCACAAACTTTTCTACTGGTTATAGGATAAAAATATTGAATTCTCAATATTAAAAAAATGGATTTGTCTACAGCATATAAATGACCAGATAAATGTTCTTACTTCAAATGCCGAATAAAAATCACCAAATTAAACTTTAAATTAAATTAAATTTATATAAAAACTCGTCGGTTAATCTACCCATAGTTTGATGGCGGAGCTAATGTATTTCGAGTGCCTATTTCATGTAAAAGCAATTAAGTAACTGAGCAAAGCCAATTTTGTTAGGTGGTAAGCTAATACTATGTAAAGTATTAAAATCTATAGCTCAACTAAATACATATAGTTTTGCATGGACTATTCAGGGCTAATTGGGTATTTCGATCAAGCATCAGCAAATAATAAATTGAATATCAGACTACATTAACTATATAGCTCGTCGAGCATTGCACGATTGCCCCACTAGAGGCGTACGATTCAACGTTCGTGCTGCCACAGACCAAGAATAGAAAGACTGGCATCGGCCTATATGTCCCATAAATGATGCTCGTGCCTGCCGCAAGTTGGCGCTGCCTCTGCAGCCCGTACTTTTTTGCGGATTTTTCCCTTTCCCTACTGATTCAATGCTTCACACACCCGGGATTTGTGAATAAACTAAGATAGCCAATTTCTTGATTTTTATCTCTTAATTATAAGCAAAAATTCTTTATATCCCCTTATTCATTTGAACTGTATTGCCCCAACCTTATATACGCATAAAATTTAGGTACAAAACCTCATTTTTCCCTCGTATTCTTCATTGGTACAGCGTTTCACGATAGAAGTAAACAACCAAGAAAACGAGAGGAAATTGGGGTTTTGTACCTAAATTTTTATGCGTATATAAGGTTGGGGCAATACAGTTCAAATGAATAAGGGGATATAAAGAATTTTTGCTTATAATTAAGAGATAAAAATCAAAAAATTAGCTATCTTAGTTTATTCACAAATCCCGGGTGTGTGAAGCATTGAATCAGTAGGGAAAGGGAAAAATCCGCAAAAAAGTACGGGCTGCAGAGGCAGCGCCAACTTGCGGCAGGCACGAGCATGATTTTAAGCATCCTCTCAGCAGAGATAGGCCGATGCCAGTCTTTCTCTTCTTGGTCTGTGGTGCTGCTATCCACAACCTAAGTCAATACGAACGAGATTGTGCAAGCCATAAACTCTCGATTTCGGTACTTTTATTAAGAAGCAGACGATGTTCAATTAAAATTGGTTGATTGCAGATGCTGATTATTGGAAACGATAATAGTACTAAAATAAATAACAAGTCGTTATTATTGGATGAAATAATATTAGATTATTAAAGGGTTGCTGCGTCTCATCGTTGTTGGTATAGTTACAGACTTGGTATTGATCCTGCATGCTGCAACACTCCTACATTATGAGAAGAAATAATATGTCTACCTATACCTGCTGTTTGATCTGTGTGCATGTACGACTATAAATCGATAGGCCTACAAGCTGATGGAATCGTTGTGACAACAGCAAGTTGCATAGCAATGACTTATAGTCTATATAATAAAGAAAAAGAAAAAAGTATAATTAAAAAATAATAGTTGGTGGGGAAATTGTCAGTAATGAATGCACATGTGATAAATGTGTTTTGAACAGAACAAAACAGCAGACTAACTGAACACAACGACTAGATACAACAGCTGATTACTGATGACATCATCAGCATATTGGCATAATGTTTCACAAAAAATCTGCTATTACGGACAGTAAAAAGTTGTTTATATAGAGAATAATTCGACAGCCGTCTACATTATATTTTATAGCCTTTACACCTGATTCAGTTAAATTGCTCTCGTCACCTATATATGCTTGCTGAGATATAAAGTTAAATGCATACTACCTATATACAATCTTTCGAGGTGGAGAATTTTTTGGACAACGTAAAGAAATGTTTATTATTAGCTACCAGACGACAAGTAAATCGTCCATTTTGAAACCGTATATTCAGGGTATACAGAAAAGGCGTCCTATCAGTCCTGACCTGCCGAATCCGTATAAAAGCGAGTTAACGCTATAAACACGTTTTTGTAAATATATACTTTTAACAACATTTACCCTTTAATCAAAACCTTGTAATACGTAGAAAAATGCTTCATATTTTTTTTTTCTTTATAAGGTCGCATCCAGTATAGGTATTTTAGGATTAATATGCAGGATTTTACGAATTTTTTTACGGAAAGTGTTTGCAAATTTCTTAACCTTGTTATTGAAGCATAATAAAAATTAAGGTAGGGTAAGTCACAACCAAAAGACGACGCCTTTTCTTTTAAAGTTCCTTTAGTGAACCATATTATTTTTCAGCAATAAGACGTATTATCTAGGTTGTAAAATGTTGATTTGGAATATCTTTCTTTTCAGTTTTCAACCAGTACATTTTATGGCCCACAACTTAATTGAAATAAGACTTATCTCAATTAAGATCATTTACGAGTTAGCCAGCATAACACGAGCCATAAAAGCAACAGTGGAGAAAATTGAGTTCTGAAAATCAGAAATCATAGAAAAACAGAAGGAAACTAAACAACTAATGATGGCTGAAGCAGCATATAATTTCACAGTTGTTCAAAAAGAATAATATTACAATAGGACAGAATACTATTCGACGTCATGATAGACGCTGAAATGGCCATCTTGAATATTATTACATATATGTAGGAGGAGATTGCACATTCATTTGAAAAAAGAGTGTGTAGTTAGACATAATATAACGACAACCTGTTACATATTTGATAAAGTTCAGTTGCTTGGACTGTTGACAATCGCCAGTATTCACGTTGCCATAACAACTTGAAATTCGATGTGACTTTCCGTCTTGTAAAATGTATGCATTTTCTTACTAGTAGGCTATTCTAGCTGATGCACTGAACATTGCATATTTAAATAGTCCATGTATCGAAAAAAAACGTAAGCTGCTATATATAGCTAGGCCAGCATATTACATAGGCCTACTATTCATAATATACACTATATTTCAAAATTAATATATAAAACAAAATCTCTTGCTGCTTTCTATGTATCAATAATCGATCGTTTTCTTCGAAATCATTTGCATGTGTTTAGCCCGAGACATGCTGCGCACTTTCAAGAAGGACATGACATCACACAGCAAAGTCTATATCTATATAATTGATTTAATAGAAAAAACTTACTTTATATTCTGGAATAAGCCATCACCACTACCACCCAGCAGCAAGATAAGAAATGATCCCAAGTTATTATTGTACACAGCAGCAGTAGAAAAATCAATATTTTGAACAGAACAGCACTGAATTAACTGAAATTCTCTTCAGCAGCCATTTTGGTAAACAGACGACGACACGAATCAAGATATATTATGAATTATTTATAATTCATTAACTATTTATAAAATTACATATATCTATTTATAAATTTATTAACTATTTTATAATCGAGTCATATATAGGCCCTACAGACCATTATTAAAATGAAATATATGCTAAAGCTATTTGATATTAACAATTCCCCTATTCGTATAAATAATCGACATGTTATTTATAGCAATACAAGGAAAAAATGCTGCGACAACGACAGCAGAAATGAAATCGAAACTATTTCATCTTATTGTGTATACCACATTTATTATATGAAACAAGTCAGTTTTGTTGTAATGTGATTCTAACTTTGCTAGTTGTCCGGACATTAAGATGAGAAAAACGATCGCGGGACAGCAATAAATGCTAACTGTTGGTCAATCTAGTATTTCTGGCGTGCAACATTCTAACTGATGGTGTTTCTAGGAAACAGGGAATGAGTAGGACGTATGTGAACGTCAATAACTTTTTGATGTTTATTAGGATATACCGTCAGCAGTATATACGAAGAAGGACCAATGATATTATTCGAGCTCTGACTTCGAACAAAAACCAAAAAAGGGATATTTAGAATAATACTCTAATTACGTATATCTTTATATAAATTTTAGTTGCTGGCGCTGCTGTTGCTGTTATTTCCATAACCTTTACTATAGCTCAACTTATATTAACTGATGCTGCGGTGTTTCTGCTTTGTTTATATACACACCAGCGCACTGCACCGTTTATATAATAGAGACGATTCTATTATATATCCAAATATAATCCATTGGCCATCATGCATGATATAACAGTTTTTATAGCATTCATTTGTCTATATATAATATGAACCCGCCTATAGAGTATATAAGGGAGCGACAGACGCCAATTCAATGCTTTTTTCTGCACAAACAAAGTGTAATAAATAATAAAATATAGAGAAGCCATTTTAAACGGTTAGCGGGACTGCCGATAGTTGGCGCAAACAACACGAACGAAACCATTCCAGACGACATTAGATTCATATCATGAGCTCGTATGCATATACATTTCCCGTTATTATATAAATGCATATGCTTATTGTGGTTGACTGGTTCGATTTCTATATATTTACCCTGATGCGCTCATCATACAATGCGACAACTATAATCTATATACGCAAATCTGATATATGTGAGGCTTTGCTATAAAACGCAGATTCCATGAATAAAACGCCCTGGATATCAAAGAGATTCTTAATGATATGTGCCCCTCATCATTCAAGGAACTGAATACAAATCTAATACATTTAAAAAATAAAATTGCCCTGTCACTACTTTGACTTTGACTTGATTCGTTCTATGGAAAAAGTTGGTATATGTGTGCTGTTGGCATCCAAGCAACAAGTTTCGGCTTCCGACTTGCTCCTTTTATTGATGCTGGTACACACACTGCTTTCTATATATGTGTTATTAACAAGAAAAACCGGTCTGCTGTGCACAACTGGGTAAAAATTGTACGTGCTAGTGACTGATGGCGGCCATTCTTATATCCGTCTCAACCAATGGGAGCTGGGCGAAGCTGATGTAGGAGGCTATACATTTGATATGTAACACAAAAACAAAAAGATAACATCTTGCTCTGCATTTGGGTTAAGCAACCAGTCACCATATTTCCAACCGGAATTCCTACGTGATTCCTTTTTGGGTTGCTTAAACCCATATAAAAACAAAATGTTTAATAATTTATAATCAGATCGTTACCGAGTTTCTCGTTCGTTCGTTTCCCAAACAAGAGTGACAGCCTTGAATATTTGTGATGTTAATTCTTTTACATTCCCATGAACTAATATAGAGAAAACTGTGTTAGCTTTAATTATAATTTCTTTGATGGAATATACGAAGACGACGATACATTTTCTTTTGCAAATAACGAATCAACGCTGCAATAATTTCATTTCAAGAAAAGTGTATTTATTAATAAAACTATAATAAATTGGCAAGGCAGTAAACTGTATAAAAGTTTGTTCAACAGTTGTTCAACTTTGACATGTAGTGTTTACATTACAAACTATATAATAAATAGAAAAGACTTTTTTGCTTATTGAAAATAATTTCCTGACTTTGCATTTTCCTCTGTTTAAATCACAGCATGGCTCTTATATTTCTATGTATATATTATAGACAGAATAACACATAGAAATAAAATTTTTAGAGGTTGGTGCTGGTATGAAATATAACCAAGTCATCTCCCAAGTATATACAAAGTGTTTACCTACAGTCCATATACGTGAACAATCAGTTTTGATGAATAATTTTCTGATGTCTCATCACTATACTATAGAATACAAAGTCTTTTGCAGCATTCTTAATATGCAAAAAAAACCTTCCTATAGCAAACACCTCCATATATAGGCCTATACTGTGTGTCCACTTGAGCAAATAATATTTTTACGTATTTTATTTGTTCTTGGTCGCATTAAAAGTATTTTAACCTCGATTTTGCCCTACCACAACAAGGCCAGAAGTATACTTGATTGTACCAGAGTATATTAACTATTAAGTTAGCATGTTACGTGATCCGTTGTCATTCTATCATTGGAAAATAAATGAAGAAATATCAGCAAAAAAAGAGGATTCTGTTTCGCTTTCTTTTGTATATATGATAATAGTCAGTAAATATTTTTCGATTTTACAGGATAAATTGCTATCGGCAGGTTTTGGGGCTGTATGTATGCAAACAAATGTGAAAGTAAGACAGACTCAACGAACTCTCAGCTTTTTTAGTATAACCGATGGGGTTTTTCTTTATTTAAAGTGACTTGACAAAAAAAATGATGTATCATATGCTTAAAACAATGTAAAGGTCGTGCTGGAATAGACAAGTTTCGCTGCTGCTGGAGGGTATCAATCGTTATATTACTTTTATTTCCTTATTATCTTGCAAATAAGAAAAAAAGGATTCAGCAGCAGAACCTTAGTCAATAAGGACTACATTGCTGCAGCACGTTTATAGAAACTGATGCTAGCTTTTTGGTTTTGTGTGTAATATACAAGTTTTAACTTGAAAACGATCGACAATTTGATGACACATTTTTCTTACTTAAATAAATCGAGACAACGTATAATGAACTGAAATGCCTATAGAGACTTTCTATATATAGTGTTAATGCTTAAACAAATAGCCTATAAGATGATCGTAATACAAAGTATTTTTCTACATTTATATTTTAAGCCTTTATAAGATGTTATTTCTATGGTAGGCCTAATTTCTCGACATATCCCTTGATCACTTGCTGCTGCTGCAGTTGATTATATATACACAAAATAAGTAAACCAAGGGTTGCATAATAAACCTGTAGCATATATTTATAATCTCTTTGATAATATATAACTGAGATGCTGCAGTATTTATCTTGTTGTGCTGATTCTGATGATGGTTACTCGACATTAGGGTTTATAAATGCTATATATTTAATAACATAAATTTCGGCTCTATATATATGGACCAACTCTTGAGTATTGATCTTTTGGTAATATATAAATAAAAGAAGCTCTGCTGCAGTGATGCCGAGTTTCAGAGCAATACAAATTTATATATCTACCTGTTATAAAGAACCTATAGCTACGTGTGCTGATATGTTGAGACGAACTCGCTCGCAGCAATTCGATCAATAAAACGCAGAGGAGGTAGGATTGAAATGGAAGCTGATGGCAACAGGATTGCCATAAGAAAGAACAAGAATATCCTTCAGTGTCCTCATCCATGACTATGTTGTTCTGATATTTTCACAGACAATCCGTCAATCGTTCTGGCATTGTGACAGATTTTGTGTACAACAAATGTCATTTTGGAATTTATTCTGTTTGGATACAACAGCATAGCTTAGACTATATATGCACTGCAGCGAAGATCGCATAGCATAACACGGCATCATATAATTATACAAGAAATTATATATACTAAGTCTTCTATGTTTCATCGCAGGCTTTTTTAATAACAGCTGAAGGCGGACAAAAGAAATGCTGATGGCACAACATCGTCTACAGTGAGGAGGCCATTTTGAAATGTATCATGACCAATAACAGATCGATGCTTCGTTTTCTTTTGTTTCTGCTGTCAGACAAACTGATAATACTGAACTGATGGTGCAATGGACGCGGACAAGATTGAGAAACTTGATTTAATTTGCATAGTGCTGGATTTATAATTTTTGATTATTCTTTTAGCATTTTATTAACATCACTATTAATATATTCTGTTTGCTTACTGTTTATTCTACCTGCAGAAGGTAATATAAAGCTGCTGACCCAAATGTTTCCATTGAACCAAATAACTTTAAGGGCCAGATGCACAGCCTATAAAAATTAAAAAAATGTTTCTTATATAATATTCCCAAATGATATTATGTAGGTATCCTGAAGAGACATATAGAAATAACAAATGCAAGGACAAGGTTCCTATTATTCTGCTGTAAAAATACCTGATAGCTATTAACACAGGAATTAGAAAAATAAGGACAATATTTATTTGCAAATAAATATTGTTCTTATTTTTCTGATGAGTCCATCAGAAAAATAAGGACAATATGTCCATCAGCATGATGAGGCATGCCTCATCATGCTGATGGGGAAATCCTTGCCCTATATGTAATAATAATATACTAAGGTCTTTCACCATTTGAAAAGGTGTGTTATATAGCAGGACTAGAGAGAGTTTTAGCTATGTGGCAGGTCAGTTTTATTGAGGAAGAGGATTTTATTGTGCTGCATGACGTAATAGTATAAAACTCAATGCTCTGCATGATGATGAGGCGATTTCAGCAGGCTTCTTTGCAGTGATAACTTAATTATAACAGTAATATATAGCATGCACTGAGCTTCTTCCTACTTTAAACACTGCAACGTCTAGCTCAATAATAAAAAGACTTTTGCTCAAAATTAACGGGACTGCCGATAGTTGGCGCAGACTGTATTATTTGCATGACACGTAAAACCGAATCAGCATATAGTAGCCTCTGCGTGAAACATCTGCTGCCGACTCTAAATATGCATAGTCAACATATTAGTGCGATTGACATTTGATGTTTTCATTTCCTCCATTTTGTGCTGGAGTATTATAGCTGTTTTGTTTAATTAAATGATAAACGGAAATGTGCTGTATATAGGCTTATTATTATACTATATATAAATGTATGATAATAATCTGTATAGTATAGTATTTATAAAAGTTATTCTATCTGCGTTCAGTATATGTATAAGGCCATTCCTCATCAATTAGATATTATATACACCTACACACACACGGTGTGCGTCTTAGCCTATGGCTGACTGTATATGTGTATAGGGAAGCGGACAAAACTTTCGACTTACCTGTATCCTGTGCTGCTCTATAGATAAGGTCGTCTATATGTATGTAGCATATAGGACGATGCTTACACATAGAAAATGAGACTGCTGCCTCACCCAATAAATTGTACTGTATGGCAGCCATTTGACAACTGCAGCAGAATTTGGGGACTAAGACAATGAATATTTTATTTACTGGATGTCTGAATCCAGCAGACAATTACGCAATACATATGACTCTCGTCTGATCAAAAGGGAACGCCTCGAAAACCAGTATTACTAAAGCCAACAAAATGAAATTTAATTCTTGTTTTGAATCAACCAGAACACGGAAAATTGTATAAAAATAAAAGATAATACACAAGAAATTTGTAATAAAAAATGGACATGTCAAAAAAAATTTGAATAATACAAGTCCTGCTATGTACAGCTAAATAATACATCAGCAGTCATATTATCCTATTTTTTCCCCCAGAAACATAATGTAATATGATTCAAAGAGCAAGTATTTATAAATATTCTAACATGGAATGAAATAACGAATGTATATACAAAACGTTCTAAAATTCCTCGAAAATGGAAAACGCAGCATATTGACGAGAGATAACAGCAAATGTTTATTATATACAAAACTAGGAATAAAACTAAAATGCTGACGAATGATGAAACATAATCAGAATGGCTCTCTGCTGGACTTGTATAAAGTAAACACCAAACAACTAATATATTAATAAGCTCGCGTATCTATATAACCATATAATATATAAGGACATCATGATGCCATCAGCAATACCACAACCTAAGTCAATAGGGGCAGTATTGTGCAGCAAAATAATATAAAACCAGTAATGAATAACATTAATAAACATTTCTCGCATGCTTATTATTATATCAATATATGCTGTATACATTGATGCTAATAGTTAACATTAATTAAATAGCAGCATTTTTGTTAAACAAAGTTGGGAATTAAATAGACTATTTGTATGTACTATATAGTGTCATGGATACTGAGCATCGATCATTGAATACATAAGTCACAATGATGGCAACAAAAGTCAGCATTCTGCTGCTGGATGCTGCTGGGCAAAAAACATGACATTCACAAGTCTTTTTTAAATTTCCTATAAATTTTGTTCCTAACATTTGTATATACTTTCTATATAGTAGACAGCAGCATATAAAAACTTGTATAATAAAAAAACATGACTAACTTTTTGCTAATAGAAGTTTTATTGATCTTTTATAGAGTGATGCTGCTGCTGCAGACTTTCGTTTGATATGTAAGCTACCTGATGTAGGTATACCTGTAAGATGTAATACCTATTAAGAATAATAACGACTGTATATGCTGCAAAAGCCTCGTCTTTGCAGTCGATCAATATGTGATTTAAGAGAAATGCAGCTAAATAGAGAAGGCTGTATAATATTCTTAATATTATGGATAATGCCCGAAAATGAACAAGGGCGACATGGTATCGTCGTTCTTTTTCGCAATTTTAAATATACCTGTTTAGAAAATATGGTCGCATTCAACAAGTTTTCTAAAATTCTTTAAAAAAGAGACAAATGTGTTCTTTATCAAATTTCCACAAATTTCATATATATTCCTGCATGCTGGTATAAACAGTATATAGTAAATAGGAAGAGTTCCGGACTGTCTATACCGATATTCTATAGCAAACCTTGACAATTCAAAAACACAAGACAAAAAAATATCGGCTGGAATTATTATTTTATGTCATTAAAAGCTATTTTTATATTTGGTCGCTTTCAGCAAGTTTCAAAGCAATTTAATAATTATTAAAATGATTAAAATATAGGCTATAGGTGGGCGTGGGCATTGATTTTTAAACTCCCGACAACATATTTTCAGCCAATATGCTTCCATTTCCGTATTTTTCAGAGTTAGCCTATTAGGTGATGTATATAGGAGGAAGGGACAAAAACTTCGTGTGTTGTACGCATGTATATAACAACTTATAGTTGAGTCATCTACAACTATGTTATACACTCTTTTGAGCAACATGTCAAAAACTCTTGAAATTATATAGAAACACAACTTGTGATGACGCGTTTGGATTGAATTTTGGTTGCCATAGCAACCGATAATGAGACGACCATATCTCTAAATGCAAAATGCCAAATTGACTTTAATTTGAAAACATTTAATTGATTGATTCAATAAATAAATTATTGCAGCTTTGGATTTTTAATATATTATCTATTTCTTTATCGATTTTTGGAACCGGAATAGTTCCTGGAAGAGAAAAATAAACGCAACTCAGCAGCATCAACGTTCAAAATGTCTTTTTTCGGGATCATTTGACATCGTATATGAGATTGGCCTACGTCTTTCTTTATAAACCAGGAAATTCTTAAATATAAATATAATATAATTTTCAGCACAATATAACTCAATTTCATCAAAGAAACCTGCTAAGAAACGCGTACATTTATAAATATAACTGATGGGCTTAATATAATATATACACGTCAGCAAATAGGAGAGCTGTTGGCAGCGTATAAGCCTATTATATATGCAACGTGCCACACCTTTCACGTGAAAAGTTGTCGGGAGTTTTTACAAAAAAATCGTTCACTATATATATGGCCTTCGCCCATCACTCTTTCAAGACATATTCTTCGTCCACAAATTATCATTGAAAAAAAAAAAACAACACAAACGGTATAATGATTTTCAGCACTCACCTTTTTTTTCTATATATCTGAAGGACATCGGGAGTTGACATCTAGCAACGTGCAGCAACTTTATGATGACATATAACTGGTCTCGGAAAAATATATCTGAATATTATGCATCAGCCATTAAATGTTTTTTCTTTAATATACACTGCAAAAACACAACACAATTATAAATAGTTTTTTCCACTGATGATAAATTAAGCAGTTGAATAATAATACATGAAATAATGAAAATACATCATGACACAATATAAATCATTTTTGGTATTATTTATTCCTTCTGTTCGCGGCCATTTTGAATTAACAGACGATACTGCTTACATTATATTGCCATTTGTTATTAATTAGCCAAATTGTTGGTCCTAAAATTAAAAATGTAAAAAATCGACAGGAAAATTATGAAAAATGCTCCAATTTTGTTTAAATTTTTTTTTCTTCCAAATTCCCATTGTAAAAAAAGACTCGTTTTGATGTTATTTACGATGTTATTTTGATGACCAACTGACATTTCTTTTAAGGACAGCATAAAATGAGCATAACAAGTTAAGGTTTTTAATCACAACTGTAAATATACGTTATAAAAAACGCGTTTATTAGAATTCATGATAAAAAAGGCATTTAAAGTATACTGCACTAAATATATACTAATAAAAATAAATGTAAACAGCGTATTTCACCTATAATAAATAAACAGGAAAGCACTCTAAATAGTTTCACATCCAGGCCAATTATTAGTTGAAAAAGGCTCGGAAAAAGGTTTGATTAGGAAAAGTTTGAATAAATTCAAATGATTTTTGATGCATCAATCAATTAAAATAGAGTATAGACCCATTTAAATTCATATTATATTCAACAACAATTAACACACTCATGCTGCACAACATGTATTATAGCATTATTCTAAAGTGACTTTTCTGGATATAGGAAATAAAACTGAAACTTATTGGTGCAACAGACGTTAAATATACAGCGGAAAAAGGCATCATCTGGCAAAACAATAAAAGAGGACCAGCACCAACATCAGTATATGAAGAAATTCGTTGCTTCTCTCATTTCAATCTTATTCATATCATTGCTGCTGCAGCATATCGACAAATAGAAAGACAAAATATAAAACGGTCGATACACGAAACTCAAATGCAGCATAGAGAGATTGACTCTCGTCGGGTTGGCTTTCATCCATAATATACACGACGAGCAGCAGGTTTTCTATATCTATAACGTTGCCATCGTTGAATCAAAAT
Organism: Daphnia galeata; assembly: GCA_030770115.1. Taxonomy (NCBI): domain Eukaryota; kingdom Metazoa; phylum Arthropoda; class Branchiopoda; order Diplostraca; family Daphniidae; genus Daphnia; species Daphnia galeata. The sequence continues at coordinate 12,681,414 of CM061115.1, read as the reverse complement.
ACAGGATATTGAGCGTCCATGACAACTATTTATTCTCTCTGCTGCTGTGATGATGCCACTAATAACATCAAACAGATAATTCATTTCAACATGTCCTTTAAACGTATACGCCCAGCACAGAATTCTTAATCTTTTTAATATAAGGGTTAAAACCTGTTTAATGCAATTTTTTAGCAAATTGGCAGCCCAAAATGTCTCAGAGATTATGATCAGTCGCTACAAATATAAATTTACAAAGCAAATCGCAAGTTATAAAGGAATAAATCTATCTATTTTTGAACTGCCGACCATCATATATTGCAAAAGGACTCCATAGATTCTTGCATGCTGATTGCTGATGCTGACAAATCTATACAAATACCGATGGAAAATGAAGAATTAAGAGATGCTCGCTCTGACATTTTAGTTGCTGCTTAACATCCATAAACGCATGACCGAGATATGCACTATTATAAATAAGCCCCAATTTAGGCCTATACACGTATATAATCAATCATACAGCTCAGCATCATCTTGTAATCGTCTGCCAACCTGATTTGACGACGACGACGACAACCTGATTTTGTTTTTGCTTATTATATATTCATATTAAATAAAAAGCATCCCTTGTCGTGTCTTGGGAAACATCAAAACACATAATATATATACAGTAGCAACATTTACTTTTTAAGCATATAATTAAATTTTAAATTGCTTCTTTCTTGAAAATCGTTTAACACATATATAGACGACTTAATTCTGCTTGTGTTATTGATTAATAATAATAGACAAATATTGCTGAGTTGTCCATATAACTTGATATTATAATAGCTACCTGCCTAATAGGACAAGGTGCTTAAGGCGACCTACGACTGTTTAGTACATTTCCATACATATAAAACCAAATTAGTACAACAACAGCAGGTTTTTTTTAGTGCAAAGACAATATTATGCTTGGTCTTTAAAAAAAAAATTGAATGGAGCAAATTAATCATATTAAATGGCCATTTGAAAAATAAACTTCCTTTATTTCTAATAGGCGGCCATCTTTGAAAACCTGAGAACCAATCAGATTTAAGTATTTTCTAAAGTGAATAATTTATTCCTTTATGTAATAATACATCACATATGAAATGATATACTTGTTATATAAATATAATAGAAAATAATCGACCAATATTATTAGAGACTGTTAATACAAATAAACAATTAACTCGGCACTGAGGAAGTTGTCGACAAATGCATGCAATCAACAAAATTGCTGATATTTTGATAATATAAAATAAGTGAAAGCAATTTATTTCATCGCAAATAAACTTTCTATACAACTACATTAATACAATTGCGATTAGAAAATAACCATTTTCTCATTGTCGATTAACTCGAACGTTTGAAAATCGATATAATCGAGGAGACGACGACAAAATAGTTGATTGGTTGACATACAGCCCAGCATAAAAGATATTATTACCAACCATATCAAACTTTCTTTCGTCAATTCTTTAATGTACTAAAATATAATTGATTAAATATAATATTTACAACCAATATGGCAATTTAAAAAAAAATATATTAACAGATGAAGCCACGATAAAAATTCTATAGCTTCTAGCACCAATCGTTAGAAACATAAAGTAGATAAAGCTGATATGGATAGTAAATATGATGGAATTTGATTCGTTTGAAGTTTTATATAATTGCCAAAGAAGTGCACAGATATGCATATTTATTATTTTGTGCACCAGCAGCAAGAAACTGATGCAATTTGAAACTGATTTTGGTGCTGATTTACAGCATATAATATCAACCAACAAACCGAGTTGGAATATCCGAATAAATGATGTGTTTGCTCCTATTATAGTAGTATTATATATATAGCATTTAATATAAATAATATAATCCTGCATGTTGTAAATAGCCCATTTTTCTCCGGAATGATATATGTATTTATCAATATATATCTAATTATATCATCAAGCTGCGGATGATGCTGCATTATTGCTTATCACGATAAACAAGCCAAGTATAAAGTGGTGAATAGGCTAGTATACTATGTGGATACATGATTTATAAGTAATATTAAGTCAAAAAATTGAAACTTGTAAATAGGCTGATCTTAATAATGTTGATACACTGATGATACTATTATAATAAGATATTTAGGCCTATCAGCTGATGGACCTATGGAACAAGTCTTATTAGCTTTATTTATGTATAACTGCTGAAACGATGTGGTAATAAACCAGCAGCAAAATGTTAGATACACAATAATTACAGCTGCTGACGAAATATACTGTGATTAGTCTCAGAGAAAATAAAAAATAAAATTATAACAAAATTAACCAGCAGAAAATTCGATTGCTGGATGATATGATGCTAGTTGTCTGTCGCTGTTCGTGATATCTTATCAAATGTGATATGGTTGAAATAATAACAAGGACATATTTGTTGAGCTCTGCTTCATCATGATTTTGAGCCATTCATATGTATATCGTATATCTGCAATAATATCCTATATATGTCCCAATAGCACAACTTGTTATTATTATTGTGATTGCCCCCAGGACTTTGAACCATTCGATATATATGTTGAACTGAAAAGTTGCACAAGCCTCAACGTCACATCATAGATATAAAGACAATACTAAACATGTTAATTCTAAATGATATTTTATTTGATATTAAAGCATTTTCTGTTACATGAATATTATATATAACCAAAATACGATTCATAATATTATATATATCCAAGTGCTGTTGTGATCATATTATATATTCTATATTGCAATATTATAGAACATGTATACAGCATATAGGCAACCAATTAAATAATAAGCGTCGTATAATACGTCTTTTACCACGCCATTTTGCTGCACGATGGTGATGGTTTTACAAGGAGAATAAAGATCTTTATACAATGCAATAGATGCAGTTTCGTGTATAATAGCCTAGATATTCAGTACATCACAACAGATTGCTGCATTGTGTTCGTGAATATAGTCTTTATATTTATGTGTTTTAGCTGCTGCTACTGGGAAAACAGCATTATGCACAACAGACTCGAACACTATAAAAAATATATAGTTTAAATATTCGATATCGCCCGAATTGAAATGTATATACACTGATGCACATGTATATCATTGATGATGACCTTAAATATTATAATCTCATCTTTCACAATTTTGATATATATACATGTGCGCATATATAGCAGAGTTTTAATATACTTTCACTGATGAACTATATGATGTTTTGCTGCAAAATGAACATGAATAACTATTTACTCAGTATATGAATTTCTTTAATATATATTAATAGGGGAGAGTGGGGCGAATGGCACTCTTTTTTTTTAAACGGCTGGCATTCCCGTATTATTTAACCGAATTACTTCGTTTTGGTCTCATAAAAAAGAGAAAAAATTAAACTTCCTGCTGTATTTTTTCCAAACTCATGCAACATTACAGGAAAAAGTTATTTAAGATTTAGAAAATAAAAAAAAGTGGGCAAATCGCCCCATGCGTGGGGCGGATTGCCCATACTAGTGGGGTATTTTGGCCCCTGCATTTCTTATGGAAAATAAACCTTCTAGCTATACCTATCAGTAAACTCAAATTTTTATGTAATATTGATAAATAAATGACTAGAAAGATATAAATACAATTAATATTGTCTTATTAATAGTTATTATGAAAAAAAAATAAAAACCAAAATTTTTTGAGTGGCTGTACCACTTTTAATAGGGCAAATTGCCCCTACGGTGCAACGCCATCTCGCCCCGAACAAGGGGGTCGATAAAAATCATGAAATATCTGTACTTTATATTTATATAATAATTATAAAAAAATAATGGTTAAGAAGCCAAGATAACATTAAATCTTTTTACAATTTTTTTTAAATTTTTAAATTGATTATTATAGTCAATAATTCTTTCGTAAATCGAGTACGGGCAACACGATTTTTCGATCGAAAATTTATTTTATTTTACATTCAAGAACTAGTTGACATATTTCGACAATTTTTTTTTTAAAAGATGCGGCTTTTTACATTTTATGTCCTTGAATTTTTTCAATTTGCTAGTGCAATTGAGTAACACACAAAATCAATTTGTGCGTTTTGCCCCACAGCCATTTCGCCCCACTCTCCCCTACAAGTCAGCATCAGACATGCATTTGCTTTGGCTAGACATGTCTTATATCAAAGACGTATAAGACGTAGAAACGTCATATACAAGACATTTTATAATTGATACACTTTTTATTATATATTATTATTAAGAGCATCTGCTGCTGCTAAAATATTCAATAAATATATTAATGAAACTCTTATATAATCTGTTAAAGGAAACTTTAACATATGCTGAACAATTAATTGAAAATCATTATTTCATTCGTGATGAATATTATATAAAAGAAAACTGCCAAGTTTGATCATTTATTTCGTTAGATAAATGAATATGCTTACATAAATAAAAAAAATATATATTACTTGATTAGAATTACTAATTCAACCTTGGCAGCAGCTATAATATATATAGCAGGGTAAAATCAAGACTATATAACCTGGATACAACCAGCATCCGAACACTAAATCATTCCTTGTCCGAATCACTGTCACAAACAAGTCCTTCAGTGAACAATTAATAAAAAATGGCAGAGTCCTCCTGGATGGCCTTACTCATGCGGTTGTCGAGTCTGACCCAAGAAAGGAAGTACGGCACTGCTCAAAATGCCAAAAGTATGGACATATCCATCATTTTTGCAAATCCGCCACCTCAGTCTGTGGGAAATGTTCACAGAGCCATGCTACTTCCTCCTGTCCCTCTACACCAAAAGATTTTAAGTGTGCAAATTGTTTGCAAAACCATCAAGTTGGCTCCAACGCTTGTCCTTCTCTGGCAAAAGCCGTAGCTCAATATCTTGCATACATTTCCGCTGATTAAGCATGCCAGTCAACCAACACATCATCAGAAAAGCGTCTGCCCCCCTCAAGTGTTTCCAGATCAACCTCCGACACTCTCGTAGTGCCGCTCTCAACCTCGCGCAATTGATAATAGACCTAGATATCGATGTGGTTTTGATTCAAGAGCCTTTTGCAAAAGTCTCCTCCTTGTCTTCCTCCATTGAGGTAAAATTCATTCCGCCTGGTTATGCCTCTTTTCACAGTCTCTCCTCAGAGCATGCTTTTGGTTCTGCTATCATCATAAGAGCCTCTCTCAACGCTTCCCTCTGTAGCTTCGGCCTAAGCAATAACTGCTGTGGTATTAAGTTACCTAACAACGTATTCTTTTTCTCCATCTACTGTAGACCATCCCTTCCTTGTATTCCTTCTCACCTAGCCTCTATTCTTGTTGATATTCCCTCATGGGTAATAAAGGTCGCCATCCTGGGCATTGACTGCAACGCAAAGAATAAGGCCTGGAACAGCGGTCATACCAACAAAATCGGTGCGGATCTCGAGTACTGCTTTTTAGACTACGCTTTGTCCATTTCTAACGTTGATATTACTCTGCTGCCTCACAAGCCATCGAACACCTCGTTCGTCGACGTAACTCTTGAGGGTGACTCTGTCTCTCTCAGTGGTTGGCACTACCCGTTCTACCCGTCTTTATCTGACCACCCGTTTATTATGTTCTTTGTTGAATATGATTGTTTTTCTCAATCTTCGGCTGCCAAAGCTAACCGGATTCCTTCTCCTGAGTACTGCGATATTCCTCTCTTCCTCATTAGCCTCGAGAGCGCTATGGCTGACATTACCAGCCCCGAGATAATCCAATCTTTTAACTCTACAAAGGATATTGACGATGTTATTGACTCTCTGAACTCGGTCATAAAATCGTCTGCACTAAAGAGCAAACTCGCTTTCCACCCCTCCCGCATTCCAGCCAAGATGCCTTGGTGGTCAGCAAACCTCTGGGAACTTCGCTCAAAACTTAAAGCTTCGTACAAATTGAAACGTCTAGATCCCTCTCTATGCAACATTACCGCTTACACTCAAAACAAAGCTGTCTATCAAAGAGCTCTTAGAGCGGAGAAAAAAGAAAGCTGGAAGTCCTTCTGTAGTCGCAACCTAAATGGCGATATTTTTGGTGAATTAAAAACGCTCACTAACTCTTCGCCTCCTATCACTTTTCCTAACGAACTATCAATCGATGGAGTAATTATCTCTGACCATTCAGACATCCTCTCTGCTTTCAGCTCACATTTCTTCCCTGTCAATCCGCCCGAAAGTGTATCTCATAAGATCGTATCAGACTCTGTCAAGACTTATTGTGACGTGACACTCGCCTCCTCAGATACTTATGTCACTCTTGTTGATCTGAAACTTGCCATGGAGTCCTTGCGCCTTACCAAGTCCCCTGGCCCTGACGGCATTTCCTCGGTTTGGTTGAGACACTCGTATGATCTAATCAAATTCCATTTAGTAGCAATTTTCTCTGCCTGTTTTTCTTTAAGCCACTTCCCGACTAATTGGAAATCTGCCTCCATCATCATTCTGAAAAAGAGCAACAAAGCCAACTATAGCCACCCTAGTTGTTTCAGACCCATCAGTATTCTCAATTCCCTTTCCAAACTGTTAGAGAAAATTATTCTCGTCAAATTGAAACGCCTAGCTTCGGCTAATAATTGGTTCAGCCCTAATCAACATGGCTTTAGGTCTGGTTTTTCAACCGAAACAGCTACTCTCTCTCTCACTAGCCTTATCGAAAAAAATAAAAATAATAAAGTAACCACCTGTTGTGCGTTCCTTGATATCAAGTCTGCTTTTGATGCGGCTTGGCATCCGGCAATTCTAAACTGTCTGATCATTAAAAACTGTCCAGCCTTCCTAGTAAAGCTTCTTGCTAATTTTCTAAGCTCTCGTACTTGCACTCTGTCCAGTCCTCTCGCTTCGAGAGTAACAGATATCGAGCTTGGCTGTCCGCAAGGCAGCGTTCTTTCTCCATTCCTATGGAATATTCTGCTGGAGGACCTACTGTGCCTCAATTTCCCGTTCCCTTTCCGCTTCATTGCTTACGCGGATGATATAGTGGTCTGCACCATGCACAAAGATTACAACTCGGCGCATTCTCATCTCCAGATAATATGTGACGCAGTAGTAGCTTGGGGTCTCTCCGTCAAATTAGTTTTTAACGGTGCGAAGTCGTTCTTTTTGATCTTCTCCCCAAAGCGTAATTTACCGCCCCTAAATCTATTAGTGGATAACATCACAGTTCCTAGATCAAGTTCGTGCTTATATCTCGGACTCACAATCGACGACAAATTAAGCTGGAACCTACACATATCTAACAAGTGCAATGCGGTCAAAAAAATGCTGTTCCTCATCCTAAAATGTTGCCGGCTGTCCTGGGGCTTATCTCGCAGCACAATTTCTCTACTATACAAATCCTCTGTCATTCCCATTATCCTATACAACTGCTCGGTTTGGGCTTCAGCAACTGGAAAAAAACGGGTGGCTGCTTCTCTTAAAGCAGCGCAACGTCCTTTCGCACTAGTCATAGGTCGGCTGTTCAAGTCCACCTCTACAGACGCGGCCCTCGTACTTGCCAATATAGTTCCCCTTCATCTGAAAGTAGTGGAAATTGTTACTAAGAGGTTGATCTCCTCACAGGCTGCCCTTCTGCCTCCATCCTCTCGTCGTATTGCGGGAGATATTCCAGAAAGAATCCTAGCTTCCTGTAAACCTGTAGGCATCTCTCTGCGTCTTCATAGAGAAAGACTATTGAAATCAGAGATCCAAAATTTATGGAATCAAATCTGGTCTACTGCCGATACTGGAGCTCAGACACGATCGTTCTTTCCCTCTGTGGAAGCCGCTGCCATCCTAAACTCTCCTCTTACCCCTTTTTTCTTGTGTAGTTTTCTTTCAGGTCAATGCGTGCTAAACAAATTCCTGTTCAAGATTAAAAGAAAATTGTCACCTCTCTGCTCCTGCTCGTCCGGGGATGAGGAAGATATCAATCATGTAATTTTTGTCTGCTCGAATTATGTAACTCTCAGAGAGAAACTCAGTGCATGCGCTTCCAATCTAAATCTGCTGTGGCCAGTCCCGTTTCATGCGTTCGCCCAACATAAACCCTTGTGGCTCGCCCTTTTACATTTTCTAGTGGCCACTAAACGTCTAAAACTTCAATTATAACCATTCTCTCCCACTTAGTTCCTTAACTGGAATTTTTCTGTCGCTCTGGCTTTTCTTATGACATCACTCTAAGCATCAATTGTTAAGGGTCTGGTCAATCTGCTATGTCTCTGCGGTCCCTTTCCAGGTGACGCCCTCTGGCTGTAGCGGGCGCCTTAATCGGACCGTGGCCGTGACGGACGTCCGATATTTCGTTGGTCTGGCCGATTAAGGTCAGCCTCGCGGAAAATCGGACCACCCAGTGGGTCAATCCTGGTAGGACAGGTCATTTCAGTCCCAGTATGTCTTTGCTGGCTTCGGATTTACTCCTTTCTTCATTCCTCTTTTTCGATGATATATTTCGAAAAGATCATACTCCCTAGTCTCGTTCTCAGCATTCCCAATTCCCACCGTTGCGCTCTGCCATACTGCATTTTTACTTTGGTTGCCGAATGGCGTGAGTACGCTCGTAAGTCTCAACTGCCGTCCACCTTCTCTCTCTGATTGCTGTCATATCTCTGATTCTCGTTGTTTTATTGTTTCTATTCCTGCTTGTATTTTATAAACTGACAATATACTGGTAACATTCGCCTTGGCGAATATACACCTCTAAAATAAAAAAATAAAAAAAACCTGGATACAAAACAAGCAGCTATAATTAGCATATATTATTCAAATTAATACTATTATATAGTTGCACAATGTTAACTGAAGTTATAGCTATTACTATATATATATACATCAGTATAAATAAATATACGCTGAATTCTGATTTGTCGCCGCGAAATATGCCGAAATAAGTACAGCCAAAAAAGGGGATATAAACAAATGAATTTTTATCGAGATACCCGCGTATAAGGGGAAACCAACAAGTGCACTGATGAAATATATACATATTAATCACTTGCTGGGGGAGGAGAAGAACTGCTGCGCTGCGCAGGAAATAATACGGAAAAGGCGAGCTATATAGCATTTCTCATCGTCCAATAGGAAACAAGAACGAGCCTTTGAACGCCTAATTTATTATAGCCTGCTGTATAATATATATAAATAATCTATATGTATATGCTGCGCGTTATATATATATACGCTATTATCAAGCTGATGCTGGGTGCATGCAGCACCATATTAGTGCTATAGCAACTGTTTGATGCGCTGATAAGTTTAGATGTATAGTCTATTATAAGTTGCTACTGATGTGCTGTATAGCAATGCCAAGCAAATTGAATGTTAATCCTCCAGCATTAGCCTATTAAACGAAATTACATAGACATTTTCATGATGTCTATTATACGAATCAGGTATAATATGTATACCTTTGCAGCAATGCCTACCAATGTCTATATATATATTTCCATTCGAGTGTATCTTGGAAACAGCGATATAATAGACTTTTGTTTGTGTGCTGCTGTATAGGCTATATATGTTGTTCGATGATGAGTCGACTGAAATGACGTTGTCGACGAAACTTCACCAGCAATTGCTGAAATGTTCTTTGTACATGCTGTATAATAGACTATATAATATATATTATATCAATATAAAATCTGTCGTTTTCTTCTTTTTCAGTTCTTTTTGTTATATTATTGGCATAATGTCAATCATGATTGACAGTTGCTGTGCAGAATAATAATAACATCAGCAGCAGTAAGATCGAGCTGCTCTACTGTTGATGGCGGTTATTGATGGGGTTTAATTATATTATATGATCAATTGGAACATCGCATATTTATATCGGTTTCGGTCGTTATATAAGACAACTGCATGCACTGTTATATATATTGAAGGCCGGCTAAATAAAAAATCGTGTGCTGCGTATTTGATGTGACTTATGTCAACAATTATTATTAACATATCGATATTTTAGCTATTAGTGTATTTGGCTATGCTAAGAAACAAATAGTTGAAAACATTCCTGATGCTGGAAAATAATATAAACACATCATTTGGATCTAAAAGATGGTTTAATGCTGCTAATATAATTATATAGAAACAAAGGAAAGCCAAGAAAACGGTAGCGTGTGCTTTTTTAGATATAAAGAGTGCTTTTGACGCCGCTTGGCATCCAATGATTTTACGCGGACTCATCTGCAAAGATTGTCCAAGGTACCTTATAAAGCTCATCGAGGCTTTTCTTCTTGATCGCACCGCCACTATCTCGTCCGATGATGAAGAACTTTGTACCACTCTCGAAGTAGGTTGCCCCCAAGGAAGCATTTTGTCACCCTTCCTTTGGAACATCCTTCTCGAATCCCTATTCCTACTCTCCTTCAGTTTTGACTTCAAAATCATTGCATACGCCGACGACATTTTGCTATGCGCCACCAGTGTCATAGCTCACCTAGCAGTCAACAACCTCCAATTGATGTGCAACTCTGTGGTTGATTGGGGTCTCAACTCCAAACTCTCCTTCAATGCACTCAAAACTGTGTTTATGGTTTTCTCTCGGAAACAATTTGATCGATCTGCTCTCTGCCTTGTCATAAACAACGTAAGCATCCCTCACTCCAGAGAATGTCGCTACTTAGGTCTCATAATAGATGAGAAACTGAATTGGCGAGCCCACATTGCCAAAATTTGTACGGAGGCTACAAAAACATTCAACACTATCAAAAGATGTTTCAGGCTATCCTGGGGCCTCTCACGCTCCAAACTTCTCCTCCTATACAATGCTGTTATCATTCCAAAAATCTCTTATTGCTGTCCGAGTTGGGTTTCCGCAACCAAATTTTCCTGGTGCAGGAAGAAGCTGCGTAGTTTTCAGCGACCAATTGCTACTAGCATCTGTCGTGCCTTCAAAAGCACGTCTGGGCAGGCGGGATTCGTTCTGGCTTCGACAACTCCATTAGACCTTAAGCTTATTGAAATCACTTGTAATAGGTTCTTGGCAGGTTCTCCAATTCCAGTCTCCTCATCAGCTGTGATCGAAATCCTAGTGGAAAAAGCGAGATCAGCAATGGTCACCTTCAGGCGCCCAGATCCTCCCTCCCTCGCAACAATAAAAGCCACCACAAGAAGATTAATCTTAAATCAATGGAACGAAGAATGGTCCATCTGTTCTTCCGGCTGTCTCACTAGAGAATTCTTCCCCTCTATCCAATCCGCTCTTACGCTAAACAAACTCAACCCCTCTTTTGAAATTATGCAAGTGCTATCTGGTCACTCCTTTCTTAATAAATTTCTACACCAGATCAAAGTTCAATCCTCTCCACTCTGCTCTTGTAACCAGGACGACGAATCAACTCATCATTTCCTTTTCTCGTGCTTGAAATTTTCACAGCAGCGCGATGTTCTGATCACGGCCGTTAACAAAACTCCCTTACACTGGCCACCCAATCTAAATGAGTTTATATGCAATACTATACTTTGGAAGGCCTTCGTGACCTTTATCACCCAAACCAAAAGATTGGTCAAGCCATCCAGATAATAACTAGATGGGCTTTTGCTGATATGCTGACGGTGGGCTCATCCCCCAGCTTAGCGGGCGCCTTTATTTAGACTGTGGTCGTACCAGACGTCGGTTACGGCGTGTCGGTTTGGCCCTCAACAGGTCAGTTTGTTGGCCGCAACGTTTCGGACCACCATTCTCTATATGGCTACTCAGTTCTTTTATCTCACTGTGCAAATTCTTTTTCGGCCGTGTCTACTCACTCTTATCTCTGGTACCTTGACCGGGGCTGGTACGTTGCAATACTCAGCCCCAGGACGAGAGGCTACCAGTCATTTATCACAGTTCTAGTCGCGTGAGGCCTTTCTGCGTCATGCTACCCCTCCATCGCTCTCTATCGTCTCGCTCTTCCCATATTTTCATACTTTTTCGGCCGTGTCTACTCCACATATCTCTGGTACCTCGACCGGGGCTGGTATGTTGCAGTACTCAGCCTCAGGACGAGAGGTATCAGACAGATGTTACAGTTTCTTTTAGTCGCTCGAGGCCTTCTACTTCATTCTACCTCCTTCATCGCATTCTATCGTCTCTCTCTTCCTATATTTTCCTAAATCGCCATACACTGCGTGCGGTTATCTCATATTCCCTTTCCCTTCTCCAGTCCAGTGATGTACTCGTTATTTTATGTTTTTTGACTGCAAATATACGGGTAACACTCGCCTTAAGACGAGTAACACACCCTCTAATATAGAAACAAATAAGCAGCAGCATAATATAATTTTAAAAGTTTTGATTGCATATGTTAAATTATGTATAAATAGGATATTAAAAACAAAAGACAGACGATGCAGACTTGCCAGTTATTTACATGTTAAATCTGTCTATACATATCGATACATAGGCCTATGTATATTTTTGGATTTTTAAATGATCTGGCAGCATTCGGGTACTTTGTCATAATTAAGAATTGAGTCGTTATAAAAATTTGAATAAAATTCATCAGTGCTATTATACGATATAATCAGAGGTATTACTAATAAAATATTATCAATTCTTTTATCAAATACAAAGGACGAAAATAGCGAGTGCTGACGAAATCTGCATATAAACCCAATGCCCCTGCGTTGTTGATGATGGCTCTGTATTTTTATTTTCGGTGCTGTTTTTAATAGGGCCATCAATATCCCTGCACACAGGTAGATCCTGCTAATACATACCTAATACCAGGTGTTGCTGGATAGCTCAAAATAATATAACAAGAGATATAGTATGGTAATAATAATATAAAAATACTATACCGTGAAAAATAAAAATAACAGGAAAAGAACGTGTGCACCTGTATGTGCTGATGCTGCTGATGTTGTCGGCGAACTTGTTATAATTTCCCATTTTTCTATTTTTAACCGAATCAGCATAAATCGCATTTCTGCTATATAAGCAACATATAACAACGCAGAATAGCATGTGCAGTTGTGTTTCTATATTTGAATTCCTTGCGAAATGTGTCCCTAAAAATAGCGCAACAACATAAAAAGCGGAAAGATAATAGGTTGAATAACCACATCAGCAGCACAGGTAGAAAAGCCATCAAGCGAGTTACCGCCCGGACATATATATTTACATATTAGTAATACCGGTATATACTATTATTTGCTGCTGCTGCTCCAGGCGGTATGTGCTGTGTGTGCATGTTTATAGTTGTTGATATAAAATCTATAAATAAATCCACAAAGTCAAACACTTTTAGCAACAACAACCTGCTTTTTCTATATGCTGCGCGATTATTTTGAAAATATTTTGTTGTATAAATATATACAAGGGCGGTGCGCACCTTTATTTACATATATATACATTTCTGCTATGCAATATAAATACACTTAGTATATATAATACATTAGAGCAACATGCAGCAGCAGGAGCAGCACTCTCTAATATCGCGAAATGTATTTATAGAGCGCAGTGTGCGTTGCGATATCGCGCTATGCTGTTGTTGCAGAATGCTATTAAAATTCGTCCCTGTTCGCTGATTTATTCACAACACGTTTGACATTCTCTTTTTTTCTTTTCTTTTGTATATACTATATATATATATTCTATTATTTAGTTTATTGTCGCAGTTTGTCCTGCTAGCTGCTGTTGCCGCGCGGCCATTGAAAACATTGGCAATAAGAAAACGTGCGCTGTTTTGGGCGCTATTTATCAGCAAGCAGCATCAGGTTTTAACCGAGGGGTTCGCAACTCAAAAGAATCTCGTACACTTGCCCGAGAATCGATTCTGGAATCCCAAATCAGAATCAAGAATCATTGAAAATGACGCCAGAATCCAAAAATGATTCAAGAATCAGAATCTTTCAAGTCAAAATAAGTATTTTCCAAATGTCAATAATACAGATTAAGTTCATGAAATTTTCTCTTCATTATTTAATGAACTTTTTAAAAGTTAGAAAAAAAAGTTAAATAGACGCCAGAATCTTTAAAATTGACGCCAGAATCTTTGATATTGACGCCAGAATCTTCAAAATTGACGCCAGAATCAGAATTTGATTCTGGCGTCTCGTACACCTGGCGGTTGAGTTGCGAACCCCTCGGTTTTAACTCAAAGGACATTGTCTTTCACTCTATATCTATATACTGCTGGCGATGGCCTTGATGTTTGTTTTTATACATATTCCGCAAAAAAAACGCATGACATCACTAGCGCAACCGGCGAATTTTGAATGTATAAGGAAATCCTCATCACGACGCATGCCTTTATATATAAAATTTTTATATTCATTTAAAAAGGAAAGAAAATATATCGAATAAAATCAATCAGGAGTTATATATATAAATAAAACGTCTAAACACAGCTAAATATAATATGCCGATGTGCTGCTGGCGATATTGACTTTTATTATCAATCAAAGTGTCGTTGGCATTTTGGCTGCTGATATACGCGTGAACGTCCTCGTATACCTGCAGTGCTACGTGCAGCACATTGCTGTTGCTGATGTGAATGGCATTGTATCATCAAGTTGCTGCTTTTTCTCGCGGTCACGCGCTTTTCGGTTTCCTTCTTCTCTTTACGCAACAGCCCGGCGAATAAACCCCAAAAAAAGAATAATGCAAGAATAAAATAACCGAAAAGAACAATATATATATATATAGAAGGAGTTGAGGAATAAAACCAACAGTGCATCGATCAACCCAAAATGGGATTTAGCGTGAGTCTATTTTCGTCCTTTTAATGACAACAACCACTTGTTGTGTATCTTGTATATATATTTAGCTATTTATACTTCTGTGTGCTGTGCGCGCGTCTAAGAATAGAAATTGCAACTTTTGCTGCTGTTCCGCTGATTCCAAAAAAAAAGGGGGCACGGCGTCGCCACATTGTCGCGCGCCATACATTTCGGATTGGTTGTTGTTATTTTCACCCATCACGACGCAACAACTAAAATAAAGGAACAACTATAATATAAAAAAGAGAAAATTCACAATTGTGCAACACATCACAAAGTTACGAATTAATAAGCAGTGAGTGATGTAGTAATTGTTTTTTATTTTTCACATTTTAATGCTGTCTATGCAAACAGCAGAAGCACGCAGAACATTGTATAGGCAATATTATATATATACATGGTGAGACGCAAAGAATCGAATATAACCAGAGCGCAGCATTTACAAGTGAAATACGGTGGGCTGATGCCATTGGACGATGGAGAACAATCTCAAACTGAATTTCATCGAATCCCAGCAAACATTTTCTATAATTTATTATACACGCTAAATCGGATTGGGCATACTTATTGACACTTATAAGTGTTGATTTGCAGATCGACACTTATAAGTGTCGATTTAATACTTACTTAGTTCCTTATGTACTTATATACTAAGTGTCATCGGGTACTTTCTTAGGTATGCGGGGTACTTGGCTTACAAGTACGAAAAAATATATGTCTCCACCAGGAATCGAACACGGGTGTTCTTCACTGCTAATCGAGTGCTCTACCACTGAGCCATTGTAGTTATATTATCCTATCGAAATAATCTTATAATAATCTGTTTCTATAGTATTAGGACTTAGAAATTTTAAGCTCGCCTACATAGGGTAATAAATGCAAAATATTATTTTGTTTAAAATTGGGAATGATCAACCCTTACGGAAAAATCTTAAAGTAACGAAATAATCTTATAATAATCTGTTTCTACATAGTATTAGGACTTAGAAATTTTAAGCTCGCCTATACATAGGGTAATAACTAATAAATGCAAAATATTATTTTGTTTAAAATAGGGAATGATCAACACTTACGGCAAAATCTCGCAAAAAAATTACCTGAAAAAAATTTCTAAATTTCCAATAACTTTTTAATGCTAAGTACGTATTTTGAGTACTTATAAGTTAAAACTGAATACTTATGCGTAAGTACTCATTCGATGTACTTAAAGTACATCACGTACTTAATTAGTTACTCTATATACTTAAGTAAGTACGGGAAAAACAACACTTACGATGTACTTAACTTTCAAATACTTAATTAGTGTCGTTAAGTACACCCAGTCTGATTTAGCGTGTATACACGGGCGTAATATTATCGATCCCGACGAAAAGTCGTCGATGAACACAGCAGCAGCAAACACAGAACAGAACATGCAGTTTTATATATATTTGTCGTCGTGCTATTTGATATGGGAATAAAGGCTCTGCACTGTATATAATATATATATAATAATAGCCTTTGTCTATCTATTTTTATTTATATACATAAGAAAGATTCTATTTCCTATTTGATATTGGTCTACACAGTGGCGGTTTGCTACTTAAAAACTAAGTAGTTCAGTGGCCCACGCCACTGGTTTGTGCAAATCCACTTAAAAACGTGTCAAACACTGATTTTTTTAAGTGTATGCCTACTAGAATACTATTTTTCAAAAACAAGTGGGAAGAATGCCACGCTAAGTATCAAAAACCTTGCGATTAGGCTGTTAGGAGTTTTGCCCTAAAAATAATTTTTAACCTTAAATTGGTTATAATTTGAAATACTACTATAAAATCAATAAATGAAATAAGTATACATCGCCTGGATTGGTTTGAAAATCGATTTTATTGCAAACCCAAACTTTAGTTTCTATATATCCTAGCAGAAAATCATCAACTGCATGTTTCGTCGAAATTTCACCAAGTCCTAAGTTTCTTATTAGGCCCTACAGTATATTTAATTTTATATAATATAACATACAAGATATGAACTCATAGCTCAGTCGGTAGAGCAACGATTAGTGAATCCTTTTCTAATATTATGACAGTAGGTTCGAATCTGCGTCAGGACTGTTTTCTTTTCGATGTCTTGGACTTTTCTTAAGTACTAAAAAAGCTGCGATTAAGTATAAGTCGTAAAAGTCTACTTAAATTAAGTACCAAATAGGTTTATTAAGTAGAAATGCACAAACAAGTATTTTTTTTTCAGTAGAAAAACGCCACTGTGTATATAACATATTTTTATTCGCATCTGGAAACTGATGATGATGATGTGAACGCAGCTAGCGCAATAAATAGCCAATCAGCGCAGCGTTGTCTGCATACGTTATGATAATGATGCGTAAAAAACGCAGCGTAATTTATGCTGTGCTATACATACGCGAAAATATAAGGTTCTAAATATATAGCATTAGCGCAGTTATATATATTTAACGAGAATATATAGGCCTACGTGCTGATGATGATTTTAAAAAAGTGTCAACAATAGTTTATTTGTTGGGCTTCTTGTCACAATGTTAATGATTTATAAAAATATCGTGATTTTTATTCTGATTAACATCGCTGCTATACGCTGTGTTACTGCGGCGACGCCGCAGTCTCGTGCACATGAACAAATGAAATTTATGTGATTATCATTATACTATGTATAATATATATGTTGCAGCAACAAAATAAGAAAAAGCTATTACGATGACCGGTTTTCTTTATAATATAAAATGTGCTGTGTATTGAACAAGTTATTATTTTATTATTATCTATATATACCATAATTCACATCAGCAGTTCGTATATTGGTTAATCGGAAAATTTAAAAACTAAACTTTAAACATTATATAGCAAATTTCACGGTCAAGTTTTCGTTTATAAGAAATGTATAAAAAGCGATAACATCGATAAAAACCTGTTTTCGTATACAAATTTAAAGGAGCAGCATTCATTGTGCTCTTTTTTAAAATCTATTATACAGCTGCTGATGTGCTACTAGGAATTTTATAAATTTAGAAAAAAAAGAGAGAAAATTATTTAAATTGAAAAATTCATTGCCCCTTCTCATGCACAACAAAAAATGTCAGCAAAGACCATTGTTATAATGCGGCAATAAGGAAATATGAAATTAATATCGGGTGATTCAGCAAAATAAAACAAGTTGTGACGACGTGCTGCTGCCCAATATATAATTTATAGCAAAAAAGAAGTGTCCATTATTATCACGTAACCAGCGTAAAAAAATGTTTCTTTTCAATCAAGTTTTGGTTTTTATTTGAATGAAAAACATACATATTTATTTATGCTGTCTTCCTCCTTTTTTGTTACAAAAATATATATTCTAAATTCTCTTAAATGATGTCTTGGTAATAATCCAATAAAACGAGCCATAGGCTTAAAATAGAATTTAAATTTTAAATATACATAATAAATGTGTAATAAATGACCTATACATATCGATGATAGAATTCGCATGCACCTTATTAAAATATTATATGCACCTGTCTATTTACCTGCTGTGCCACAACAGCAACAGCTCTGCGTATATAATAATATAACACGGTGAAATGACTGACGAAAAAGTCACGCAAGAATTTAGTGGCGCAGCGTAGCGGTTCACAAGTCAACTATATTCTATATAATAGAACGAAAGGCGCATCATCAAAATGAGACTATATACCGCGAGCATATTCGCTGAGGTGAGATATGTGATGCGCTCTGATGTTCAAATGAATCTCAGCGCATATGATATTACACATGCATAAAACGCTCGAATAGCCTAGGACTGGGGTATAGGTCCCTCTCTGTATGTTATCATCACCCACCTTATAACATTTTGGTGGGCATAACCGCACCTCCTCACTATATATCTATATAGTATACACACTAGCTTTAGGGTATGCAGGAGCAGCACGCTATATAGAATTGAATAGAACAACGCGTTCCTAGAGAGCAGGTTCCTCCTACCGGCAGTGCTCAGTGACTACGTATATTGGGGGCGGTCCTGCTGATGCACAGAGGGGGAACACAACTCTCTCAACTGTGCTGAGCTGCTGCTGCTGCATTTCCTTTTTTCCTTATACGCCACGGTCGTATTAGTGGCCAGGCCCAGTCGCTGTTTGGTAGCCGCTGGTGGCGCTCGTGTTTATTGTTGTTGTTGTTCCTCTTTTATTATTATTTTTATTTTTATTATATTACAAATTCTCATCGAAAAGACATTCTCAGCTGCAGCAGCGACTACCAACAACAACAACAACATTATATTCAGCATCTCTGTATATTAAATATAACAGCAGCCGATTTTTCAGCTTAATATTATTATATTCCGCGGTATATCGTCGTCAGCATAGTTTTGTTGATAGACATTTATTTTGCCTTGTACGCGCGGATGTTTGTGCCAATACGACGACCTGTGCTGTGACATTTTTCTCAACTATACTTATATATGAGCCGGCCTCATCATCATCACATATTAGATATTATATTCATCGACCTGCTGATGTGATTTTTATTGCTGCTGCTATATGGGTGACTGATTCTATTCGTGTTTTTAGAATTCTTTATACATTTGATGATGCATGGCTGAAAGTGAAACGTCGACTATATGCTGAGAAGAGGAAAAAAACTATTCAATCAACCGTCAAGATCCACTTTGGTGAGTTTTATATTATTCAAAATTGTCTTGATTTTTCTTTCTAAATGGCTATCGTTGTATTTATAGTTTTTATATTATTATAAGTTTCAATTCACTTTGAATAATGATATACGTATTATGCGTATTATATAATGGCATGCTGGTGAAATTGTTGTCCGTTGATGTGCAATAGAATGGAATAGACCGTCTCCATTTTATGGATTCGGGTAGGTCCAGATACTGTTGACTACCGACGGTAAAGGTTACGTGACACACACCGGGCTGGAAACCGACCAACCAAATCAGCTCGCATGCAACTGCGTATTGCGTCAATATTGACGTCATTCCACCCCTCAGGAAACGGCAGCACTGACCCACCTCAATTTTGTTGTTGTTATTTTGACCGCTAGATGGCGATAGCGTTCAGTACGCTAGTAAATTTAAAAAAAAAATGATGATTGGACGCGGCGGGTGAAGACAATTTGTATTTTAAAAAATAAACTAAAACCAAAGGAGTTTTTTCTTATGACTTTTGCTTCAAGGACATTCTCAAAAAGAACGGGCTACACAGTATATATCTAGTTGAAGGTAGAAACGACCTCAACTAGAGTCTCTTAAGGACAGGAAAAAGGGGAAAGATAATGTATATAGAGGAGGTGCTTGGGGGTCTATCTAAGCCACCCACCCCCCAAAAAAACGATAAAAAAAAAATGTTTCTTCTTCCGTCTTTCCCTCCCATTTTTTGGAGTGTGTGTGTGTGTAGCTCCGCCTTCTCCACGTGTAGACCGTGACCGAAATACGACCGTTTGCCATGGAGTAGGTCGTCGCTTCTTCTCGTCCCCTGTGTTCTTCTTCTTTAACGTTTCCATAAGGGTTTATTGCTGGTGTAGCGCTTGATTACCTCTGCTGTTGAGTGCGGGTCATGTTAACGACATTTTTCTTCTTATATATTTTATGTTAATGTATAGTTTCTATATATATAATCATCTCAGTATTGGCCGGAAAATAAAGGGAGAAGTTCAACGTTCGTATTAGACAGGGACGTAAGTTTCCGTTGTTATCCTGCGCATTGCGCAGTAGTAGGGCTATATTTTCATATTAATACATGCCGTTATTTATACATTGTAATAACAGCGGAGAGAGGAGGGTATATACATGTAGAAGTCTGTATAGTTCAAACCCCTTGGGTTGCGAACTCATTCCCTGTGGGAGAAAATCTATTAGCTCCTATTTCTGTTTCACCCTCGTTTAACGAATCCTATACAGCACAAATATATGGAACACAGCAACTGGAAATAACTGGTCGAAACAGAGAGAATGACGACCTTATTATATTGGTGATGCCGTATACGGACGCATAAGACAGGGCAAAGTGCAACAGTTTTGACAATATATTATAAATAAGTCATATAGATAACTAAATATACAGCGCAGCGCGATAAACAGTATACGATAATTGAAAAATTCTAGCTGATGGCCAGTGTCTTTTCTTTATTATCAATTGTTTGTCACATGTATCGATCGACAAAATCAATTGTCAAATCAATAATATATTAAACAAAATATCGTTATTTTTCAACGCACATCATCAGTTTGAACATGCTGTTTAATATAGAAATGAATTATGAATGAAAAATATGGAAATATATAATTTTTTGCTGATTTGGGGTGCTTTATATATTAACAGTCTAGAGGCTATAATAATGTTAGTCTAGTCCAAAAAAAAAAATGTAGGACGACAAAAAACGGATGAGGAAGGTCAACGTTAATGTTTAATATATAGCCTGCTGCTGTATGTATATATATATAGGCACCTGTGTTTCACATAGAAAGAGAGAGAGAGAGAGATCAGAAAACGGTTTTTCGCTTTATCCTCTTTGTGCTGACCTGGTTTGACCTTTATAAACCATCACAAGGACGTTTTTGCTGCTGCTGCTGTCAATTCAAGGTTTCTTATCTTATTCTCTCTTATACGTACATATAAAGTCCAGTCTCAGCCATGGTTAATTGCTGCCTATATAGGCCAACTAATATATATAGAACTATATATATGATGCTGAAATATATGACAAGATTTTTGAAAATATCCAACAGGTGCTATACGTATATTTATATATTTATATGAAAACTAATTAACATCACAAAATTGTACAGCGAAATAAGTAAATGTTGTTATCGCTTTATGTATATATCAACAACGGGGATGAAACTAATAACAAAAAGTCTTTAAATAACATCAGAAATGGTATACCATTTCTAAATGTATATATGTATGTATACATTGATATGAAGTTTTCTGTTTTACATTAGAAATATATTAAAAGATTTTAAATGTAACAGCTTTTAAATAACGCATTGGTTATTATCCGCTCTTTATTTTGAACAATATATTAAAACTTATTTCGTCATCATATAATTAGCATTTAATATGATTTTATGTATATATACTCCGGATGATATGTCCGTGGTAAACACTTATTATATACAAATACACCACGATTCCGTGGTGTATAGACGCGCGAAGGTAAAACAATAAAAAAAAATCATCCGTGAGATAAAAACACAAAAAAAAACAAATAGAAAAATGCTATAATTGTGTACAAAAGGATATATTGTAATAACAGCAGCAGAAAAAAGGAAAGGTTATTGGGTATTTTCCCGCGGGAGTAGCAAAAGCAGCAGTTGGGTATAGCAGTTGGGTAGCGGTCGCCGTCGGTAGCATTTATATGTGTTATATACACATCGTGCGTTTTGCATCAGTGACATTTTCTTTGTTGTCTGATGTCGTTTAACGTTCCATCGCACCCTGTGCAATTATCCGGGTATAATTTAGCCCGAGGCGAGTAGCATATTTTTTTTAATTTTTTTCAATTGCGCATCAAGAAAATGGAATTGGAATTGTTATGCTCATGACCTTGATGATATAAAGGTACGCACAGAAATGTTAAATATAATCAAATATATTAAATCATTTTGTGAAATTGTATAAATTCACGAAATATTACGCGACAAATGTACTAGACTCTCTACTGCGTAAAATGTGGATTTCGCCTCTTGATGTATATTTAATTTGATTATATTGTGATGGACGGCACTTTGTGTGTTCTATTCCAACGTATAGCACATTGTGTGCCATCTAGTGACCAAATCTCTCAGAAGCCGCAAGAAAATGTGTTGCTGCCGCCGGGCAGTCAGAGCACACACAATGCTTTTTCTGGAAAATATATATGCTCTCAGCAGCCTATTCACCAGCAGAAAAAGTTGTAGATAGACTTTTCTTTAGTTAGTAGTTATTCTGTCGCCGTTGGATAAAGTCGCCCATACCCATTGGCACATTTCAACAACAAGTGTCGCGCTTGTCGCCGGTGGATGATCCTGTTATGTTGTGCTGCTGTGGCTCTATTTGCTATATTAGAGTCCTAATATAGAGACCTTGACGGAGTCATAGTGATGTATGTGTTTGTAACGTCGACCATTTAACTGTATAATATAAGACATGCAACAAGTGCTCTTATATTTAAACATCGGCCTGTGCTGCATGCTGACGACCAGCAATAAGTTTATCTTTAAAAACGATTCAGCAATTCAAAATTGATCTGGATATATACTCAGTGAACTTTGTGTGCTGTCTATCATCACGACTGATGGTGCCAGCTTGTAAATGTTGCAAATATATTGACACAACAGCAGTTATAATATTATTGCACAATTCGCAGCAGCATTCCAGGTAGGCAGCAGCATATTATACATTCCGCGTTTTTATATATTGAATCGTCGATATTATATAATAACTTTTATTACATATATTATTTATAGAATTGTTGGTGTTTTTGTTTAAACTTTCTCGTTCCCAACGTTACCCATTTTATTGTCTTTTTTGGGTAATATACAGGTGCTTCTGTTGTAATTGAAAAGTTATTAAGCAATACGTGTGCACCCATCGAAATCGCAGCTTTTTCCAATTTAGTACAGTTTCCTTATCTATATTATTAATAATATTTCGCCTTTGTTGTTTTACCTATAGTATTATTATTATATAATTATTGTAACAAACAGAATTTTCTTCAACAGCATTTTCTGCTGTTGTTCTATGTTTATAATGTGGAAGAGACGCGATATTATATAGAAGGATATCCGTTATTATAGTCCAAGGACCTTTTTCCCCATCGGCATTTCGTAGCACATAATTCAATGAGACGAAATCGTATTTATATGCTGCTGTCCATCATGGGACAACACCTTTTTGAAATTCTTTATATTCAATTATACATATATATTTCAGAAATAGTTCGCTGTATTAATAGATTACATTTATTTATTGTTGACGTGTCCTGGCATCACGTGAATTCCCATATTATAACAGCATCAGCTAGGGTATGAATAATGGAGACGACTTGATTAGATCTTTTAATTCTTTTGTCTTGATGCTGTTTTATATTATTGTGGATGCTATATAATACTATACTGTTTATAGAGATTTTCCCATATAGTATAGCAGTGTGTTCGATAGCAGCAGAGTTTTCGATAGGGCAGGTCTGAAAAAAATTAGATTTAATCTTTCATATAAACGTGACTGGAATTTGTATACCGTATATTAAACCTGTGCTGCTGTGTGCGTGTAAATAAGGTTCTGGGTATATTTTTTATTATTATTATTATTTTCGTTTTTATATATAAAGATATATTGAATCACATCGTCATTTTGATTTGACGAAATCCTTTTCATAATCTTCTGTGCTCTTATTCTGCTGTGATGTTGTCCCTCTTCGTATAGCGAACTCCCTCTATATAGAGTCCGCATCAGCACTCTACAAAATATAAATGTCTATTTCCGTCTATATACATATTACATATTAGGCTTATGTGCTTCGCGTGTAATTTATACATATGAAAAAGGGACAGATATAAAGGTCCGACTTTCAGTTCATTCGTGTATACGTATACTAGTCCTCTCTATTCCCACAAGCATCAAGAGCAGCCCCCGCAGCTATCACAAACTATCTATAGATCATTCAGCCCTAACCGTAGAAAAACGGTGAGTCCGACTACACAGTGTCATTGGCACACATAGCCTAGAAAGGAATTATAATAAGCCCGTTATATACAGCACAGGAGAGTATCTCTCGCGATCCGTATATATATCCAATGGAGATTGCACACAGTGCATCCTGGTGGATTGAGCTATTTACGGCGCCGCTTGTTAGAATATAAAAATATATACTATAATATTGGTCCTGCTCAAACGCTGCGGTTTCGAGATGATCATGTAAGAATATATACTGTAGATGCTAGCTCTTCAACATATAAAATATAATAAGAAAATCAATCGCGATATGGACTAGATGAGCCAAACCACAATAAAAATATGGTTTGCTGCTGAGCTGCTACCCGATTTACAATATACAGATGGCTACACGTTATTGTTGTATACAGAAGACGAGGAATGTTGTGCTGCCATGTTGACCGCGCATGACGGGGCCGCGGTTATTGATGCGGTTCTATTTCCCATCATCATCAGCAGAGAGTCCAGCACCGACAACAACAACCGCAATTCCTACGTTTCTATTTATATCTTGTATCCTCAATGTACCCGACGACTCTTCATGCAAAGTCATCGACCGCATTTACGTACACCACCACCAACATCCTATCTATATACATATACGTAAATAATATATTCCAACGTAAAATATGTTGTCTTCAATTTCTTATATATTTCTATATACATATCTGACGCAATACGACATCTATTTTTGGACGACCGCAACTTGTTGGTGCTGCGTTAGATAATTATTGCGGTCGTGTCACCTGTTCAGCATACCTGATATAAAATATCTGCTGCACTACGCGGCAATTGAATTCCCCGTCACCTCCATCACCGGGCGGTTTTCTTTATTTTCAAATAGATTTTTATTTTGACACAAAGCAGTAGTATATACATATACATGATGATGCAACAATTATATATTTTTTTTATACAAATAACGGTTCACCAAGTCCGTGTCTCTCATTATTTACCGCTCATTCAACACAATACGTGCACCTTTTTCTTTATTCGCCTTGATTTCCTTTTTTGTGTGTATTTAGAAAAAGGAAAGTCGTACAGTTGCCTTTCAAAATATGCCTCTTTTTTTCTTTTGAACTTGTTATTAGGTAATGATGGAATCGTACTCAACCCACTCTGTGCACAGATATACGCCCTCTCTTTTTTTGTTTTGTTTTTAAAAAAAGGGGCCGTCTAGTTTTTATTTATATTTTACCGCTCCTTTTACTATATCGATTCCTGCTGCTGTCTAAAACTGGATTGAGCTGAATCAGTGCAGACAGCAACAACTATCTCTCTATATATATTGTTGCTGTCGTGAACTTGTATATAGTTATCTTGGAAGTGGTTCTTGTATTCCTGTATTGTCCTGCTGCTGGATTATTATTTATATAATTATAAGAAGAAGAAGAAGTCTAATAAATCCTAAACAGTCAGGACACAATACGTGTGGATCTTATTCTCACAGCGCAGGTATTACAATAATAGAGAGAGAGAAAGAGAGAGAGAGAGAGCTAGCAACTTTGATTATGTTATTTATTCTCGACACGTTATTGATTGGGTGAATCATCAGTCACTCTATTCGTGTCTAACATTTTTGATTACTTGTTTTATTATTATGCTGTTCAATCAGACCGAAATTGTTATAATGTTGTTGTTGTTGTTGTACGCAGGATTCATCTGGTTATATTGAAACAACCGAGAACTGAATGAGAGTCATCCATCAAGAGGAAGGACGACTGTAATATAAGAGTCCCTTTTGTTTATTGGTTCACGTTCTCGGCGTTGATGGCCGGCCAGCAGTCACAACGTTGGGGCCATGTCCAACAACAACTTGGTCAACCCAATAACACCAACAGTTCGTCTTCATCGTCTAATCCGTCTTTCACTGCAGTCGTCGCAACAGCCAACAACAACATGTTGCCGTTATCTTCATCCTCTTCTTCTTCATCTTCTTCATCTTCTTCTTCTTCATCGTCGTCGTCGTCGTCAGTCAGTGACACGGACGTCACCATGATGGAAACCGGAGTCAAAGTCGATCCTTTAGATCTCACCTGTAACAACAGTCAGAGCCTCAGCAGGAACAACAACGGAGTAACAATGGCCGTTACTCATCACCGCAACAGGAAAGTTGACTCTACACCAATGGAACAGCAGCAGCAGTCATCCGGTTCGCAACTGTCGGGGCTGGCCAACAACAGTCGGGGTATGTTGTTCGGCACCAATGACTGTGGTGATAGTATGGAACAGCAACGCCGTCGAATGATGATGGCAGCAACCACATCAATACAACAACAACAACCGATAACAATTGCAGCACCTGTTGCAGCAGCAGCATCTCAACAAACGTCATCATCATCATCGGCTGCTGGAGAAGAAGCTCATCGTTGTGACATGTGTGGCAAAACGTTTGCTGTTCCGGCCAGATTGACTCGCCATTATCGAACGCACACAGGTAAATAATTTGGAATCATTTGAAATAATTAACAATTCAATTGAATACTATATATTGTGATGATGATGCGAAAAACAATCAATATAGGAGAACGGCCATTTGTGTGCGAAGTGTGCGGCAAATCGTTTTCCGTCAAGGAGAATTTGAGCGTCCATCGTCGGATCCACACGAAAGAGAAACCGTACCGTTGCCCTCACTGCGGCCGAGGTTTCGAGCACAGCGGCAAATTGCATCGGCATATGAGAATTCACACGGGAGAGCGGCCGCATCAATGCACCGATTGCGGTAAAACTTTTATCCAATCGGGCCAGCTCGTCATTCACATGCGCTCTCACACAGGTAATGAAATAATTAACATCATGATGGAAGTGTTTATACTATATGTATTATGTTCATTCATTAGGAGAGAAACCGTACGTGTGCACCGTTTGCAATAAAGGATTCACCTGTTCCAAACAGCTCAAAGTTCATTCGAGAACGCATACAGGTAATTCATAATAATTAGAATTCTCTCGCTCTTATATTTAATTGTGTTTAAATGGATTTGTTTGATCAGGTGAAAGACCTTACGCTTGCGATGTTTGTGGTAAAACATTTGCCTACAATCACGTCTTGAAATTGCATCAAATGTCTCATCTGGGCGAACGATTGTACAAGTGCACCATTTGCTCCGAGACGTACGGATCCAAGAAAACGTTGGAGGCTCACATCAAAATGCACGGCGTTTCACCTACAAGACAATCACCTGTTCCTTCCACTTCGACGTCAATGATCGCCACGTCAACTGCTGCCGTCGCTTCGTCATCTCTTCCGGCCAAAAACAATTCCGCCATGCAGCAACAGATACGTCCGTCTGCCGCCGCCACAGCCACCAATAGTGAACAACAACATCATCGTTTAGGCCGTCATAGTGGTGGCATTTACGTTGAAAATCATCATCACCAAGGAAACAAACGATTGGCCGTTCATTTGGCTGACAGTGGGACGGAACGCGTTCAACAACAATCCTTGTTGTCTTCGCCCGTCGAGTGTAATAGTCGAAAGAGTCCAGCTGATATGGACACTGCTGCTGGTAACAATAATCTGTTGCTAATGGAAGCGCAACGTCATTTCCCCATTCAGCAAACGTGGAACGTTTTAAACAATTTGGCTCTGTCCCGTGCCTCAATGAGCCATCACTTGGCAGCAGCCCCGTCTCGTGAATTTGAATCCGACACGCAACAACAACAACAGCAACAACAAATGATGGCTCACAATATCCATCAACAGCAGCAGGAACAGCCAAATAGGTCGGCAAGTCATTTCGCCTATCCGCAACTATTAAATGCCACCAAGGATCGATTGGCGTTACCTGCTACTCCATCCATCGATCCTAAACGTTTGGTCCCTCACAATTTCAGTAGTCACAACACGCCACAACAACAACAACAACTGTCATCCGCATTTAAACACCACCAGCAGCAGTCAGCACCAGTTAACTTTGCGTCGAGCGCATCTCAAATGGATCGAGAAAGTTATCCTCAACAGATGACGACATATTTACGTCCAATGCCTCCGCTCATTCCCGTGACAGCTGGACCTCTGTTGACCAATACAGCGACTTCACTTCGTTCCGCCATGGAACAGCAGAGATCGAATCACAGCAATTCATCTGCGGGTCAGTCGTCCGCAGCGGATTCGTCAGCCGCAGTCCCTCCAGCTCTGCGCCCATTGGACGGATCGACGACCATTCACGGTCCTCCTCGTAAAAGTTCCAGGTTCCGTGGTGAAAGTTCGACGGGCGACGGTGAATCGTCCGATTCTCGTTCATCATCCGCTTCATCTTCACCTTTGTTGATGTTGACGGACGTGCTGCCGGAAGCGACTCCGCTGCCAGATCCATTGCGTTCTACCTCAGTCATTCGGTTCGCTCATCGGCCCAACTCGTCACCGCCGCCGTCATCCAAATGATATGGACAAATTGGACGACGTTGTGTTTTGAAAGGTGTTGAGTGAATATGGCCACTAATCTTCCAATGGGACCTGCTCCTTATTATTTTCTAAAAATAAATCTTTTCACCTTCTGTTTGGATCCCAAAACAATTTCTTAAAAAATTACCCGAATTTTTAAAAATAAGGAAATAAGAATCAGGGATGACTGACTGACGTATATATAAATATTTTGAAAACAGCGTGCTCAAACACAAAACAGGGCCTATTATTATTATTGAAGAAAGAAAAACAAAACTCGTTTGACTGTCCCAGGATTTTTTGGGGGTTTTCTCTGTGTGTTATTTTCACCGTTTGAAAGCGCGAGACACGCAGCACGAAATGTCGTGCAAAGGGTATCTTTTTTCGTAAGGCGACGAGTACGTTGCTGATAAAAATCTTTCATCTTGTATACAAAATTGAGGAAAAAACAAACAAAAGTTGGGTCTTGTTTCGTGATCATCAAAGAATTTTCTATTCTATAATCCTTGATTTTCATTCGCTCTAACTGTTTTCTTTAAAATATAAATAGATATATGATCTTGGTCTCGTGCCTGCCATCCCCCAATAGCTCCATCCACAATATTATTGAGCAAATTCTCTTTTCTGTATCGGGCGATTGATATTCACCAACGATTCAAAAGTCCAAATTACATCTATATACTACTGTTTGTGCATTTATAATTGTCATCAATAGAGAGCATTTATACCGATTCAACTTACAAAAACGAAATGTGCCGTTTATGCAGCAGCAGCACGTCCTGAGGGTCTCATCATCCGCCCCATTTTGATTCAAATTTGGATGATGAAGACATAGACATTTTTTTCTTCTGGGTCTGTTTTACGGGTACATTCGATATCACAGACGATAGGAGATGCAAATAATTTAGCTAAACCCCAATAACTTTACTCCGTGTGTTTATTTTCATCTCTACACACAATTTCCCCGTTCTTTTTTTTTTCCATATTTAGAATTTCATTTGGTGTCGATGATGATGGCAGAGTAAAACGAAAACAATTTTTCTTCTCTCTTTTTGTGTCAGAAATCGTGTGGACCATATATAATAGTGTGACGATATAATTTGCTGTCTGATTATTACATCATCAGTCCTTTTTTTTTCCGTATCATTTGATCTAAAAATAGCTCACTAAAGAACCAAGGTCTTTTAAATATTTGTGTAAAAGGCATTTCTTATATTCTTTTAGGATTTTGTTTGTTGTTTTTGAAAATAATCTTTGGAAATATTTTGACTTGTTTTCGTGCTGCGTGATAAATGTGTTTTCGTGTCGCTGTCGAATTCTTGATCTCCCCCTCCCCCCCCCCCCCCCGTTTTTCAAATGAAAACCAGAAGGAAATCGTATAGTTCGAGGTGGAACAGGGTTGTATTGTATTCGTTCATTGATGATATGGAATCCACGACTGAGTGGATCCCGTGATTAAATGTGAGCTAGTTTTCAAATTCAATCAATCATAAAATTGCATTTTCTCTGAATTATCTCGTGAATTCTTTAAACGATTCATTCATATTATATATATCTTTTTTAATTCTTATCGGTTCGTGTCTTTTTATATCATTTGGGAGGGATGATGAGGAAACATTTATATCATTGTGTGATTTTTCAAAAAGTACCAAAATTGTCATTTGAATTTTTCTTTGGTCCTCATCAACACGAACGAATTATCTGTGTGTTTCGTCGTCGTCGTTTTTTTTTTGTAAAATCACCAACACATTTTTCCCAATTTGTTTTATTCTGTGTGTTTCCAGCAACAAAAAGAAATTTGAAATATATGGTTTTGCGTCTGATTTATTTCGTTTGTCATCTCCAAATTTTCTTCCTCAAAAAAACATACAATTAAACAAATTTCATTATTTCAATCCCCGAAAGTAATTATTCAAACTAATAAACTTGAAAACAAAAAAAAAAGACGAAAATTCTCTGTGTGTAACGACGTTAATGAATAATGAAATGGGAAATTTAAGAAAACATGGATGACATTGCGTTTTCAGTCCAATGGCGAAGTTTCTCCATGCCGGGCAAATCGCTGTGGCAAAGCCCAGCAACTAACAAGAAATTGGAAACGGCCAGTCCGTAGTGCAACCAATCAACGGGTGGTAAACCGAGTCTTTTGCTCTCGGTGATATCGAATGCTCGAGACGAAGAGAACATCAATAGACAAGCCAATAGCTGATAATAATTGCGGTTGTAAACGGAGCAGCCAGTCATGGAGAACATGCACGCCAACGCCAAGTATCCAGTCACCTTGTTCGTTTCCGCTCTGGAAATGAAAGTACCCAACAAACTTTTTTTTAAAAACCAGTTGAACCACAAAATATCGACGGTGAAAATGTTGACAACAAAAAAAATATTAGAAAATGTTCGTTATTACTGATCTTTGCCCAACCAAGAAAGAATTGGCGGCAATATGAGCAAGAGGTGAAGGTTGGCCAGAACTGGAAGGCCGGCATTCAAGTAGAACTGGGACGCTAGACACGGGAGTCCAATAACAAGCACCAACCAGGATAACAAGTCGTGAATCGGAGCCAAACGATCAAAGTATTCCCTTTTCACTGCACACACAAATTTTAATGTTATTAATATTAAATCTTGAGTAAAATTAATGTCGACTTACTGAAGCGGAAGGCGCCCATTATTGAAGCTGCTAACGTCAGAGCAAACCAAACGGAAGCCAAATTATTGGAAGCCATTCCGCCATCGGTGGTGATGCGAGTCTTCAAGTTAACGGCAGGACTCCCACCGTAAAGGGAATAGAGAGCCCAGATGCATGAAGATCCTAAAACCAAATCAGATACGGCCGTCGATTTCGATGGAAAGAGAGGCATCCTTGTCCACATTTACAATTATCTTGCTAGATTCAAATCGACTGGATCGGACGACCAACACTCAACTTCTGAACAGAATCACAGAGACTCGTCTGTCTATTTAAAGTGGCGAATCGAGACGTTAACTAGACGATGTGTTGTCAAACGTTTACTTTCTACGAAAGATAATAAGGGAAATTTACCGACAACGTCTTGTGACCTTCAAATGACGCATTGCAGTTAGGTAAGCAATCAATGTGACTCGAAACGATTCAATCAATAAAAAGCAACAACTTTTTTTAGTAAAGTCCAATTTTGGTGTTGTATTGGAAATGCCACAAAAATGAATGACAAAATTTTGTTTTTCAAAATCTAAATGAAGGCCATAAGGAAGAATTATAATAGAAATTCATAGTAACGCTTGGCGACGAAATGACGATTATTCTCGCAGCATCCAGCGATCCAGCAATCGCCACATCAATCCCCTGAGGTCGAAAAATGTCTTCAAATACACTAGGTCGTCTTCGGTATATCATCAGATCGACGTAACAACAGATTGTTGAAGCTTCACCTACAACTGCTAAGCATTTGTTTCAGTTCCTGTTAAAGATAACAAAAAAAATAACTTACTCATTTTAGAAGATAAGGAAATTTAAATGTTGTTTAGTACCTCGACCATCGATTGACGATCCCAACGTTTCAGGTAACGATCAATCAATTTCGACAATTTCGTATACAATCGCAATAGTTTTTCCAGACTCCAATTTTCCGTCTTGACAACTACCGCGTTCAATAGGGCCTCTAATTCTTCAACGTTGACGATGACTGTTTTCTCGGAAATGATCAATGGTGGCGCGGAATCTATTTCGGGCTGGCTATCAAAAGCGTCACTTGTTTGTGAATCGTCTGGGGTGGGGTCTTCGGTTAAAATTGGAGGGCCATCACTGCTGGACGCACGTTGAACGTCTTCGTCGACTACTCCATTCTCCTGTGACTTATTCTGGGAAGAATCGTTACTTAGCATACTTTCACACTCGGTTTCCGCTTTCCGTTTCTTGGCCGAACTTTTTATGATCCCTTGAGACCAGCCACCTTTCCTGCTCCTGGCCTTGGCCACTTTGATTTCTGATTTTGTAGCTTCCCCATTGCCCTGCAAATTTTATATTGAGGTTTAGTAATAATTACCGTTGTTTTTCGGTTATTCAACTATATTACCTTGCCCTCATGTCCTGCCGCAATAGAAGAAGGAATAGCTGGATCCAATAATGCCGGCGGCCTGGTGATGGGTGCTACTTTATTCGCTCTGCTTTTCCGAGTTCTGGATATCTCTTGACATTGTTCCTCAAAATCTGTGTCCATTTCGGCCTTGATTAATGCGTACGCGGTGTCTCGTAGAGTGCATGCACGATGACGGATCATTTTATCTACACAATATCAATTGATTGATTAGTCAATGAAATACATTTGAATAAGTTTTTAATTTTACCTTCGGGGCTCTTGTCGGGATTATATTCTAAAGCGTTGGCACAAATCTGTTCAATGTCAGCCAAGAAATCCTTGGCGGATTCGTAAGCGTGTTGGTCAATTTTAGTCATCATAGTTTCAAGATCCATAGGTTTCTGAATAACTTGCAGATAGTCGGGGACTTCTTTTATGTCGACGGGGCGAGTAAACATGTAAAAGAGTTTGTTGCGAGCCATTTTCGCCAGGATTTCACGGAGAAAGATTCGCAATTCACGCAGAGTCGCTTCTTCCCTTCTCTCCAGTTGCTCTTTTTCCCTTTCATTCAGTTGTCTCGGAGGAGGAGCCGGAGCCAATGGCAAAACTTCCAATTCCGCTTTGGGTGTCTTCTTTGCCACGGGCGGTTTCAAACACTTTGTCACGACTACAGGGCGGAAGAAATTTTTCCTCTCCTCGTGAGTGAAAGGTCTGGTGTGAAAAATCTCTCCATCTTCTTCGTGGAAAAGATCGCACAAATCTTCAGATAACGAATCGATTTCAGTATCATTGGTTACGAGAAGGAGAATCGGCAATTCAGGATCGAGTTCGCTGAGCTGAGTTAAAAAAGTGGCTCGGACGGTTTCACCGATGGCCGACCACCAGCGACTAACCTGTTAATAAATTTCAATGAATTGCCATTAAGCTAGTGATTAAGGTGATTTCTAACGAACTGTTAACTCAACATACAAGGGGTAAATAAATAATGGCTGGAACATTTCGTCGAGCCTCTTGAAAGAGTTGAACACAAGCTTCTTCGGGAGAACGAGCAGACAGTCCATAAATACTGGACAAGTCAAGTCGATGCACTGGCAATCGTTCCATGTGGTGAAGCAAGGCGGATGTAATGTGCGAGCAACAATCGCCAAGTACAAGCATCCGAGGGAATATCTGATTACTCGTTTGCTTCTTCACTCCACTCAATGGGCCTGTCAATAAAGTTAGAGATATGTAAGAAAGCTATTCTTAAAAAATTTAGATATTGTGTCAAATGAAAAGAAAAAAGCACCTTTCAGTTTAAGAGTGGCTATTCCTTCGGGGAACAAGCGTTGGATACTATTGATGAGCTGCTCATGAAGGCTGCCCAACAGTGGAGTAATAACTGATGAGAGTGGCTTGCCCGAAGCTAATGCACTGCGTTGCGAAGCAGGTACCAACCTTTGCACTGCCTGCTCGAAATCACGTCGCTTTACATTGATTTGCGACAAGTCCAACAGCAGTTTATCTTTGGAGTTATAAACTTGGGGATAGCGTCGACGAAGGGCCAATAGCGCTGCTTCAGCACACAATGACTGTAAAGAAACCGGATAGAATTGATGCGTGAATAATAGGACGAATGGTTGCAAGGAATTTATAGCCTCACTTTAAGATCGGCTCCGCAATATCCGACAGTCTTCTGAGATAAATAATGTACAAGGCTAGGAGCAGGGGCAGGAGTCCACGACTTTAAATGAATGTCTAAAATTTCCTTTCTAGCAGCTACAGAAGGCAATGGGAAATGGAATTCTCGATCGAACCTGCATCATTTATCAATAAATCCTTCATTATCTGATCGACTGAGACTTAAGGATCGAGTCTATTGGGCACTTACCTTCCAGGTCTGCGAAGAGCAGGATCGATGGCATCCAACCTATTCGTGGCGCCAATGATGATGACTTCTCCGCGCGAGTCCAGGCCATCCATTAAAGCCAAAAGAGTAGACACGATGCTCGAATGGATTTGATCTTGACGTGTAGAACGAACAGGTGCAAGACCGTCAATCTCATCAAAGAAAATGATGGAAGGTCTCATTTGGAAAGCCTATCGATGCAGCATAAAAGTGGATTACATTCAGGTGATAAACTGCGTAAAAGATTCAAATTACCTGGTCGAATAGTAGACGTAATTGGCGTTCACTCTCACCAACCCATTTGCTGAGGCAGTCTGCTCCTTTACGCATAAAGAATGCTACCCTCCTATCTTTCTGGCTGCACTCGTTGGCCAAACATCGGGCGACGAGTGTTTTTTCCCGTTCCTAAAACATGATTTTCAAAATTGATTAGAACAAACTCTGGTGAACAAAGAACAAAATTCTACTAACCAGGAGGTCCGTAAAAGAGAACACCTCTAGGAGGCTGAATAGTGAACTTTTGGAAAACTTCCGGATAGAGAAGAGGAAAGAGAACCATCTCTTTTAAACTACGAACGTATTCTTCCAGTCCACCAACTTGTTCAAAAGTCACTTCCCGATCGACTTTCATTGGATCAACATCAGCCAAACTTGAACCAATTTTCATCCTATCTTTAACAATGCCATTGCCTAAATCGTCTGGAGAGAAATTCATTGGCAAACATCTAGAAAGAAAAGAACAGTTGAAAGAAATCAGTGTCAATAATGCTGGATGAAAACAAGATAATCTACCTGGTCCTTGCTTTTGTCATGCTTTTGTTTTTCCTTCGTTCAAAACGTTCTTCGTCGCTACTGCTACTGCTGCTAGTGGTACTCTCGTTTTGGGCTTTTTGTCGCCGCTTCCTCTGAGCTCGATGAGCAGGGCTGCACACCATACGTGAGGCATGACGAGTTGAACGTGATCTTGGTGGAGGTGATCTGTTACGCGAATTTTGATTCACTAAAGCAAAAGTAACACCATGTTAGTCAAAGAAAGAATTACAACTTAATTCACTTAAAAATACCTGGGCAATATCTTTCGATGGGTTGAATCTTGCGTAAAGTGTATTTTCCTTTCACTCTTTCTCCATCCAGAGCTGGAACGGGTAGTTCAGTTTCTTCATTATCTGGATCTCGGCTGTGATCGGACAACTCTTCCCTACGCTTTCCTTTGGGGGCTTCTACTTGTTCGTCTTCACTTGGGCTTTCGAATGACTTTTCAGATTCTAGTGTAGATCAATTAAGCAATATTTTCACATGAAATTGTAAAAAAAAGGATATTGAATTTTACCATCCGATGATTCATATTGTGGTCGGCAATGTCGTTGGCTTCTGGCCGGCGTTTTCTTTGCGTTTATTACTGTTGACTTGTAGCCAGAGTAATTCGGCCTAGAAGAAGTGCCTGATGATCGAAGGCGCCGATTCTTAATCTCTGTGTACATATCCTGAAAACAACAACAACAATGTAACTGAGATATCTTACGAGATCTTATGATGATATATTACTTGGTCGTTGGAGGTCGGGTATCGCGACGCTTTACTTTTTTTCTTCCCTTTATCGCGCAAACTAGTTCGCGATTTTTCCCGTCTCGTCTGGCGGACATCTCGATTTTCATCTTCCTCATCTTCGATGTCTTCATCTTCGGGTTTTTCGACGAGATTGCGACTCCTCTTCGCCACGATTCGGCGATTTTCTGTTGTGTCTTCTTCTTTAATTGCAGCAGGATAGCCCTAACAATGCAATAGATGTGTCAATTTTTAATTATAGTGATGAGACCTAACAATAACAAAAATCTTACTTTGACATTTCTTTCAGCAAATATCCAACTATCATTGTAATTGGAATAGATTTGCCTTTTAGCTCTCTGACTTCTGCGAACACCATCATGACTTTCATCATGTTTGTCAGTTTCACTTTCTGCAGCAGAGTATTTTCTTTGGTTTATGTTGCTTACATCTTCATCTTCTTCTGTACTGAGCTTTGCTTCTGTTTCCTGTTCTTGATTGACCAAGACTAACCGCTTTCTTTTACATTCAGCACTTTTCATGACTTGTCTTTTCGACAATGGAGTATCCTCTGAAGAAACATCAGTGACAAACTGGCTTCTTCTAGAGGTGGATCTTGATGAACGTTGACCACTCTGGATGTATCGATGTAAACTTCATAAATCCTACAGTTAACCTCATAGAAGAGAAATCTTTTTCTTACCAATATTGGAGACATATTTGCACGATCTGCAGAAGGAGTAAGCTTCATTTGAAGAGCTGAATTGGATCGAAAGGGTTTACGTTCACTACGTCTTTCTATGCTAGAATGAGAAGAGGAATCTTTTTCTTCAGAAGAATTTTCATCGTTCATTTCTTCCTCATCATCTGCTTTGTCTTCACCGTCTTGACAGTTAGCTCCGTCCGAAACATTATGCACTTTACGACGAGTAAGCATTTTTAATTATCTTAAAAAATAATCCTACTTGTTGTGACAAGTCGTTATTGACACACTTTAGTGAGTTAATCGTAATAAACCGCCAATTCTTTTATGACAAAAGCTCTTGAAAACTTCACTTTTTCCACGGTTTTAACAAAAAGAAGTAAGGTTAACGAAGCTCGTTCTCACCACATCTTTTGGCGCAAAATGGTGGCTCCGCATTTAAATTTTCAAACAAAAAATAGAAAGCCATCAAACAATTAAACTATTGCTTTAAAGAAGGCATATGTATCTATTTAATCTTCAGAATGAACTCACTATTAGATTATAAACTGAAATCCCAGCTTAAAGTCTAATTCAATAATCAAGCAACAAGCACTCTTTTCTCACAGATAAAGACCACTGGTTCGACATGTCCATAAGAGATTTAACATGGGCAACTGTCGCCACCAAACTTGCTACCCTTCCTCCGATTTTCGGGGGCCTAATATGCTTGTCCTGCCCTCTGGTGTGCGTTTTGTTATCTACATACTGCGTTTGGCCAACCTCCCTCGGCCAACCGTCCCTAGAAAAAATACTCAAATGAATTATTTACTAAGACTTTCAACAGTTGGTATTGTAGGGGTTAAGGAGTCTAGCTCCCGATCTCGGGTTAAGTGGTTCAAATCCCAATCTAGGCAACATTTTCTTTTTTATTTATTTGCTTCATTTACTTCCTACCAACTTCCAAACTTAAGGACAATATAATAATTACATACAAAAAATTTTTAATCAGCAGATGTTCTAACGAAAAAAATTTTGTGACGATTTTATAGTGATGTGACGTTAACTTTAACGGATAACGTGAAAATTACGTTAACGGACGTTTTTTGGGTCCGTTAATTTAACGCAATAACTTAACGTTTTGTAAATTTATAGACGTTATTTTTGACGTTATTTATTTTTTTTAAGCTACAAAATACAGCTTTATCAAGATATTTTTTGACTGTTTTACTGTAAAACAATCTCATTTTAGGGCTGTAGCCCCCGGCTGCCACCCTCATTTTCGACCCGAAAGAAAACAAGCAACAATTTTCGCGTGTGTAGCTTACCCCGAAAAGCCGCGAAGATTTTCGCTTGCTTTCTTTCGGGTCGAAAACGGTTAAAACGGGCAACCGGACCACAACCCGGGTGCGTGTAATCTGTTAGAAATGAGAAAAACACATGGACACATAGTTTCAAAAACTAGAAAAGACGTACGTCTACTCGATACAAGTAATATTGTTCCTTCTTTAAATTTTAGTAAGAAATAACATTGAAACAGAAAGTTCAAAAGGTTTATGCCTATCGATATGCAGGAAAAGCAGTCAAAAGTAGTTTTCCGTTTCGGGTGGTAATAATCTGGGTTGAAAGAATCGAACAACGGGAGAAGCTTTTTCAGCGAAAGTGTTTTTCACTTGCAACAATGATCTTTTGCGCCCCTTGTTTTCATATTTATTTTTTTCGGATTCACGAAAAAAAAATTAAATATTCATAACTGGGAACTGCAATAAAACTAACCAAGAGTACAAGACCATGGTTTTCATTTTCTTATATTTTTACATACAATTTAAAAAAAATAACGTAAAAAATAACGTGAAATTCACGTTAACGGAGCGAAAAAATTAACGCGTTAATTAACGCGTTAACTTAACGGCAAAAAGTGAAGCTCCGTTAACGTATTGGATAACGCTAACGTTTCGAAAATCCACTAACGTCACATCACTACGATTTTAAAACATCAACAAAGAACTTAGACAGAAAAAGAGAAAAACAAAATTCGTCTGCAACCCCCCTTCGTGCCTATTGCGTAGTACACCACCTTATCCGCTAGAGGCACTACAGGCATATTCAGCACGACGGGGTCAGTAAGGATAGGGCTAAAAGGATAGGACATGTCGAACCAGTGGTCTTTATCTGTGCTTTTCTAAACACAAAAATACAATAACATGGATTTTATGTAAAGTTCCAAAGACTGACACCAGGGGCGCCGAGTATAGCTGCCTCTCAGGGAAGATCGAAGTCATGTCTGCTCTGTTCTCGACTGTGTATGTATGGACCACGCAAGGCGTCGTCCAAGAATGGCTTAAAGACTTGTTGTACATTTAATAGTTACGTTTGTTTGGTGAAATTTTTCTTGTTTGGACCAAATTACTAGTGTGAGTATTCATTCATTATCTAAGATCGAAATCATCGTCGTTTGAAATCTCATATTCGAACCGGGAGAAGGGGATGGGCGTTTTTTGGCACCACTCACAGGAAACAGCATGCTAGGGGAAATATTATTATGGCAAGGAAAGGGGAGGGGAATGTTTAGTAAACCTGAAATCAAATTCTTTGAGATATGTTTTGTTCTTTAAGGTTATTATTTCAAAGAAGAGTATTTAGTTGCCATTTCCTTCTTGACTGTAAGTTAACCTGATAGATCAGGAAATGGTTGGTTGAACTCAATTAATGCACCCACACAATAAGAATTACAGAGTTTCCTTTCTGTCTTACTAAACTGAGTTTGAATTCTTTCTCAACAGTGCTCTACAAGCTTCAAAATGACTGAAGATGATATTTTGTTTGATGAAGCTTATGAGTTACAAGAAGTTATTTGGAGGTACACATCACTCATTACAATTTTTCATTTTCTCAATAATTTTGTATCACATTCAATTTTAGGGGCTCATGTAGTGTTATTAGACGCTGCACCCACAGGTTAACAGCACAACATTTTGCTGTTAAAATTGTTGATGCAGCCAAATTTACTGCCATTCCATCACTCACCCTTGACAGTATGTTTGATCATCAGTTGTTCATGGCCATTCTTTTATTCCCTAACTATTTTAAATATCTTATAGATCTTAAACTTGAGGCCACTATATGCCACATGCTTAAACATCCTCACATAGTAGAGTTATTAGAAACCTACAGTTCTGAAGGGATGGTGTACATGGTGTATGAATTGTAAGTTTAACATTTCTGCTTGTTCATATGTTTAAAGACTGACTGAATTTATTCATTGTTGATTAGAATGGAAGGGGCAGATTTATGTATAGAAATTGTTAAACGTGCCACATCTGGTTTTGTTTATAGTGAAGCTGTAGCAAGGTAACCTGATTTCCCCCTTGAAACAAACTTTTAAACTAAATAAACTTTTATAAATTCGTTTAGCCATTATTTTCGTCAAGTGCTTGAAGCACTCCGTTACTGCCATGATCATGACATTATCCATCGAGATTTACGACCTCACAATATTTTGCTAGCAAATAAAGAAAACTCGGCACCCGTAAAACTAGCGGGGTTCGGATGCGCTAAACGTCTCACTGACGAAGATACGGTGACAACAGGTCTGCCTTATTATTGATGTGATTCTTCAGCTCTCATAGTGCACAGTATTATTTTATGAAATCATTTTTACAGGGCGATTGGGAGATAGCTTCTACATTAGCCCAGAAATGGCTTTAAATCGACCACATGGCAAAGCATCGGACATATGGAGTGCGGGAGTACTGCTCCATATTTTGTTGTCTGGAACACAACCTTTTTTGGGCACCGACGAATCCTTGAGATACACCATCTGCAGTGGCGAGCTACACGTAAGTGGACATCGGAAATTTATTTTAAGGTTGACTATCCTAGATTTTTAAAATTTTTCCGGGCAATTTTGCAGTTCGATGCTCCGGTCTGGGGAGCCATTAGTGACCATGCAAAGGATTTACTGCACCAGCTTTTGTGCGTCGACCAAAACGATCGTCTATCGGTTCACGAAGCTTTGGAACACCGGTGGCTCAAGGTGAATTTTGAATCTCTTATTTCTTTGCCTTTGTGGGCGTGACCAATGCAAAACATGCCTTCACTGCTTGATTTGTATTCAGAATCGAGACAAGTGCGCCTCTAGAGACCACCTTCATCTCACCGTAGAAGAGATGCGCATATTCAACGCTCGTAGGAAGCTCAAGAGTTTGATCGTAGCCACGGCCAATTCTATCAAATGGGGGCATCCTTCTTTAGACCCCAATTGTGACGCCTTTTCCGATATTGATGAAGATGAATCGATATCCAATAGTAAGTCACTCCTTTTTTTTAATGGCGAATTTAATTCTAGCTTTTAAATAGATTGTTTTCTCACTCTGGGACTGTAGTTGCATGACTGCTCATGAAATCATGTTCGTAAATGCATTTTGTAGCAATTAAATTGGCTAGCGGATTTGAAACATGAGAACGTTCACAGAAACATCCGTCGCAAGAAATTGTGAATACGTATTGTTAACTGTGGGAGAAGGTTAGCAGCTTCATTTAGAATAGGTGTAGCTATTAATCTACTTAGGTACGTTGCACGGCCTAAGTCAATAACTTCTTTGGAGTTTGTAAATTTTAAGACATGAGCCTCGATAAATTGGTGCTGTAAGACACCAAGATCGAATTCTTTCCAACCTTGGGTGATGGTTGACTTTTGTTCAACGAAATGCTAAATTTATTGCTCGTAAATTTCTTTCCTAACCATATCGAGTCGTTTTTATTTCCAACGGGGGAATCCCATATGGTAGTCGTCTCCGGTTTCCATTTGCGGTTTAAGAGCTGCGGCTGGTTTACTCCATTGACGAGGATTCCGCTAGTAAAAAAAAGGCTTTCATTGACGGACGAGGGGATCACATCCGCTCTTTTATTGGGGGCACGGCTTTCGTCCTGATTGGATTTCATTGATTGGCACCTCTTGTCGAGCCTTTCCGAATGAAAAGAGAGCTCACATAGAAGGAAAATTACTTTTTATTATTTTGAGATCGAGTAAATAAAACTTTAACACACGTGAGACCTTAAAGTTGCTTTGCTTTTTTTCTAATAAGTGTATGCCCAGTAATTGAAAGAATAATTTTTACGCTTCAAGTACTGTTGTTCATACAAACTTAAAAGATTTCAATAGTTTTCCGTCGAAATAAATTCCGGATACAAAAGCCATGTATAATATTACATTTTTGTTCATCTCATTTCGTTAGATGCTGTCAATGCCGTCCTCGATAGTATTGACGAGATCCAGTTTCTTCAGGATACGCCATGGATTCTTCGAGATGTAGAAAGCATGCGACAAGTTCTTAATAGTTCCAGACTGCAATCACTCTTGACGGTACGAAGTGGAAGAGCAAATGTTAATCAAAACTTGTCTTTTCGACGACCTTTAGTTTTATGTTCGTTATTTGTCTTTTCCCTCAAAGAACATTCTTCTCGTATCGATTCGTTGTTTCCCTCTGGCTGGCTTCGTCCCGCCCTTGTGTGACGACATTCATAACTTTTTCTCTCGTTCTTTTCTGTATGTT
Source organism: Daphnia galeata (assembly GCA_030770115.1). Classification (NCBI taxonomy): domain Eukaryota; kingdom Metazoa; phylum Arthropoda; class Branchiopoda; order Diplostraca; family Daphniidae; genus Daphnia; species Daphnia galeata. Next base: position 12,638,890 of record CM061115.1, on the reverse strand, counting down.
AGTTGAAAGAGAGTGAGAGAGGTAGAGCTTCTCTTTCTTAGCGTTCGTTTTGGGCCTACTGAAATAAGCACAGCAGAGCTTTCAACCCTCTTTCCTGTGTCCCGCGGGTCGCCCGATTCTCCAACCAATTTTTTCTTCTTTTCTTTTCCCTACTATCATTCTTAGTCAATCTTCTTATTTTCTCCAATGTCCTAGATGTCATTGCCGTAACTTGGCAAATCACGACAAGTTTCCACAATTCAACTAGAGTTTTGACACTTACTTTTTTACTCTAAAGATTTTTTCAATCAGAAAATGAAGTTGAAAGGAATCTCCGTGATTGGATTGTGATGTAACTAATATTACTTTTGATTTTGCAGTTGTACGACAAGATCAGCTGTCGGGTTTCAACGTCACATCGGTTAGCAACGTCAGATGCTGTGAAACGATACCGTCATGCCACTGACGTCTTGCGGGAATTACCTCGTTCGGTTCGTGAAACTCCTGACGTCCGAGAACTTCGTGATGTGCTCTCCAACCCATTTCTCAAGGTGAGTCCTGGCTGACTTAGTATCAACCTTTATTTTAGGGTGTTGAAAATTCCTTTTCCTCCTCAGTCTGTGTCCATCTCGATGTCTCCAATGGCACGTAAAAGCACTCGACTAGATTAGCTGGTCCTTTGAGTGTATGGTTTAACGTTAACATTTTGTAAGAAGACCTTGTACGAAAGACCAATCGTCGTCGATTCCCTACGGATGTGTTGTCTTCGTCAGTGTAGATTTCGTTCCGTTTCTGTCCTGATGGCAGTCGACCCTGTTTTTGTGTACATCTTTTGTCGTCGTTTTGTGGCAGATGGGGGTTTAGCATTAGGGATTTTTGCTCTGTTGAATTCGTCAGAAAACGGAAATAATGAAAGAGGCAGTGATGCGTACAGAACTGGGCACTCGTCGTTTTTTTTGTTGTTGTTGTTGTCGTTGCTACTGCTGGACGCTCTCCGGAAGATTCTTTATCCATCGTCGTTTCGCTCGTCTGGTTATATAATCCGAATACAACTAGCGCACAAAATCTTCCGTCCGTGTCCGCACTGCCGCCCACTCACATGTTGTTGGGGGAGAAAAAAGAGAGAAGCGCCTTTCGTGATTTCTTTTTTCACCATCATCCCGTCTATGCGTTTATTCTCCATGTCTTTTTTCCGCTTTAGATTCATCTATCTTTCAGTTGCCTTTTTTTTTCTTGCGATGACTCTGGACGCAGGCGCCGCCAGTTTGGATGGCTGGTTCTCTTAGTCTAACCCCTTACGTCTTTTCCTTCTCTCTCTTTCTCTCCTCCTTCCACTCTGTTCTCCACTCCGATCATTCGCTTCCACCAGACGTGTGTGTGTGTCGGTCCTGTCGGAATCGTCTACATTCAGCTTCGGCAGAGTGAGATCGGCTAGTGCTTCACGCGGAGCTGCAGCGCAGCAACCATAGTCTTTCTTGTCTCTTGGTGTTTATTTAAACCGGCCATCTTTCATGTATATATCTTCCAACTTTTTCCGCCCTCGTGAGTTCCATATTTACCACTGACACACTGTCTGTGACAAGAAAGAAAGAACATAGTTAAAACCTTGGTCAAAGTGTGAAATTTCGCCGTATCTTGTTACATGTGAAATATTAGTTATCTATTAGCACTGTGTGTATTTACGCGTGTTGATTGAAAGAGGGGACTGGCCTTTGTCTTTTCTGACAAAGTCGATTGTCTTGTCAAGATGGATAGTGTTTGGCTAAGGCCACTAAGGTCCCTGGTGTAGTATGCAGCTCGTGCGAAATCCCTGGCTTGCTAACTGTGCCTCAATAGGAGTAACTCGTACTCCTTCTCATCTTTCTCCTTCTTCTTTTGCCGTGTTGAGCCCGCATCGATCACTGGGTTGGATTGCTCCAGACAGTGTAGTAGCTTTATCGTTTTGCTTCGTTCTAGCCAATCCACGATCTAGCCAATCGACGATTGTCGATTTGTTCGATTACGATCGTATTCATTCCGGTCTGACGGAAAACTGGTCGAGCGGCCACAATGCAAGGGCGAGGATTATGGCCGGCAGTTCATCAGCGTCAGCACCAGCAGCATCCGCATTATTACGGCCAGCCGGCGGCACCTCTGCCACAACAGCATCCTCACAACCATCATCATCATCAACAGCCCCAACAATTCCATCTCCATCATTCGCTGCCACGCGAAATACATGCGCATCAACCATTTGCCTCGCATCACCATCATCACCAACAACAACCAGCGCAACATCATGTCCTTCAGCATCAAAGTCAGCTTCATTTGCAGCAACAGCCGCAGCCATATTATCAACCCCGTTTGCAGCGCCGTGCCGAATCTCCGCCTGACTATTACCCGGGCAACTACGATCATGTTGGACCCCATACCGGATGCCCAGTACATAGTCCGTTTCGCTACTGGCTGGATGAACATGGTGTTCCAGGGCCTAGTTATCAATCGTATTTTCCACCGCCGGCTCCCCTTCGTAACTTGGCACAAGCCGGACAGCATCCGCTTCACTTGAGCCAAGAGTTCAACCCGCGGCCACCACGACCCATTAGTCGTTCCCTTCATCGACGGAACACACAACCAGTAAGAAGAAAAAGGAGAAAAGGGGGACAAATTTTTATCCTTCCAGTTGTCGTGTCCCTCCCCCTTCCATCCAGTTTCCACCCAATCTTTTGGATCGAGTTTCATTGTGATCACAGCTTCTCAAGTTGACTACGTTACCCGCCTTGAGGTTTTCCCCGGCCATCTCTTGTAGCTTTTATTTCATTAGGATACTGCCAACGACCATCCTCCTCCCCCTTTTTTTGTGTGTGATGGATGACGTGAGTCTACTGCAGACATTTGTCTTCCGTTGCATCCCTCTGGAGACGAATAGCGGGATCAGAGAAAAAAGAATTGGAGCAGAAATCGTGCACTGTGCGAGACTGGATAGAATTGTAGGGTTCGAAATTCTAATTAATATTCATTGGAAATGAATAGCTGCGTCAGAACGAGGGTACGTCTTCCTTAGCTTGTTAAACAAGCTAAGAAAAATAGCTTTGATCATTGTTGTGAGCAAACAGGGGTCGGACTCGCTTGCTTTTTCAGTAATCCATCCAAACTTTGAAAGGCCTGGTGAAGTTTAACACACCCGTTTCTCTTGTTCCCTTTTTGTTCGTAATTAGAATGCCAACATGGTTTCCGTTGACATAGCGTAATGAGGAAGGACTGAAGGAGAGGCTGTGCCAATCGTTTTATTCTACTTTGCTCTATTCGATAGCATACAATGCTTCTATTGCTTTTGATAGTTAAAATTAAATTATGTTAAAACAATGCGGGCGCTTTTTAAAATCGAAATTCGATATTAGAACTTTGAAAGATCAATCTTTCTTTCTTTCCCACTCTTCTGTAAGTAGAGCAACATAAAGGTCACAGTGCCAAGTTGGAGTGCAAAGGTAATAACTAGTGAACACGATCTGAGAAGACGTTGATCAGCTAAACGGATAAAAGCCAATTCCAAGGTATTCTCCCTTGAACTTTCCGTTTCACTCTCTTAACTGAAGGCCTGCCAACAGGGATCGAGTTGTCACTGTTTGCATAGCTAAAATCTGGTCATTCAAACCCCCATCTCGTCTCTTGATAAACAGTCTGTACGGATGATTTTCTCTTGTGTGAGGACTGAGGAGTAATCGATGACTTAGACCTTTGATTCGGGGCGTGGTGCGTTCGATAACAAATTCATAGCCTATTGTGATGATTTATTAAAGCCAAAAAGTAGCTCACTTTATGTATAACACACCATATTTTCGGCGTGTTCAACCCTTAAAATAGTCAAAGGCGACAAAGTTTATGAATCTGTTTCAATTTATTGTCACGTTCTTGTTTGTGCGTGTATGCGCATTGCGTCGAGCTTGTCAGCTGTCGGAATAGGGTTTGTTTCCCCATTCACAGTAGTTTGTAACGGTTGTATTCAATCATATACATATTCAATGTTACGCTCTGCGCGCCTTGCCGAGTTCAACCAGTGTTGATATTTTCTGGTCCGCTTTGGTAACGGAGAGATAGAAGAGATTCAACCATCCAGATAGCTACTGGGTGTAGAACTGTAGATCACTACGCTCGCGGCTCTCACATCAAAGTTGTCGAGCTCCACGCCCCCTCTCTTGCGATCTCCATCTTTTCTCTTTATTGATCGATACGCTGCAAACCGTCTCGTGCGTTTCGACGACTAAATGAGAAATGAGGAAGCAAAATATAAATAAGTTGAGCGCACATTGACGATAAGCTTGACACGAAACGTTTGCCGTCCTCACACTTTATCTTGTGTTTGATTTTCTCAGAGCTTCTTTGATGATCGCTTCCACTTTCTCTCGCCGAGATGAGAAGTGAAAAGTGTTTTCATTTCTATTCATCCAACCGTCCATTTTTTTTTGGCAACTAGCCTCTTTCCAGCTCCCACGTGCTCTCTGTCTCTGCTTTCAGATGAAACATAAAAAATTCGTTCTTCCTCTTTCTACGCCCAAACTAGGCTGATTCGATTACATCCTCATGGCTACTAGAAAGATCATGGCCTTCTTATTTTTTCTCATTCTTGGTTTTCTTTATTCTTTTCTTTTATTCTTGGTAGTCAAATATGTAACTCGGCACAGCCTCAACAGAGTTTCCTTCCTTATCTTCATAACTAGGCAGTGGTAGAATCGATTCTCGTCAACATCGCTTCATCTAGTCGACCGTTTTGGTTCGCTTGTCGCTGTCATTAAACCCACACTTTAAGGATGTACTTGTCCGAGGACATTGTGTTATTTTGAATGGCGCGCTGATATCAAGCGCTGATTGCCTCACATACAGAGTTGATTTGCGAGAATCAATGCGAAGAGAAAAAAAGAAGTTATCCTCTCAAGAGAGGATTTCAAAGGACAAATTAATGTCGCATGTAGATTGGCAGAAGGGAGTGGGAGAAAGGGCTCTTGTATTTTATTTGGGCTTTGTCAAGAATAAGAGACGAGAGAGACTTGTCTCTTTGGGAATGAATTTCGTTCCGGATTTTGGCATAGTCCCATTATTGTGCAACCTCGACGAGACGAAAGCACTCGCGCTATTTGAATATGGCGTTAGTGCTCTCGTTGGAATCGGGCCCACCTTCTTTTCTCTTTTTCTTAGTTAAGTTTGGGTGAAATAAAAGATATCGTCAAGATTTCTCCTTGTTTCTCCTCTTTTGTCGCTTTCAGCAAGCTCTGGGCTATGCGCATCTCTGTCTTTAGTTGCAAAGAGAGAGGATATGCCTAACAGCTGGGCTATGGGAAATGAAATACACTAAAAGAGAGAAAAATGAAAGCAGGCGTTCGACAGAAGAAAAAGCCGTACGTGCGTAAAATCCCTACTTCAACCTCACGCGTTATGTATGTGCGTCTTGATCCCAGTATTTTTTTTTTTTTTTCCCTACATTTATTCTCGAGATGTGATGGTGTGCAGCTCTGTCTTTTTACTGCATTAAGAAGTGAAGCCAGGCAACCGGAAGCGAGGCCACGTCTTATCATCGTCACAAGACTGAGTTGTGTTTGTCTAGGTGTGACAAGTTTTGATGTATTTATTTCGTTTTGTCTTTGTTTTTTGTTTTTTATCATTATTTTTAATTTTTGTTTTCTTTGCTGGGGCCGGCGACAAACTAAAATCTACGCGAGTAAAACATGGAAAAAACTTCCAATCCAAAACATAAATCCCCCAACTTGCCGTTTAGAAATCTTCTAGTAAAAGGAGGATTGCGTTGGCGTTGTCATGTCGACATCAATGTAAAAGAAAAAGAAAAGAAAGACGAGTACGTAAAAAAAAATAAATAAATAAAAGAAAAAAATATAATTGCTTCTGAAAATAAAAATGTGTAGTACACAGAAGAGAAAAAATGGTTGGATGGAAGGGCAAAGAAAAGTATGAGGCAAATCCCGTGACGCGTATGGAATTCTCCTCTGAAAGTGGACATGCTGGGTGTGTATGTGTGTTGAGGCACTACGCCCCAAATGTTTCATATCTAGAAGAGGCGACAGTGGGTGAAGAGTAAAAAGAAAAACTCACTAGGCTGAAGGTGATTTGTTTTCTTCTGCCAGCATGTTTCCTCGTCTTTTCTTTATTTTTAGAGGTTTCTACTCTCTCCCTTTTTCTGCCATTTCTTTCTTTTTTCTTTTTTTCATTTTTAAGGCTCTAATATTGTGTTCTCCCAGGAAAAGAAAAGCCTGAATTTTTCTAATCAACTTGCCAACTTTGCTAGAAACCCAGCAGATTGCTGACGAGGAGAGAGAGGGGGGGGGGGGTTGGTGCTACTATTTTGTTGATTAAACTCTCAAACGAGCTAGTCGTTTGATTCTGCTCCGAGGTCCTTATATATATATACATGGGTGTATCTATATCTATACATATGTATATATATTACCTTTGAATCTCCAACCTTCCGGCTTCCTTGGACTTTTTGGGGTGTTCCATTTCCTTCTCTATTTCCTTCTCTCCTTCTATGGCAGTCCTGTGGTCGTTGTCCTGCATCCAATCATCTGACCAACGCTTTTTTTTTTCTTTTTGCTTTTTGTCTGTATCTTTTCACAGAACTTTTGAGTTGTCTCTTTCTTTCTGTGTCTTTGTCTCTTTTTCTTCCTTTTTTCTTTTTCTGTCTGCTATTGGAGTCGAGGGTTCGTGTTCGGCCATCATCGCCCACGATGATTGGCCGCCAGTTGGAAGTAGAGACCCCTCTCAGACCTCTACTGTCTTTTTGTGCCTGCTGGTCAGACACTTTCCATTCGTTGTGCTACCCATACGTAATAGCGGTGGCCTGACGCTTATACATAAAAGTGATATTGTCACGCAGGGAATCGTGATATCTGAAACGAAATGCTTAGATGGAGGTCAGCGGGATCCAAGTCCCCTGACAAACCTTTGCCTCCGCACCCAAACAAGATTTAGAGGAAGGAATTTTCAAAAAGATGAAAAGAAAAGAGAAAAAAACCGGAAGGACTGTGTGGGGTAGTGTTTCATCACATGCGATTCACATTGTAAAGAAGAAGAAGAAGAAAATCTGCGATTACTTTTCGACATCGCACCAAAAAAAGACGGGTGTGTCTTACATAAGAATAAATGGTCAAATAGATGTCTAGACGGATAAACACGTTGAAGTCAGTAGCGAGGTATTGTGTGGTGCGATCGATATTCGATAGCGTCGTCCAAAAGCGCAGGACTTCCCCCCCCCCCCCCAAAAAAAAAAAACAAGAGTGAAAGGCAGAAAATGGAAATCCTTTCTCTTTTCTTTTTTCTTTTCTTTTGATTTTTATCCCCAGTCACTTTTGATGTAGACACCGATTGAAAAGCGAATGGCTAGAGTAACAACTACAATATATTGTGTCCCTGTGCACACGCCAGTGATTCCTGTTCTTGTAGTGCTTTTGGAGAGTCATAACGTTGGTGAATTCTGTCCCCTAGCTTCAGCCATGACGAGGGGAAAAAAGCTGTTGCCAAGGAAGTTGATATCAGTGTGTGGGATGTTTGCCCGTCTCGCTCTCATCTTCTGAAACGTTGAAACTGAAGTGATTAAGAACACGAAATGATTTCGAGGATCGTGGTGGTTGTTGTTTTACTTCCTTGTTAGACTAGGCACGTCGCACTCGAGTTGGAAACGTTAGGTTCTTTTAAGCGATTCAATATTGATCTTTTCTGTTCGTTTACATCAGTTCCCGGCAAGGCATTACGCCACACGCCTCGCTAAGTTTGAACGAAATAACCTACAAGGAAGAATTCTTCATTATTCTTGACTAGATGCGGAATAGAATTGTTAGATAACAGCTTGCCAAAAAGAAATTCGTTCCCTTTTCATTCTTTCTTTCATATATATATATATATATATATATATTTTTCGGTTTTGTTGATTCCCCTTTATTATGATCACTTGAAAGGTTGTGACACAATGCTCGTGTATGGCGGTCTATCCTATCACAGTGTTCTCGCTGGTTCCTTCGTGCGTGCACAGTGCATGGGTTGACGTCGCATCCAGCCAGCCGTGTTTCTTATTCTTCTTCCCTGCCTTTGCCTTCTTCGTTTTCTCTCTGCCGTTCGTCTTTGCATAGATAATGTTTGTGTGTGTTCGATCTTGATAATTGGTCGACCCCTTACGAATTTCGTGACATTTTTGTCAGCAATGAGGGATGAACGTACAACGTTGCAAACAAATCAATACCTCAAGGAGTAACCCGATTTCCTTTAAAAAAAAAACAAATTCGCACATCCTGGTGAACAATCAAGTAGCGATGAAACCGTACGCGTTAGAGTAGAAAAATGGATCTAATCGGTTCGATAACGACAACCAGAGAAACACTGGGTGAAAACGTCAAATTATTTACCAAAGGACGTCGAGCGGAAGGTTTTGAATAACGATCACCAAAGCAACATCCTAATACTGCTTTGCCCCTCCTTCCCTGTTCTGTTTCACGTTGGTTTGATTCTCATGGAAGCTCATATTTCCTCGTATAGAGAATGTATGTATCGCATGAGAGAGTCGAGTCTCAACGGACAGAATACAACTGTTGCAACGAGAGAACGGGAAAAAGCGAAACCTAGTCGTAAGCAATCTAGGTCTAGCGGGAGTCAAAGTTGGAATAGCAAAGTTGGAACGGATGGATGTGAGGTCGACATACCGCTCCTTTCTTTTCTTTCTCTACTTTTTTTTTCTCCTTTTAATCAGACTCGCTCTATCTATCGTCTCAATGCCCAACTTACTATAATCGCATTCTGACGACTCTTTGTCCAGCCAATTTGCCCTATTCCATTTTCTCAGTCTATATATGTATATATACGTATATATTTGTTATTCTTCTTCTTCCTTTTCCTCTTCTCCTTGTCTTGTTTAGTATACAGTCGAGTAACTTGAGTCGACGTCTACCTCTCATGTTTTATGGAAGTCTCCATTTGTAATGCATCATCCTTTGCCTTTATGAAAGTCGACAAACGAACGAGTCGGCGTTCTTCTCTTTCAACTTTGGCTGAACAAGAAGTTGTCCAAAGAGTCTACTTGTCACCATTGTTGCCATGACTTGTTATCAAGATGATGGACGATCCTATCGAGACTTAATCTTAACTACAGTGTCGTTTAATTCTATTAATAGGCTTTGCTTCAAGCTCACGATGTCATTGGCTATGAATTCTATGGCGATGATTCCGAAGGAGCCCGAGTGACACCACCGCCTCTGCTGCCCCCCGTTTACCTAAGTCATTCATCCATCGCTGGGTCAACATCGATGGGCGGCTTGTATGGCACCCACGCACTGGACGGACTTACCAGACCAGACAGCAGTTTGGGTGGTGTAACTGGAGGAGCTGCCAATGGAGATGTTCAACCTTTAGAGCACGTTACACGCGTCCGCTTGGTCCAGTTCCAGAAGAATACAGACGAGCCGATGGTACGTACAGTAGGGACACGAAAGAAACTGCAGCAAACACGCTGCTGAATTACTGTGCGTCTCTAAAAGTCTAGCGTGTGCCATGCCATCCATATATATTTATTTAAACATTTGTTGTGGATCGATAACTGCGGACGCCCCCTTCTTGTTGTGCACAGCGGTCATCACTTGGCCTGCTACATCGTTGTTAACATTGACGCCGATCGATGGATGGCGGAGAGAGAGAGAGAGAGAGAGTGTGTGTCTTTTTTTTTTTGTATCTTCAAGCACCATATTGAAGAAGTGGTATTGGTATTCTTCCTCTAGGGCATTACGCTGAAGGTTACAGAAGATGGACGCTGCATTGTGGCGCGCATCATGCATGGAGGCATGATTCACCGGCAGGCGACTCTTCACGTCGGCGACGAGATTCGCGAGATAAACAGCATGCCCGTAGCCAACAAGAGCGTCGACGCTCTTCAAAAAATACTGGTATTTCATCGTTTTTCAATTTCCCTTTTCTTTTTCTTGTTGAGGAATGCGATAAACGAGGCCGGAGGAGGGTGGTGGGAGTAGAGTACAGTAGAATCTAGGCAATGAAAATAATATGTCTAAAAAAAAAAAAAAAAAAGAAGATTAGAACTGAATTGCTAGTCGATGAACGTTCGCTCCGTTCTCGCTCCGGTTAATCTTTGAAAGATTCCTTTAGGAAGGGATGTGGTTGAAGGGGGAGGGAGATCCACAGGGAATCAAGAAACGAAGACGGACAATCACTAATCAGCTTGGGCCTGGAATCGGATGAGTAATTATATGTTACAGCATTTATTCAATACTGCTGCATCTCTATTTATATGTATATACATGTACATATATGCGTCTGTAGCTAGATTTTAATCTGTGGCCTGGAATTAGTTGTACAGACGGACTTGCACGGCTGCTGCCTCTCGCTGTAGCCGAGTGGTCATTTGTTTTTTGTTTTGTTTTTTGTTTTTTTGTGAATGTAGCGAAAGGATTTCTATTTTTTGTCAAAGAGAGAAAAGTTGGCCCCGTTGTAGCTGATAGCTAGCTGTAATTGCTTTCTCGCCTGGAATACTAAGGCCGTTATAATAGCGCGTTGAGAGTAGTTGCAGTGGTGATGGTGGCGGCAGTAATCATAACAGTGTAATACTATTAGTAGTTTTGTCTGGCGTCAGCTGTGGATCCACGTCTCTCGCCGGTGCTTTAGACACGGTGACGTCACATACGGACCTCGGTCGTAGTCGTCTATATTCAGTCTCTAAAAAGTCGTGCAGTAGCGAGCGCTAAGTAACGAAACGAGACTTTCACGATCACCAGGGCGAATGCCGTGAACCCGGGCCGAGAAATCCGCTCCAAAGGGAATAACAAGAATTGGTTTGGTGGGGGAGTGTGCCAGAGTGGTTGCGCAATACTACGTTGAAGACCGGTTGTGGATAGAGAAAATAAATGAGGCTCTAAACGAATTGCCTAAAATTTGATGGAAAAAAAGGAAATGAAGTTTACAGCAATACGTAGGAAGAAAAGAATCTTTATTTTTTTTTTTTTGGGGGGGGGGGGGTAAAGGGGAGTGTCAGCTGTCGTGGGATAGATTGAGGTCGACGAAGAGCGCACGCGTAAGTGTCTTTAGAGTCGAGAAAGGCAAAGATGAGGTTTTGCGGGAAAGGTTAGGTTAGAGCATTTCAAGATCAATGCGTTTCTGTCGGCACGCAAATCAAAATATACTCGGCCGACCTAGAGATAATAAGATTGCTTTACTTCGAGAGCCACAACAATTGTTACTGATGTGGATTGTGTTGTGAAGGGGATCCTCCATTCGCCCCCCTCCTCTAACAATGAAGGAAAGAACCCCCCCAAAAAAGGACGTAAGCTTTCGCCGTGCTTTTTGTTTTCTCTACGCGTTGTCACGACTTTTATTTTATTTTGAAATTGTTTTTATTCTCAAGGGTTTAGTAGACGTCGTCCGATGGTTAAAAACAAATTAAAACGTAATGGGAGAGAATAGCAGAGTAAAGAGCTTTTTGGGCGTGTTAGAGTTTTTTCTACCGAGACCTCCGCCTACTACCCCCTCTTTCCCCCTACCGTATTAGAGTAGAGTTAGTTATACACCGTGGCTGGCGTGAGGTAACTTCACTTTGTTCAGCTTTTGTGTTCCCTAACTCTCGCCAATTCCTTCGTGAATTTGAAAGCGGAAAACGATGTGGGTGGAAAGTATTTCGATGAGCAAATGAGAACCGATGAAGTTCACGCCTAGTCTACCATGTAAGAGGAAATTTTGAATAAAGCGGGTGACGCCGGAAGAGGAGGAACGTTGGTTAAAAAATAATAAGGAATAGCTATGGGATAAGAAGAAGAAGAAGAAGAAGAGAAAATAGTTATGTAGGGAAAGAAAAGACTATGTAAACTCAACGGTGGGATTGGGCGGAAGAGTAGAATAAAAAAAAGGAGAAAAAAAACCGGAGCGAGTCGGATGGAGGAGCAAAATAGAAGGGAGAGAGAAAGAGAGAGAGAGTATTGATTTCAGGATTCCCTTCTCTCTCATGTTGCGTGTTTCCTGCAGCGAGAAGCCCGTGGATCGGTCACCTTCAAGATTGTGCCGTCGTACCGGAGCGCCCCGCCGCCTTGTGAGGTACGACAACATCCATCTCGATTCATCCATACTTACGCTCGTCCTTCTGATCTCTATCCTTTCCTCAAACACATTCACTCCTTACCCTCCTCCAATTCTAACGTCGACCAAACGACTGACTGACTGACTGACAGATATATTATTTCCTCTCCTCTTTTCAAAATTCTTTTTCCTTTGGTCACTCTTTGAAATGAGACAGTCGATGAGAGTAGGTAGTCTCTCTATGCACCTCTCGCTCTCTTTTGTGAATTTCCAACGCCATTTCTAAGGCGAAGAGAGAAATTATTTCATGTGATATTTGAGAATGTTATTGTGCCTTTTAGTTGAAAAGGGGAAGAGAAAAAGACACAATGAATTCTGGTTCATCTTTCTTTGTGATATCCAATTATGCATGGGCAAGTTTCGATTGTCTTACAAAATGGACCAGAGTCGAAACTTTTTTTCAAATAAAAATGCCCGTATGGAAACATCAAATATATGATGATGAAACTTTCTTTTTTCCATCCACTTTTATTTCCGACGATCGATCGGAAATAAAAGATAGATATAAAATGTACTTGATTTCCAAGGAAAATGTCACAAAGAAACACTTTGGTTCTATTGCCTATCTGTCTAGATTGAAAAAATATTTTATTTACGGTATCTGTGAACGGCAATATTATTGATGTTTCATTTTTTGGCCGGTCTCTTTTCTGTGTGTGCGTGTCCCTTTGGTCTTTCTTTCTCTCTATCTTTCGCATTTCGTTACATTTCCCGCTTCCCAAACAACAGTTATTCAGGATTAATCCACAGCCGGTTCTTGTAAGTACTGTCTCTTGATAATCGATCAGTCTTCTATTTTTGTTTAACAAGTCAAGTTATGCGGGGCTGTTATTGTTTCATTCCCTTTTTTTTTCATTATTGTTTTTACTTGTAATTATTTTTTGTTTGGACCGGGAGAGTAAATACTTCAAACTTTTTTTTATTTATTTCTGCTGTGTTGCTCCCCATTTTTACTTTAAACATAAATGAAAATTCTTCTTCATTTTATATTTGCCAAATCGTCTCCTCTATGGAGCTGAAAGTTATTGGGTTTGATTCGTTTTTTTTTTTATTATTATTTACTTTTGTCACTACCACTATACACACACTCTCTCTGTCATTTCCACTACTTTGCACACAAGGAAAGAAAAACGAGTCATTACTACAGAGCCGACTTTCCACTCCTCTCTCTTTCTCTCCCCCGTAATTGATGCACGGTCTGTTTTGGTACTCTCGAATAAATAAAAACAAACCAAACAGAAAGGAGATGAGGAAAAAGGAATCTGTCGAAGATGTAGTCGTTGGACTACCACTTGATTTGGTTCTCGTGCATCCTTTTCTTTTTCCTCGGACTTCTTTTCGCCCCCTTTTTCTCCACCTTTCTGTTTGATGTAGCAATTTGATTGACTGCATGCGATTATCGACGTCTCTCTGCCTCTTATTTGTTGTTTTGCTTTTTCATTTTAAAGTAAAATAAATCTACTACTACGCATATATTTTTACGTTCCTCTTATTTGTTTGAACCAGCCAAGATCTACTTCTTTTTTAAAATTTCAAGTTTCTTTCATTTATTTTTATTTTTTCTCCTACGCTGGCTGCATATCTACTTCTTTTATTTATTTATTTTTTTAAATTTCAAGATTTTCTTTTTATTCTTTTCCACTGTTAGCTTTGGAATGTTCAATAAACTAGCCGTGTGACGGCGTTTCATCATTTTGTTTGTAACGCGGGTCTCGTTCTTTCTTTATTTGTTCCACAACGGCTCTATTTCCGAAACAACATAGATCTACGTCCGAGCCCAATTCGATTACGACCCGTTGGGAGACGACACTATCCCCTGTGCTCAAGCTGGCATTGCTTTCAAGACGGGCGACATCTTGCAGGTTCGTACGATATACGTTTTTGAATGACGGAAGGAAACATCAACGTACAATTGAATCATTTCCATTCATTCCGTTTGCCTAAATTATCTATCTCAACTCTCGCATTCAATATTCATGGCCTTTCTCGTTGTCTTCGTCCTCGAACAATGCAGATTATTAGCAAGGACGACAACCGATGGTGGCAGGCCAGAAAGGACGGTGCCGGAGACTTGGCACCCGCCGGATTGGTTCCTTCTCCCGAACTACAAGAATGGCGGATCGCCTGTTCGACGGTGGAGAAGAGCAAACGAGAACAAGGTAAAAAAGGAAAACAATTACCTACTTGAGTAAGACTTGCAGAGTGGAGGCAAACGTATTAACTGTAGTCGTCAAACTTGTTGCCCACGCTTCCGTCCTCGAAACTTTCTATATCTTAAAAATGCAAGGACTCGGACGGCATTGCTTTTTAACTTTCGTTGTGTAAGTCTGTTAAGCTCTATGGAGGTTTCTTTTTTAAAAGAACGAATCAATGACGCAGTCGTGCGCGTCCAGCTTCTCTAAGCAAAGTTTGAGTATTAGTAGTGGCTCACACAGCACGCTCCAAATACAATTTCCTGGACTGGCCTCTCTCTCTCTCTCTTTTGTTTTATTGGCTTCTTCTACCTCTCTCTTGTCTCGACTCTCGAGTCAGACGCTCTCTGCGTGTCTTTAATACAAATGCAGACTCCCGACTGTTCGTCCAATATTGTTTGGATTTACTTGTCAATATGACTCCTTGTTGTTAAGATGAGCCAGATGGCGTATTGAGCCTTTACTATGTATACGTTGTGTGTTGGGTACTGATCAAACATGGACCCTCACTCCGGCTCTTTATTATTTCCTATTGCAGTCAACTGCTCGTTTTTCCCTAAGAAGAAGAAACAGTACAAGGACAAGTATATGGCCAAACACAATACAGTCTTTGATCAAATGGACGTCGTGACATATGAGGAAGTCGTCAAGTTGCAATGTATGTATCAACTCGTCAGTCTCTATGAACACGACCAATGAAAACGTCGAATGTCTAGTCAATGTAACCTTCGTCTTTTCTTTCAGCGTATCATCGAAGAACGCTCGTCTTGTTGGGTGCTCACGGTGTAGGTAGGCGGCATATCAAGAACACGATGATAGCCAATCATGCCGAGAATTATGCTTACCCGATACCTCGTAAGTGTTGTCGTGTAATCACGATCCTTCTTTTCCGTTCGAATGTCTTGATTTCATTTTTTGTTTCTTGTTTTTTCAATCCAGATACGACGAGACTACCACGAAAAGAAGAGGAAAATGGGAAAAATTATTTTTTCGTCTCGCATGACGAGATGATGGCTGACATTGCTGCCAACGAATACTTGGAATATGGTAAGACTAAAAAGGACAATTCGTCCAATTGAGTTGACTTTAGTTGAGTTATCCGCTTTCTTAGGAACCCACGAAGACGCCATGTATGGTACAAAATTGGAAACGATACGAAGGATACACGCTGACGGCAAAGTGGCTATCTTGGACGTTGAACCTCAAGCTCTCAAAGTGCTGCGCACTGCCGAGTATTCGCCGTTTGTCGTGTTTATAGCCGCACCATCCGTTCAAAATATCAATGACGTAAGAATGTTTCACTTTTCGTCTGTGTCATTTGTAATTCTGTATCCTTTGCAACTTGTTGGATTGTGTGTCTGATTTATCATTTCGAATTCGCAGTACGACGGAAGTCTGGAGCGATTGATCAAAGAATCTGCACTTTTGAAATCTTCGTACGGACACTATTTTGATTTGACCATCGTGAACAACGACATTGAAGAAACCATAAGAGTTCTGGAGCAGACCATGGAGACGTTGCCGAGCAGTGCGCAGTGGATACCTGTATCCTGGATTTACTAATGTACAGATGTAATCTAGCAACTTTATTCTCTTCTCCTCCATATCTTCATTTCGTTTCGGTTTTGTCTTCTCTCCTCTTATAGAATCACTATTGATCCTTCTTCTTCTTCTTCTAGATCTTGAGCGTTATATTTTAAAAGATGATCGGCAGCTCAAAATGAAGGAAACCGGGATACAAGAGAGGATTTATTTTAATCTTTTTTGAGAGTTAAGTCTGCTGGCGGGCAATTGCGCTAGGAGGAGAGAAAGTAGAAGGAAATGTACTTGATGATTTTTTTTTTTTTTTTTTTTCGCCTGCTCACTGAGGAACAAAGCGGCGAAAAGTTGCAAGAGTTTTTTTCCTGTTTTGTTTAGAAGACGGAAAGAAAGGAAGGACAAATTTTTTATCTTATCTTGGTCTTCTAAGTTTTTTCTTCTGCTTAAAAAAGATACCATACCATGGCAATTCAAAACTTTTTAGAACAAGTTTCTGGCGACCGGCTGTAGCGATTACGTTGACACTCTTTCTCCCCTCCCGACCATTTACACAATCTCTAGCCGGTGCAGCTCATTGATTCCCATTTGCTGGTTACAACTTCCCCCCTCACAACCAAATCATCCCAAATCAATTCGCTTTGTGACTCCCTTTTCGCTTCGATCGGTCTGTGGGCCCCTTCTCTCAAATCCTTCAAATCTGATGCGCGTTAGAAATTTCTTCCATGTGTAAGTAATTGTTTGGGTTAAAGATTGACTGCCATGCGATGTACTGGTCGATTGACACCTTCATTTCCCTCGAAACGGAAACTTGGCATCTTCCAGCAGCGGGAGTCACGAAGACGACGATAACAAATGACAAAATATAAGACGGGTCGTTTTGATAGAATCACAAATCTGTGACGTTTTTTCAATCACAGGATTTCATTTTTGTAGCTAGGAGCTGATATCAGATAGAAAAGACACTGTTAATGTTTCTGTTATTCTTTCATTAACCCTCCTGTCCCTCTGTCTTCCTTCTTGAATCGCGTTCCCACTTCTTTGATGCAACCATGTTGTGGATGTGACACGCACATAGTTCAGTTTTCCTTATGCGCGGTTCATTTCCGCCAACCTCGGAATCTTTCACCGGAATCTGAAGTATCTGAGCAATATGATCGAAATTGGTTGGATCTGCCAGACGAGACAGCAGCTAAATTATTATTGAAGGTGTTGCCAACATCTTTCACCTTTCCATCCTATACCCCTATCATATTTTTTGTTTTCGTTTCTTTCATTCAATCTCGTGCACGAAAAATTCAAATGTCATTTTTCAATGTTGAATCAATAGGATCTATCTTTATAGTTTTCAAGAGAATGAGAGACAGACATTGTGTCAACATTGCGCATGTCTCAGTTCCCCGAAAATCCCGGTTTCCCCTGCCCCATGTTCCCTCTATTGCCAAAAGTAAGAAGAAGACACATGAAAAAGCTGTTTTTATGAATGTTCGTACGACATTTTAAATGATGCATTTGTTGTAATCAAATCAATTTGTTGAGAAATTGGATGGTAAAGGGAATGGAAGTTGAAGGATTATTCTTTAAGTGTGAGTTGGAAAATATGTTTCTGTATGCATAATTTGCAACAAATGATATGTTCAGAATTCTTTATCTGAGTTAACTGCTGGTGTTTACAAAAAAACTTCTTCTTCCCATTCCTTTGCTGCCCTTACCCAATATCATCACTTTTCATCACTTGCTCTACACAAGTTGCAATCCATTAAAAAGGACAACGCCGTCAAGGTTGATTTTGATTTGTCATTCCGTGGCGGCCACATCATTGTTGAATTCTCTTTTTTTTTTCTTTACTTTTTTTTGAATGTATGACATGATTGCGAAGTTATTACAAGATAACAACAAAAAACTTTTAATTTGTTAAAAATATTGGCTGTCGATTTAAACGAAGATTAGCACTTTTGAGGTCTATTGCGTTTTCTTGCATTTATTTTTTTATTATGCAATGTTGATTCATTAACCAATAGTCAATAAGGAAATTAAGTCCAAGTTGATGCATTTGATTTCATTTTTTAGTTGGTGTGTTTAACTGTGGGCCAGAGTTTAGCGACACTAGTTTCTTGCAAATACTAGCGTAAGATTATAATTTTTTACCTTTGCCCCTTTTCAGTTTTCTCCTTACTTCAAAGAACTCGTGTTCTTCATTTAAGCGTTTTTGCGCTGAGACTTGTCAATGTTCAATTCATTTTTTATTTTAAAATCAACTATTTGATCAAGTTAATATTATAAAATTATTTGGGAGTTGAGATTTTTTAAAATATGCAAACGTGTCACAATTCAAAACAAAAAAATTGTGTTTCAATGTTCGAAGTTGAATTTCGGTTGATAGGTGGCGTTGGTGCAGCTATTTTCCTCGTTTTCGAATATCTCATTCATTTTTAAACTGTGACTGGTGCCGAGATTACCCCGTTGGTGCTGTGAGCTGGTGAATCGATTGATGACATTAACTTTGATGATTTTGAAAGCAATAACCATTGACGAGGACGCTGATGGTGCGTGATAAGTCTGCTAGACCGTCGTTCACCGTCAACTGGTAAGTGACGCCATTAAACTAATCTATTTTCATGTGAGGCAGTTCAGCAGTTAGTCGAGAGCACGTGCTCGCGAGTCAATGTTTTGTTGTTGGTTGTTTTGAAGAGGCATATGGCCTTCCCTGTGCTTGCCCTTCATTAACAAGGCTAATCACCTTCTGTTAAAATGAAGGAGAAGAAAAGAAATACGAGACTTAACCGTTGTTGATGCCTCGTGTGAAAAGAAAAGAGTAGTGAAGATTGGTCGTCTCTAGGGATATGGGGTCCCTAGATCTTTTATTTTCTCGCCAGTGGATTCATCAGTTAGCTCCAGACATATTGTTCGACTTCTTGAAATGTCATGTTACACACATTTTTTTATTTCTGAGAATCTTATCGATCAGTTTTCAATCGAAATCATTTGAATTGTGATGATTGCCTTCCTTTGTTTGGCGATCTTAGCTTACATGTTCGATCGAACTTTGTCGATAGTTTTCTGCAGATCTGCAGAGTTGTAAATCTCTAACGCTCTTGTCAAATCATGTCAGAAAATGTTGATATTCAACAATCTGCATTGGTTTCCTTCAAACTGACCTTTACGAATTCTGATGGAATAATAATCATGTGAATCTAAGCTAAGCCCTGTCTATAATGTCTAGTCAAGAGAAATCGACAACAATGGGCAACACATTTGTCATGAATGCCAACCATTCATTGTTGAACTCTCAATTCAATCGAGATGTGTTTGATGCAACGAGTGTGCACACTCGTTGCATAGGCTAGATATACATGTATAGGCGTAGGGTTCATCGAGATGAGATTGTGCTCTAAAAAAAGAAAAGTAAAAGTATGAAAGAAATAGAAAAGAGAGTCAATTGATTTCCCTTTCAAGTTGTCGGGTTCATTGCCGTTCAATTCCGCTTTTTGATTGTTTTCAATATAAACATATAGTGAGGGTGGGTGGGGAGTGCAGCCTGTTAGACAGAGAGGGACACGGACACATATAGTTGTCTTTCGGCTGTCACTATACAGAGAGAGAGAGAGGGGGGTTGCGTCAGGACTCGCTCGAGAGAGTGGAACCTTGACATGGGAAAGTCGGAGAGCCAAGAGAGAACTCACTATATTGCCTTCCCAATGGGGAATTTTTCATTCGATTGTTTGCTGGACCGTGCGGTCACACGGGGGAACGGACTCCTTGGGTGGCAGTGGCGTCCGTTCTATTGCGCCCGGACACTCGAGGAACCGTTGGGTGTGTCGTGTGTTGTGTCTTGCCCAGGATCTATAAATGATGCCCGACGTCATTGAGTGGGAGAGAAAATCAGACAGGCCGTCGTTCTTCTTTTCAATTCTCTTCCTTTGGCGTATAGTAAGTAGAAAGTCGCCCGGAAATTCATACAGAAGCCATCGCGAGTGATTTTTCGAATGGCTTTGATATTTTTTCGCATGACAGGATGGAAAAGGGAAATAAAAATCAGAGGGGAGAAAGAGGAGAATCAGTCGATGATGGATCCATCAAAATACGCACAAGGAAAAGCTCTTGGTAGTTAGATCTGGCGGCTCTCTGTTGTTTAGTGTGCCATCGTCCGCCTGACAGCTCCACGGTGATGCTTTTGTGTCATTGTTTCTTTTCATTCCAAGCTTTCCGTTGCTGTGGCTCGCCTTAACACTAGAAAAAAAAGAGGCCGCATTTCGTTTCTAAGCTCCAAAATGACTTCTTATTTTTCTTTTTTCTTTCCTTCTTTATTGACAAAATCTCTGCTATCCGGTCGTTTATTCTCTTTGCCTTTTTCAAAGCCATTATTATGAGCGAAAGAGATTCGTTCGTGTAGAGTTGGATCTACACGTAGGTAATATAGTATTTCGATAGTATTTACTTTAACGACTTTGGTAGTTTCACTGTTTCAATGTTTCACGCTCCGGTGGGCCATCGCGTTTGATTACCTCATCACAATCCTCGAGCGTACAAGGAGCAAAAGATCACGTACTTCTAGATTCGTTTTTCCGTTTTTCATTTCAAGTCATTCCAGTAATGACCGACCAAAAAAGCCCAGCATGTTGAAATAACACGAAAACCAGAACCGTATCGCCTCGTCATTCGAATTTTGAAACCCGCCTTTTTTTTAAGACTCTTATTTATGCTTTTGTTTCTTGAAATATTTGAAAAATGAATTTTTTTTATTTTTTTTAATTTCTTAACGGGGGAAAAACGAGCGCGACTGTTGCCAGTTTCTACGCTGCTGTGTGGATATTATTTCACATCCGGTCGAAATTGTGTACGACTCTCATCTGCGTGTGTATGTGGTAGCGTGAATAATCGTGTTTCATCCTCGTATTCCACGCCAACAACAATAAGAGAAACGCAGTAAACCATCGGGAGTTCTCCAACGGAGAAGCAGAGCGAGGAAAGTGAGGGGGAAAAGCACAGCAAGAAATTTTTCTTCCCCTACAATATCCTTCTTTTTTGTTGTTGTTGGGTGCTGTGGAAATTTAACGAGCTCGTTTGCACGCCGTGGTGTCGGTCGTTTTGATTTTGATTTCCGTCAAGATTTTCTTCTTCTCCTTTTTTTACTCCCCCCAAAACTGCAGTGAACAGCCATTTCTATTGCACATTGCATGATGCAATAGAAATTATTGCCGAACGATTCACGCGTTCACGTCGATTGTCGCCGACTTCCTCCTTGGTGGTGTGTGGAATGTGTGTGTTGCCAAGTTTTTATTTCACATCTTGTTCTTATATATTCCTCACAACTTTTACGTTTATCGCTTTTGTTGTTGCTTTTTGCCGTCCCCCCTCTTCTTCTTCTCCTTATCAGCGTGACCGTAAAAGAAAAAGAAAAAGATTGATCAAGTTTCGGTCCAAATGGGAGGGCACGCTGCTGCAACGCGCACGGCAGCAACAGCAAAAAGACGAAGGGAAAATAGAAACAATAAAGCCAACAAAATAAAAAATATATATACAGAAAAGTGCTTGTTTTTTTTTTTCTTTCTTCTTCTCACTGCGTGACTCGTCCCTTTTTTGAAGATATCTACCACTACTACGACTACTACTTTTTTTTTTTATCCAGTGCCTCTTTCTCTCTATCTATATGTACTCCACCACTGTTTTTTAGTGGAGAATCAAAAACACAAACAAGATTCTTGTATGTGTACATCGAGAAAACATGGCCGGATGATGAAGAGAGACGTGAGAACGAGGGAAAAGATGAAATAAAATCAAATGGGGGAAGGAAATAACAACAGAGGCATTCAACAACAACAACAACATAAAATAAAATAAAAGAAAGAAAGATAGAAAAGAGATAGCTAGAACAAACTTGGGGGTTGTTTTCGTTGCTAGCACAGCAGACGAAAGAGAGTCGTGAGAGTCGTGAAATCGTCTTGCGCCACCGGCATGTTATTCTGATGTGTTTTCTTATTTCCTTTTTCTCCCCTTATACCATCAAGCGTTGCCATCCGCCAGCTGCCTGTATATGAACCTGTCAAAGTTGTCGGAAGCCGCGCTAGATTTTTTTAACTTTTTCCGGGGTGAGTTCTTAGTTTTTGTTGTTGTTGTTGTTGTTTTTCTGAAGTTGACGTGATGATTCCAGGCAATGCGGAGTCTTTCTCTCGCACCGGGTCACGACACACACAGCACACACAGATCTTGTGATTTCATTTCTTTCTATTTATAATTTCAATCCAGAAGTAATGCAAGTTGATTTCTGCCGCGCTTATTGTCTGTCTTCCATAAGAGAAACCCTGAAAAAAAATGTATTTAAAAAAAAATACTTTAAGGGAGAAAACAAAAATGTTTTCCTTGGCAAATCGATATAGGCTGGGCCGTGGCCACCATCACCACCTGAAGGGTTTCGTGTCTCTCGTCTGTGTGGGACGGAATCGAAAAGGAAGAAGAGAGAAATGCAAAACAAAAGAGAAATGATGGATCGATCGATTGGTCGACCTCGCGCTGAAAGAAGAATAAATCACACAGCACATTGGAAATCATCTGCGGTTTTTTGGGGACTGGCGACTTTTGGTTGAGAGGGAGGTTGAAAAGAAAAGATTTGAGGCTTTCAGAATTTTTCACGCACAAAACTCGTCTCTGTCGTCGGCATCGATTCATCAATGAAAATCCCCAGCACCAAAATTGTTTTTCTTTTCACGGTGAAAAAAAAAAATGTTCTTATCCGCCCCCGAACACCGAATGCCGCCAGCCACATCCTCTTTTCAAATATTTGTGTTATTATACTATATTGGCTGAAAAGATAAAATGGAAAAAAATATATCCAACCATGTTATGTACTATATTATGGAAAATGTTCAGCGAGATGGGCGTGGAGGCGTCGAACGGGATAAAAGGAACTTTTTGGCGGATATTGCGTAGAAATGATGGGGAGGGGGGCTTTCTCTCATCGTCATTGAGAAAAACTTTGATGTGTGTGCCTCTTTTGTGTTATTTGATAGACACACACACACAGAAAAGTTATCATCTAAATAGTGTCAAGAGTATGTGGACCTCGCGTGAGCTGGGCGGTTTCTCTCTTTTCATTTCCCAACCACCACTGTTGTGGAGGACGGTTAGGAATTCCATCGAGCACAAGCGACGCACGAGAAAGAAAAAGAGACAATGAGAGGCTTTTCATCTCGATCGAAAACAAAAGAATTCGTTTTTCTCCATTTTCAAACGGCTCCTTATCGACGTCTTCGCATCTGCCCGAGCTCCTTTTTCCTCCTTCTTTTTACATTCGTAGAATAAGTGAATTCTTTTTTATTTATTTTTCTCAAATTCTGGATATATGGAATGCCGAGCGCCAAAAGAAGAAGAAGGGAACTTGTTGTCTGACGGGCTGCCCAGCGAGCAGGTGGTGTGAACCATCGGAAATCGAAACTCGGCCGATGACGCCATTGCGAGAGAAACTTAAAAAATAGAAAATAAATAATACTTGGTGATGGATGGGGAAAGTTTACCTTTCTTACGAGGGAAAGAATCACCTTGCACGCACTCCATGAAGACTCGTTATTATTATATATTTGGATCGGCTAGCAGTGCCGACTGGTGCTGCCCTTATCAACAAATCGGGGGGAGCTGCTAAGATAAACAAACAAAAAAACAACAACACAAGGAGAGTAGAAAGGGTAAGGAGGTCGAGGGGTGAGTGACGTCTATTGAACCGGTTTTCTCGATCGTTGCGTGATGATGACGACGGTTTCGTCAAAAATCATAATGCCACGTCGTATGTGTTCGTTTCTTTTTTATAGGCCCCATACACACGTGGAAAATATAGCGTGTGCCCTTTGCTCCTCTCATCCAACCAACTTCTCTCTCTCCCTCCCGTCTCTCCTGACGTGCTTTGCCCTATTGAAACTTAAGAGAACCTCCAGTTAGGGGACCACGCCAGCCAGCCACACCCACATCCAAGTTAGCGGATGGATGGATGGATGAAGGGGGAGAGAAAATCGACTGGATGAAATCGAATTTCTGTCTAGCGCGTTTCTACACAATCTGCCGGTTGCTGAGCTCTTTTGTTTTCGATTAGGTTGATGGTGGTGGTGGCCGTGGTTCTGTTGCCGTTGTTGTTTTTGGGTTATGTCTCTGTGCGTCTCTTGCTTTTGCGGATGATTCACGCAGATTCCCTGGCGCTTTGCTCTACTTATATCGATAAAGTTGGATTGCCTTTCTCCATGACTGGATCGCGTCGTTTCCGCTCAACCGACTTCCTCCTCTTCATCCGCCCAGCTTCTTCTTCCTTCTGCTTATGATCCTCCTCCACTAGCGACTCTGTATACGTTAGAAACCAGGAGGAAAGATGATTCTTCGATTGACGCTCTTCATCACATCATATATATAGAGAGAGAGAGAGGGTGTAGAGATAGAATAGGGGGGATGGTGAAAAGCGGATGAAGCGTTGCTGGAGTGGAAATATTATATCAAACATCACCCCCTCTCTCTCTCTAGTCTCTCACGACTGTTATTGAACGCCACGTAAAGCCTAACACGCTTCTGTTCCTCCTGTCCTGCCAATGATTGTTTCACATAACTTGGCCGACATTTTTGTTCCCACACACTGTTACAGCACACATGGAGAAATCGGAAGAAGAAGGGGAGGAAAGGAGAGAAAAAAAATTTTTTTTTGGCGATGTGTAGGGGAGATGCTCTTCATGTATATGATATACGTATAGGAAAAGATTTTTATAGTATATTATTATTCGTCTAACGACAATAGCGTCGTCGGATGCATTGAAATATTGATGCGGCAATGAATCCCAGTGGCTCGTGCGCCCACTCGGGCGAGTTGGCGCCGCTTTTCCTCATCTCTTGTGCCCGAGTGTTATGTTGGCGACGGATTAATGGATGCTTGAGCGATTCATTCACACAATATATATAGGCCTATGCACACACAATAGGATGGATGGATGGATGATTCACACACACCGTCGGATTATATAAGATTCACTTTAGAGGTTTTTGACTTTTGCATCGGGAACTTCTCCTTTCCCCCCTGTCCTGTCTACTCTCTGGGTACTAGCGCCCCCTTTTTGCACCCGTCCGTTTGCCTATTGTTGAATTGTTTTGTATTATTTATAAAGGACGCGGGCACAACACGCGGGGAAGAGCACTCTAGAGGGACAAGGAGTAGATAGAAAAGAAGGGAGAGACTCGGAAGGAAGGAAATCGTAGCGTTGGATAGCGCGTTGAATCCGGCGGAAAAGAGCGCTTGCGCGTGCGAAAAAAAAGAAAAAGAGAGAGAGAGGAAATTCAGTGGACGACGTTATACACCACCGTCGACATCCGTCGACTGACTGACAGTGCGCACAAGCCGAGAGTTCACGTCGGTCACCAAATCAACGATCCGGCTCAGTCGATTAAAGTCCACTGTCTGATCGCAACGTTCTTCTTCTATTTTCTCTCACTGTCCAACTGTTGTCTTATTTTGACTTATTCTTGTGTGTTTGTCGGTGGCCAATCGTTTTTCTCCGCTAGTGTTTTCTAGTCTCCAGTTTAAACGCCACCTGCGAAACAAGAATTTGACCGCGGAAATACGAAAACTATATTCATTTACATTTTGGAAATCTTTTGTGAGCGTTTGTGTGAGTGTTGAAATAACGCATTGATGTGATGAAAAACGGCAGGATTTTTGCGGATATCCATCCGATTTAGGGTGGAAGAAATTTGGATTTTTTCTATTTCTTCTGTCCTTTTGTTTGTTGTTTGTTTTCCAGCGAACCAAGTTGTTGGAAGAAAAAGTTGTTGATTTCTCCTTGCGGCGGGAACTGTTGAGTTTGTCAAAGGAAAATGAGTTTGGATCAAAGTTGGTCGGCTGCCCGTTGGCTTGCTGTGGCCGTCGTGGTGTTGGTCGCTTCTCCAACTGCAGTCCAAACTTTTTGCCCATCCATGTGCCAATGCGATGACAGTTTATTAGAAGCCAGCTGCTCCGGTTCGAGACTGGACTCTGTGCCTATTCTGTTGAATCCTTCGTTGCGCACTTTGCATTTGGCCCACAACAGGATCGCCTCTCTCAGACAATCTGTCAGTTTTTACGGCGAGTTTGCGAAGTCTCGATCTCAGCCACAACGTTCTCCATTCGTTGGGCTTGCTCCATTTCCAACCGCTTGGCCAGCTCGAGTGGCTCAACGTCTCCAATAACTTGGTCTCTTCCTTGGAAATGGAATCGTTTGCCGGTTTGAGCTCGTTGACGGTCCTCGATCTCAGCGCCAATCGGCTGACTCGTCTGACGGACGACCTGTTCGCCGAATTGCCCTCACTTGTCACGCTCATCCTCAGTGGTAACAAAATTCAAACGGTGGCAGCCGGAGCTTTCGATTCGCTTCGCAAACTTCACACGCTCCGTCTGGAAGACAACAATTTGGGCCACGTCCCATCGACGGCCTTGGTCCCACTGGCCGCTAGTTTGCGATCACTTTACCTCAGCAAAAATCTGATTGAAACACTGGAAGACGGAAGTTTTCGTCATCTGGCTCGTTTGCGGTTTCTCGGGCTTAACGACAACGCCATCGACCGTGTCGATCCTTTAGCCTTTGACACGCTCGTCTCTTTGGATGCGTTGGATCTGAGTTTCAATCGATTGGACGGAGTCATCGAGGCTTTCACGGCCAACATTTCGCCCATGACCCATCTGGATCTGTCGGGCAATATGTGGCGCCAACTGCCAGCCAACTTCCTGTCGGGATTGCCACGTCTCCAAACTTTAAACATTTCCTACATGGAATATTTGCGCTCGGTAGATCCGGCCGTCTTTCACTTATCGAAACCCGGCGGCAATGGATCTGTTAGTTTATCCGCAACTTCGACGTCGGCTACTTCGTCTGTTGTTGTTGTCAAAGTCTTGCCCATCGCCAACTTGGTGATGACCAACAACGCTCTGTGGAATCATTTGCCTTGGGGTCTGTTTCACGGATTGGACGCTCACCTGGTCCGTTTGGATTTGAGCGGCAACGCTTTCGAGACGCTGGACATGGGCCGCCATCATTCGACAGACTGGCCTCATTTGAATTATCTGAACGTGGCCTACAATCCGTTGCAGTGCAATTGCTCGCTCCTTTGGCTGTGGAACATGCTTCAACAGCGCAATCATTCGAGCGCCGCCGTCAATGGCAGTCCCGTCGTCGTTAACGTGACGTGCAGTGGACCGCCACCTTACAGCGGCCTTCCATTGTCCAGTCTCAACCAATCGGACTTGTTCTGCTCTCTTGCTTTGCCCGTTTCCATCATCGTCCTTTTGGTGATCTCTTGGCTCGTCCTGGTGGCAGGCCTTGTTGTTTTGGTCATTTACTGGCGGAGGAGACGAAATGCCAGACGGGAGAGCCGTTTGATGATTATCAAATCGAGTCACCACCAATATCACCATCGCGATCACTCATTCCAGCACCACAACGGGACCAGTCCCATTTTGGGTGGAGGTGGCGCTGTCAAACATCAGCAGCAATATCGGATGGATAGCAACAACAGTCCGGCCTTGTCCGGCCATCACCATGTCGGCGCTACCATACCGCAATATTACCAGCATCAAAACAATCTTCACCATCATTTTCAGCAAGCCCAGCTTGTCCCATCGGCTAGAGACGAGTACACGTACCATTGCGCCGGAACGATCAAACGCATTCCCGTGACTGTCGTCTGAACACATTTGTTATTTTTATTTCTTTTTTAAAAAAACTGCTCGTCACAGCTTGACGCTTAAAACGCTGGGTGTCACTTGGCTCTAGCCCATTCACTTTGAATTGCTGATGCAACTTTTTTGATTCGATTTTTTTTAAATTTTCTTTTTGGGTCAGAGATGTTGCCTGTCACTTGATTTTTTTTATTTTGAAAAATTCGTCAATCATCTCTCCTGTTTTTCTTTTTATCGATCGATTATTAGTTTTGATTATTTAAGTTTGACCTCGCAATATGTTGTGGGGTAGGGAGAAATATTGTGAAACCGAGTGAATAATTGATATGAATCGTGTGTGTGTGTGTGTGTCTCAATCATGAAAGAGTCATCAATCCTTCGACAACGTACCAAATGTGCGACAGGATGAAAAATTAATAATGTACAGGAAATTTTTGTTTCTATTTATTTTTATGATTTTGATCTGCTCTGATCTTTGTTGTTTGTTTTTTTTTGGGGTGGGTGAGTTAGGTTTGGGGGTTTTCTTTTATAGGCGTAACGACATCCAACTCATGTTTCGAGTGTACGTATCGCCCAAGTTGTCAAAAACAGTTGGAAAAAAATACCCGAACAGTGATACTGCGTACATCATTTAATATTTCAGGATCTGGGTTCTGTTGCAGTGTCTCTTGATTTTGTAATGACCCTTCGTCAATGTCTCTGTAAATAAATATCAAATAAATATCGACCTAATATATACACCAACATGAATGTATGTATGCATGGGGTGACATTGATGGCTCAATCTGGAAATACTGTGCCGACCGTATGCTATATAGGCGCAGGCGACGCCTTTTATATCGTCGGATATTCAAAGGACCCATTCGCTTTTCGCTTTAATTTGGTGCTGGTTCCTGGAAAGAGAAATAGATTGAAACAATCTAAATACAGATATATACAAGGCAACAAGAGGAGGTTGGAACATACATAGAATATTACAATCGACCGCAATGTCTAACGGCGCCTTCTACGCTCTTTCCAGGGGGGATAGAGCAAAATCCACTCGGGAACGGCAACGTGTCCGATGTCTAATTAGAAAACCAATCAACACACACACACACACACAGAGAGATGTGCTGGGTGGTATACTGGTGGTATATAGTATACCTTTGGTTGCTTATAGTCTCTGTTGGATTTTTTTTTTGTTTTTGTTTTCCCATCTTCTCTTATGCTCTCCTCCTGGCACATCCGGCGGCGTATATATATCTCCATTTCTATCCAATAGATCTTGGGTGCGCTATTCGGTAACGAACAAGGCGGGCGCGTTGATGGGAAACATGTCCCTATTATGTAGCAGTGCAAGGCCTTCCTGGGGATTTATTTCTTTTCTAGCCTGTTTTTTTTTCCTTTTTTCTTTTTTTGTATGTTCCTGCGTGGCCATAGGCTTTCCTGGCGATCCAGAGAGGTTACAGTTGAGCCAGGCAAGTACTTGGTTAGTGGACGGCCGCCCTACTTAATATAAATGTACCCATGCCTATAGCGAGACCAGGACATCTAGAGAGTTGAGAGGTCACGTTTAATCCGCGGGAAATCCTATTCCATCTCATGGTATCTCTCTCTGAGAGCAAAAAGGCCAATGTAGAACACTGAAAGAATCTTTTTGGTTTCGTGCGGCCTCGCCGATTTTTTTTTAAAGAAGAAAATGGGGCAAAAAAAAATTGCAAAAAAATAAGTTGAGCCGGTCAGAAAAAAAAAATATTTCGTGACTTTTCTTCTTCTTCTTCCTGTCCCCCCCTTTCTTTTTATTTTGTTTATTTTCCTCCTGTGTGTAATAAGGAGATGCCATTGACCCAAAACTAATCGGATTTCTGTCCGCACACAGACATGACTTACAGGAAACGTGTATAATCTTCTTTAGGCTTCTGAATCTTTTTCGTTTCTTTTTCTTTTATTTCGCCCTGACGTTTCTTTCTTTTTTTCTTTTTTCTTGGTCTGTTTGACGACTAAAAAGAAGTTCTTATACCAGCGGGTAAACCCCACCGGTTTCTCTACCCTCTCGCTCTCTTCTATGTATTTAGGATCTGCCTTGCACCGAGCATCACAGGATTCCTATAGTCACATATCTAAGATACGTAATACATGCGCATTTGGTGCTACCCGTTTTCTCGATCTTACTTTCTTTTCTTTTTTTTTTGTATCTTTTTAGACCAGAGTGAGAAAAGCATAAAAAAAAAGAATGTCCAAAAAAAAGAATAGGAAGCCCATTTGGGATTTTATCGATTCCTCTTTGGTTTTCCCTGGTTGGCTTTTAACATGTCGTTATTTTGTTTGTTTGTTTGTTATTTGTTTATTTACTAGCCCCTCTTTGGTTTTTGTGTCGGGCGGACGGTCAATTATGAATGGACAAGGTTTCTTGTGTGTGTCGGACGGACCGTCCCCTCGAAAAATACGAACCGCACCTCGCCCGTCAGCACACAGTACACATATGTGTATATGCACATAATATATCCAGTTAAAGGCAGAGATCCAGTGAGGAGTAGAGTAGTGTATATAGTATCCGACCATTGCAGTTGTTTGGGCCAAACCCTTCACGAAATAACGCGAGCGCCTTTTATCGATCCAGCGACACCGACGGCACGTCATCCGTCTTCTCACTCTCCTTTTCTTCTTTTCTTTCTCTTTCTCTCTCTTTGATCTATGCAAAACTCGCACGCACACAAGTCTCTCTACACTTCAACTCGGTCGGCGAAAAAAAGGAAAAAATTGTAAGGAAGGAAAAAAGGGGGGAAAGACGATGGCCCCAATTGTCCTAGAGCCCGGAGATTGCAGCCATAAAACACACTGACACCAGAACCAACCACCACTGGCACCTTCTTCTTCTTCTTTCTGTTGTTGTTGTTGTTGTTTTCTGTCTTTCTCTTGTCACGCCACCGCCTGAAAATACGAAAGAAACAAAATTCTTCTACTTCTTTTCTTTCGTACATTCACGGTGTGTTTCCCAGCCACTTTGAACGCCCAATGTGATGATGTATGTACGTTTTCACGAGGGGAAAAGAGACAACAAACTTGAAATCCTATTTGGCATTCAGTCATCGTTGAATTGATGATTGTCGGAAGACAACCTACGTGTTTAATTCCTTCCCGGAAAAAAAAAATTTAAAATAAGAAAAAACGTTAGATGATTCTCTCTGTGTGTATAGATGTCGAGAGATCTACAAGGACTTGCACGACGCCAAGTCACAAAAACTAGAGTAAGATATGGCTGGCTGTTATGTCGAACGGGTTCGTGATGATGACGGCAACGGGAGGACAGAATTGTCGGTGGGTGTGAATCATTGAAAACCAACTCCTCATAAGCTTTCAACCCATTTTATCTTTTCTATTATTTCCTATTTTTAGATGTGGCATAAAGAAGAAAGAAAGAATGGAGAGAGCTTTAACTATTGATTACACACTCTTTTCTTCTTTTTCGACGATATCCACGATCTGTTTGTCCTCTTTTTCTTTTAGAATTTCCCACTCTGTTCTCTGGTTGAACTCTTGTGTGTGTTCTGTGCCAGACGTCATCGAGATCGTCGATCATCCGGATCGGTCG
The DNA here is from genome assembly GCA_030770115.1 of Daphnia galeata. Taxonomy (NCBI): domain Eukaryota; kingdom Metazoa; phylum Arthropoda; class Branchiopoda; order Diplostraca; family Daphniidae; genus Daphnia; species Daphnia galeata. The sequence goes on along the minus strand of CM061115.1, from coordinate 12,607,830 downwards.
ATCGAGAGATGATGTGGGTTTGTGTGGTGGGTGGATGGATGGATAGATGGATGGGTGTGTGTTCGGAGAGAGTCGTACGGCAATAGTCGTACATTATACGAGTTGTAATCGTCCAAATGTACTACCCGAAAACGAAATGTAATCCGTGTTTCCCTTTTTATTTTCTATCCCTAACAAAATGATTCCCTTTCACTGTCCAATCGTTCATCGCTAATTGACGTTTACTGTGTGTGTGTGTGCGTCTACCGTTTTGCCTGGTAATTTTATTAAGAACACAAATATCGGCGGTATACCGATGAGTCAGAGATTCTTAGGAGTTATTATTATTATTCTTATGATCGTAGCCAAAAGAATAGAAGTTGAAGCTGCTGCACATGGATCGAGTTGACGGATGTTATGGGTTGTTCGATTCCGTTGCCAGCTACTGCGGAGGCAAACGATTCCATACGGGGGGAATGCGCAATGTCTTGTCTATTCTTTTATTTCCTTTCGGGTGACTCCCTCTTGAAAAAAAAAAACAGAAGAAGAAGAAGAAGTCGTAAAAAAAACAAACAAGAAAGAGTGCCGAGACATTTTTTGAGAGTGAAGGGAGTAAGAGAGAGAGAAAGAGGAAGAAAAGATGATTTATTTCGCCCCCTGCCTCGGGTTGTTCTCTTCTACCGTTCATTTTTTCGTTCGTGTACTATACCGGAGCGATTACGAGACCATGGCCGTAATTCAAACGCCGACGCCATCATTCTTCATCTATAGCCCTTTTCTTTTCAGACAGAATTTCTTGAACTCTTCTTTTTTCTTTATTTCTTTTTTTGCCCTTAAGGTTTCTTATAGTAGGGAAAACCAACATATGGGCGGCATCGTTATTCGACTCATTCCTCCGAGTGCTATATGGCATTTTGACTATATAGTATATACTAGTCTACCAGACTCTACCACTAACGTAGAAATAATTTTCATTTGGCACCTTTTTTGATGTTTTTTATTTTCCTTTTTTAAAAAATCTTCTTTTTGTCAAGGCTCTCGTGTCTCTACTGTCGCATAAATAGAGAGACAGACAGAGTTTCTCTGACAAGTTGCACACAGTCACACAAGACATTGTCGAACTTCATTAGAAACTGGGCACAGACCCGAAATATTCTGTTGGTTGGGACTGAAGTGACTGCTCGGGACAGACATCTCTCTCTCTCTCTCCCCTTTTGGTCCCTTGAATTGCTGCTGACGTTGAGAACCAGCAAAAATCTTATCGTCGTTCCCCATTTCCCTTGGACTTGTTTTCCTGCTATGTCGTCGCTTTTATCATATATCTCACCCTCGTTCGCTCACCAGCAGACGCCAAGTCACAGGATAGACACACAAACGACAGAGAGAGAGAAGGAAGTTGGAGTAGGATATTTCAGGAGCCGTCAGTCTTTGTACATCCCTCCCCAATATTCATTGTCTTTTGCGTTGAAAAGCTTGTCGTCGACTCTCTCTCTCTTTGCTTCTGTACGAGTTAGCAGGGACTTTTGGCTCGCTGTTGATTGTGTCCCATCATTTGTATCGCAGTTGTTCTTCGTTTTCTTTTCTGTCGGCCCTCTGATGACGATGATGAAGAGGACCAGCTCTTGGGGCTTGGAAAACACAACTTTTGAGTGCGTGTCCCGTTCTCTCTCGTCGGGCGTGTGTATTTAATCCCTCTTTAGATGGTACACTCTCTCCGTGTGTTTTGCAGTGTGTGTGTAGAAGATCCTTGGTCGTCGTCGTCGTCGGCTATGAGACGAGAGGGAAAAGCGGACGGTCGGACGGGTACGCGCAGCTGTTTCGGATGGACGACTGGAGTTGTTGCTGTGTGACGAAAGGAACGGAGGGATCTTTTGTGCGTGTCACGACCACTTGAGCTGTCTTCTCAGCAGCAGCAGCACAAGTAAACTGAAATAAAGAAAAGTCTCCGCCCTCCTATACCAACCAGCACCTTCTCTCTCTCTCTGGTCGATCTGTGCCAGGCTAAAACTCGCGAGAGTAATTATCTCGGCGTTTGCCGACGTCACCCCTTTTAATGCGTAAAATAGACTCCGAGATTGGACCTCTGCGTGTTCTTGTGGATAGCTGCGATAGCTCAGATATATACTATAGATGGACGTCCGGAATGGATGAGCGAAGCTATAGATAGTAAATCCCGGGTATTTGCATTTGTCATCGACCTCCACCATCAATCCCGTCTCCCCTTTACTCGACTCTCGGCGAAAGAAATTCTCGTTCACGACCAAACACATCTACACACACACACCAATTCCATCTGCACTTTGAGAAAACGGGACGACTGCCGATCGATGGCTCCAACTGCAGCAGTGGGTAGTAGGTAGTTGTAGTTGTAGTTACTAGGAGAAAGAGTAAAGGAGCTTTTGTGGCGCTTTTTGTGTCATGTCGGATGATGTAAGAGGGGTCTCTCTTTTTTTGACTGTACATAGCCTTTCAGCAAGTGCAGCTGCACGGAGTTTGAAATGGATGAAAATCCATCTTCATTTCAACGCCCTCGTTATTTTCATTAGACGCTTTTTCTCTTTCTCTTGGTTGACTTTATTATGAATTTAGGCTGCCCGTGATGCGGTGGCTGTGTGGCTATGTAACAGTAGGAACGTTTGCGGGGGGAAAACTTCCGTATCGTGTAGCCCACACCACCACATACAGTATACTGTCCAGCTGAGCGCAGAGTTCATATCATCTATAAAACACAAGGCAGCCAAAAACCAATTCCCATTCTCTCTCTTCCGCTACCGACCTTCTTCTCCGACTTCATTTTCTATGTGACAGCCCAGCCCTGCTGTCCGACCGCCCTGCTCCCTTTTTCTCTTTTTATTTTTTTCTCTTTTCTTTTTCCTAATGAAATCCGCGTGTCCCCGTATAAGATACACACAGAGAGAAAGAGAGAGAGTGCCCTTCTCCCGACCGCGAATGAAGATTGGCCTCGTGTTGTGTGGCGGCGACTAATTAAAAACCTCGCGGGGGGGGGGGAGAATGAGAAGAGGGAGACAACGTACGCTGGGTTAGACGGACGGTAGTGTGTGTATATATATAAGATCTACATTGCCCATTTATTTGAAAAAAGGGATTGAAAGTGGAAAGAGAGCAGCAGCAGCAGATCCAAGAAGAGAGATATAGTGGTTATCCAGTCGAATAGTATTCTGTATAGAGCTCTGGTGATTGGAATGTTTAGGATGCTAAAAACCAACTAGAAATTGGGTCTTCTTCAAATAAGAAGGTGATTTAGGCGCTGGTGAAACTTCCGGACCCTGTTTCCCTCTTTCAGAATCTAAGAAAGAAAGAAAGAAAGAAAGAAGGATAGAAAAAACTCTTGTCGATATGCCGGGCGAGTCGTCTGTCGTCGTCAAGTAGTTTTATATAGAAAGCGAAAGAGATACGTAAGGGAAATAAGGGGAATAAACCATGTCGTTGGAGTGGAAAGCGAACGTCTTCTTATTTACTATGTGGACTATATCTTCTCTCTACAAGTCGGTATATAGTAATAGTACTACCTTCAATAGATATATATATATATAGTACATTCAATATACCAAACAGTCCAACAGTATAGTCCAGTATTATACGTACATGTAGAAAAATATCTATCTGCTTGGATCCCCCTCCAATCAATCCCTGTATATGGGACACTCCTTCAAGGGAATGGATGACACTACAGAGTAGATATATATATTTTTTCTATCTCTCTCTTTCTTTTCCTCTCTAGTAGAGTAGTATATTACGCATCATTCGGATCCCGAACCGGACACGTTTGGCCTCGCCCATGGAATTCAATTCTCTTTTGCATCATTGATCCTTCAAGTTTTTCTTCTTCTTCTCTTCTTCTGCAATTTTAATTTCTTATTTTCTTCGATCGGAGAATTTTCAATGAAAACTCGATATATTGATCGGGAATTTCATTTTTATTTTTATTTTTTTGAAATTTATTTATTTATGTTTCTTTCGCATCAAAGTTTCATCGTGAAATCTTCCGGTTCGAAAATGATGGAGAAGGGGAGGATTGCAGTCAGCAAATGAGGAAATGGATGGGGGGAAACATTCTGAACGATGAGGCTGGACTGTTGTAGAAACTTGTAATTTAAGGTAAAACATGGAACGGTTTGGGAGGGTGCGTGCGTATACGTCTAAACGTGAGCTGTTTTGAGTTACCATTAAAAATTCAGCTATTAGTGAACTAGTCCAAGTGGATTGAGTGAAGGGTTGGCTGCATAACTTGAATGGAGATGTATACTACGCACAGCACAACGTCTATATTCTTATAAAGTATTAAAAAAAAACAGATTTGCAAAAGAAATAAATTCGGTAGCAACGATTATTTTATTTCATTTCCGACCTGGAAATGTTGAAAAAATGAAGAACAAAAAAAGAAACAGGAAGGAAGGAAACTCATAGAAAAGAGAAAGAAAGAAAAAAAAAATAAATAGACTGAAACTTTAATTGGAAATAATGGCAAGTCAGTTACTACTACTAATGTAGATAAGGAGCAGTAGTTTTGACTGGGCTTTTTCAACTCTGTGAATGTTTAACGACTTTTGTAGTAGTACAACGAGTTTCTTATAATTCCGTACGTACAGTTGCTGGAACCCCTCCTGGGAACGAATGTTTCCTGGGCCCCTTGATGATGATTTCACTCCCCACCGTTTTCGTTTCTCTCTTTCTTCCCTATACTGGTAGATGAAGGGTGGAATGGAGAGAAAAACTAGATCTATATACTACACTAAAGGAGGAGCTCTTGATTCCATTTGATCTCGTTGAACTGCGCAATAATCGTATTCAAATGTATGGGGCGGGTCAGATGGAAAAAGGTGAAGGGCATAGACGATCCAGCCGCTCGTCAAACGCCTCTCTTAGACACACATAAATAAATGGAAACGAATAGGATTTGGTTATCACCAGTCAAATTCATTATTCAATTTTTTTTAAAAAAGAAAAAAAAAATTGCCCTCTTCAAGTCAAAGAATTTTGAGGGGAAATCGTAGTTGTAAAATAAGCCGCGCATCGCGATCTGTTGTCTGTTGACTTGTTGGGGGAGGAAGTCGACGCATATCACGCACAGCTGACACCTTACATATTATTACGCACATATAGTAGACACACACACAACCATGGTAGAGAGAAAAAGAGTACATTTATTATCTATAGAGTAGTACACTATAATAGAGGATATGTGCTGCACCTTTTTGACAACATCACGCCGGTAGGTTTTCGTCGGGTTTTCGTTTCATTTGATGGACTCTAATGGGATCAAACGATGTGCTTGGTTTAGTTCGTCGGCTCTGTAAACGGGGAAAAAAAAGGGGGGGATCAATACTCGTTCTTCGACTCCATCACGATTTTGATGCGGCTCTATAACACGTAACAGTCGTAACACGAAGGAGCCCACAACGGGGCAGGAATAGGGACCACATTGAGTCTTGACCTCCCACCAGGAAGGAGAAGATAATAGTCGACACGAGCAAAACTCTTTTTTATGACGTCTTCTACTTCGTTTCTATTATTTTTAACTTCTGAAAATAGATTTTATATCAACTTGAAAGTACAAAGTTGAAATGGGCCTTTTTTTTTTCTTTCTTTATTTATTAACGGCGGCTATACATAGATGATCACTGTGAGTCATCATCATCCATTGATAATCGCTGCTTGAATTGTGTCCACTTTTTGAACTCGAAAAAAGTTTGCTCGCAAATTGTTGTCCTACTTTTTTTTTCCTTCGTTCGCTCTGTGTGTATATGGCATTCGGGGATTTTGAGGCGTCAGACACAACTGATCTCATTTGTCAAAAGTTTCTCGACACGATCGTCTTCGTCGTCTTTTTCTTTCCCCCCTCACAACTCGGAAATCCTGTCGCCTGCCGCAAAAGTCGAACCCCATTTTTTGGGTGATGCGCTATCCCTTGCGTGTTTCTATTTATTTGAATACCAAAAGAAAAGCGCGGTCGGGCTCACTCACGGAGCTCAAGCAGCCCAGCCTATACCTACTGGTACTCAAAGTATCACCCATATGGCGACTTCTTCTTTTCTCTTTTTTCTTTTTGTAATGTCTTTGACGATGAGAAGAAAAATTGCGATGTTTTCTTTTTTCTCGTATTTGTCAAAGGGTTTCTTCTTTTTAGTGGATGCTGCTAGACGTGCAGTTAGTTTGTCTTATCCTCCTTTTATTTCTTGGCTTTGTCATTGCGTTGAAACTCTGTTATTTTTGTTGCTGTTGTTTTTGTTATTGGAAACGAATTTTGATTGGTCGGCTCTCTCTTTTGCTCATGATCAATTGATGATGGCACGTGTCGGTTGCCATGACGTTGGCGTTATTTCACCGCGTTCCTTCCTGACTAGAAACAGAACAACGATGAAACCGACAAACTCGCTCTCTTTTTTTCTTTCTCCCTGGCCACACAATTCGAGTCAAATGCAGAACAGTCATGAAAGAAATATACTCTCGTCTTCTCTTTTATTTTGCGGGCTGGTTATTATGATGATTTTCTCTCTTTAGTATATATATATTTTTTTTCTTTTCGCTCCTCTTTCCCATTGCCGTATAGCCGTAAGATAAATGGATGTCGGCGGCAGCCGACGCCTTTTTTTTTTTTCGCTCTCCCTGTTTGTTATTATTATTCCCCCTCTTCTTCATTCTCAAACGATCGATTTTTTTTTTGTTTCCTCGGCAAAAAAATAAAGGGGGAAAACTGTCGTGATCAAACAGCCGTTCGTTATAACGGATATATATTTTTTTTTTCTCTCTCTCGTTTTATCTCTTTATTTGATACAAATCTGATCAAGTCCCGCAGATCCACTCCCTTTTTTCTCTGCTGGTTAGATGGATGGGATATTTATTTACGACCCCCGAATTGTCTTCTTATTCTTTTTGGGTCTGTCTCCTCTTTCGCCGTCATTACATGAAAGGACACAAGAAGAATGAAAAAAAAAAACAAAAAAAAACTATTGAAATAAAAATACGAGATGGAAAGAGATGCATTGGCAAAAGGAGGACGTTGTCTCCATTGCCATGATGTCCTCCTTACAAACTCTCTAGTATTAAATATATAACAAAAGAGTTATGAGGCCAATATAGAAGGGCATATCAACAACAACACAAAGAAAACAAACGAACGCAATTGATGTTATGAAACTAACCTATCGCTTTTTGTTTTTGTTGCGCTTCAAGGAATACGAGAAAGAGAGAGAATGTGAAAAACATTTGACATTAGATGTTACTTTTCAACGAATAGAAAATGGTCATTGCAGAAGCAACAATTTCGATTTCTCTTGTCCCGTGTGACACGAACCAGCTGCTGCGAAAAGCCAAAACAAGAAAAAATATAAATATATCTAATAAAATATAATAAGAAAAAGAAGGAATAAAAGTTTGTTGTTTATTTTCCCGGCAGTGTAACAGTTATACAACTGGCGTCCAAGGTGTTTTATACGACAAGTTTGAAAAAGGTGTTTGTGATGTGTCTCTTCTGTTAGCTGCACTCTTCATGCAGTCTCTAGCTGCTGCTCTCCTTTCTCTTTTGTTTTTTACTTCCTCCCCCCTCCTTCTCCTCGTTCTTGAGTGTGTGTGTGCGTGTGTAATTTGATTATCTAACGATGTAACAACTTGTGCAAACACATGCACAGTCCACAAAGCCCGCCAACAGCGGTGAAACAAACACGAGTGACTCGTTGTCGTCGGTCCCCGTCGTTCGCCAATCACTTTTTTCTTCTTCTTCTTTTGTTTTTTTTTCTTTCTCTTGTTTGTATGCTTGGTTGTTTTTCATAAAAGTTGAAACGAACGCAATGGATTAAATGAATATGCAATAAATGTCCAATGGGTGGGATGTAATTTTGTATCAATAAAAGGACTGAAACAGATACGCAGGTCACGGAGATTGTGGCCACCGCACCCAAGGGTTTTCTAACGCCAAGGTTCTTAGAGCTCGAAGAATAGGCAATCAGGTGAAGGCCCAAAACGGTACTCATCAAATAAATACGCTTACCTATTTTTGGCTTTCTCTCTTTCTATTTATAGAAGATACTAACGTAACATGTGCGCAAATAAGCGCTTACATTTTCCATAATGTGTAATGATGAAGTCAACCGGCTGATTTTTTTTTTTTTTGCAAGAGTCTCGCTTCTTATTTATAGCCACACTTAATGCCTTTGGAAAGGGAACATTAGGGGGTCTGATGGCGACGATGATAATTTCCTTGAAATACTCTCATTTGTTTCGTTGCGTCATCAAACGATCCTGTCGTTTTCTGTTGCCCTTTTATTGTACTTGATGTCATAACTGTTACACACATTCACTTTCTACTTGGGTTGTAATTATAGCGCTAAACAGATCAAGTCAGTGCCGCACTGAATATATATATAGTCCGTAGGTCTAAATGTGTTTGTTTGCGTTGTAAAAGTCAAAACGGACCCGAAAAAGAGAATGATAAAAAGAGAGGGAAGGGGGTGCGCCTGACTTTGTATCATCTAAAACTGCAAGGGGGTTAGACGAATAACGGCGTAAATAACAAGGTTTTCTGAAAACAAAGAAAGAAACAAAAGTTGGATAAGATACGAAAGAGGAAAGAAGAACCAAAAATTGCTATTGGCACGTGACGGCAGAGAAGCGTTAGACTCACGCAGGATATACTCGACTGTGATGGGACTGCGCTGCTCTTCGACGATCTATAAGAACCACACACGCAGCCAACAAGGGGCTAGAGACAGAGAGAGAGAGAAATAGCCATTTTCTATTTTCAAGTAGTACAAGCTATGGAAGAAAAACGAAAGAAAGAAAGAAAAAAAAAACTGCTAGTCTGGCCCCTTTGCTATGCCATAGCGCACCAGCGGGCTCGACAGCCATTAGTTTAGCCATCAAAGTTCTTTGGTAGATATTTATTTTTCCTTTTTTTGTTCCGGCTGTGTGGGGGGTTGCTGCACTGCCTCTTGTGACTTTTGCGCTTATGCCTTTATGTTTGAGACAAGAAAACGAAGTAAAAGTTTCTTCTTCTTCTTCTTTCTTCTTGTGATGTTTTATGACTCCCAGTCGGGTCGTCGTCGTCGTTTGAGTCTTCATCTTATTTTCTCTCCCGTTTGTTTTTTGTTTTGTTTGTACCACTGTTTCCTCTGCAGCAACAGAATATTACCCCTCCCCTATCGTAGTATACGTAACGCGTATTGCCTTTTTTTTTTGCAACAGACGTTCGTTCGCCTAGCGCGGGATCATTTAATTTCAGCGCATTTCTCTCTTTCTCTCTTTGTAGTTGTTTCTCTTATTCGCACGTTGTATTTATTAGCGTTGGGTGTAGTGACGGCCCTGACTTGATGTTCAAAAGGAGGACGAGAATTCTCCGCCATGTTTATTCGACGTGAGAGAGCTGCTGCACTTGTTTAAAAGAAAAAAAGAAACTTGTTCCCCGTATTTTGTTGAGAGGGTCCCGCGCCAAGTCTGAAATAAAGTTTGCGTTCCCCGTCTTGTGCTTCTGATGGGCCGAGTGATTTGCAATTCCTCACGTTTCTCCCTCCGTCGTGTAGGCGACACGTTGAGCGCTCAGTCAATAAATATATTGATGCAGCAGCTCTTCTATGCATACAGCGACTTTCTTTCTCTCTCTCTCTCGATTTTTTTTTTCTTATTTATTTTTTCGCTAGAGTTTCAATTTGTTATGTAGCTACTGTGTGTGTGTGTGTGTACTTTGTACGGAGAGAGTGTCAAAGTGGCAATGTGTTTGAGAGATAGACTCTCCCTTTCTTTTTTTTTTCCTTGGATCATTTTCTATTTGCTGTCCTGGACTATAGAAGCAAACTAGAGGACATGCTGGATCCTGCTGGAGCAATAACTTCTCTCTAGTTGCATAGCTGTTTTGGCCATGTGTGTATCGATTCTCTCTCCATGTAATAGTCGAATATCGTCTGCTTTCAGTCATGAACTGAGAGAGATCGAATCAGAGTTTTCTTCCTTATATATCACGCCGACTGAAACTCGTCGTGTGCACTATGTGCTGTGTTCTCCTTTTCTTTGTTCTGTTGGTTTTCCAGACCAACGAAAGATTGGGAGGGTGGAAGAAAGAAAGAAAGGAAGAAAAATAAGAGAGAGATCACACAAGAAGAGTCAGCAGATCTCGAATTCTCCCTCTCTCTTTTTATATATATATCTAGACTAGGATATACCCTCAAGCTCTAGATTTTTCTTCCGTCGATGTCGATCTCTATGCGGATCGATGTTGATCAGAGTCTCGTATCTTCTTTTTTTTTTCTCTCTTATTTTTATGGATCGACGCCTCTTTCGCCTTTAATACGAACCTTTAGAGTCTAGAGAGGAACATTGGGAGGTATAGAGGTTGTACTACACCAACTGTCGCTGATCTTACGCTGTTCGTTTTTCTTCGAGTGGTTAACTGATCACGACGTCTCTTTTTTTCTTCTTTCGTATTTTATTTGTTGTCGTCGTTGAATCGCGCCGGATAAAACCATCTTTTTTTCTATCGTTCAATGAGAGCGCAGCTGTTTGCAATGCGCATGATTGATGACGACATGATAATTGAAGGAAGAAAAGTGCGCGCTCTCTCCAAATAAGTCGTTATTTTGTCTTTTCCACCTGTCAATTTAGCGAATGCAACTGTTCCGGCAACACTTTTTTTTTTTGTAATTTTATTTGCCGTTTGCTATCGTCTTACCTTTTTTTTTTTTATCTAACCCGTTTGTTTGAGTTTGCTCCTCCCTTCTTCTTCTTCTGGTAGATTTTGTCTCAAGATTATAGCCGTGGGGAGGTTGGCGTCGTAATGATAATACTTAGGTTACCAATCCTGCTACTACCACACCATGTCTATGTCTATATACATATGATTTAGACTGGATGATGATGATGATGATGATGATTATACGTTTGTGTGTTATCTCAACTCCTCGTTAACTTTGAGCTGTGATCCCATCTCTCCAGCTGATGATGTTTGAACTGCAGATATATGTGTACGCCAGCGGTTTTTGTGGTTTACTGGGCCGCTCAGCTACATCTTCCTTTCTTTCTTTCTTTTCGAATCACTCTTTTATTGGGATAGCAAATGGATCCTCGTTGCTGGTTCTCATGGGCTCGGTTAGCCAAAGGGAAAAAGGGAAAACCAAATATAAGCTCGAAACCCCAGCTCATAGAAAATGATGATGATGATAATGATGATGACGCTTTCTCGGCTCTTACTTCTTCTGCTTCTCCTGCATGACTAGACTGTATAGATAGTAAGGCAAGTCGCCTTATGGAAGCCACACGCACAGGTCCCATGATGAGAGTACGCCGATCCCATACTATATGGTATATACGCTCCAACGTGTATTAGCGTATATCATTGTGAGAAAGGGACCGCTTCATGAGACAGACTACAGTCGGTAACTAATTAACAAATGGGATGATACGCTCATCATCGTATTAGCAAAGGCGTCGTAGATTCTCTCTCTCGATCTCAACGAAAGGCGACCAAATAATCGAACAGAGATTAGCCGTGCACGGCTGCTAGTCTCTCGGCCTATAGTCCTACGAGCACAGAAGAGGAAAATCCTTTCTCACTCTTCCCGTCCTGCTGGACTTTGCCATTACAATTGTTGATGATGTTGCGATTGTCCTCGACTCTGCCTATATTGTGAGTCTTCATTTTCTTTTCTTGGCCATCCAGTAATGAGACACGACGCTAGTGCCTCCGATAATCCCCGTCTGAAACTGGGCCACCAGATAAAAGAGAGTGATGAAATAACTCTATAGCGTCTTCCTATTTCTTTTCACACAAAAGAGAGTCGCTTGGTTACAAGAGAAGAAGAAAGATGACACATTTATGCCATTTACTCCCCTCTTCTTCTTCTTCTCTCTTTGACGAGAGTTACACTGTACTGGGTCTGTTGTTGTCGTTGACAAGAGAAAGAGCTGCACAGATGAGGGGAAGTTACGATTTATGAGCCCCCACAAAAAATAGATCAACTCGCCCAACAGCAGCAGCAACAACCAGCAAACGGTTTCGTTTGATTCTTCATTTTTTTTTGGTTAGTTTCTTATTCCTTATGTGTTTGAACGTGAAACCTCGAAACACAACCCTCCTTTTCTGTGTTTGAGTGTGCACACGACTCGGCAACCAAAGAGCGTGAAGCGGAACGGGTTTCCCTCGTTTGCGCAGTTCGACGCTCGTCGCGGTTTTTCTTTCCTCTCCATTTTGGACACACTAGTAGCTGCCAGTGATGATGATGAGTAACGTCCCGTCATTCACCAGTGAATAACAGAATAACTTGAGCCAAAAAGTCAAAATGTTTTCAAGATATTTGGATAATTATGGCCTCCTACCTCTTGTGTCATTTGTCAAACGGAATCGTTTCGATGACGCTTGACACCGGAAGTTTGCACAGTCTGTCACTTGACTCATTGCAATGTCAGATTATCTGTGTAGCGTATACAGGTTACACGACACAGTCCCGCCGCTGTTTTACTGCCGAAAACATTCCGTTCGAGTCAACGTTGAAAAATAGCCATTTCCTTTATTTTATTTTTATTATTGAAAAGGAAAAAAAAAAACACACGGACTATGGGTGTGTGTCTGTGTGTCGCTTTCATCTCAATAATACACAGCAAAACACACGAAGTTATAGAGATAAAAGGGCGGGGGTTATATAAGGATCAATAACGGAATAGCATTGAAATGATTTGAAAGTTTTTTTTTTTCTTTTTTTTTTTTATCTTATTCTTCTTCCCTTTTTTATTTTATTATTACCCCCCTGAACGGACTGTTTTTCCTTGAAAAAGCAAAAGAATGAAAGAAAGACCTGGGCTTGCTTCCCTACTGACTGCTTATAGCCATGAAGAAAATAAAAATAAATATAAAGACCACAGTCAGAGACCTCAGCAGGAACTGTATACAAGATGTTGTTTACATTCAAAGTACTCTCCAGACCCGAAAGAGAAAACCCTAAAAAAGTTGTTACTTTTTCTCCATTTTTTCTCTCTGTGTGTGTGTGTGTGTGTGTGTGCGTTCAAGGTAGACTCTCTACGACGAACAAGTATTAAGACGATGTATGGGTTTTTTTTTTTAGAAGGAAGAGAACGTGACCGCGCAGCTGAGGAATTCCCATCCATCCCTGAGAAATGAATGCATATACACAAGACAAGAGAAAGAGAGAAACTGCGGGCGCGGAACTATTCCAACTTTGAAAAAAAAGTTTCGAAAACTTCTCATATTTCAGATTGGCATGACGAAAACCCTAACCACCCTCACAAGAAACTTGCACGCATGACGGCGTCTTGGCGACATTTTCATTTCCTTTATTTGATTTATATTTTCAAGAAGAAGAAAAAAAAAAAAACAGTACCGAACGCTCACGATGATTTGTTTTTTTTTTTTGTTGCTCCCCCCCCCCCCCCCTCCGTTTTAAAGGGGAGGTAGTAGGTATAATATAAAGAGTCTTTGTCTTAAAGGCAATCAAATTTCAACAGGGGAGTTATAAAATAAATAAAAAGTACACCCCACCGAAAAATCACTTTTGAGACTGGCGTTGTTGTCTTATCTTTCGTCTATATCCCACGTCTCATATTGCATTGCTGCTGCATGACGTGCGCCGTCTCATAGGAAAAGTCCTCCAAGAGTCCTCCGTCGGTCGTTTTCGTTGGATGGATGCGAGTATGTAGTGATAGTAGTAGAAATAGTAGTTAAGATGAGGCAACTGATTACTCCTCTGATGGCTGGCTGACTATTACCGTTGAGACTGACTTTCGTCCTTTGGCTTCTAATCTTGGAAATTGCCTGGCTAAACTCGAGTCAACCCGTTTAGACTCTCTCTCTCTCTAAATGTGTGTGTTACGGCACAGAGTTGAGAGAAAATGGGATCCTCGACGACGACAACCGACGACGCAAGATGCAAATAAGTCGAATAGAAGAAAGTGAGAAGAAGAGAGAATGTATATATTAGAGAGAATGGAATAATAGAATATCGTTTCATTCTTGTGACGAGCAGCAACCCATCCGGTCGATGTCGTTGACTCTGAGCTTGTGTCTGTTGGATGCTGGCAATGAGAAGACTCGAAGATGACTCGCCCAGACTATAACGACACACACACACACACTTGACATTCAAATCCTTTTAATGAGTTTTCCGTCTTTGCTCTCGGCTCACACAGTTGGATATACCATATAGTATGGGGGAGGTAGGTAGAGGCAGTTCTTCCACGTCCTATATATAATATAGTAGTAACTGTTATATTTGGCCCGTCTCTGGTGTTTCTGTGTGTAGGCACAGGAGACGGCCCACGCTAGGAGCTGATGGAAAGTAACCAAGAAGATGTGAAAAAAGCAACACACACACACACACACACTAAAGGCATATACTATATTTATATAAGTGTGTGTACCGTAGTTTGAAAGAGTTTAAAGGAGTCTGAAGGAAAGTGTGATCGAATCAAATAACAATGGCGCTTGCTCTTTGGGTCGTGACTGGCTTACGACGATGGAGAGAAGAAGAAAATGTTGTCGTCTTATTCCATCACGTGAACCTCGGCATTCAGCACACAACACACACACACACACACACACACGCTCCTCCATATAGTTGAAATGACGTTGACGCTACTTTATTCTTCTTCTTCTTCTCCGGTGTCAAAAGTGCTGGATGTGTACACAAGCAGCTGAGCACCTAGCGAAAAAGGAAAATAAAACTAAACAACAATGTCAAAAAATAAAATAAAAAAGGAAATGTACGGTATATTCTTTTGCTGACAAGATTTGCCGACGAGAATATAAGTGAAAATTTTGATCTAATAAAAATACAAGGAAAAAGAAAAAGTCTTGCACTATTATATAGCGTATCTGTTTGGACGTATACAGTATATATACCGTCGAAGGAGATATTGGGTGTGTGTATATTATCTAATGTAGAGCTATAGAGACTATAGATAGGAGAGACACGAATATCCCTTAACTTTGGTCCGCTCTGTGCTTTGATCTTGGATCCCTTGTGCTATATCCTGCTGTCGTTCGATATTTGTCTTCCGCTTGATTGCCACTTGTACTCTCGACGTTCCTTGTGCAGTTTCGCCAACGTTGGCTGCTGCGGCTTTTCCGGTAAAACAGCACCTAGTAGGGATGGGATATTGTTATACAACGGGATCGTGGTGTATAGCAGCGCTGCATAATCTGATATTCCCTACTCTCCATCGCAATCCATTTTCCTATCACTCCCGCGTGACGTTACGGTACCTATATAGAGGTACCTTTTGTGATGTTGTGTGTGTGTCCTTCACCTTCCTCTCTCAAACTTTTTTTTCCTTTTTTTTTTGTATTTCCACGAACAATAAATTGATCCTACGCCCCACAAAATAAGAAAAAGATCAAAAGTAAAAGCTACATAATACTTAGCGCACACTCGCACCAAGCAGTGTGCGTCAAAAAATTGATCCGTAAAGGAGGTCCTTGTCGTCATCTTTACAAGGAGTTAGGATCTCTAAAAGCTCTCTCCGTCTTGCCATTCTATTTTTTTGCTCGTGAAACAAGGAAGACAACGACAGGAGAGACACGTGAAATGAAAAGAAACAAAGATGTTTTCGATTGATTTCTTGCAAACTTTTCCCTGATAAATAGGAGAACCAGAGAGAGAGAGACGCTGTTTTTCTGTTTGTTATTGACATCGTCAATGTTAAAAAACAAAACAAAATGAAATGAAAAAAACCCACCGTCTCTGCCCCGTATAGAGGCGCTAGGGAATTGGGTTACTCACACGGACATGACGCAAAAGACAAGAGAATAATAAATACAGAGTATCTCGAATATACAGTATAGTCAAGATAAAAGAAAGGAAACCATCCATTCCGTGTCGCTTCACGCGTTCGATTGTCTTGGGACTTTGGGGTGTTATATTCACGCCGGAGCAGAAAAAAAGGGGAAATGGATACGTTTGTCCAGTATGTAGTAGCCTATACTATAACAAGACGAAAAATAATCGAAATCGGTCTGTACATAATAATATCAATATATTCATGCGGATCGTATACCTCTGTGATATCAGATCTTAGGTGAACTTTTTGTGCCCAGTGAGATCGAAAGACATGGGGATATGTGAGCTTCTGGTGTTGTATATACTTGAATTGTGGTGGCTTTTGAAAATGTGACAAACTCCTGGAGGAATATCCCTGGAGATCTTCCTCTCACGAATTGGATTAGAACTTCCTTCCTTTTTTTCCTTTTTTTTTTGTTCCTTATAGTGGATAGTCTTTGTGTATTATTGCTGCCATTTATTGGCTTTCTTTCTTTCCTTTTTTTTCCTGCTTCAAGCTCCTTCCCAACTAGGAGACAGGACCCCCCCTCTGCGTTGCAACCATCACCGACGACACTCTCCACTTAATCCACGTCAATAATACGACGCACTTTACGTGATTATTGCAGCGTTTATCGACTCGACTTTACTTTTCTTTTGCCTATTTTTTTTATTGTGTGTGTGTGTATTGCCAGCGGTTGTGGCCCGTTGTCATGGCGGCCATGGTTTGGTTCGGGGGGGTTGTCTTGTTAATATCAATTGGATGTGATATCCCCCTCTCTAGAGAGTAGTATGTATGTACTGTATCTCTTATGTAGGTATAGGGCACACACATTGTACAGACGGCCAGACGCTCATCTATAGCAAGTATGTAGCACGCACGAGTTCAGTGTTGTATGTATATATCTACCACTATATGCTCTGCTCGATATCTTCGGCTCCCTCATCCCAATAGCTCTTTATCCCTCCGTTCAACCCCGTATTTCTGTCGGGATTCAACCGACCGTGAAGATCATTTCTCCTCCTTCTTGGGAAACTACTGATGTTGTATGCTATTAGGATCGGGGGAGAAAGAGAAAGAACTAGAAAAGTTATTCATCTTTGCTCTCTCTCTCTCTCTCTCTCTCCTTCTTTTAGAGTCTGAGGGAAATTGCAGTGAAGAGAGAGAGGGTGAGGGTGGAAGAAGCGGTCGTATATATATTCACCCGAGATCGAATGGAAACGATTTCATTTCGGCGTATTTGGCTGCTGTGCCGTCGTTGCTTCGCTTCAATAGATATCTGTCCTTGTTGGCCATCAGTCTTGACACCGCCAAAGCAGCACAGCAAAAACATCTGGCAAACAGACGTGCCAAAACAAAAAAATAGAAAAGAAAAAAGACAACCCCCTTTTCTTTTTCTTTGGTGATTGCCAAGAAGAAGTTAAGAAAAGGAGACATTTTTTGTTTTATTTATTTGGTTGGACGAGGGGGTATGTGTTTGGTTGTCTGGTCCTCGTTATATGAAGTCGCCGACTGATTTGTCATTGATTGAGTCATAAATCTTACGACATTGTTTCCCACTTTGTTTTATTTCTTTTCCTCCGAGGGGTTCTTTAACCTACAACGAAAAATAGGAACGTTGTGTGTGTCTTATGGGGAAAGATGATGGTAATTAAACTAGAAAGAAGAGACACGTATGTTTTGTAAATGAGAAAAAACAAAAAAAACGGGGAAATTGTCGCCGTAGAGTGAGAAGACAACGTGACGTGAGCATGTGCGCTTCGGGAGAATGTCTCAGCATCCGGAGAATGTTAATGGAATGCTCAGACGGGCAGAAGGGAACGATACGCTTTTATGCTAATATCCCTGTAAGCGGCCGCTGGAATGAGATGTGCCTCGGCGTTTGTGATGGATGAAGGAATTGATCTCTTCTCTGTCTCTCTCTCTTTTTTTCCTTTCTCCTGGTTTGTCTTTTATTTATATTTTCTTGGCCCTTGCTGCATCTTTCTGTCCTTTGCTGATTTTGACAATCCTAGCAGCGCTATAGGCAACAGCGGCAGCCAACATTTTAATATCATATGTCTTTTAAAGTTCATTTTTTAAAATGATTCCACTGAAATAATTACTAGTTTAAGACCGATAGTTAGAAATTCATTCATTTTATTTAAAAAAAAAAAACAAAAAATCTTAAAGAAAACTTGTCTGATATCGTTACTTGGCCACTAATTGAATTTCACTGAAAATCGTAAATTAAAATCGAACGAATCCATTTGAACCAATTAGTTCCAATCATTGAATGACAACCCTGCACTCAAAACAACTAGTGGAAGAACGTCAGATTGAGCGTTGTACTCAACCTGTAGTTTGCATTCACCTGCGACTTTGACCTGTTCTCCATTATAATCGATGAGATTATTGATTCTTTGAAGCGGAGGTTTTCCGAGCTTCTCCCAATCTGCCAAAGTGATTTTGGATATTTTGTGCGCTGTGAATAATTTCATTTGAATGACGATACCCTCCACATTGACGTTGATATTGAAGTACTCGGCGAATTTGTCGGCCATTTCTGTGGCTAGTTGACGCTGTTTGTCGGACTCTCAATTGAACGTATCCGCATCTTTGATGCAATAGAAGATACCATTCCAATTCAAATGTAAAGCGGGATCTCCCTATGATATTTCTGCCATCTTTTCTTTTCGACAGCATCGACAGCATCAAAGGCAATTGGAAAACTCTGCCATCGTAATGGATGTTGGCGATGAAATAGCCTTTGTATATAGCACATTATCGTAATGTTGCAATTTTGGCTCTCCAAGTTCATACCAAGCACTGTCTCTATTGACGTATGATTTAAAATTTTCCCAACTGATCTTCATGTTAACCATTTTGTTTCTTAACATAACTGTCAATTGATAATCCTTTAGTGTGTCGAAACCCGTTTTTTTTTATGTAGCTTGAATTCTTGGTCCATGGTTAATAGGAGATAATTCTGCGTTTGATTGTTGTTGTTGTGGTCAATTTCTCACCATCTTGTTTCTTTCCAGGTACGTTACCGGTCAATGAATTCCACATGAGCTTCAGTAAACCAGCCTTCTCTTCACCATAGGCTGTTTGGTCTCTTCGAGAATTTGGTAACCACCACCCATCTTCATTCGTCTGAACATTTTGGACTCTGGTTAGTGAATGTTTTGTAGCTATTTGAGAATCGATCGCGAATTGTAGCGCTGCTGCTACTGTTTTGTATGGGTAGAATGACGTCCGTCAATCTGCCAGTCCACCACCACGTCATGTCACAAATTGTGTGCGGTCAATTAGAGCAGTAAATTAGTCCACAAGGACGCTGCGTCCTTTCCTTTTACAATGGCTCCATCTAAATGGTACCAAATTGCCTAGATATCCCAACGTTCTAAAAGGATTCGTCTGCAATTTTGCCCTGCTTTTAGAACAGAATTGCAACGTTTCTCCCCTTTTTTCTATTCTCTAACTTGCTGCTGGTAGTATTGTTTAGTCTATTCTTTTTACACAGCGAATAATTAAAAAGACGGCCCTTTTCATTTATTGATCTCCTCGCCCTAAAAAATCCCCAAGAGGATCGTCAGCGACAAGGTGGGAAATAAGGGAATCGTCTTTTTGTTTGTTGGTCAAAGAGTAGTGTACACACTACTACGATGTGTACATATTATAAGTTGTGTGTGTGTGTGTGTGTAGAGTTCGTGTTGCCAGGATGTTTTTCTCTTTGTCATCTGGCACAGCATCGGCTGCAGACCCAATGTCTGCGGTAAATAAAGTTCGGTATCTGGTGGATGGCGGATAGCTTTGATCCCTGAGCTTTACGTCGAATCATCATCATCATCATGATCATCATCCCACCACCCTCCCTACCCGTATCTATCGTCTCCCTCCTACGCATCAACGGCCACTCGATCCATTGGTCGTGCAGCAGCACCATTTGGCTGGCTTGTCTGATATAAAGGCTAGACTACTATAACGTCACCCCGTTGTTTTGCTATTATTATATATATATATATACCACACCATCAAATATGTTGCCGTGTTTCGTTATGGACCACTCCCGTTCCCCGATCAATATATAGGACGCTCACACAGCACAGAGAGAAAAACGGCCAGGACAGGGCAGTATCCTATCTAGTCTATATACACTGTATATAACTCTCTAGATAAGGTATCCGTAGATATAGTATAAATGTCCCGTCTATAAAGAAAGATGTCGACATGGAAAAGGCTTTCATCGAGGTACACTACAGCTACGAGTATAGGAGCGGAGAGCTAGCGAAGAGAACAAGTAAAGAAAAGGAAATGTGAAAGCTCACGACCTCCATCGATGTCCCCAAATAATAATCATATCGTCAAAGGCAGCAGAAGGAAAGAAACCTAACCAAAAAAAAAGAAAAGAAGCAGGGCAGCTGAAAAAAAGATGGGTCGCTAGGAAATAATGGCCAAAGTCTCCAATGTCGCCCATCTGTAATGTGTGTGTGTGTGTGTGTCTTTTTTTCCTTTTTTGCCCGAACGGAAAAAGGAGAATCGTGTGTGTGTGTATGTGTGTTGTTCCCTTCTTCTTCTTTCTTCGGCATCCCCACTGTTATATAATAGATATATATTTCCTTCTTTCTTCCTTTATCTCATTCCCCCCCCCCGTTCTTATTGGCGCTTATTTCAATAAATAATCTTACATATATATCTTTTACAAATACATGCGCCATTAAGTATTCAACGATATAAGATAAAGTAAGAGGAGTGGGGGAGGCAAAGGGCTGCGTGCATGTAGCCCATCGCTGGACGTCATTTCTTCTACGCATCGGATGGTATGAAGGGAAAAAAAGAAATAAGAGATCGCTTGTATAGCCAGCAGTATATACCGAAAAGCGAAATAGAATTTGTTGTTTTCGTTTCCGTTGTCTGTTATATAGTTTATATAAGATTCTGCGGCTTTAGCTCAGATCCGGAAATCAATGCAATGCGTTTCGTTGCTGTTTTTGAGAGATCCGACCTTGTTTCATTCCATTCGTTTTGTGAAATCCTACCGCCGCCGGTCGTTGACGGGATAAATGTTATTCACAACAGTCTGCTGTTTTTGGCTTGAAATATTCCTTGTTTCTTTGTATTGTATTCTCTGAGCTGGCTTTTGCCCTCTGTATAGTACGTTTTGGCTTTTGATCAATAACGTCAGAGAAGAATAAAGAAAAGAAAAAAAAAAACGAAATGGAGGAATTTTGAATTGAGAAGAAGAAGGAACGATGATGATTTTCTTGCAAGGCCATCAGTCCCATCACTCATCAACCAGAAATGTTTGAGGGAGAACAATTGATTTGCCCTCAAGCTCGCCCATCAAGGAGGTCTGCAACGTTTTGATTATTCATTGGATTTTCATCATAGTAAATTCTGCTGCTGCTAGGATCGGGAACGTCGACTCGTCGCCGTTCATTCTATTTACATGATGTGTGCGGTTGGGGGGCGATGATATCGTGTCGGTCGTGCTGATATGTTGCGCGCTGACTGGGCGCGATCACTCGACGACGCCGCTCTCCCCATCGGTGTGTTGCATAATACAACAAATCTTTCAATCTTCCAAGCGGTGCGGATCAATTCTTTTCTGTTGGGGGGTCGTTTTTCTCTTCTCTCTTTGCAACAATTTTCCCATCCGTGAAAAGAAAAAAGGGAACGCAAGAAGACACACATCACGACGAGCGGAGTTGTCAGTCATGCAACGTAGTGGGTACTGTTAGACCTCGGCGTGTGGCACGCGAATTCCCGCGGGCCAATCTCTCTCAATCATGAGATAGATAAAGAGAAGAGGGGAATAGTCATTTAATCAACCAAGTTCTTTTTTCGTTTCTCTTTTCTTTAGCTCTCCCTCTATGATGCTTTTGATGGTGATAGAAGGAGTGTATTTTCCTATACTGGAACACATACACGGGCGCCCCTGTCAATGTCTTCGTCTCGTTCATTTGTCACCGTGCCGCCTTTACCCCCCAACAATTCTGGCCGCAGTTTCTCTGCTCGCAAGTCGAAGAATATGTCCCCCAATTTCATTAATGGGTTAGTAGTAGCGTCGTATGGGCGACGTCGGAGATTTTCACCAAGTAAAGAAACGAGTCGGGATTTTGCCCCTCTCTTTTATTCCTTCTAAAAAAAAAGGAGATTGAATCATTTTTTCTCGGGACTTGTCAACTGGGCGACGTTTCTCGTTTTCGTGTTCGACATTATGTGACGTGCCTACCACCGACGAGTTTTTTAATCTATAATGACCCGAATCAATTGAGTGATGCCGCCGCCTTCTATTACATACAGAGAGTGCGTGCGTGATGTCGTTGCTCGTCCTTGTACGTTTTTATTTATTTTGATAGTCCATTTCTCTCTTCCTTTTGTTTCGAAAGATTTTCCTTTTTTTTTATGTCTGTCTCCTCTCGTCGGATAAAAAGGGGAAATTTCATTTTTGAAAAATTGATGTGGAGAGGTTCCCCGGCGAGCCGAAACGGGGCGCGAGACTTGAATTTTCTTCTCCTAGCCTATACAGGCGTTCAATGCTGTATCTGTATATACAGGAACCCCCTCTGACGACTCATCCTTCATCTTCTTTCATCTTCACTCCTGAAGACAACTTTTCCCCCGGACCAAAGGGAAACCTTTGCTCCTGCATATATGTTGTGTGTGTGGGCGTGAGTGAGAAGGAGGGACGCTCATGAGTCTCTCTCACTCTTCATGTCTCTTTGCTTTTTCACCGACGTCACTTGGGCGCGCATAAGGTTCTTTTGTTTTCCCGATGATTCGTTTTGTCTTTTCTCCGCGAGTCCTCTTTCTCTGTGTGCGGGGTGCCTCCTTCTATTTCTCTCTCCGCTCCTTTCTTCATGCAAAAAGGGAATAGACGCTGGATGGCTGGCGGACGGCCGATAAAGAGGCTGAACACACACAACTTGTGAGTGTCTGTACGTGTGTGCATATAGGCACAGGAAGGAAGGATATATCTCGGCACAGGATGCTGCCGCTGCTTGGGTTCCCATCATGCAAAGACTGTCGGGACGGCGTCTCTTTTTATTTCTTAAGGAAAAAAAAAAGTAAGAAGAAGAATAGACGTAACCTCAAAAGACGGGAGAACAATTAGCTATTGTCGGGATAGAACTCTCTCATATACATCCAGCAAGAGATTCACAAGAAAACGCTTTCAAAGTCTCTTTCTCTCTCGACGTGTGTACAGCGCCCAACTATGCCGTCCCCCTCTTGTTGAAAAGTGCTTTGACTGGCTGAGGCGCGCTCCTTCTTCTGTTTCCTGAATTCTCCTGAGCTTTTTGCGGTCCTTTTAACACTGCTGTGTCTCAGGGTCTTTGCCTGTGTATGTTTAGACAGGACCCGACGTCGTTGCTTATACATTAGATAATTGTATAGAGAGAAAAACATAACTCTAAGCGTGTGTGTGTGTGTGCGGTTGATTGGGATAACTCAAACCCTCCGTTCCTTCTCTCTCTCGTCTCATCCATTGACCTGCTATAGGGCTCGTTATTCCTGTACAACGTCGATAATAACACACACGCATGTATAGTCGACGTAGAGAGCCGACAAAGGGACTTTCTGTCTCCTTTGCTCATTCCTAGTTCCCTTCATTTAGATCATCAGACGACGACGACGACGCGGCTGCTGCTGATGATGATGATGGAAGACGACCAAGTCGAAATGATGACGATTCTAGTCATTTATTAATCATACGTACAATTGTTGGGTGAAGAACGAGGACGGATGGCGCGGTATATACACACACACACACACACACGACGACATCAGAGTTAGCCCACCCTACCCGTCAAAGTTCCAAGGATCGGAATTGGAAAGTCCCCAGCTCTCACTCTGCTGGGCTCGCTCTTTTGATCTTGTCTTCCTTTTGCAGAGACTCTCCTTTTCTTCTCTATTCACGTCGGTTAGACATTCACCCGTTTTTGCCGCAGCGGCGCCACGATTTCTCTCTTAAAACTCTTCGTCGTCGAATGTGAACCAGCCAGCCAGTCAAAAAGAAAGAGCAAATACATACGCCACATTTAAATGGTGGGTAGGAATAGGCTGGCAGCAGCTAGGACGCGTTGTGATGATATGATGAGCGAGTAAAGTATTAAGTCGTCGGCGGCACAACTTGTAGGAGGAGACGTCCCTTTTTTTCCCCTTTTGTCTTCGTCTTGTGATTTGCCATTCCCGACGCATCGCATTGTTGGCGTGTCATTCCGACATTCTTCCCACCGTTCCCTCATCAACGTTCTCGTGCGGTCGGCAATATTGGGCCAATTAAGCTCAAGTTATGGCAACCGAGAGAAAAAAAAGAAGAAGAAGAAGGAACTATTGAACAACTCGAGAGAGAGACCCCACCTACGCACACGTCTTCCATCTTGAAAAGATTTCTGTGCGAAAATCTTCGTCTCCGCGAGATTGTCGAAACTCAACGAGTCAAACGATGGCGACGAATGACAAGGGAAGATTCTTCCTTTTGGGGTTTCAAATGAGAGACCAATTAAAAACGGAACGTTGTCAAGTTTTTCGTTGTTTTTTTTTCCCCTCTAATTTGAATTTGAATTTCTTCATCAGAGCCATTATTTCATTTCTTTCACGAATAAGTTTTGCTTATTATTCGTTTCGATATTTCTTTTTGATTCTTTTAATTTTTTTGATTTACTACCTCTCTAAGAGTTCTTTTGATTTGGTTGGGTCAAGTCGAGCGAAACATATTGGTCGAGCTGACGATCAATGTCGTCGGAGTTGGGTGGACGAGTCTCTCTTTTTCTTCCTTCTTCTTAGACTATATCGTTCTAGACGTAGAAGTTCCTACTGCTAACGAGAGTTCTCGCTTGACTTGTTCTTCTTCTCCATCTCCAATTAACAGCCATCGCGTTCTCCTCTCACTCGGCCAGCATCCAGCCATTGTAAGTGATTTGGTTAATTAGAGCTTTCGCCGAGGTCTCTCTCTAGCTCTTCTGTTCTTTCTTTTCTCCCCTTTTTTTGTTCATGTTCGTTTCTTCTTCTTCTTTTGATTCTTTCATAAATTCAGACGACTGACTCCGCCCCGGTCGCGTCCGTTGACGATCCATCACGATCCGTCGTTCAATCCAATCAACTGGATTTATTGTATTCTCTTCTCTCAGCTGTTCTCTCGTCCCTCTTTTTTTTTTTCCCTTTAGCACCGTCGTTTTCGCCTCGTGGACTCGATTAATCACCCAACAACAAAAAGAAAAAGAAAAAAAAAATAAAAGAACAAGACAAGATAAAAGGCGAAAAAAAAAAATCTTTTTATATTATTTGTATTTTAATGGAACTTTCTTCTTCTTCTTCTTCTATCTCTAGCTCTCTCTTGTTCTTTTTTTATTATTATTGTTAATTTAGCGCGGCCTATCCCCCACAATTGTGTAAGGATGAAACAGCACAAAACAAAAAAGGCAGAAGAAAAAATAAATAAAGACCCGCAGCGCGTGTGCGCGCACAGAGTTGAAGCCACTCTGGGAGCGCGGCCCCTTTTTTTTCCGGTTTGATTCTCTGATCCGACAGGCGGGCGCGGGCCAGTCGGTTGCCGGGTGATGTTGATGATTCATTGTTTCGAATTTTGAATTTATAGTCGGTGAAGTCGGTTGGACAACAAAAAAAAAGAGAGAGAGAGACAATGAACAAGGCGCTCCTCTATTTTATTATTATTTTTTTTTTCCGTTTGAGCATCACTGGTTGATAAGACTATATCTATATATCCTCCTACCCATATATGTCGTACAACCTTAACTAACGACTAATTCACTTCCAGTTTTTCAGTTGTTGTTGTTGCCCGTATTTGATGGCCAGTTTGGATTATCCATTTGATTTTCAGTTTTTTTGTTTTTTTTTTCCCTTTCTACGTGTTGTGCTTTTGAAAAAAAAAAAACCATTTATCTTTTCTCGCTTCGTTTGTTTGTGTTTTTTCGTGTTGCCCGTCAAAGAAAAGATGGCGACACATTCGTCGATAACAAGTGAAATATATTGAGAATATCGGGTCCATCGATTGCTCGGCTACGATTGGACATGAAAGAGCAAAGAGAGAATTTTGAGTTTAAAAAAAAAAAAAACTAAAAAAGATTCTGGTGGTGTTACTTTATTTGATTTTTTTCGTCGACTTGACTTCTTTTTTTGCTGCCCAATCTTCCCGCGGGAGTGAGACGATGACAAGGTTTCCGCTCACCGTGTCCACAGTCAAACAGATGACCGACCTGCTTTCATCGATCTTCTTTATTCTGTTTTGCTCCTTCGATCCTACTCTAAATATCCCTTATGTATATTCTCGCTCGTCTCCTTTATGTTTGTTTTTTTTTTCTACCCCTTCTCTCTATCCCTTTTGATGCTTTGACGCACACACAAATTCGGGAGTTTGACCGTGAACGGACAAACAGTCTCTCTCATCTCTTTTTGGCCTTGATCCTGATGGGACCTACTTAGCCTATACACTGACTGTACGAGCTGCTCCTCTCCTCTTCTTTTTCCCCCCTCCCCTATCGGATTTACAACACACACCCTTGAAGCGTGAAAAAAGCGAACTGACTGACTGCTGGGCACACAAGTCAAGAGAACCCCCGTTTTCTCTTGATAGAAGGAAGAAAACGACGAGGCAGTTCTTTTTTCTTTTCTTTTCACTCCCTGGGCGCATCATCAATTCACATTAGCGATGCAATAGCGCCTTATAGCCGAGAATGTATACCGTGAGGGAGTGTTGGAAGGGGAAAAGACAAGGCGAAAAAAAAAAAGGAACAAGAGATCAACACTACGGTCTCTCTCTCTCGCTTACTCACTCAGTCTCTCCACTAGCTCATCGGCTCTTATATAGATGGGGCGGCCGTATTATGGATGGTGCCGACACTGAATGATCTTGCACGGCTATTGCGTGTAAATTTATTACAACTAAAGGAGGGAGGAAACGAGTCAAAGTAAAAAAGGACCGAAAAAAACAAAAAACTTACTATTATTCTTCTTCTTATAGGTACAGGTCTTTCGTATTTATACGTTGAAAGTACTAGCCGCAAATATGTGATGGGAACAATGGAAAAGCAAATAGACGCCGTCGTAGTTCACATCAACTTTGTGTATAGAGTGGAAGACCGAAGAAGAAGTAAAAAGGCCATTAGTCGCGTATATCTAGTTGCTTATTTACACAACTGTCACGAGCGCATTATAAAACAAGTTAACTTCTTCTTTCCTATTTTTTTGGATATATTTTTTCAATGTCAAATTTACCTACGGCAAATGATGATGGAAAAGGATATTTATAAATAAAAACCTGCGGCGATCACACAGGGACCGACAGAGAATAACCCACCCGTTTGTTTGTTTTTTAAAAAATGTACATTAAAAATAGAGACCAAGAAAAGTTGGTGGTGATGGGGGGATGATGACGATGGTCACAAATTTTTATTTTCCATGTCCATCCATCTAGCTGCCTTTTTATCCTCTGTATGTGTAATGCCTGTGCGGCGTATATTAGTGCACTCGTTATTATGATTTGAAGAGACGCGTCCTTTGTAATCAACCGTCTATACGTACCGCCGTTTTTTTCTCTTCTTCTTCTTAACTCGCATAATTGGACGTTATTGCTTCTCGCGCGGAAGTAGTCAATTCAAATTTTTTTTTCTAAATTGTCGGCGCGAAAATTTGAAATAATTGTTCGTTGAAAAATGAAGCGACAGTAGCCGCTTTTGCTACTGAACTCGATTTTTAAAAATAAACTACAAATTTTACTTCGTAATGGGTCGAGTGCTACCGTTTTTTCTTTTGTCGAAAACAAGTGGATGATCGCTGTCATGCGGGCTTTTTATAACAGTGTATCAATCATCATTTTTCATATCATTCGGGGAGGTTTTTTTTTTTCTTTTTTACTTATAGAAGAAAAGTAACAGCTAAAATGTTTTGTGTTTTTTTTTTTGTTTTTTCTCCTTGTTGTTTGTAAGCCAATAAGGGGAACGTGACTTGAAAGAATCAAGAGATTGTCGGCCATGAAAATGAACGAGCAATATTTGACGGGAGCAGATTCGAGAGCTTCCTCTTCCAAATATGGCTGTAAAGCAAAAGCTAATATAATGGCGGTATGTACATTATAATGCTGCTTGATATTTGGTTGATGATGGGAGAACAAAGCTTGTGCTATTGCCAAGACTGTGTAGGTTACAGTTCTATCTCTATATAATATCCAATAGATCCTATACACATATATATATCGTTGTTAAGATATTATAACAATATGTATTAGGAGGCGCTGTTATGTGTTTGGTATATACTGGCTATAATTACCTCGGCGATGCGGAGCGATGCTGAACGCGGCACAAAAACGAGAAGATGAGATGGAAAGAGAGAGAGAGAGAGAGAGAATGAAAAATAAAAAAAGAAGAGAACCCAGCAGACTTAAGAGGATGAAAGCCATTGACTCTTTAGATGATTCCAGATATATATAGGAATACAAGAGGTATAGAGCCTATAGTACCTCTCTTTTCCTTCCTTCATCCCGCGTTCTATTAACTATCGACTGTATCTTATCTAGATCTGTAAAGCCACCGACTTTTTTCCGAGGAAAGAAAATATATATAATCATATCGCAGTCTGAGCTATGAATAGAAAGATATTGAGAAAAATGAGAAAATTTTTTTTCTCCCTGCGTCTGATGAAAAAATAGATTTTTGTTATTTTTTTTTCCTCTCTCTCTCTCTTGACTCCCCCCCCCCCCTTCTGTTATTTCTAACAATATTACACGTATGGGGAAATAAGGAGCGTGACTTGTCTACGGTCAACAGCCCAACCCCCCCTCACTGTGTTCTTTTCGGCCATTTTTGTTTGATTCTCAAGAGTATAAAGTGCAGAGGAGAATGGGAGGATGGATCCGTGATCGGGTATTATAACGATCGCATCTCA
The DNA here is from genome assembly GCA_030770115.1 of Daphnia galeata. NCBI lineage: Eukaryota > Metazoa > Arthropoda > Branchiopoda > Diplostraca > Daphniidae > Daphnia > Daphnia galeata. The sequence goes on along the minus strand of CM061115.1, from coordinate 12,579,192 downwards.
TCGTTATTTCTTATAGCTACTCTTGTTTGACTCTTGTTTGCTTTGTTATTGTTCTATTTTCAATCCAATTGCTCAGTCAAACAAAAACGGAGCAAATAACAAACAAACAAACAAAACGAAATACAATCGAATTTCATTATTTGTGTCCAGCAGCCCTGTATCCGGACAATAATAAATATAAACATTTGAAGAAATAGTATACAAACACAGTTACAGATAGACGTCCACAGAAGAAAAAAAAAGAATCCTGTGAATGTTTTTTTTATTTCTCCAAACTTTTTATTTTTCCGTTGATCGTGACGACTCGAGAATCGTGATAGACAGGGAAATTGAATCTATTATTAAATATAGAGTCTATATGACAGTTATTGAGGATCACCAACTAAACTAATTCATGTTGGATGAAGACCCGCCGATGGATGTCACGACAGTCGTTCTCTCTCCTCATGTACTATGTCCCGTCGTGTGTGTGTGTCTGTATTTTCACGATGTATTTATTCATCCCCCCCCCACCCCATTCTCCTTCTCATATATGTTACTAGGCCTATTACGTGTACCGTGAAGCTGCTGGAGTATAGATATATAAGAGGGAACGCGTGCGGCTTGGTCTTTGCCGCTCAGCTGTGACGTGAAGAGGTCATTTTGAGGATAAGACGCCAATCGATTCGCCTTTGCTCCTCTCTCTCTCTCTCTTTAGCCTCTACCATCTGATTCCAGCTCCATCCAGCTGTCTTGTACACATACACACAGACACACTATATGTAGTATATATCTATCGGATGCCACGGATGCGCTAGTTTGTGTACGTATCCAAATAGTCGTAGTATAGTTGCGTCTGGCGTAAAGCACATTGTTCGGTATTTCGAAAGGGGACGACGAACGTTTGATTAAAATAAAAAAAGAAGAAGAAAACATCCTCCCCCATTCTGTCGAACATCTGATTCGTTTGAGAGTGTATACGCCATCAGATAAAACGAAAACATCGTTTTCTTGACTTTCTTTTTATTCGCTTTTTTTTCCCGTCCTATTTGCTGTACAGTTCTCTATCTACTTGATGTCCTACTACTACAGTGTGCCACCATAGTAATATACAAATTTGCGGATCAAAGGATGCTGCGGATCTGTCGTCATCGATTCCGCCGTTCTCCCGCTAGCTCAATCTCCGACTCTCGTTTTCGTTTTCATTAAATGGGAAATCGAGCGCGAGGATTTGTGTGGAGGAAGGCGGAGAGAATAACAGCGGGCCGTTATGTTATTACGCAGGCCAAATCGATACGATGGATATATATGATTGCGCCTATTACCTACACATGCCGCATTGTATATAGGGCTCATATTATACCGCGCTCAGACTCACACAGAGCTAAAGCTTTTACAATATGGCTAGACTCTAGACGCAACGGCAGCACGCACGATAATTACGTTAATATGTACGCTAGCGCTTACTTGTAACATTAGTGTTGCACTGAATGATATATTAGACATTATACGCTGTGATTAAAAACTAAAAAAGAGAGAAAACAAAATGGCGAAAATCTCATTTATTTTTTGAATTCCTGCGGATGGAGTGGAGAGAAAAAACAAGAAAATGGCGAGATAAAACGGCAACAGAGTTGCACAGCTTTTCCTCTAGGATACGCTAGTTGTACACAGTTGGCGGAAATCTTTGAATGTTATACTTGTGATGGCGCTCTGCCCCGGTTGTGCACATCCCTCAAATCGATTAGAGTTGAGACTTTGGTTTCTCGGGAAAGATCATATGATCGAAAATCGAATTAAAGTCAAATTGAATCTTTTCGAACCAATTGGTCCCTATAGTGCCTTCAACTGGATCGCTCGTCACCACAAGTGGAAGCAGAGCCTCTTGACCGCAATATTTAACTTTGACCATCATGCATACACCGACGAGAGGTAGCGTATCATTTGCGGTATCGTTTGCGTCGATGATTTCGAGTCGAGTGGTTTTTAATCGAGGCTTTCCTATCAATTTCCATTGAGCCAGGTTAATGTCGGAATTCGTGGCTCCCGTGTCCAACATCATCCGAATGGCTATGCACATTGACGTTGACGTAATTCTCGTAATAGTAGTCGGTGGAATAACTTGTATCGGTCATTTTCAAGGCTAGCTGGCGATGGTTATCAGATTCGGATTGAAATTGTGGGGCGCCAATACAATGAAAAATCCTATTCCAATCCAAGTGTAAAGCAGGAAGCCATCGCCTTCCCAGTAAATTGTCAATGTCCGGTTGCTCCGACACTATCAGAGGCAGCTGATAAACCCTACCGGCGTAATTCACATTGGCCCTAAAACTGGCCCTTTAACTTAAGTTGAGTTCCTGAAGACGAATACATCGTGAAAGTCACTGGTTCTAGAAGAGGCTCACCCAGCCGATGCCAGACCGAAAAATGTTGACGATCGAATTATGAATGCCCGAATCGATCGTCATGGTCACTGATTGATCATTGATTGTAAGAGGTAGATTGTAGCTTATGGACGTGAAATTATTTTGTTCATCAGGACTATTATCGATGTCGAAGCCGCCCTTTCTATTACCGATACTCAGTTTCTTAACAAGTTGAATGCATTTCTTTCCTACGATTTTAGCGACATTTTACATGAATTTGACCTGATTAGCGATCCCTGACTCTTTGGCAACAGGAAGTGAATCCATCTCTGTTTTAGTTTCTGGTGCAATAATTGTTTCTCTTGCTGTGAATTCCCTCGGAAGTAATACGCCGTCGGCCATCCTCCAATACCACATCCGGTTAAATTGGATTCCGACAGCGAGACGGACCTGGGTGGCTCTTGGAAACAATCACACACCACAGGTGTAGAGGGAAAATTTGAATTCAGTTTTGTATAGTATTGTACTTTTGACCGATTTTGTTAATTTTTGGTGAGAGAGAAATCCGAGGAATTTTCGTGCGGTTATTTTTTCGTGATCATTTTGGCCTTTTTATAACTTCTCGGTCGTAAGCCGTCGGCGAATGAGGTTCAACGTGCTTTTTTCGTCGTCAAAGAAGTCATTTGAACGTGACAGCATTGGTTTTGACTTCTTTGTAAGGATAAACATTTCTTCGCGTGAAGTTCAAACAAATTTGTTATTCCATTTTCATAATAGAACAGAAGGAAATTCTTCAAAAGGCAATTTCAAAGAGCAGCTCAGTTCTCAGAAAATGATTATGCAACTCAGTCAGATGGTAGAAATTCGAAACCAGATTAGGTACCGGATTGTATTTAGAAATAAAGAATTATGTATTTGAAAAAATCGACACATTCCTAGAAATGAAAGATTTTTTTGTATCACGACCGAAGGAGAGTTACAGGTACAATTAGATGATTTTGTGGGAAATCGTGTTCAAGTCTTTTAAAAATAGAGTTTTTTTTTTCGAGTCATTTCTACTTATTTCTTCATCCAACTTTAATTTGTAATTATATAAGGCTACTTGAATTATACTTGTGCATCACATTTAGATTTCTAGCTTTGCATACAGTTGTTCTCCAGACTTTGTCTAGGCCCAATGTTTGAGCTTTTGACTTTATTGCGGCGGTGGTTTCCAGCCAACAGTTTCAAACCGGAGCAGAGTCTCAACTTTTTGTGAAATTCTTAGTAGTGAGCCGAACATTATATCTAGCCTACCAGTACTACCTTGTGTTTCAACATATACATATTCACGTGAGTTGCATAACGTGAGATCATTTTCGAGACTAGTTTGTAATTGGTGCGTGGGACGCTGGTGCTGGTGCAACGAAAGTTCTCATTTCGCTAGCCAGGTGTATAGTGCGGTGTAAGTCCACGATCTTTCTCGGCAGGCGATATGATGCTGTCTTCCTGGAACTTGAAGGGCCAACTGATAATTCCTCCCAACAGAAATGGTAGATTGTTTAACTGACCCCTTTGCAACTGACAAGCTCTCTGCCGGCTGTTACACTCTTGAAACCGCCACTCAGCCACTTGTAAACAGTAGAAAATGAGCTATACTACTGTCTGTCTGTCATGACGAGCTTACTAATGATTGAATCGTGACAGCCGAAATGAACAGGCTAAGTAACCCAGTCTCGTTTTACCTTGATGGTGGAATTTTCTATAAGATCTAATCTCTCAAGGAGATTTGTACCTTGTTCGTTAGAACTCCTTGTTAAGTAAACATATCAGTCGTTTGAAAATACTTAGTATTTTTGAATGTCGGCAGTTTAATGAGACGAGAATTGTACCAGTCGAAACAATCAGCCTCATGTGGATATTCCCTTTTATTCGTCAACTCATTTCCTCATAGAAATAATGACTCTAAATGTAATTCACTCAATATCCAAACTGAATTTCTTCCAGCGATTTGATTACGCGTAAAGACCATCTGGGGATATTATTCAAGTTTGTGACGTCATTTGAGATCCGTCTTTTGACGTTTATTGGTTGGCAAGGACATTGGACCGTAGACTCAAGCGCACCGTAATGTGCATCACGAGGCTGAAGAAAAAAGAGCATCCATCGTTGTGCTCCCAAGAAGATGTTTTCAATTACCCGTAATAACATATCGAGAGAGAGAGAGAGGAAAAAAACTAACGCGCATAAAGAAAATTCGGAGAGATGTTTCACTGTTCTGCTGTACGCTTCAAAGGACGCAAATACGATTTCGTTGGCTCGCCCAAAGGTTGGCAGTCCAAAGTCGTCCATCGTTTCTATTTTAAGAGAAAATCCAGTGACTAAGAGAGAGAGAGAGAGAGAGAGTCTTCTTCTCACAGTATTATAAGCCATAGAGACAGAGAGAGAGAGAGAGATGATATGGAGGTAAATAACGAGATTGATTTATGTGCATACGAGATTTCGGATAGGTCCGGCAAACGTTCACGTCAGGTTCCACGACATGCCATCCACAACAGAATGTTGGAAAGAAAAAAAAAGAAAAGTGAGAGACGTCACAACTCGACAAGAGAAAAGAGAATTATATTAAGTAACAAAAGAGATGAGTAGAGAAGAGAGAAAGATATCGTCCGGCAGCATCGATGAAGAATGGTTTGAGATAAAAGAAAGGGAAAAAAAAAGAAGAAAATGGTTTTCTACTTGGCCTGCTGCACTATACCCAGGCCCCCTTGGTATATTTGTAGTTTAAAAGGACTCGAGAGAGGGCGGTGGATATATGGATGATACGGTGTCAAGAATAAGACTCTCTTCTCCTGGCCATTGTTGGTGACGCTCATGCAATTCATGAGGGAGGAGGAGGGCGATTCAAGCAGGCGCACTATTGTCAAGGAAGGCACTGACTTTGTGTGGATGAGAAGAAGTAGCAACAACAAAAAAAAAAAAGTCGCTGAACTGCTGGACGTGGCCCAATTTCTGCCTCTCTTTTCTTATTCTCAAAAATCCGAGTTCTCTTATTTTGTGAAAGAGACCCTCTTATGCCTTTGGTCGGCTAAGGAGACAGAAACAGCCCCCCTCCCGGCCGTGCGCTCATCACGCTCCAATGGAGAGATGGCTTGTGACTGTGGTGGCCTGACACGACAGCACAAGCTTTTCATGCTTTCATACATTCAAACATGTCCAGCAGGCAGTCTCTCTCTCTCGCTAGAAAGTCTCTTTTAGACATTATAATATTCTTTTTTTCCTTTTTTCTGTTTCCCCCCTTTATATTCCTCGCACCCTGTGTGTTGGGTGAGACATGGCCATGGACTTGGAGTCGTATATAAAACTCTTTTTTTCCCTTGCGTGCGTCCTCTACTGGACACTCATCGCCGTCTGTTGAAACACTTTCGCCTCGTTCCATTCTTTGCAGCATCTATTGCCCGCCCATCGCCCAGTCCGCCCGGCTATAGGCGACGACTCGACGTTGACGGCTATAAAAAGGCGGACACGATTGACGATGCCTTTCTACCCATTTTTCCACAATTCAGCGTCGGTCATGTGCAAAAGACCAGACACGTCGCGCTATAGGAATAAATAAGATAGGGAAACAACAACACCAACAAAAAATATCAACAAAAATATGAAGGAAAGAAGAAAAATGGAATCTTAACTGCGCATCCTCTGTACACTATTATATATTTGCCTTTCAACTGTGTATACATAGTGGTATATCTACTACACTTGGTAGAGACACATAGTAGTAATATCTCTATAATATCGCCGCGTCAGTTGGCGGCCAACAAAACAACAAGATGAGATGGAATTCCTAAACAACAACTCAGACTCTCTTCTTCGGTTAGGATACAGCCGTCACATAGGACAATGTAAATGTAGGATAGACCATCTTCTTTTATTTTTTCTTTCCATTTTTTTATAGTTGCGCAACCATCATATACACACACACATATATAGAGAGAGAGAGAGAAAAGAATAAGAGAGACAGAAACACAATGTCCTTTTTGATATCTCCTTCCAAGTATACGACCATAGCGCAGCTCTCGAATGTCAAGAGACGAGGGTTGGATGAACGTCCAAAAAAGTGACATATCACATCCATATGGGAGAAGGAGAGAAATAAGAAAACAAAAAAAGGAAAGGGAACGAGCTGCTGCTGCTGCATTGAAAGTCACCACGCCATTCTCACTGGACCACAAAAGCCCTTATAGACATATCAAACTCGATTAACCAAGATGGATTGACCCCGTAGCATCTCGTTTCTCCTTTTTTCTTATATATGTGTTAGATTGCCTTATATAGGTTTAGGTGTATCCATCTTCAACTTCAGACTTGTCCCTCACTCGACCGTTGGACCGGACAGGACATGGGTCTCCTTCTGTAATCGTTTTTTGCCTTATTTCTTTGATTCCATCTCGATTTGTACCAGCAGCGTAGTAGTATATAACAATTCAATCAGCAGCAGCAGCTCAATTCTCCCCCCATCACGATTCCTGGCGACTAATCGAAAATATCCTGTATATTATATCTAGTAAGAGTAGAGAGTCTATTAAGGCCAAGAAGAGGCCTGTGCTGTCTATAATCACAGTATCCGCGTATGAGGTCCCAAAAGTCTGTGTCTGCGTGCTTTGATGATTCCTATATACGGCTTAAATAGCCTTGGTCATACTAAACGTGCTGCAGCACGAACAAGAGCCCCCCCCCCCAAAAAAAAAAAAAAAAAAAATGATCCATCAAAAGTTGCGGACTATATAAGGAGAGTTACGTAAAGTAAAAATACGAAAAACAAAACGAAACTGCCAGTTTCTCTGTTTCATGTTTTTGGGGTGACGCGAATATAGCGACTCGATGTTTTTGTTTAGTCTCGTCGAGTTATTATTCATCTACGTCCCGTGACAGGAGGAGAAATTAGACACACAACAAAAAGTGGTCGCCGTCCTTTCCAATTTGTCTACTTTTTCTTTATTCTCTGCCGAAAAAACCAACAACGGCGATGACAAAAGGCGTTTTCGTTTCATTTCACGGTAGATGAGTTCAGACACATGGCCAGCATTTGGTTTATTGTGTGAAAAATGGTAAATTTATCACGTAGCGCGCATAGTCTAAACTATAAAGCTTATTTGTTTTGTTGACATTGTTGTTATTAGTTTTCGCGGTTGCCCGTTGAATCCATTTACTTTTTTGATCGTCCATCACGTAACGCTCGACGATGTTTCATTTCTCATCGGTTTATTCTTCTATTTTTTTTACTATCGGTTGTTGTTGTTGTTGTTGTGTCCGTTGAGGTGTTGAAAAAGTCATTTGGTCCGTCGATTCCACGCCATAAGAAGAAAAAAAAAGAAATCCATAATAGAGAAAAGTCGACACACGACCATTAACGATGAGAAGGACGAATAAAAAGGGTGGCGCTCCAGTGTATTTATATATTATAAGGTACTACCACTACTACTACTATTATATCAGGGCGGAAAAAACCGCAGCCATATAGTGAATGACTCATATTATATATATGTGTGTGTGTGTGTATATACGGTTATAATATAAATGATTATAGCCAGAACCAGGGAAGAATCGACGGGGGTCTCTCTCTTTGGAAAAAAAAAAAATAAAATAAATCGGACGCGTGATGATGGTTCGTCGGTGATGCATCGTTTTCTTCTGCTTGTGGCTGCTGATGTCTGGCCAGCGGGCGCGCGCGTTACGACAGCAAACATTGCCTGAGAAAAGAATGAACAAGAAAAAAGAAAAAAGAGAGAGAGAGACCCTTTTGTCGTGTCGTTATAACTACACACACACAACCATCTGATGGCCAATCCGGGCGGGCCCATCACCGCTTCGATGATGATGATGATGATGAAATTTTTGTTTAGTTCCCCCCCCCCACACACACTACCACCACCCTCTACTAGACTATGCCACCCATTTTCTGTTAATGTCCAACGTCCAGAGGTTGTCTTCAATCTTCTTACGAACGCTGTTTTGGCACATCGCTATTCTACGAACTTGTTTTTATAGCTCAAACATCCTTGCCCCCCAACTGTGTCCGTCGCTCTTTCATAGTTCCATTATCGTGAATCACACGTCGTCACCTATTCGCTGCAGGGCGATGACGACCCTATACGAAGAAGAAAGAGCTGCTGCGAAAAAGTAAAAGACGAAAAAAAAAAAAACCTTGCAGCTCTTACACAAAACGTATCTCTTGCAAGTTGCTCTCGTCCGTCCTTCTCTAACCCCCTCGGTTGCCAACGCATGGAACAAATGCACTGTCACGACAGAATTGATGGTCTCTGCTGTGTTAAAAGCAAAAAGGGAAGAGAAGAAAAAAAAAGAAAAAAAAACGGGACGGAGGGACATATAAGAAGAAGAGAATAGAGGGGGGAGTCAGCTTCTATAGCTCCTGCTGCTCTATAACTGTGCAGCTATAGCTTCGTCATCGGGGGGCGATCAGCAGTCTAGTTGCTATTCAAAATGAAATAGCCAAGGGAAAAATGGAATATACACAAGAATAACTTTTTAAGGCTATCAAAGAATGATGAAGGAAAAGTGAAAAGAAGAAAAAAAAAAAAAAATCTGAAACTATTCCACGATTTTTTCGAGAAAAAGGTTCTTTATATATATAGTCGAGAGATGATGATATTCCATCTTCAATAGGAATCTGTTGCTGCGGCTTCTGGTGGACGCATTTTTCTTTTCGTTATTATAGACACTATACTACTGCATTTTGAATTTTGATCAACGCACAGACTAGAAAACTAGACGAGAGAGAGAAGTGTGTATAGATAGTTCTTCCTCTTTTTCTTGTGTTGTTGGCCCATCCTTTTGCTTCTTTCAGATACGGTCGACAGCCACCAGTTCACATCATCAGTCACGACCAAAGAGTTTTCTATAGCTTCGATGATACGCCGTGGTATTTGCCTCCGCACTCGTCACGGTCCTTATTCATCAATTCACATTTCTCTCTCTTCTTCTTCTTACTTCTTTTGATATTCAACCCGTCCCAAAAGATCACACCAGACGATATACAACATAACTATATACAGTACTGCTGCTGCTGTTTATCATTTGTTCTCTTCAATCTTGTCCAACTAAAAAGGTATCGCGACTGTTGGGGTTTTTTTGCTCTTTCCCCAGTCACGTTCTTCTTGCGTGTGCCTTTTTGCACGTTTTTCATTTAACAAGATGAAGATTACACCTCATTTATAATTAATCACTTTATTCACGTCTTTACATCTTTGCTCGACGGCCTTTTTTTTTTTTTCGATTAACAGTCGGATGAATGTTTGATGAATTTAGGCCTCGAAACCACGTCCGCCATCTGATGGTATTTCCTTTTGTCCAAAAGAATAGGATCATTGGCATTTTTTTTTCTCTTCCCCCCTTTCAAGCCTTTGATGGAATAAAAATTCACGCTGCCTGCCATCGGTGGAATTCAATATCGGCGTTTCATTCTTTTTGGAAAGGCCTCTCCATTCTTTTAGTTTGAATTTCTTGGCATCGAATATTTTTTTTTTCTCATTTCCTCTTCTTATAATTCATCACATCTAAAATTACCGTGTGAGAGTAGTACGTTGCAACAGCAGAGTTCTATAAATTTCAATCACCCCAAACTCTATGGCTTTCTTTCCATTATCATCTTGGTGGTGGTGTATCTTGTATCAGCCACCATCCCGTCATGTGGAATAAACTACTTGACTATACACGCACGAACTGATAGATTTCCTTTTTATCTACGGCAGCTATGTATATACAAGATGTACTACTAGACATAGTTTGATATTTTATAATATTACATGATGACGACGGAGGTCGGTGGGGTATCTAGTGTTTCCATGTTATTTTCTATTTCTTTTCTCTCAAACCCTCGTATCGATGATGAAAGAGATCGATCAGTCGCTTTCGCTATAGTGTGTGCTCCACTTTTCTTTCTTTTTTCATTTTTTTTTCTCTCTCTCATGTAAAGTGAATCTCATTTTCCACTTTGATGGAGACTCTCTCTCGTCATCCCCTTTCAAATTCTATCTCACCCCTCCTCCGCCACCAACGGCGCCATGTTTAGCCACGAAAATCAATGGAGCGAATTTTTTAATTTAAAAAATCAAACGAAATTAAATCAATTATCTGGATTTTCAATCAAAAACCAATGAATGTGAATTGATTAGCGTGGAGCAGGAATCGAATATACATGTATATCAGTTGATGGTGGTGGCGCCAGCAGATCAACTGGAAATTGGCGACGGTGGGCACCAACAACGTGACTCGACTGTCATTTATTTGAAATGGTTTTTGTTTTCAGTTGCCAGTTAAAGGGAAGGTGAAACGTGGCGTGTGAGCTAGATTTCTTTGATTGCCCGGTTTTGTATTATCATTCCATGTGGATAACAATTCAAAGTGATGAACCATTCATGCAGAACAAAACTCGAGTTTTCATTCTCGAAAAGGAATTTGTTTCCCGTTTGTGATAATAATACTTTTTCTTTATTTGATAAAGCTATGCCATCGCCGATACGTGAACATTTTTCTAGATTGTTATATAAATAACCTGTTTCCCTAACTGTGACTTGCAGTGTTTTGTTTATTGTGAGTGTTTTTTCGTCTGATGAAACTCCCCAAAAGCGTTGCAACTCTAAAAAGTAAGTGACATTTCTTGAAATGCAGTCGAAGGATTTTCGTGACGGCCATGCTGTGGGTGTGCTAGTAGTAGATTTGCCCAATGTGTTTTTCTCCATCTTTTTATTTAGAATCTTTTGTTCAATCCTTTTTGGTCACACACAACTTTTGGGTTGCGTGTGGCGAAACAAAACTGGACTTTGTCGTGTCGTTATCGTTTTACAAAAGAAAGAAAGAAAAAAGATGTATTGAATGTTAAATTAAATTCTCTCAGATGAAAGGATGGGCGAGATGAATGTGGATATGCAAAATACGCAGTCCAGGTTTATTATCAAAAGAATTTTGACGTTTCAAAACTGCCAACAAAGTTGTCGAGGCTCTAATTTTTAAAAGGAAAGGACAAATGGAGGAATGGCTAGAAAACACGTACTCTACCTAACCTTTTTGTCAACATTTTTTCTGTTGTCGACTAAAAATGGGCAACAAAATAAATTTTTCTTTTTTGCTTATGCTCCTGTCCCTCGAACTTGTTGCAAGGTGATATCTGATATGATGGTGACTACCGTTTGTTTGGCCCTTCCTTAGTTCATCCTACAACAACAATCTCATCATATATAAAATATATATGTTGTTCTTGTTGACCCTGGATGCATTTCGAGGCCTCCCAACTTGCCGACAATGTTGTTGCAGTAGAGAATCAAATAGGAAAGTAGCAACGAGTGTAATGCAATCCTCTTTGTCTATCTTCTTTTTATTTTTTCGTGCAACTGAAACGAGGAAAAACGATACCATTTGTGGGCGGTTGCAAAAGCAATAAGGGGCGGTGGGTGGGCGGGACGGTGGACGCGTGTCCTGCCGACCATCCAGGAGCACAGGATCTTTTGAATACCAAGAGAGTTTAAGTTTCTCTAGATCTTCTTTTTTTAAATATTTATTTTGACAAGAAATAGATGGGGAGTTGACTCTTTTAAATTGGTACATGGATACTCTCCTTGTATAATAAAAACGTACACATAATCCTCTCAGTCAAAAATCAAGGTGGAAATGATGTGTCTGTAGAGTGGTCCTGCTGCTTCTAGTTCTTCATATGATGAAAGTAAAAGTTCTTTATTGTTTGTTCCAAGAGCAGACACACACACACACACGCAAAGAGAGGAGAGCACCTTGACTATATAGTGTGTGGACCTGGGTTTTGTTTTTTCACGTTGGGTGGGCTCGACCGGGATAGGAGAAGAGTATACACCATCGTCAGCAAAGACAGACGGACGGCGCGACTCGTTTCCCCCCCTCCTCTCCATGTGTGTATTATTATGCAGACAAACAACGTTGAAATGAAACAAAAGATTTCCTTTTTTTGAGAGTCGAAAGAAGGGAGATTCTTTTTCATTTTGTCCGTTTTTCTCGTTTTCCATTTAGCAATGAACACGCGACAGTCAGGTCGTGCCTTGTCTGTCACTATTCTTCTTCTCTTCCTGTCTTCATTGTGACGTCCAAGAAGATTCATTTGGCTAATGAAGGCTACACACAGACAACTCTACAAGATCTCCCTTTTTTGGTTGCATCACGCACACATCTGTGCAGCAGCAGCAGCAGCAGCAGTGCTTTATCCTTGAAAGAAGAAGGAGCACTGACTATATACACTCGGTCTCAAAATGTGATTAAGTCTCTTTTAATATGCACACACTGAATAATTATCGAGATAATAGGGGGCTATACAAACAGCAGCAGATTTATTAGCAAATGATTCAGAGTTTATGATGTTTTTATTCAAACGCTGCCGTGCAACTTAATTTTCTCTTCTATTTTTTTGGTTGTTATTATTATGCGCAACAAAAGGCCTCTAAATAGACTCCCCTTTTTTTTTAAGGTTAGGGTTGGAAGGGTGGTCAGATGGCGTGACAGGATTGATATAGGTGGATGCAGTTTGTGAATCGTTTCGTGATTGAAATCGTTCATCACGCTCGCAAACCCACTGACCGAAACGGCAATCCTTTTTGTGTTTTGTAGTTAAAGACAAAATTCTTCTCTCTTTATTTTTCCCTCTTTTCTCCCTCTTCAGTGCGACGGAACGCTGTGCAGATGTCGCCTCCCAACAAGTTTTTTGTCTAAAAGGAGAGGCAACCAAGTGCCTCGTTTGTCGGTCGTGAATGGGTGAGCCAAGAGAGGCCTTAGCTGCTGCCTTATGTAATTTGCTGTGTAGGGTGAGATGGAGCCATCCAGGAAGAAAGCTCTTTTTTTTTTTTTTTAAATGTTCTAGTCTATAGAGTAGGCGCCCAGTATGTGAGGACTAACAAGAGCATAAATCTGTTGCACTTGACTTCGATTGGCTGAACGCGCTAGGCATCTTATATAACCTTCATCTAGAAAAGATGAAGAAAAATATGAAACTTGCCCGATAAAGATAACAGACTCTCTTTTTTTCTTCTCTTTCGCTCACTTGGTGTTGATAGCTGCCGAAGAGGGCTTGTTACACATGGCCGCCAGTTATTATAGTTATATATATATATACATACTTTCTCTATCTCTCTATCGTACATGTTTAATTACGACTAGGGAGAAAGAAAAAGTAGTGTTTGTGTCTTTTCTGTCTTGCTAGGAGCGGTTATTCAGTTACCCAACATGTCTTGTCTGTTGTGCAACTGATACCCGGCCATGTCAGGGAATACGAGGCCGAGAGAGAGAGAGAGAGAGAAACCCGGTATTCTCTCATCTTCTTCTCCCTCTTCTCTCTTTCGCTGTCTGCTAGTTGACTTTTCTTCCGTCCCGTTTTTCTTGATGTATCAACGACGTCTTTTGTTTCCTTGATGCACGCGCCGCATCGTCATCAACATGACGGCCCGTAAGAAAAAACCGACAGCGACGTGTGTCTGTGTCTATCTATTTAGCTGTTGCTGGCTGCAATGAGTCAAAAGAGTCGCGAGGATCGTTAACTTGTTCTCACAACTAGCGAGGGGAGCGTGTCGTGACGGCGGATATGTCGGCAGAGACTATCGGAAGTCGATCTCTTTTTTTTCCCTCTCTTTCCTCTGAGCTGCTACAGGATCTACGCACCTCGCTCTCTCCTGTTCCGTAATGCTAGGCCATTACGTGATTACAGTTGACGATACAGACGCAAGACTAGAAGTAAAGTAGAGATTGATTTTTTCTTTTTTTTCTTTCACGTTTAGTGTGTGGTTGGGGCTTGTAAGTGGGGGGGTTAACCATTTTGGTTCGACCCGATTGCACGAACGGCCACATGGTTTGTTGCAGTGTATAAAACAATCATTTGACGAGTTCACCAGGTGAATCGAAGACGATGAGAGAAATCAGTTTTTTTATTTCTCCCGACTGCCAGCTGTCAATAATGATCATAATTTCATTCATCTTTTTCTTCCTCGCACTTTTGTTTTTTGTTTGGTTTGTTCATATTTTATTAGTTGATATACAAGAGGGAGTTGTGAAACCAGCTGTGTACAATCACATCCATCATCATCCATATATATAGACAAAGTTATATAATACCATATCTACTGCTGTGTATATACAGACGACACACGGCTTGTATGTATGTAGTCTGTTGTTTGCTTTCGACGACCTCTCGATATTGCCCCTCTTTCCTGGCGACGTAACGACATTCCCCGTGTGTCGTGTTCCGTTTCGGCCTCTTTATCGTCGGGCCCATAAGCCGATGCTCCTCCTGCCATAACGTACAAATGTACGACAATATGAAATGTAAATTTTTGCTATTTAATGCGACTACGATGACGACAGCGAAAAAGACGACGACCCGGTGGTTAAAACTAAAATAAGCCGTCCTGCTACATGTTGTCTCTATGTGAATCGTGTGCACGAAAAGGGGGATAGGGGTGGGAGAGAGAGAGAAAGAAGCGATCCCATTTGGATTCATAATCCGGGAGCTTTCCGGCGCTGTCGTATATAAACCGACACCCCCCCCCCCCCCCCCCTCTCTACACCATATTGTTGTCTAGTGTATTATATATAGTTTGGTAGTTTTCTACCCATCATCACGACAAAACTGAAGAAGGAACATATTATATACTATACCTAACTGTATAAGGAAAGGCCATGCCCTGGTTTGTATCTCTTTTCTCTCTGTCATCGAACACTGCATGCATATAGTAGTCGTTATTATCTGTGTGAAAAATCTTCTTCCATCGACCCAATTCCGGGACTTTTGAAAATCTGTTTCAATCGTTTCACGACCAAGTGTGGGAGGAGAAGAAAGAAGATATTAGGTGCTCGCATATGCATTGTGTGTATATATATATTCATTCTGTCTATTGTGTGTGTGTACACGATAAGCGATGACAATGAGGGGTGAAAGTAGCTGCTAGGGTGTCGAAAGAAAATCTTCAATTTTTTTTTTCGTTTGCATTTGAATTTTACGTCCCCTCTCTGCTGTCACACAAAAAGGGAGAGATGTTAATCTCTTGGTCGCCCTATTTTATATGTTTGATCTCTTTGGATTGATAAGGATCCTCTTCACCTGCTGCTCTTTCTCTCTTGTCTCTTATATCTTCTAGATCTATATTGCCGTTGTATAAACTCGTTTTTTTGAATATTTGATGAGCTGATTTGTTTGGAACAGAATAACAATGGAAATAGTGCAGAGGTGTCGTTGGGGAAAATGATGATGATAACTTAATATAGTTGACTACCATCAGAGAGGGTTGCTGAGCTTATCACATGCGACTCAGTTCAATGTGGAGGCTAATTTTATTTTCTTTCTTTTTTGGGACTTGAATTTGTTATTTGGGCAATCCAATTTTCGGCTTACTCATCTAGCGGACTTTGTATAATATCTAGTAGGCCTCTGAATTTTTTTCATTTGGTAAACTCTGCGTACAGTTAATTTTCGATTGTCTGAACTTTGTGCTGGATTTAAAAAAAAAAAGACGTGCACGTCTACGATTTTCATTCGATTTTTATTTTTTCACTCCAGTGTCTTGTGTGTGAGTGTCACGAGTCTATGATGGATGGATTGATTTAATTATTCACGGACGGCTAAAGGAATGCTGTGTGTTTGTATTCAGCATTCAGGGGCTTCGCATATATTCCCTCAACGCCGAAAACCTTGGACTTGAAACGGCCAACACTACACACACTACACACACACACAGACATCAGCTGTTTGATTATATGAAGACGGCCGGCAGTCACGCATGTAGAAACGCGGTGTGGGCACTGCACATGTTTTTAAAAGGTTCTTTTTCTTTTCTCTTGTTGTTATCCAGTCGCTTTTCTTCTTCCTACCTTTTGGTCGTGCTGCTGCTGCTGCTGTTGCGTTGCTTGTCCGAAAAATCTCTGACGATTGATTTATGAGTCGGCCGCACCTCTTTAAGCTGGTGATGGTGGCGCGGGAGGATCTTTTGCGTGACCTGTTCTCTCTGGTTAGTCTCTCTCTAGCTAACTGTGCCGATGGTTAAATAAAGAAAAAAATAAAGAGAAAAATTCCTACCTTTTTATATTCACTCCTTTGCTTGTTTTCAAATGATTTGATTCTTATTTATAGTTCGTCGTATTTCGGGAATTTTTTTTTTGTTTTGTTTTTTCAATCGGAAATCAATGCAATGATGTTGAACGATCAAATGATGCCGACTGTTGAGTCTTTTTCGCCCATTCATCGTTTGCGATTGTCTTGCTCGATATGCAGTCCGAATTGGTCCTTTAGGCGCTGTGAAATCATCTTCTTTTTTATATCAAAGTCGATAGATCTAAATGCCGTGTTTGCCGTTTGTGAGACGTGTACCGCGCACGTTATTAGATATTCCTCCCACAAAAGCGGAAAAAAAAAGAGCCGAGTCATTTGTTTCTTTTTCTTTTTTCACCTTAAATAACCTCTTTGATGTCATTAGAAATAGTTTGACTTTTCTCTTTGTTAACTGGTGGGCGTCGATGGTCATTTTTCAACTTCTTCCATCGGACCTTCAAGGGTGTGCGCATTCCCCTTAAAAAAGAAAAAACGTAAACCGACTAATACCTCTCTTCTTTAAAAAAAATAAAAATAAAACCGGCGGAATAAATACTATATAGTGTGTGCGTACACACACACACAAGTAGATGATGGATGACGGAGGGTTGAAACATTCTATAGGACCATCTCTCTTCGCTAAAGATTGCCTTGTATATTTCTATATATTCAATGGAATGAATCATGGCGATGATGATGAACCAGTTGAGATGAGAGCAAAAGTCATTCAAGACGAACTCCCCCCTTGAAATTCTCAAACACACAGAGAAGAAGAAGATGATGATTTCTGTGTTTGTTTGTTTGTGTCCAACTGTCCCTTTTGTGTGGATGAAGAAATGGTGAGGGTGAATAAGAATCCTTCATACAGTATATACAGTGCGCACTAGACTCTGTTGGACGTCTTGCTGAGCATCGAAAACTCTGTTGGTGTAGTATACGGTAGTCTTCTTCTTCTTTTTCTTCTGTCTAGCCATTAATCATCAGCCCCCAAGTTGAGATGTGTCATCAGAGACACGAACTATGCGACTATAATAACTCTATAGAGCTTGGAGCTTTGAGCTTTCGGTCTTACCTCCCCTCCTTCACAACGGCATTTTGAGAAAAGAATGTCTCCTCCACCATTTTGTGTGCTCAACATTATCTGCAAGCAATGATCGAAACCTATCATATAGATCTCAAGACAAAAAAAAAAAAAAAATGTTTCTGTTTTTTTGTGTTTGTGTGTTTAAAAAGGACACGATTAAGTGAAGGTGTTTTAACGAGAATAGACACTAATCCCGCCGGCGGGTAATGATCCTCGATCGAGGTTGCACGAGATGCTCCTGTGGAATGGCCACCACCAGACAGCAGCCGCGTGAATAAAGATGAGACGCCATGGATATGTATATGCATGCAACTCACTTGATATGTAAATGGAGAACCTATATAAGAAAATAGAGTAGCTTTGATTCTATTCGAGGCTATAGCGTGTCTAGTAAAATAATTGTGAATTGTAGCATTTTCTTTTTTTATCTTTGTTGTTGTTGTTCGGTGGGGGGGGGGGGTTAAAAGTGTTGCTGCTGCCTACTGGGTGGTCATAGTGGCACTGAGGTTGCCCTGGAAAAAAGAAGAAATGAAGAAAAAAAGGCAACAGCAGCGCACACGTCAGCAGTTCTTCTTTTTCTTGGGCTAACGTCAGCAGAAAAAGAAAAAGGAGTCGGAAAATAATTCCTCTATTCTTCTGACTTGCTGCGGATGCCGTGGCGCGGCCAGAGCACACGAACGCACGCACAATAGCTCATTAAAACGGAACAACTTCTTGTTCAGACTCCCGACAACTTGCAGGTGGTCTCGATTCAAAAAAAATACTCACACACACAGCAAAAGAAGAAGAAGAAGAACACACGCGCTCGCTCTCCTTTTTTTTCTCTCCCGGTCCACCTATTATGTTCTCGCGCAATATTTACTCTATTACGTCTACGGCGTATACATTTATAAACTTATCGAGCATGAATTGCGTCGTATTCTAAAAGATTCGGCGTCGTATAGACAATCAGTTTGATGCTAGAGTGTTTGGCTTACTCAGTTGTCGTACCTCACGCGTGACTCTCACTTTTCAATCCCGCGAGGAATCTTTTTCTTCTTCTGTTGTTGCTGTGGAGATCACAAATAAATAACGAAAAATGGGAGAAATAGAGATGGATAGAGATAGAGAGCCCCTGTGAAATAAGATGATGATGATGATGATGATGAAGAATCGAATCAAGAGATAGAAAAGAGAGAGAGAGAGATCGTGCTCGTTATTATTGCGCTCGGGCGTTTGAAGAATGACCAATTAAAATACGTGCGCCACGAGTGTTTTTATTTATAGTTTATCTCTTCTTTGACTATTTGTATATACATGAACACTGTTGAGAGTATTGATGGCGTTTGATCTTAGTCGATATTTTTTCTCTCCCCTTTTCCTTTTGGATTTTTGGCTCTTTTATATAACAGCGTGTCGTTGCCTTGCACCTTTTGTTGTAACTCCGGGAATGTTATTATATTCTGTATAGACACAGCACAAACATTCAAATGGAGACTCTCTCTCTCTCTGTGTGTTTACTATATATATTTGAATTTCAGGAGAAAACGCTATTAGGCACTTTACATAATTCGATGCCATGATTTTGATACCTTTAGAGCCCCCCTCCTACCAAACTCTTTTCCGTCTTTCTCTCTCTTGAGATCGTTTCTATCGGTTTTTCTGATTCTTTACTCGCATTTCATATCTCCCCCTTGAAATGTATATATATTTCAAACATTTGACGCGCATTTTGACCGACGCTTCGACCCTCTCTCGTTGACTCTTTCGGTCATGAAAAAAAAAGCTCGAGGGGGAGTTTGACCTGATCTTTCTGAATTTGAAACATAAATTTGGATGATTTTCACGAGTCGACCCTTTTACTTCTTTGACTTTCTTTCTTTCTCTGTTTTTACTCTGTTGAAATAGACGAGCGCGCGCGTGCCTGACTCGCAGGTGTGCATCAGTGCGCGCTTGGCTGTCTCCACTTTGCTCTCGTCTCTCTCTCTTTTAACCATGTGATTTGCATAAGAGTCAAATAGCTATAAGAGTGGGTAGATAGGACGGAGGGGGGGGGGGAATTCAACGTCTAGGAGGAATAGAGCTATCACATGACGGGAGATGAGAAAAGAAAAGAGGTCGAATGGTTGGTTCGTTTGGATTGAAGAAAAAGGGGAAAAAAAATGTGTCAAAGTCTCTCGACTGTTTACCATACAGCCCCCCTCCTCCTAACCACTAGGCGAGCGAAAAAGGTGAACAAAATAAAATAAAAGAAAGGGACGGATAGGACGCACAACAGCTGAGCACGGGCTACGCATCTTCTTTCTTCTAAATATACAAGCACACGCAAACAGACTCTTGTATCCCGAGTCTTTTGGTGGAGAAGAGCTTGTAAAGAGAGAGAGAGAGACAAGACAAGAGAAAAGGAACTAAATAAGAAGAGAAGGTCCTTGTCTTTTCACTATCTCTATCTTACTCTCGAATAGCGCCATATTACAGCGCCATAAATATGCATTGAAAATGACCAGTTTTTTTGTTTTTGTTTTTTTCTGTCTATATATCTGTGAACTGGCTCGACCAACAACACAAACCTCCCTGGAAAAAAAATTAAAGAAAACCCCCCCAAAAATAAAATGTTGTTTAAGAAAGAAAGAAAGAAAAAGGATTGTAAATATACGACCGGTTCTATTGGATTCTAACACCACCACCGGTTGAATTCTTTTTCACACTTTATCTCTATTTATTCTCACATTCTACTTTTTCTTTTTTTTCTTTTTTTTCTTTTTTTTTCTTTTTTTTTCTTTTTTTTTCTTTTTTTTAACAGGACGCCGTAGGATACTACTACAAGGAAAAGGTTTCATCTTTCCTTCCTAAACTCTTCCTCAATGGAGAACTCTCTGCGCTGGACATTGGCGGCGATCGTGAGCAACGGGGAAAAAGGTTTGGAACTCTTCTTCTTCTTCTTCGTTCGTTCGTTTTTTATTGGGGATTTCCGTGGGAGATTGTAACGACACGTCGACTCGTGCCACACCAACTGACACCGAAAAACACTTTGAAAAAATCGAGAGAAAAAAAGTCAGTGTCAAAATGTGTCGTGTTGTGGTACCTACTATACGATGGTTCCCGCAGAGCCCTCAATACCTTGTAATCAAAAAGAGATATCCTAAATCAAAATGAACAGCATCCACACCATCGGCCGTATAGTAGGAACGTTTTTTTTTTTTCTTTTCGTCTTGATTCTTATCGCATTTTCGAGTTATAAAAAAAGAGAAGAAAAAGAAACACAAATTTTCTTTTCTTCCGCCTTTCGACCTCGACCGTCGATCCGTGAGTCGCTCGTTTCAAATCGAATTGTGTCTACAGATTATTCGCCCTATTCTAGAGAGAGTCTGCTGCAGTGAATTATCATTTTGAGTATAGTGGGGAATTTCTAATCAAAGAAGGCTTGGGGATGATGGAAAACTACGCGTTTGTTGTTGTTGTTGTTGTTGTTGTTGAAGCAATGGAGAGAAAAAGAGCCGGACTTGCGTTCGTGTACTGTATATTTTTATTGATATGCGCGAGCGCTTGGGTACGTTGTATCTGCTGTGTGGCTCTTGTATTGTGACGGCTGATGCTTTTATAATTGGCTCTGCCTCTCTGGTATTTCATTTTTTTTTTGGTTTTTTTTCGTTTCGAATGGATTCGACCGGTTGTTGTTGTTGTTGTTGTTGAGATGAAACCGCCAGTTTGTTTGTTTTCGTTTTTTATTTTATTTTTCGGGGTTTGTATTGGTCCCGATGGTTAATAATAATCGTGATGCGACGGCGAGATGCAAACGAGTTTGCCTTTTGTCGAAATGAAAATAGCTCCGCTGGCGATGGGAAGTGAACATAATTTATGCAGAGTCAAAGATAAAAAAAAAATGAAGGTGGGGGGTGGATGGATGGATGGATGTCGAAGGAAGAAGAAGAAGAAGAAAAAAGTTTTGTGTTGATCGATTTTTGGTTTGAGAGTTGATGGCGCTTGGGGGAATCTATTCCGTTTGGTTGAATCACGCGAGACTTGTCAAATCAAGTTTGGTTTTTCAATTTATTCGTCAATAGGCGACGATGCCACCTCTCGTCGTTACAAACAGACACACACACACACAGGGAAAAATGTTTTTTTCTTTTGGCCGGAAGAAAGTTTGATTTTTCCTATCGTTTGCGCTCTCCCCCGTCTCTGCCTCGGTCTTCGTCGACTTTATTTTTGGGCTCGTTTTATTCCCCCTCGAGCGGCTGAACAGTTTTGCGGAGTTTTATAAAAAAGGGAAAAATTGTTTCTCCATTTCCGATTGTCGGAGTCGGGCGTCGGTGGTGACGGTGGGGTTGGTGCGGCCAATGCCAGTCAAAAAGAGAAGGAAAGAGAAAAACGATTTTGTGGCCCCCACTGAAATCTAATAACGAAAGTATGACGCTGGGTCTCGTCCGACATCGAACGAACTAGAATATATATTGAATGGATTTCTTTCTTTTCCTTTTTTTTTTGTGTCGTCGTCTGTGTGGGTCCCGTTTTTGATAGCCGTCTGGGAATACATGGACTATACTTGCACTGCCACCACATTCACTGCTATCAAAAGCCATAACCAACTTTTCTTGTTCGAACGAACGGCGTCATTTCCTCATTTCCGAGTTAAAAGACGATCAAAAGAAAAGAAAAACTGTTTCTCTTTTCTTTCCCGTTGGCTGTGTGTTTGCTGTGTGTCCCTCCAGCCCTTTTTTCCTCTTTTATTTCATCATTTCCCATTTATTTTTTGTATCCCTTAAAGCATCCCCCCTCATAACACCGAAATGTCTTACTAGAGTATCTCTCTCTCTCTCTCTTTGTTGGTTAGTTAACGCAAAAATTGTAAACTATTCCGGCAGTGGTGATGGTTAATACTCTCCCTCGCCAGTTTCTTTGACGTCGACGTCGAACGACGTCTCCCAACAATTTACTTGTCGTCGTCATCCTACCCCCTTTAGAAAGAGGAGGAGGAGGATCGACTCATCGGGGGGTATAAATCAGCTGATTGTGACAAGTGAAACAAGCCTCCCCGACTATTTTTTTTTTGTCGAGTTTTTCTCGGCAGTTTAGAAAATGTATCCCCCACCAAAAACATTCGACACTCGAGTCACGATTGGTAACAAAACGACGAGTGAAAAGAAGAAGAAGAAGAGAGAGATATTGGTGAACTTCCTGTGGGTTTTCTTCCGTATAACAGCCGTCCCGAGTCAGCAAAAAGAACTGGCCAACTTACCTCTCTGATAAGAGCCCTTCACGGACTAGAGTCTTGCACAGCAATATTCGTGAGAGGGGATGTCCTTCTTGTTTGTTTTCTTTTTTCACGAGACTCTCTTTCATTCCCATAATTTCTTGTTGAAAGGCGATTCGAGATAGAAAGATAGAAAAATAGAAAGATAGAAAGAGCTTTTTCTTTCATTTATTTTGACCGATAGGATTTGATATACAGCCACGGGTCATTGCGCGTCCAATGCCGGACCGGAGCTCTTAAGAAACTTGTGTGGCGAAACGCAGTCGTAACTCAAATCCTCTTCCAATTTACAGCGAAATGTCATCGTCGTCTTGTTCTTCTTCTTCTCTATGGAGAAATCTCTGGCACTCGCCTTTTCCTTTTTTTATTTTTTTTTTTCTATTTGCCCTCCATCTCTCTGCGTATATCACTCGCTAACTGGACGTGTTTATGGTTGAGCCATCGCAACAACGGCGACGACGACGACTTTTTCCATACTTTTATTTTTTTATTCTCTCTCTCTTAACGGAAACAAAATGAAATTCTTTCTCGCTCTCTAACAAAAAAAAAAACAAATAGACAGTCGTTGTCGTTTCTTTTCTTCTGGAACACACAAAAATGCGACCTATAAATGTTTCATTTGAGCGTTTTCCCCTAGACCTACTTAGCGCACTCATTTTGGGAGGACAAAAAAAAAGACCCAAAAAACAAAAAACAAAGAAGGATGGTCGTAAAACGATTGGGGAACATTTGGTTTTCCCGTGAAAAAAGCAGGAAAAAAAAATAGAAGAAGAAGAAGAAGAAGACAAGTGCAATCGACTATACCACCCTCTCCTACTGGTAATGTTGTGTACTTCATTTGGCTATTATATGCCGAGTCAGGGCCAGTCTCCCAGGCCATCCATTGTTTTTTTTTTTGTTTTTTTATTCTTTTATTTCTTTGCCCGTCTGTTTCCAACCTTCACGGCTGGTTATTTGAGAAGCAACTAAATGCCGTAAAGGGCCAGACCCCATTTTTTCTTTCTCACATGAGTGGGAGGGGAGGGGGGGGTATGAGTCTTTTTTTTATTTATTTAACTATGTTTACTTCTTTTTTTCTTGTCGAAAGAAATGACGTGATCACACTCGTTTTGAACGCTCAGTCGACTATATAGAGAACCGCGACATAATTTTGTCCGCCCCGAACACACACGTTGATGTCTTTTTTTTTTTCCTTTATTTTTGACCGCGCTGTGGTCTCTCTCTAACTCAAGTTATAATAATCGGCCAATTGTCTGACTGTCATCGAGTGACGTTTTTTTTCTTTAAACTTTTTTTCCTTTTTGTTTGTTTTTCTTCTTTGGCCTTTATGAAAAGACATTTGGAGTTGCTGTTGACTTTTCTCATCTTATTTAATATATATGTATATTCTATTAATTTCCATTCTTTTCTCCACCTAAGTAGTCTGACGGATGACACGGTATTGGGACGAGTGCTGTGCACACTTTGGCTCTTGTCATTTCAGAGAGAGAGAGAGAAACGGAGAGGAAAAGTGTGAGAAAGAGGAAGTATAAGAGTAGCTGCTCCTTGGGCGTGAAGGGAATATTTACAGTAGGACTGTGTGTGTATTCATCTAACAACCGAGAGCTGATGTGTTGCTGCGCCATCCATCCATCTACCAAGAGTTTTTTTCTTCTTCTTCTTCTGTCGTTGTTGTTGTTGTTGTTCCTTTTTAGCCTTTAAATTTAGGGCCCTCGTCTTTCTACTTGAATTCAAAACTCTTGGGGGTCGTAAAAGCATAAAGCAAGCACAACGGTAACGGCCAGGAGCTTACAGCAGCCAAACATGAAGGAAAGAAGAAGAAAAAAACTGGTTTAAAAAAAGAGATGGTGTGTTTGAGTTCATATATATACACAGAGAGAGAGAGAGAGCAATTCTCTTTGCTTCGAGTTATATTGAAGGGGGAGACCTTTTATTTCTGAACTCGCCTCTTTTTTGCGCCTGTTTTTTTTTTTTTTTTTCGTCTTCTCCTTCTTCTTCTTTACCGTTTTAGTGTGTCTTTTGCTGGTCCATCCTTGTTCTTCGCACGTTACAAGAACCGGAGGGATTTTATGTCTATATTGGCCTCGTCTAGAAAGACTAGAAAGATCCGGTCCTCTTTCTCCTCCTGAGAAAACAATAAAAAAGAGAACCCAGAAGAAGAAGAAGAAGAAAGAGTTGATTGAAAGAGCAACTACAAACGAGGACCCAACTGAACAGCCAGAGTACACACAGTGAGGACGTAGTACGTAGACGCTAAAGAGAGAGAGAGAATGGCGTCTCTCTTTTTTTTTTTGCTGAGTTTAGTTAGCTAATATAACAGAGAGACTTTATATAGAATATCTACGTGATCCACCAAGGACGACGTGGAGAAAGAAAGGCAAGAAAAAAAACTCTTTTATAACGTGAGAGACGTAGTACAGTCAAGAAAAAAAAAAGAAGGTCTTGTTCCGTTCTATTTGAGCTGACGCAGAGATGCTATCCCGTTCTCTCTCGCGTCATGTCGCATCTCCGTTGAAGACTTTCGGTTCTTTTATTTTATTATTTGACTTTGTGTGTTTTTTTTTTTCTTTTCGCTACGTCGTAATACGAGAGAGAGAGAGAGAGAGAGCTGTGCAACTAAGCAAAGTAGTTCTCTCTCTCTCTCTCTCTGTCGCAACTGATTTCCGGCTTCCGACACATCACAAGCTTCCCCTTTTTTCTTCTTCCTCCCCTGTTGCCACTGCATATATGGTTTTACTATGTGCACACATATCTCTGGTCTGTCTGCTTCCACTCCTTTTTTTTCCACGTGTTTCTTTTGACGAACTGCTTCCTTGCATCATCATCATCCATCCGACTAGTTGCTACGAGTTCATCCGGTTCTGCTGGGCTTTTGATTGTATGTAGAACTTGGTACCAAGAGTCGAATTGAATTGTTCTAAGGGGGAGGAACATTTTTACAAGCCTACACACACACACACACACACAGACACAGAGCATACGGCTGGATGACGATGATTATTATAAAGAGCTTAAGATATCATTTTGATAAGAGGGTGGAAGGGTGGAACGGAAGTCTACACACTGCACGGAATAAATGCGTGAGGAAAAGAAAAAAGAAAATGACTTGCATCCGGACCGGAATCAAATAGAATCTCTTATTTTTTTTTTCTTTTTCTTTATTTTAAAATGAAAAGAAAAAAGAAACAGGTACTAAACTACCGTGTAATATATTGTGTTCACTTGATTCCGTGTGTGTGTGTGTGTGTGTAGGGAGTATTTTTTTGGGGGGGTCTGGGGTTCCCTGGACTGGTTGAACTTTAGTGTCGTTGTATATGTATAAGAACTTGTTTTTTCCATCCATCTAATAAGAGATGTACCTGCTGCTGTTGCCTCATTTCTCTCAAAGAAAATCTTTCAAAGTCAAAAGGCGAGTGTGTGCCAACTCGACGCTAGTCACAGGAAGAGAACTCTTTTTTTGTTGTTGTTGTTGTTGTTGTTTTTTTAATTTATTTTGTGTCTCTTAAAGAGAAAGATGGAAAAAAAAAAGCAACGACTGACAAAGAGTGATTAGATTGCCTCCCATACAGTCAGTCGATGTGTGCACATGTTTGGTACTTTTTGGGTTCTTTTTCCTCTATACTCACCACATAATATTGAGACGAGAGTCTTTGGAGGAGGATCGTTCCTCTTCTCGCCAGTCTAACAAGGACCAAAACTAATTTGTGAAAAGGACAAGGGAAACGTTCAAAAGAGGGAGAATGTTTTTGGGGGGGACTGGGACTGTCCAAATTGACAAGTGTAGTCAGTCAAGTCAGTCCCGTCAGCCGCTCGTCTAGAGTGATCTGCTGTGCAGCTTCAACATCCATGAACACGAGTCTTGACTCTTGAGATGCTTCTTTGCATAACTAAACAGTTTTTTTTTTTACTATTTTTGAAAGAAGAACAAAATAAAAAATAAAACTGTGGAATGAGATGGAAGGTTTTCCTTTTTTCTTCCTGGACATTTGAAAAATGTGGGTAGGTTATTTTTTTCTTTTCTCTTTCTATCTATCTAGGAAAGTAGAGAGAGAGAGGCTCTAGTGAGAGGTTAAAAAGAAGAAATTGGAACTATTTCACGGTTGGGGGCTGATTGTATTGGATTGCGATGATTTGTTTATTCATGCGGAGATAATTATTTCCAATCAAGAGCTGGTAGAGCAACGTCATTAAGATATAGACTCCCTCCAACGAGTTCCGCCCTTTTTCTCCTTTCTCTCCTACTGTGATTCCCAACAAACACACACACACACACACACACACACATGAAATATATAGTGAGACAGACATAACGTTTTGATGTTTGATCTCTTCTCTCCCAGGCGCTTTTGATTATAAATAAATTTCTTTTTCTTTTTGAACGTAGGGAAGAAGTTGTTGAAAAAGAAATCCGGTACACACACTACACACCGGTACACTAATGAGTCGGCTGGGGTTGGGCAAGGATAGCCGAGAAGGCCAACTCTGTGCACACACACACACTAAGGCACCCCCTGGTGGGAAAAGCCGCTTTCAAGCTCATTAAAACCGGACATGATAAATAGGCACGCGGACCGTTGCGAGTGTTTGTGTTTGTGTCTGTCTGTCTATCTATCTATTTGCTCGTTCGGAGAAAGGAGAGTTGTTGGGTTGTTGCGAGTTGTTGTTTGTAGGAGAGAAGGTGGATTTCTGTTTGTGTGTGTGTGGGGGAGAGATTTTACAGGGAGAAACAACTCTTAACTCGCTCTGAATGCAAATGAGGATGGAAGGAGTATTTGAAGAGAGGGGCCAATGTCTGTATGTGTGTGTGGTTGTAGCATTCCATCCGGCGATATCACGGGGTCCGCTGTGGAAGAATATAATGAGAGGAAAACACACAAGACACGGATTTTGACCGTGCCAATTTCTTGAGGTTCCGCCCCTAGAATAATAATCAAAAAAAGGGGAATATGAAATAAATTCAAACCCATCCATCTCTCTCTCTCTCTCTCTACACACTATGCCGCACTGGTCTGCCTGCTGTTATGTTGTTATTGGGATTATAATCCTCTTTTTCTCTGTCTCTCTCTTCCTTTTTTTTTTACCTCGTGAGGGATTGAGGATGTGTTGAGCGTATCTTATCGTAGCTCATTATCGAAAGGCACCACTTGATCCCCTGGCCAGTTGTTGGACGGTCTCTCCCATGTCACGAACGTTTGTTTAAAAATTAAAAAAAATAAAAGCTATAGGTTATATATATAGGGAAGTCTTATGGTGCATACTATAACTATCTTGTCTCTCTCTCTCTCTATTTTCTTTTGCTGACGCGCTACGGTGTGTCTGTATAACCGGGCGAGAAAGAAAGAAAGAAAGAAAAAGAAAAAGAAAAAGGTAAATACAACCACCCACTCGTTGCTGGCCTGTTAGGCTGTTAGTACTGCCCTCCTGTCAGCACTCGACGGTGTTGGAACTGTGTGTTTTTCAGTGTGTCTGGTGTGTAGATGTGGAGGGCCTTTAAGGCTTTTGCCAACCTCCATGGTCGATGGCTATCTTTTTCTCGACTTGTTTTCCCCTCCACTTTCAAAGTCAATCCATTTGAGTGAAGAGAGAGAGAGAGAGAGAGACCTTTCTTTTTCTTCTTCTTCTTCTTCCTGGACTCTTGAGGTATATAGTATAGTACAGTTAAAAGAGGGGATAGACGACGGATGGCTGCGATCCCTCTTTCCTTACCCTATTTTCCCTTTTTTTTTTCCCTTAACAGGTCGGACTTGAGAGAGAGTTCCGTCCATTAAAAAACAAACTCGAAAAAAGTAGAAAAAAAAATGATAATAAAAATAAATTTACTGTATCCCTAACGTAAAGAGAGTCAGTCACAAGGAAATAGATTTATTTTAATTGGGTACACACAAACAACAAGAAAAGAAAAAAAAAAAAAAAAGAAGAATCGTTTTTCTTTGCTCTGTTGATTCCCCAATTTCCTTTTAGTTGCCCAGTTTTTTTTTCTCTCTGTCTCTCTCTCTCTCTCGCTTCTCCAGAATTCTTTTTCTTTTTTCTTTTTCGACTGGTTTTTGTTCCATTTCCGCCGTGTCCATCATGTCCAGGAAATTCAGGCGAATAGTCGAAACTGATTGCTGTTTGTCTATTCGGCAATCCGATATGAAAGATACGCAATAATCGGAAATAAAAGCCAAACACACACAAATCCTCGGGACTTGTCCGGGAAAACAATGACGAAATGCAATCCAGGGTGAAACACTCGACAACAAACAAAGAAAAACAAAGAAAAAACAAAGAAAAAACAATCATTGTAATGGACATGGCTGCTGTTGTGCTGTTGCAATGATTGGCTTTATATTTATTTTATTTTTTTCTTTCTTTTTCTTTTTCTTTTTCTTTTTCTTTTTGTTTTTGTTGTTATATTTCCTTATCCAACTCCTCCCTATTTTCCCTGGACACCCCAACTTATCGGGGATCACGAAGCCGGTCGGTCGGAAAATGTCCGTGTTACGCTCGCGGCGAGCCCCCTGAACCGAACGCGCAACGAAAAAAAAAAAAGAATATCAAATAAAAATAAAAATAAAAATGGTTGGGCCGCGCTGACCGAAACGGACGATAGGACGGAGAAGATTGAAACATTTCCTCGTCTTCTTATTATTATATATTTCGTGTATACTACTCTTTTTTCTTCTCTATTGTGCTGCTGCTCAATCCGGTTTTTCTTCTCCCTTTCTGTCTACATGCGCATAAGACTAGTTATTATCTTTTCTTTCATTTCTTTTTTTTTTTTTTGCTGCTGCTGCTTTATCTTTTTTCATTTTTTTGTAAATTATAAATGGGCGGGTTCGATGAAGATTCAGCGGGAGCAGAAATAATAATAACAACAACAAGAAGAAAGAAGAAGAAAAATGAAGAGTTGCACCGCCAATAAGTGGGACCGGGCCCCCGGTAGGGAAAAGAAGGAAAAGTATCCCTGAAAATAGCGTTTTGGTCTCTGTTAAGTGGGTCTTAAATCTCTCTCTCTACGTTCTCTTTCTCTCAACGTAACTTGCGCAGCTCATATAACTTGTGAGCTGTGTGTGTGTGCGTCTGTCTGTATATTATTGGGCCATACAAACTAACGACGACAACAACTGGCTGATCTTAGCCTCTCTCTCTCTTGAGTGTGATGCCTTGCTCTTTCATTTTTTTTCTTCTTCTTTTTTTTTTCCTCTTAAAATAAATAAAAACACAAAATAAAAACAGCTTTTTCAGGGTGTAATATATACCACACTACTACTGCCTACCTACCTACCTACCTACCTGTGTGTGCCGTTTTGACTGTTTCCATTCGGCTCGAGATATAATGACATGCGTGTAATAACGTCGGGTTGCATCGTTATACACTCGAAGGAAATTCCTTCATTTTTCATTTTTTTTGTTTTCTTACTTTCCATCTTTTCCCTGTTTTTATTTTTATTTTATTTTCCTCCATTGAGGAGAGTTGCGCGCACGTGAAACGGGCGGAGTTTTTCGACTTGTTGGCGGCCGTTGATGACAGCAGAAGGAAAAGAAACGGAAAAATCTGTTGCCGTGTTATTTTTTTTTCTCTCTCTTTCTCTCCTTTTTTCTTCCTTGTTTGGGGTTCGTTTGTGTGTGTGTGTGTGTTTATTTGAGCTAATGGATATTCTCACTCTCCATTTTTCCCCTCTATATTGTTATCTTCGCTTTGCGTTTCGTTGTTTGGTCCTGGCGTGCAACAACACACACACACACAGCAGAGATTGGAGCCAATGGAAGACGGACAGACAATCATCAGATGATACTCGTCGACGACGCCAGTGAATTGTTTTTTTTTTTCCCCCGAATGTGGACATCACGGCGGCAGTGCGGAGTGTTGATAGTTTCTTATCGTCTTGTGATGACTCTCTCTATCACTTCCGCAGAACGTCTTTCTCTTGTTCTTTTTCTCTATTTGGTTGGCCAGCTGCTCAGCTTATGGTTGTTACTGTTGCTGTTGCTCTGCTCAAATAAATACAGCCGGAAATACGGCCATTTGTCTGCGCCACTAACAGACACACACGCACGCACGCGAGACTCTGGACGTATATACACACACACAAGACACAGAAGCGCTCATTCGTTATTAAAGGGAGTTCATCCGACGACGACTGCTGCTGCTGCATCTTGTACATTAAAAACTAGTTGTTATGATTCCCTTCTTTTCTTTTTTTCCCCGCTCCCCGCTCCGTTATGGTAAATAAAAGGGAAATGGATTTCTTGGCTCTTGAGATGATGCTGTTGCAGTCTGTAACACTCACGCCGTTCCATCTTCCGTTCGGCGGCAGTTCTGATTATATTTATATAAAAAAGAAGAAGAAGAAGAAGAAGAAATATATACACATATAGTATAGTAGTATCGTCTACTACTTGATGGATATAAATACATTTCGCTACTGCTATACCGCCAGAGTGTGTTGCACTGTGTGTGTTTCTTCTCTGTTTTTCAGTTTGAGAAAGATGAAGACGCAACAGCTGTCGTCTGTTCTTTCCTCTTCTTTCTTTTTTTTTTATATTCTTTTCTTTCGCATCGGTCGCTATTCTCAAGACTTGCGTGAAGAAGCGCAAGACGTCCAAACTTGAGGGGGTCCCCATCGTCGTCTGTCCTCTGAAGAGGATTCATTTTTCTTTTTTTTTTCGTTTTTTCATCACCGACGAGATGACGCTGACGGATCTTCTTTATAAGATACACAGAGACAAGATAGAGAGACATATTCTTATAGAGATGGATAAGATGGATAACGTCGCCTGTTCGTCCCCTTTATCGTTATAAGTGGTGTCAACCGTCTTAAGGTTGTCCTAACTCACAATGCATCCATCACGGATGAATGCAACGAGGGGATTTCTTTTTTTTAAGTTTTTTTTTTCTCCCGTCTATTGTTTTTTACTGCCGTTGCATTTCGTTGGCCGTTTCGTTTTGTTGCCTTTGATTGTCATTCGATTTTCATCTACCAACGAACTCGCGTTCTGTGTGAACTGAACGTCTTCCAAGTGTCGTACGTCCCCCCCCCCCCCCCTGCATTATAACCAATCCTCCTCTTCGTAGTTGCTTTTGTGTACATGGTGTCTATTGATCACGAACGGGGGTTTGAAGGAAATATATCGAGCGACCAACGTGCGTTTTCTTCTTCTTTCTCTTGTCTCTCTCCCCAAGTTGTTTGACGCTCTCTGTCGTCCCTCCATGGCTTTGCATAATGAGGAGAACAATTACGAAAAGCGACTCATTACCAGACTACCTTGCCACCGAGAAGAAGTAAAAATAGTGGGGGGGGGGGGGGGGAAGGGTTGAACGAATGGTCTGCGTATATAATATCCAAGCATCCAGTAGTAAATATGGAGATGAAAGAAGAGGAAGTCATTTTCTGATCCATCAATCCCAGGTGCTCTTTCGTTCCCCCCCATGTACTTGTGTATACCTACCGACCGATTGCGTAGTCCCTCTCCTTTGGTTCCCTCTTTTGTTTCGTTCCACTCATTTACGAGAGGCGACGCGTCTACCGCGATACACTCGTCTGTGTACCTCCTCATATTATTTGATTTTTAAGTGGAAGAAGAATAGAATAGAGGGGGGAGAGAGAGAAAAATCTACTTCTTTTGTTTGTGCGTGTGTGTGTGTGTCGTGTATGCTCACCTCTATTACCCTTCTTTTATTTTTTATTTGAAAAATAATTTTTTCGAAGGGAAAATGAAGGAGAAGGCGAGATATAGTACACGCTGGAAAAAAAAGGAAAGAAAATAAAAACGTGGAGGGAGTTATTAACGGCGAAAGGATAAGGGAACAGAAGAGGTGGCCCCGTTAATAATAAGCAAAGGCAACAACTTGCACCGTGACCCGACCTCCCTCATTTCAGTGGCACCTTCTTCTTTATTCTTCCAACAAACAAACTTGTGCAATGTAGAGCCCAGCTAGTGCTGATGCAGCAGCAGCATATAGTCTGTCTACTTGCTGGCACTGTTATCTAATGCTTGTGGCGTTGATGAACGACGACGAGCAAACACACAAGATTCAAAGCCAGTAGAAGAAGAAGAAGAAGAAGAACCTTTTGTGCTGTGCATATGTGTGTGATGTCTTTTCCAAAAAAAAAAAAAGCCTCTCACGGCCTGTTGGAGTCAGTGAGCAAACACAGTGAGAGCTCGGGCAATATCTAGTCTAAAGCCCCCGCTTTTCTTTTCTTCTTTTAAGGAGAATAATAAGAAGAAGTTGATGAGCTATCGACCCCCTCCCTTAGCGTGCGCACTGATGATGATGATGATGGCGTCGCCCTCGTTGTGTCCCGACCGCGCTCCGCTTGTGCATCATTTACCGTCATCACCGTCCGTGATGGGGGGTATATACAGCTCTTGGATGTCGCATACAACAGAACAGAGAGATAGAGAGAGAGAGAAAACAACACACAAATTTGTTACCATCAACACATTGGCTCTTTTCTTTTCTCGTATCAGTTGAGAGACAAATCTCTTGTGCTCGGCGACCAGCAGCGCGATGGTGGAAAGGCGCTAAAGGATTATTGATCATAATTACCAGGCAATCCAATAATAATGGTGAGGATTTTGTTTTCTCTTTTAACTCTCACATTTTCAAGAGGGAAAAAACAAAACAAAAGTCTCAGGACTCTCGAATGATTATTCGGCGTGTGGTTGGCATCCCCGCCGCGTTCCCTCTATACATTTGTGTGTGACTACACACAGCTAGAAGGTTCTTTTTTTCTTCTTCTTCCACTGATGATGATCGGATTAAATTCGTTTGGGTTTGCCCAGGAAATTTCATTTCAGAGGGATGGAGGAGGATGAAATGAAAATAGACAAAAAAAAACTAGGTGAATGGGAGATATTTTCCCAAGGAGAGACAAACAAACGTGCAGTGATCCAATCAACCAGCTTTTCTCTCTCTCTCGTTTCTATTGAATTCTTTGGCTATAGGTACTTGTGTGTGTGTCTGCCTGTGTATAGCTTTTGTTGTAACTTTGCCTGCTGTCAGGCAGAGAGACTACAACATCGGGCCACTTCTCAATTCTTCGCCTATTTTGCTGAAAATAAACTCCCTCGACATAACATAAAATAAAAAAGAGAAATGGGAGACAGACTGAGCGGATTAGAGGTGCAATTTACTACGACTCCCACTACTATTACTACTACTACTACTACTCCATATCGGGTGTAACAAAAGTATTACTAAGGGATGTTGGTGGTATATACAATTCTTCAATAGCGGATCATCTCCTTGTCATGTCGCTGTGTCGTTGTGTTGGCTATTCATGGAAATGCATTTTCCTCCGATTTCTCGGATGTTGAATTTCTTAGACTGACGTCTTCTTCTTCTTCTTCAATCGTCGTCTCATTTCAAACCGTTTCAATCGTAGAAGATTTTCTGCAAAATCGTCTTTGCCCGTTTGAAAAACGACTCTTACTTGATTGATGAAAATTGAGCTGTTGATATCGCCCGTTCGAAATGGGCATCTTTTGTCGTTGTTGAGCTTTTTCCCATTCGTGGAATGTGTTCCTATCTCTTTTTCTCTAGCTTTGCCCAGCATTGGATATGGAAGGGGAACGATGGAATAGAGAGATATCCACCGAGGTGTGATTGAGTATATTTTTTTTTTATTTCTTCTCCTCGTCTAGCTTTGCTTCGTTTCGATTCACATTTTGTTGTATTTGAGATAAAAGGCCTGTAGCTAAACTGCTACTGAATTCCGAGTTTGAAGGGGACTTAAACGAGTTCTCAAATCAAGCAGAATTCATGAGTTTCGACTAGTTTGATAGTCTCACTCAGCACAGCCGCCGTATCAAAATAGAAAAAAAGGGGCGGCCGGCTGGCTGGCCTTACTTTCGTTTCTTCTCTCTCTCTCTCTCTCTTTAGCAGTAAAAATGTTGGAGGAATACAACGCTATACTCGGGGGCTATTGGAAGATTGGAAACTTCAATTTTAGATTGAAAAAAAAAAGAAAAAATTGAATGGTTTGAATATGTAAGAAGGGCTGATATATACTGCAGAGAAGGGTGGGGGAGAGGGACACTTGAAACTGCATTCAAACTAGCGGATTCTCTACTAAATCTCAATCTCTTTTCTCTCTCGTCTACCAATAGCGGCCATCTTTCTTGTTGAACAACCTTCTCCTCTTTAGATCCGGCGAGTTTTTATTCCAACAAAAGATTTTAGAACGTAGTGAACTACTACCAAGAGCCAGAGAGAGAAAAGAAGGGAGAAGTGTATAAGGGTGTGTGTGTGCTGGCCCTTCATCTGTTCTCTTCATCCTCTCTTTCTTTCTTTCGTCTTCTTGTTGTGTCTTGTGTGTCCACTTTTCACCCAGGCCCAGCGCAATAGGACGAGAAGCATCACACAGTCCAACCGAATGTCTAGTAGAAAATGTTATAGAAAAGAAGAAGAAGAAGCGTCGGGAACAATATGAGGGAGAATTGAGAGTTCAGAGGGCTGGAAGATCGCTTCTCTCTCTCTCTATTGTCTTGTTTAGAAGGGAGAACAAATAAAGAAAACTTAGGTACTATACTGCTGCTGCTGCTGCTGCTGCTGCTGCTGCTTATTATTGTGTATATTTATATACGCGCACACTCCCGAGACATTTGGTGCGACCGTTTGCGTCCCTTGTGTTTCCTTGCATACGGATAAGATCCAACTGTCCATGACAGATGAGAAATCGGGACTCGAGAATGGAAGATGAAGAAGCAGAATAATCAAAACGACTTGGATGTGTTGTAAGAAGAAGTAGTAGGTACTACCTGTCAAAAGAGAGAAAGAGGGTAGGCAGGGGGCTCCACCAATTCCCCTTTGGCTCGATAAATTGTAATTGACGTCACCCGTTGATGATGGCTTTAACACGCTTGTGCTAGACTCCCCTCGATCAAAAAAAAAAAAAAAGAAAGAGAGAAGTGAATTTCGGTTTGGTTGATTGAAAGTTCTGATCAAAAAAAAGACTTGGAAACAGCAGCCGCCGACCAACCAGCGGTCGTATTGTTATAAAAATTCATGCCTGTATATAAAAAAAGAAAATGAGAAAAAAAAAAAAACCCAAACTGCTGCTACATGGAATGGGAAGAGACCAGAGGGGGGACGACGGGCGACGGGATTGAAAGGTACAGATATAATAGATTCCCATTTGGTCAAGGCTCGTAAATTGTCCCAGCGGGAAAAGAGAATTGGGTGGGCCGTGAGAGAGAGAGAGAGAGAGAAAATATACAACAACTTTGACCTCTTCTTTTTTTTTTTTCAATCGTCTGGGGTGACGATAGTCTCATGGATGCAAATAAATTATAGATGCACACACACACACACACACACACATTGTATTGTATATTTGTATGTATATCTATTTCTCTTTTTCTATCTCTCTCCCCCCCTTATATAATAATATAGTTACACAATACAAAGAGGGAAATGAAAAGACTTTTTATGATCAACTCTGTCGTCGTCGATGAGTCCATCGTTTTTGGCTTTCTTCTTTTCACCCATTCCCACGATGCAATTTGCTTGGCTTTTTCTCCACATTTACAGCGGCGCTGTTTCTCTAATGTTTACGTATCAATCTTCTGACTGGAAATTTGATTTTTCTTTCTCCTGATTTCCCATCTGACAATTTTCGTCGCTAGACTTTATTGTCTGTGTGTGATGTAACCATTTCCTCTGTGAATACCAATGGCAATTTGTTTATTGGAACACGCTATCTTTTTCTATCCCATCTCTATTAAAATATACATTTTTTTTTTCACCGGTGAATTCTCTAGCTCTCCATGGCGATAGAAAAAAAAAACAGAAAATTAA
Source organism: Daphnia galeata (assembly GCA_030770115.1). Lineage (NCBI taxonomy): Eukaryota > Metazoa > Arthropoda > Branchiopoda > Diplostraca > Daphniidae > Daphnia > Daphnia galeata. The sequence goes on along the minus strand of CM061115.1, from coordinate 12,542,655 downwards.
GTGTTGCCTATCATGATGATACCTGTTATGTGAAGTGTGAATATATACGTCGCTGGATTATCTTTATTTTTTAGTTTACGAGTTTTTATTTTCTCTCTCTCCATCTCTTTAAACTGCCGCGTGCCAAGAAACTCTTTTTGAATTGTGATAAGAAATCCAAGGCGAGTTTTTTCTTCTTCTTCTTCTTCTTGTCTTGACGATTTTTCGTTCTACGTGGATGGAGGACTTGGAGGAGATTTCTCTCTCTCGACTAGTTACGATATCCCCCTAGCACCAGCATATCACCCCCCTTGGCTGAATGAATAAATCAAAGCTTTAGGGTTTCTTTTTTGGATGTAGTGGTAGTGGTGGTATATTAATAGAACCCCAACTCGTCTGCATATGCAGATGATGATAAATCAGAAATGAAAACATTTAGAAAATAACAGCAACGAGAATCGAGGTCGAAATGCCTCGCAGCCACGCGCAGCGCTGAAAATTCGATTGTTTCACACTCTCGGGAGTTTGATCTCTCGTGTTTGTGTGTTTTGGCTTGCACTTTTTTGTGTTTTTTTTTTATTTTTTTTTACTCTGTGCGTCTCATCATTCTGCGTGTTGGCTTATCAAAATATCTTCGATCGAGACGACCGAGACTAGCGAGGGGACAAGATTTTTTCTAATTCCACTCGTTCAATGCCAGTTTTTTTCTTTTCTTTTCTTGGTCTTTGTTGTTGTTGTTGTTGCGAGGGTTTCGCAGTTCGTTCAATATTTAGACGCATTCTATCGTCGTCTGATTCTTTGGCTTCTTTTTCTCAATTCTGAATCACGTGAATTGTGTGCGACGCTACGAATGATTCATATTTATTTGTTGGACTGAAAGAAAATTCTAAAACTATTTTTTGATTTTTTTTTTTTTGGTTTTCAAATTCTTTGTTGTTTTTTTTTGTTTTGTTTTTATTATTGTTATTATTATTTTATTACATCGTTTGGATAGAATAATTGCAGATATCATGTACAAGACATTTCAGAATTAGGTTGGTGGTGGAGAAAGGGGTAGATTGGGGGAGGGTTATATGGTGCGGCACCGGGGGTATTTATGTACAATTCTCTACACACACCGACATTTAATGAAAAAGGACGGCTATATATTTATATATGTGCTATTGTATATAATACACACACACACTCGCACACAGAGAGAGAGACAGAGACAGTCATCATCATCATCGTCGAGAAATATAAAGAATGAAAAAGAAAAAGGAAGATTTTTTATTTTTTACTCTTTACTTATTCTGTTTTTTAACGGTCGGTCTCTCTCTCTTTTTTTTTTTCCTTCACAAAGAATTCATTAATATTTACACCGCGGTGACGGGAATGGGTTTGATGTGCCCACCCGGGTGGTAGACGTAGTCGTCGTCGTTGAGGAAATAGTCGACCGTCTTGGGAAATGACAAGGTTTTGCTCTTCAATGGCGGACTGTCTGGCGTCTGATAGAGATTGTGGTGGTGAAGGTGTTGCTCGAGGTGTTCCAGGTGATTGGGGTGGCCCACATGATGGTGATGATGATGATGGTGAAGATGCGGCTGCTGATGGAGGATGTTGTTAGTCAAATGAGATTTGACGTGGTGCGGATGCAGGACGGTCCCCGCCGGTATGTGGTGGTGGTGGTGATGATGCGACGTGGCCGTCGACGATCCGGAAGTTGACGACGAAGAAGACGACGATGGTGCGTGTTTTTGGTGTAGACGTCGATGACGCCAGCAGCACAAGAGAGCGACGGCTGTCAGGACGACGACGACCAGTGCGGACACTAGGGCGATGATGATGATTTGCGCCAGACTCCAGCACATCAAATGCGATTCTTCCAGCTGGAAAAAATGGCGACCGACTAGGGAATCCGGTCCCTGGCAAACGATGTCCTTCATCGGCGCCGAGAAAGTGACCGAATTGTTGTTGTTGTTGTTGTTTTCCATTTGGTGTTGGTGCTGCCACAACCAGTGCATGGAACAATTGCACTGGAGCGGATTGCCGCTCAAGTCGAAATGTTCCAAATGCGGTGGCCAGTTGTCGATCTGCTCGACCGTTTCCAATCCGCTCCCGCTGAGGTCGACGTAGCGCAGTCCGTTGAGTTGGGACAACATTTGAGGCTCGAGGACTCTCCACTGTTTGTTGTTGGAGAGGACGAGCGTCTGCAGCGTCGCGTTGAGAAAGGCCAGGGCGTCGCGATGAATGGATTGCAGAGTCAGGACGTCTGACATTCTCAGGGTCTCCAATTGGCCGAGTTCTGCAAAGGCACCGGCTCCCACTTGACTCATGTAATTTGCGCTCAAATCGAGGAGGCGAAGACTAGCGCCCAGCGGCGACAGGGCGTCGTTGGGAACGTATTCGAGCCGGTTGGCGCTAAGGTCGAGCTCGCTGAGCCGTCCCAGCCCGTCAAAGGCAGCGTAATGGATGTGGTGCAACGTGTTATTGCTCAGGTTGAGCTGACGCAGCTCGATCAAGGCACTAAGGCCGCCGTCGCCGCCATCCAGCTGAGCCAGTAGATTGTGGCTCAGGTCCAGACTGAGCAAAGCGGCGCCCAGCGGCGTCCAGCTGGGTGACGGAGCCAACTGTTGCAGGCGATTGGCGCGCAAGTTCAAAGAGCGCAGACGGCCGAGCGAGGCGAAACACTGATCACTGAGCCTCTCGATCCGATTCTCACTCAAATCCAATTCCACCAACTGTTGCAGTTCGCTGAATGAGCCGTCCTCGATGGACGTCAGCTCGTTGTGCCGCAAATCCAGGACCTGCAGCTGGCCAAGACCCTGGAAACCGTGACTGTCCAGGTGTCCGATTGCGTTGTAGCTCAGGTTCAAGGCTCTGAGGACTTTTTGAGAGCCGAGTTGGCGTTGACCTAATGCGGTGAGCGCATTGTGCGACAAGTCGAGCAGCTCGAGATCCGTGTAGAAATCGAGCGATTGACGGATGGTGACGATCCGATTGTGCGCTAAACGGAGGGAACGAAGGGCCGGGTTGAGCAGAATGGGAACGACGTCGAGTCGCGAACCCGCACAATCTGCTTCCAAGGCGTGATCGTTACACTGGCACTGGGACGGGCAGAATGCTTGGACCGATGACGACACGGTCATCATCACGAGCCAAACGAGGCTCAAATTTTGGATCATCATCATCGACGGCCGGCCTGCAGATGAGCGGAGACGCAGGTTGACGAACATGTTGGTCGGCCGACGCATTGCGCGAGACTGGCCAATAACATCATCCGCCGTTTCTCTCCAGAAGAAACTTCTTCTCACGGCTCCCACTTTTTTTTTCACGTTTTCTTTTTTTTTTTTGGTTTTCTTATTTCCTTTTCGACTAGTCAAGTCTCAGCAGGTCCATTTTGTATTTCAGATTATTGTTTGCTGTCCTCTTAATGATTTCTCGAAAAACCTGTTGAGAGAAAGAAAAAACGTTAGGTTACGTTAGGATTTGGTTTTTGGGGACGTTTGATGTTTTGGTGAAACACGACATTCCTTAATTGGCCGTACGCAAGAATAACGAGATTCCACTGTTAACGGGCATTCACCACCATCACAGAGATATGTGAACCGTGGCTATAAAATCCTCTCAAATCTTTTTTATCTCTTTTAATCCGTTGGAAATTCTTTTGGATCGAAAACAACAACAAGAAAAAAAAAGAAGAAAAAAAAACGAGCTGAGAAGACCAAAAGAGGCCGTCCATAAAACGAAAATGTGTGCATAGAGCAGCTTATAAAGGGAGAAAAAAAAAAACTGTTGTCTGTCTGTGTGTCGTCAAGTCATCCATTTCGTTCAACGGTTGACGATTTCGACTATATGAGAGAGAGAGAGAGAGAGTGGAGCTTCCAGAATGGTTTTGTTGGCCATATATACCTTTCATATATATACGAGAGATTTTTGCTGCTCCTATCACGACCGGTTCTCTTATTTTCTCCGCTATAATATCCACTGACCCCCCTCCTTCCTTCCTTTTTCAAAAAAAAATAACCGTGAATATTCAAATTCACAGTGAAAATCTCTCTCGGTTTTTAAAAAAGAAGGAAGGAAGGAAAAAGGGTCTCTCTCTCTTTTGTAGCTCGTCCTTTCGTCGAGTTTGAACGAGAGACGGGCGCCCGCCACCCGCCGGGATTCGACGTCGTCGTCGTCATCGAAGAAGAAAAACTTTGTACAAACGATTTTGTTTTTGGTTTTTTTCTTCTTTCTTTTTAGTGTGTGTCTATGATCCCCCCGTCTTTGGGGTTCACGTTTTCTTATCTCTTGTGTGTCTCAAGTTATTAAAATTTCATCGACACCTCATCTATATTGATAGATTCTTATCTTTTCCTATTTTCTTTGCCCATCTCGACTTTTCTTGTAAAGCAACAGCAGCCGCAGCAGAGGAGGGAAGAAAGAGTGAAAGGGAGACGACTACTAGCCAGTTGGGGAATTTTTTTCTTTTTCGTGAATTATTCAAAGTTGATGTGATTACGCGGTTGGAAATAGGAGCCAACTGCGTTGTGCAATTGCCAACAGAGAAAACGAGAACGGTGAATGTCTTTTTCCCTCCTCCCATATAGACACTCTACTATGCAATAATAAAGAGAAGGAGAGAGAGAGAGAGAGTGATGGGGCTAAAACAAGTCGGCGTTAATGATTCATCAACCCATCAGACGGCACAGGTAATGATTACCACCAGACAGGACGAGAAAAAAAAAGAGAAGGGCGCACTCTCCAGCCCGCACGCAGTAGCAGCTGGATCAAACTGACTCTATCTACATAATAATACTAAGCGGCCAAAAAGAGGAATAATATCAAGTCACGCGACACACACGCACACGGCACAGCAAAGATCTCCTCCCCTGTCTGCCTCGCTCAATCCCGGCCATTCAATCAACTTGAGGGTTACAAACATACACTGGGCTACTTTACGCAACTAAATACACACACACACAGAGAGAGAAATATACAAAACGGACGCCGAGCGTTGTGGTAAAATATCGTGCATGTGAGGGCGACGCATAACAAGACAAAAGACAATCAGCGTTTGTTGTTGTTACTCTATACGTTTTCCTCTACTTCTCTCTCTGTGTGTGTGTGTGTGTCTCTTATTCTGTTTTCCCTTATTCCCCAGTGAATTATTACGTGAGCAATCTCTCTTCCCTCTACTCTACTCCCTTTATAAATAACAGTATGTTTGGTTCTGGATAGATATATAGTTAAGGATCGAGTGAAACTGTTTTCGTTAGATTTTACCTCGTGACTTGGTCGTGATTGAAATGATTGAAGTGGTTTGGTATGTTGTCGTCTGAAATGGAATCGATTTCAATCTGGTCGTCGGTCAATTCCGTTGGGGCGAGACAAAACGATTGCGTTGAAAAAACTTTTTATTATTTTCTTGCGAGATGTTGTATAATAGATATCACACTAGTTTTGTTGTTGTTGAACGGGGCAAATGTCGTCGGGTCGTAATAGAAATCACAGTCGAATGGGGAAAAAAAGAGACACACACAAACACAAGAAAGACACTGACACCAAACGAAACGGGTGAATGAAATCAAGTTTGACACAAAAGTTGGTGTTTGTTCTTTTATCAGGCACTCTGGAGAGAATTTACAACACAACCCAACCAACAGAAAGAGAAAAAATAAAAACGTCGACTGCCGTAAGCCGGGGGCTTGGTGCAGTGGTGGTGGTGGTGCGCGCTCGGAGTTCCAGCCACGAATGACCGATCTGGCTTACTGAGCGCTTGTATTTAGCAGCTGTAGTGTGTATAGTTGTATACACACACACACACACTAGCTGCTATATCCTATCCCTTGGCTCTCTACACACACACAGAGAGAGTCTCTTTTTCTTTTTTTAACAGGCTGGAAGGGGGAGAGCCCCCGGTGTGTGGGTACAACACACATATAGTAAAAGAGGGAGGAAGAATACCAGAACCCAAAGAGAAGGAGAGAAGAAGGTGGCAAAGAAGGAGGATTTTTTGGGAGGGAGTTTTGAAAAAGAAAATAAAAAAGAAAATGGGCGTCTGTTATCTGGGCTTTAGAACTTCATAAAAGGTGGTGCTAGTTGTAGTATAGGTAAAATACGTAGAGTGGTGGTGGAGGATATATACATAACGAAAAAGGGGGAAAATAGTAATAACCGGTGTGTGTGTGGCTCGAAACGAATTCTTCCGGGTTAAAAAGCTAAGCAACTCGACACTTCTCCTTCACCCTCTTCTCTTTTTTCAAAAATTAGTTTCATTTTTTTTTTTTTGCTACGGTGATCCCAGAGAGAAAAAAGAGGGGTAAAGAGAAGAAAACTGACTGTCGTGGTGGTTTCAAATTTAATATTGGCCTATTGGGGCATTTTTTCTTTTTTTCTTTTCTCATAACTTGAATTTGAGACGAATGTGTGTGGGAAAACGTGTTAGTTTGTTGTAGTACAGGCGCGTTAACATCTGGTTTGATTGGGCGCCCAATTACGCCATCGATGACGGGACCAAAATGGCGACCGACATCCTATTACAACATATGACTGGGCTTATCATACGGCAATGGCATCCGCTTGAATGCATTATTCATCCAGATCATATATATATATATTGCCGATGAATGATGTATACACATGAAAAGAAGGAAAGCTCAGATTGAGTCCGTCTTCCTATTATACAAATCGAGGAAGCAAAATAAAAGGGGAGAAAGAAAAATATTATGTAGGGATTGGTGAATGACCATCATCGACCAATATACGTTCTCCCTTTTTTTTTTCCTTTTTTCTTGATCCGCCGGAATGTTACCCATCTATCTGGCGCATTCCAATCCATCAGACGCATTACATTTTTTTCTTTAAGAAAATGAAAAAAAAAAAGAATCAGCTGCTGCTGCTGCCTCGGCTGCATGCTCTTGTATATATATAAATGTGTGTGTGTGTGTGTGTATATACTACATCTATCTATCTGTGTATGCATATAATATACACAACAGAGAGAATGCTAGAGGAATGCTATTGAGAGTCGAACATTTTTCACTCAGTTTCGAGTAGAGCCCCGGCAAAAGTCTATTGGCTTGTGCGTATGAGTGTCTCTGTGAAAACGGTGTTGTCTGTAAACCATTCAGATTTAACACGTTATCAGCCGTCCTCTCACTTCTTCTTCTTTTTAAAAAAAGCGGCTCTTTGCAATGTTGAAGAAGGAAGGAAGAAAGAAAAAAAGGGTCGTTTTCTTTGACCCTTTTCTATTCTTTTGATACATCTATGAGGCTGTTATTGTTGTCCATTTATAAACACAACTCTCTGGCACTCACTTGTGAATGTGTGAATTGACTTTATAAATATATGTACTTCTCTCTCTCAGCTCTCTCATTCTCGCGGCGTCAGTATATTCGTGTACGAATGGGCCGTCACGAATCGCCACGGAACCCCCTTAGAAAGAGGAGAAAAAGAAAAAAAGGTGTGCGCCGCCCGTCTATTCCTCTAGCTATATACTAGTATATAGGCAAAAGACATGTGGCACTTTCTGCTTGGACCTCTCGACCGGGCCGGTCATCTATTTAACGACCGGAGCGGATGCCGGTTGAGAGTAACGACGGATGGACATTTCTTCGTCGTCTCCTAATATACCTGACAATGAAGAAACGCATGTTGCGCGCCCCTTTACTAATACGATACGCGGGGTCTGCATGCAGCTCAGCTCATATTCACAGAATAAGAAAAAATGAAATTTTCTTTTTTTTTTCGTATTATTTTCTCCCCACCGCTTCAAATATGAATGAGGGGGGGGGGGAATTTTGTGATATGTGTGACGGGTGGTTTTCTTTTTTTTTTTTTTATTCTATCGAAATATAAAGAGAAAAAGGGAGGAGAGTTTTCCGATTTTCAACGGTTCATCGTACGGGATGAGTCTGTGTGATGGTCGAGTGGGTTGTGTATTGCACAGCTCTTGGGCGCTATAGGACGTCGGGGTCGGTTCTGAATCCTCGACGGATGCTCGACTTTATGCCGTTTGATGTTTTTGAAGTGCGGAGCAGACCCCTCTACTTTTTTTTTTCTTCTTCTTCTTTTTATTTATTAGAGCTGCTGCCAGCTCCCCCATTGTGTGCGGAATGGGTTGTGAACACGTGATATGTTTGTGATCGTCTCTTTTTTTTCTTTCTCTCTCCATTTCTCTCTAGTGTTATGTAGTTTGTTGTCTATATTGTGACGACCTGTTTTTCTTTTTCTTTTTCTTTTTTGTTTTGTTATTCTCTCGCTGTAACTAAAACCCTGCCTAACCTAACTCTATTCTCGATCTTGTGTCGTGTGTTCAAACAACAACACACAAGGCAAAACGGGGACTGCTGTATTTAGTAAGGAGCTGGCGTCGTCGTCGTTTATAGTCGAAGATTTGATTCCACTATAACGTCGAATGTTTATTGTTGTTTCTTGTTTGCCCTTTTTCGTTTTTTCTCTGTTGCCATTTCGATTGTTGACAAACTTGAGATGAAAACAAACAGCGCGCTGAGCCTATAGTCGAGAGTAGTATTCTTCTCCATCTTCTTCTTATATTTCTAACAACGTCGGCACAACAACAACAAAAAAAAAAACGGCCAATCAAACGACCCGCGCCTACATCCCAATTCTTCCCGTTTTTTTGCTGCGCGACTCAGCCCTTTTTTTTGTTCCTTCCTTCCCTGTGTGCAGCTGGACGTTTTCTTTTATCAAAGCCCAGCATCCTACGATGCTGCTCGGGAATCTCCAAACTATTTCAAACACAACGAAACTCTTGCCCATCAGTTTCATATTATATCAACTCAGAAGTTTGCGTGTCTCTCTCCCGATTCCTGTATAGTCTTCACACAAAAAGTTAAGAGAAGACGGACGGGGGTGTCTCCTTCCGTCTCTATACCAACATTATCAAAACCGATTTCCTTCTTCTTCTCTTCTTTCCCCATTGAGCGTTTTGTTTGTTCCTTCTCTGTCGAACTGTTTCCATATTATAACATCCCCATCTCTCTCTATCGAATAGAGATGAAAACGGGAGGGAACGAAGCTGTAGATGGGACCCATGTTCTATAGCTCTCCACGTCATCAAAGCTCCTGCTTTTCCCTCTCTACACAGAGTCTCTGCTTTTATATATTGGAATTGGATGGCAGGGTTTTCGTAGTGGCCAACAAGAGTATAGGAATGAAAGTAGAGAAAGGGACCTTGATGAGAACCAACTCGTCATTCAGTTTCGACGATGACTATATGGACTCTCTCTCTCTCTCTGCATCAGCTGGCTGCTCTACTATTTCTCGTAGCTCATTCTCCGTGTATATATATATATAATAAATGAAGTGGTAAAGGAGCAGATACAACCAAACTCTTGTGATGTTGCTCCTCCTCCTCTCTTCTGACTGCTATTGAGTCCGGGCTCTCGATTCCATTCGACTCGAGCACAAGGAAAAGAAAATGGATTCAATGGAAGATGACCATACACTCTTTTCTTCTTCTTCTTCTTCTTTTTTAGTTATTTGCTCTTATATATAAACTACATATTTATGTTGACTGTATAGATGGAAATGAATGGCTGGCTTCTATTATATTCTTTTGGATATTTCATCTGAAGAGAAAACCCAAATAATGTTTTTCTTTCTTTTCCGGCGTGGGTTCATGTTCGGTATTTTGAAAATTTCCAACCGAAAAAAAATGTTGTTCGAATTGTCAGAGTGTCTCCCAACATCTAAAAGAGACTTTTTTCTTTTTTCGGTGATTTTTTTTTTTCTTTTCTCTTCTTTTTCTTCATTCCTATCGGCTCTATGTCTGACGGTGTGAAAGAAGAAGAGGAGGATCTTGGCTAGTGGACTCGAAAAAAAAAAACGTGAATGTAAGAAAATCCCAATCTGATGGCATTTCACGCCCTTGCACTGACTTTTTTGACTGGCAACAGACTACGCCGAGTGGCGTGTGTGGTTGTGTGTGTGTGTGTGTGTGTGAGTATTGGGACTGTGGAAACGCGGTCCATTTCTGTGTGCTAGACGACACACAAGTCACAAAAAGAAGAGAAAAGAAAGTCAGTCCAAGTTGATACGTAAAGGAACGGATGCCAGACACCAGTCGGAGCGTTCAGACTCTTCTTTCTTTCTTTTTCTTTATACAACACGTAATTCTGTTCTTTTCCCGAAGTCTCTTAACTCGAGAACACGACAAGGTGTTGATAGAAATCCATTGGCAATAGGACGGAACCGCTCTTCTTCTGGCGCCCAGTCCAGGAATCTTTTTCTTTTTCTTCTTCCTCCTTTTTACACCCACATGCACGTGTGTGTTGTCCACCCCCTCGGTCTCTATCGCCAACAACTCCACTCCATCTTCTCTTGTCTTTTCCTCTATTCGTTTTATTTTTATTTATTTTTTTGGGTTGAAATTTTATTCTTTTCTTTAAATACCTCTTCTTCTTTTCTTTTATTATTATTATTTGAACTTTTCTTCTTCTTCGTCTCTTTCTTTTTTAAGACACACACACACAAAAAATGTAAATAACTCTATTGACTAGATGCTTATTTGCTTTTGCCAGACGGGTCGACTCTAAATAAAGCCTCCCTCTGGCTCTTCTTCTTCTTCTTCTTCTTCTTCGTTTGGCTTTTTCTTTAGAGTTCCTTATGTCGGCATCGGCAACGGCGGCGTCTTTTCTTTTTTCTTCGCCTCCCTTTTGGGTTTGTCTCAAAGACTCTCGACGTCTCTCTCCTTTTTTTTCTTTACCTTTTTAGCATAGCTCGGGAATTAAATGTAGAAAAATGAAAGAAGTCAGTCAGTTGCATCAGAGAGAGTAGAGAGGCATATAAGTGACAATGGGCAACTATTGCTCATTCACATCTGTGATGTGCGCCATTTTTAATCACATATCAACGTCGTGAAAAGAAGACGACTCGTTTTTTTTATTATTATTTTTTTTTTTGGAAATTATTTTTCGTGTTGGCTTTTTTCTGGGAATGGCGGTGACCAAGCCGTTCCTCAAAGGTAACTGGGCAGACGACTGACGAAGAGTAACGCCCCCTTCTTTGCCCGTCTTGTTATCGCGCTAGTTGCGGTGGAATGGAAATCACGCAATTCACGGGAACAAGATGCGATGATGATGATGATGATGAAATCTTGGAAAAAGTTAAAATAAGAAACTGACGGACCAAATTAGAAAACTGCCATCCGCGTTATGAAACTTGTGGCCCCGAGCTCCTAAAAACTCTCGTCACTGTCAGTCTGTCTCTCTCTCTCGCTCGCAAACCCCTTGTGGGAGAAAATGACGCCTCACCGCCCGCCGTACCACCTTTTTGGACGCTTCCTGTTGTCAATGTCCGGAAAATGAATGTATAGATATACCAGAAACCCAGCCTGCAGGCCATCATCGCCGCGTAATATAATGTTTCCAACTCGGGAGTCGTAATAATAATAATAACAATAACAGTCGCGATGAGGAACGCAAGACCAGAAGTCTTGTGTTGTTGTTTGTTGAATATATACTATGTGGCTGCTCAGTCCGATCGAAGGTTGTTGTTTTCCTTTCCCTTTCTTTCCGGTTCCGCTACGATGCAACTGCAACTGTCTTAGATTATTTATCCCTTCCCATCTAAAGAAAACCTTTACTCAATTTCCTCAAACACGGGCCATATATATATAAAACAAATGAAAATGTGTGTTAGCTGCTGCGGACCGTAGGGGCACGTGTGGGAGTTGTATTAATGAATGAAGTGACAAGATGATATCCTACTAATGGCAACAAACTCTTGAAATGTGTTTAATAATAATCGTCTAGTATATATATACGTATATATACATAGAGGGAGAGAAGAAAAAGGAAAAGTTATAAGAAGTTGAATTAAGGAAAACGGATGAAGAGAGAGTTGGCGGGGGGGGTTACATCTATAATGATAATACTCTCCCTTTTTATATTTTTTAAAAATAAAAAGGAGTTTAAATAGAATTAACAACAAGAAATGGAGAGAGGGTGCCAGAAAGGTTTCTTTGATGTCTGAAAAATTGTACAAAAGGATATCGTTCTTGATGCCTTCCTTCTTATCCCTTTTGGCATTGTTCTGTTCTCTCTCGTTTTTTTTTTTTCTAAAAAGGCTTTAATGAACTTTCCCTCTCTTGGAAACATGACTTATTGAAAATTTCGATTCACCACCGCCGCCCGTTTGGATCATTATGAAATAGAAAAGAGAAGTTGGGGGGAGAGAAAGAAGGGGGGAAACAAAAGGAACTGTGGGAGAAACCCCGAAAACCAAACAGAAAACGACGTCTCTTGTTATGTGTCTGAATGGACCAAGTGATTGTTGGATCACGATTCTCGCTGCCGAAAGTGCCGAGTCTCTATGTATATATGACACTTGTATTGGAATCGTTTGGCCAGGCTTCGTTACCGCCCGACGGCCCGTCGAGAGACGCAAAAGCTTGAACAAAAGAGAAGCTGATGAGATGAAGATTATCGCGAATTCACAGGTGCGCGTGCCGATGCAAAAGAGAAAGAAATGAAAATACCAAGCGATATTTTTTTTTTTTTTTCAAATTGAATTTCTCTGATTACTCGATTATGATGATGCTGATAGTAACAACCCGGCGAAATCGGAAATTGTATTTTACTTATAAAATTTTTTAAATAAATAAATAAAGTCTATGGGCGTGTTCACTTGGGTGTCAGCTGTTTCTTTTCAATGTCCGATCGAATCAGCAGAAAACTGAAACTCGCTCGTCCATTATTTATTTTTCAATTTTTTTTTTAGAGAAAAAAATATAACAAACAAAAAAAAAATTTCTTTTGTGTTTGATTGCATGTTGAACAATAGGGAGGGGCCGGATGTTATTTGAACTTGCGTTAGTGCCATTCCCAATATAAACCTGTCTATGTAGTTACGTACGTAACGGTCGCTTAACATTTATTTTATATTATTACGTACTAACTGCGTGAACGGGAACGCGCGTTATACGTGTAGAGAGATATACGTTGATTGTATACGTTGGAGAGATTTTTTTGATTTGATTTGATTTCTTTTGTTTCTTTGCACAGTCATCAGCTCAGAGATGAGTATCGGCGATTTTTGTTGTTGTTTTTCTTTTTTTCAGACGTCACGCGCATTCAGACAATCCCTCGACCCTGTCCCATTGTTGGTATAGAAAGGCTCTCATTGTGGCATCATTTTACACAGCGACAGGGCCAGCGGAGCTTCTCCCGCCCGCCATTGTTGCCGATGTTACATGGCGTGTATTATCTACGGTATCGACTCTGGCTGGCTGGCAAAGCCAATCGAGTTCTTTTTAACATCATCAATCTGACAATCGAACCCAAAAATGAACTTATTCCCTCTCTCTCTCTCTCTTGTCTTTTGAGATGCTTATAAACAAAAGAGCTCGAGGGGAGAAGGTGATTGATATCCCAAGTGATCCCAGTTGTCCCGGCGGTGTAACAACAACAACAACAACAACAAGAGAAGAGATCGACTAAAAGGGAGTTATTCGATTCCAGCTCGTTTTCCCACCTTTCGTTTCGTATTTTCCTTTTTTTTTTTTTTTTTTTTTGTTTTTCGCTTATCCGACATGAATATCAATCAGCACGCAATAGAATTCTCCCATCTATCGGCTCGGGTACTTGCGTGCATCTAAACACAGCTTGAGATCCCAACACACAAACCTTAAAAACATTGCCGTCACGACGTTGCTGGACGACACTTTTTTTTTTATTATTTCCATTTCAATTGAGAGAAACAGAAACAGAAAAAAAATTCCCATCCAACCGTCACACGCATCTGCAAGCAAATCGCCATCGTATGATTCTCTATGTACATCCTCATCGTTGTATTGTTCAATCAATTGAGATTGCACAGTATGGCGGAATTATTCGATCCTGGGAAATTCAAACCTTTTGCTCTTTATCTTTTTTCTGTCTAACGCATCCCTCCCCCACTTAAAAGATTCAGCAAAGTGGAAGAACAACCCTCTCGTTTTTTTATAGTATTGTTAATAATGATGATGATAGTATATATATACATGAGCCATCTTTTTCTAGAGTCTTACAGATGAATGCGTCGATCCAAAGCCAAATAGGAACAAGCTCAGATTTATATACTTCATTCCCCCTTCATTTTTGTGTTGTTGTAATTCTTTTTTTTTTAAAGAAGAAGAAGAAGAACAAACTTTACCCTTATTCTTTTTTGTCTCTCCCCTTTTTTTTTCTACCCTTCTTTAACCCTGGCGGTTTTGTTGTTTACTTTACTTAGAGCTTAAGCTATTTTTTGAACGTGATGTACTACTAACAAATAGAAGGAGGCAACTCCTCACATCCACACATTTCTATACAAAGTCCCCCCTTTTTTTGTGGGGTATTTTTCTTCTTCTTTTCTCGCTGAGAAAATTTACGTTGAATGACTTTGAACAAAAACGAAAAAAAAAAAACGCCGCTAACTAACAAACAACAAACCGGGCGTCTGTGCTCGGCTCATCCTTCTTCTTCTAGCTCAATATTTGTATGTGTGTGTGTGTGTGTATTTTAGCCGCACTGGTGTGTATGTACAGTATACCGTCTAGTTGTTTTATTATCTTCTCTCTCTTTGCTGCTGCTGCTGCTGCAACAGCATCATTTATAGTAAATAAGTTGGGGCGGTGGAGTGAAACCGGCTCAAACTAAAAGCGGATAATTGATGATCTCTTCCGACTTTTTAGCGGCCAATTAAATAGCGGCGGTCTCAGCCAGTCCCAAGTGGAAACAACACACGTCCAAGGATAAAGAATTGTTGTCTGTGTGTGTGTGTGTGTGGATACATATCCGATGAGAATAAAAATCGACCGGCTTGGCTTTTTCCTCGTCGATTCTTCCCTTTTTCCCTATTGGTCAAGAAGAGAACCCGAATAACTCTAAAGGGGCACACACACACACACAGGATATCTAATAAACCAAGTTTTCTCTTTTTCCCTCTGCACCTGTGGGGGGTTCTTCCGGCCGTTCGGTTAAATGGGCAATGATGAGAATAGTAGCGAGAGAGAGAGAGGGGGACTACTCAGAAAAAAAGGCAAAAATAATAAAAAAAAGGTTTAGCGCGTCGACTCAAAATGGACCTGAAGATGTGCGGTCGGTATATATCCGCCTACTCAGACGGAGCAGAGTTGTGCGGTACTCTTGTTTTTGTATCTATCACCCCCATGAATTGTACATTTTGCCATTCGCCGTTTTTCGTCTGGTTGGCTAGCGAAATAAATACGTATTTATGTCCGTGTACCGGCACGAACAGACATACAAATACCACACCCAGTCTGACTGACGGACGTGGTGGCGCGCGAAGGGAGCAATTTGTTATGCCGCGGCGTCAATTACGTGGCGGCGGCGGCGGCGGCGGTAAATCCATTACAGGGCGGCTATATACGAGGAAGAAGTCTTAACGAATAGAAGTATATAAGGTAGTGGGAGGTAAGGTGCCCCACGAAAAAGACGAGTCTGTGTGACCACTACACACACAGGGACAGAGAAAAGAGACGAGGAAAAATGACCAATTCGAGGAAATAACACACACACACACACATGGCATTTTTGAGGGAGAGAACATGACCGGTGTCCGTTTCGTCGAATTTTTTTCAGCTAAGTGTCCTTCCCTTTTTCACAGTTGGTGAACCGCAGAAAAAAACATAACAATTTCAAGCAGCCGCAAGGTATGATACAGCAGTATTACTACTCGGTCGAGTTCATTATGGAACAAAACTTGAAGGGGGGTTAAGGGAAGTTTACACACAACCAGCCAAAGGTGTACATTATTATTATATTGGCTTTTTTTCTTTTTTTCCCACTCGGCCGTTTCAAGTGTCCGCAAAAAGTGTCTTTGACTGTCCTTTTTTACCTGGGATTTCTTCCTCGTAAGGGGGAAAAATAAGCAGATGACCGTTTTTATCTTTTTTCTTTTTTTTTCCTTGACCGCAACTGGATTCGACTCCGTTAACAATTTGAGTTGAAATTTTTTTTTTCTTGATTCAGTCGGTTTATTCTGTAACATTATTTGTAGTATATAATCAGACAATCGATTATAGTGCCCGTGCAGCCAATGATTTCCGATTGCGTCTCTTTGATTGTTCCACCTTTGAAAAGAGTCGGAATTTTCTCAGTTTTGTTTTCCCCGTTCCGGTTTCGCTGTTTTTGAAAAAAAAAAAAACCCTGGAAAAGTAAAATAACTCCGCCAAAAGAAACGAGTGGAAAATGTTGTCCTTTTCTTCTCTTGTTGTTGTTGTTCCGCCATTTCCGCTGTTGTAAACGAAGACGATGGAAATAATAAGGGCGTGATTCCGTGACGCTTGTCTCGCTATATACACAAACAAACCCTTATAATACTTTATACACAACACGCTCGGCGTTCATGATATTCACGAGCTGCTGGTCATACCGCCGCCTCTGCGTCTATTATTATCAGGTAGCAATCAACTCCTCCTTCTACCCCGTCTACGGTGCGGCTGGAAATCTTTTCATCAGACACGCGGAAACAAAAGCGAACCATTACATCAAGATTGTAAGCAAAGAAAATTTGTTTGTGTCGAGTGATGAAGTTGCTTCTGTATCTAAAGTCCCTTTTGGTTTTTTTACCTGTGATGTCTCTCTCGCAACGCATCACCGAAACGGATGCGCAATTATTTACGTGTTTTTGTTGTATTGTTTTTCGACGTTCGTGATATTTCCAGTCCAACGAGAAAATTTTGATATTGAAACAGCAGTTCCGACAATCCGAACATCCACCCACCCACAAACAAAAGAGCAAATCTGACATTGTCTATTTTCTTTCTGTTGTTGTCTTTTTCTTGGAAATACGAATTGGTTGCGTTCTATTTATTATTGCGTTTGTTTGAGAACGAGAAGGTCCTCTTTTATGATTGTTATTTAGTTGCTACATATAGAAAGAAGAATGAAATTGGGAAAGGGTCTGGCCGCCAGCTCAGCAGTGGACGGGTTGGCCATTGCCCAGTTGTTGAATTATACAACCGAGCCGACTGTGTAGAATGGAATAATAATAATAATACGAAGGAGAAGCGTGTCCGAATTAGTGTCCGAGATCGCGGTCGGCCAGGTTTCTGTACTATGTGTCTGTCCTCTGTGTGTCGCACACCGCCAGCGTCTCTCTCTCTCTCTCCCGGCTCTTGCGGTCTCTTTTGACTCGCCAGGTGAGACGGATTAAGAGAAGAAGAAGAAGAAGGGAAAAAAGTTGAGGGATACGCGCGCAATTGTGTTGGAGGTCGGACACAAAAAAAGAAGAAGAAGAAACAAGCGGCCAAGCCGAAACGACGTTGTCAACAATAGAGTTGGGGATGAAGAAGAGTCTAATAGACGTATAGTGGAGTTAAGAAGGGGAAATCATCAGCCAGGAGGAGGACTTCGTCACACAGAGAAGGGGACCACAAAAAGGGAAGACCGACGAAAGGTAAAATAACATCGAGGTTAAATAGAAGATGAGGTCGGTCGGTACTATTCAAGTGTTCACTTCTTCATCCTGGTGTGTTCTGACCGCTGGAAAGAATAAAAAAGAAACACAATAGAAATAAAAGCACACGTAGAAATAGAAGGACGCGTAAATAGATTCCACTGCTGTGTGTGTGTGTGTATGTGTGTGTGACTGTTGGGCGGTGTATCAGACAAGAGAAAATAGAACTCGACTACACACATAGTCATTGACTTTTTTTCTTCGTCTTTATATACCTGAGGTTCTCCGATGAGGAGCTTCTTTTTGAACCTTGCCCAAGAATAACATTTACACTGGAACCTAACCACGACCGCCAGCACCACAGCACCAGGTTGTCTTTTCTGCAGTGGGTTTTTCTTTATTTCGTTTCCCCCTTATATTCTTTTTTAAAGTGAACTGCTCCTGCCGCCTCCGTGCTGTCCCCTTTCCCGCTATAGTCTTGAACTCCCTTTTTGGCCAAGGAAAAAAGGGACGACACGACACACAGGGCGACCCATAACGATAATCTGTTGTCCTTGGCCGCAAAAACAACTCTTCAGTGCCATGTGGTTGGTGGTGCAGAAATTCCTCGAGACTTGATTCTTCGTCTCCACTGCTGGAAAAAACAATCAACTCTTTTCTCTTTTTCCCCTTTTTTTTCTTCCTTCTGTCGTGTACCATATGTGTGTTTTTCCGGTTCCAGCTTCAAAGAAACTTAGTTTTTTTCTTTCCCCGTTTCTTAGTTGAAAAGAAAATATCCATATTGTTTCTCATTTAGGAGGGGAAAAGACGAAACAGTGATGTCTTTGCAGATGATTACTGACAGATGAGGAGGTGACCCCCTTTTTCTTTTTCTCTTTCAGACTTGTCTCTCTTTTGTGCGTTGTTGTTGTGTCTTCCTTATGTCTTTGACAAAAAAAAAGCTGAATATTTGAAAGCCGTGTCAGGTTTTTTTTTTTGTTTTGTTTGGGTTTTTGTCAATCTGCGCAAACAAACAACCACAAGTTTTTCTTTTCCTCGTCGTCACACGCTCATTTTAACGAAAGAGAACAACACAGCAAAAACAAAAGAAGAAAAAGAAAAAAGAGGCAAAATTGAAAGAAGAAACAGATCTCTTTGAAGAAAAGACATTTTGTTTTAATGTTTTCTAATAAGGGCTCATTTTTCCAACTCCTTTTTTTTCTAAGAGAGAGAGAGAGATGAACTAATTGGATTCTTCTCGTTCTAATGGAATACCCTCAAGATGCGCGCATACCGTGCAGAGTACACAGCAAAACATGGTGATGGTGGGGCAAGGACGGAGGATGATCCCAATTTCAAACTGGCATCCTCCAAATCCCCTTCTTATATAGACTCAGTGAAGAACAACGGTGAGAAAAACACGACGATGATCCCCGACACCTCGAAAAACAGAAAAGAAAATCTACTCTTTTTTCTTTTCTGTTTTACCTTCTAGTCCAATTAGGTGGAAGCTAGACGACCCGCATTTCCCTCCTCACCACCTCCCGGTTGTGGGTTGCGTGTAATTACACGGACGACCGCTGTATATATACATATAGTAGTTGGTGCAAGAGTGCAACTATATAGTTGTTTGCTTCTTTTGTGTATACTCTTATTTTTTGTTAGATGGTGCTGTGCTTGCTCATATCAACCGCTTTATATCCACATTGGGGGCCCTGTGGTCATTTCCTCTTTCACGTTGCCAGTTTCTTTTTTCTTTTTATTTTTCTTTCAAATTTAAATTTGTCTTATTGGGTGGATGGGATTTCCCTTCCATTTCATCCCCCCCCCTTTTTTTCTTGTTTTGTGAACTGAACGTGTTGATGATCTCACCCTGCGTGTATCTGTGTGAAATCTCTTATAACTCGGACGTACATATAGAAAAAGAAAGGAGGGCAAAGTCCTTTCTTTTCTTTCTAGTTGGATTATTACCACCACTACCACACCGCCCGGTTTGTTGCTTCTATTAAAAGAGCTGCCGTATTATATAATAAAGTGGGGGTGGGGGGTATATATCCTACTAGCTAGCTACCTTGGGTTGAGAGAACCAACGACTGATATTTCTCACGCAAAAGAGTTCCCACACATATAGAAATATCTGTAAAAGTACGTAGCTAGATACATATACCATACTTTTATTAGGTGTAGCTAGCTGTAAGCGCTAACACACACACAACATATTTGATCAAAAACAACAAAAAAAAGGCTACAAAAAAGTGGTAAAAGAACCGCTCTGAGGGTAAGGTTAGTGACTGAGAAGAAGAAGAAGAAGAAGACTTGATTAATCTAAATGACTTTGTGGTCGATCAGCCAAGAAAAAGTTAGAAGGTTATATTACCGGTATTGTTTTCTTTTTAGCGCTTTTGTTTTTTTTTAAAACATTCTTTTCCTTGTGTGTTTATTCTACAAGTTTGAAGAAGAGACTTAATGAGTTGGGCGGGATTCACGCGGGAGCGATGCCGCATCAAACCGCACTAAGAAACCCACGCCAAAATGTATAGCAGACACATGATAAACGAAAAGGAAAACAACAATTGTTTGTTTTCTTTTCTTTTCTGAGCTTCTTGTTCTTTTTGGTAAATAAATCGTCGTGAAAGAATCAAAAAGTTTGGTTCCCTTATTTTACTTGACTTTGTATCTTGGCCGAGAAGGTGGGAGGTAAATACACGCCCTGGGTGTATAAATACACCGCACGAGAATCAAAATGATTAAAGACGGTTCGTGAAAAGTTGATATTTTCTTTTTCGCTTATTCTCTCTCTCTATCGCTGGCTCATATGATGGTGAAGTACTCGATGTTGTCTTATAACCTTGTTCCGAGTTGGCGTGCGTGACAACAACTCAGAAAAGAGATGTTTTTGGAGACGGGAATTTCTCTTATGGCAATGAAGAAGAAGAAGAATAAGACGACGGAATGTTTGTGTTGTTGTATCTCACGTCGGGAACAAAACACGAAACCAAACGCGCACACAAAATGGTGAGGGGAGAGAAAATATACAAGACAACATTTTACGGGACATTCGTGAGGCGCATCTACTTTTGACGGTAATGTACGGAAAAGCCGTAGGCACATTGACGACTCGAATTCACAAAGAGAATGAAGTGGAGAGGGCACAGAGAGATAAGCAACGTGTAGTATAAAGACAGAACAAGTTAAGATGAATAAGAAAGATGACGAGCGCTGCTCCTATATAAAAAAAAGAAAAAAAAAAAGTGCTTCTTCTATCCCTTTATTTTGGGTTTGTTTTTTTTCTTTTCTCATCTGCTGCTGTTGATGGCGGATACACATAAAACTTTTTCCTTTTTTTTTTTTTGATCAAAAAGGAAACCATGTTATTTACGATATTAATCGCGCGGTAGAGAGCGGCGCTGAGGCGGCCTTGGCAAGCGGACGTCGAGACATTTTTGGCTTGTCGAAGGTGCTTGGGACTTGCGTGGACCTTTCGTTCGTTCGGGGGGTACCGACTGCATGTTTAGTTACGACGCGGCCATCCGGATTTCCCTCATAGATACGCGTACACAGCCATCACAAACGATTGTGAGCTTTTATATGCGCCTGTCCAAAATGAACGGAAAGGACCGTCTCTGACGGACCGAAAAAAAAAAAAGAAATTCTTTCGGGAAATTTCATCATCTTCTTTTCTATACTTTCTTCTTCTTTCATTTTTCTTTTTCTTTCTTTTATATATTGTTGTTGTTGTTGTATACCTAGCCAACCATCGCACACGCTGTAAAAGTGGCTATTGAGGGACACACTCGGATACTTGGTGGGCGCTCCGATTTCAAAACTGAACGTCCGTCCCTCCGAATGTCTCGTCTTCGTTCCCCCCGCGCGTATAAAACCCACTGAGACAGGATTCAGTCGAGCACACTCAAAAAAACCGAGAAAAAGAAACTTTTTAAAATATAAGCTACGAAAGAAAAGAAAAGAGAGTTTGACGTTGGCCAAACAGGACCGAAAAAGAGCTATCACGCTGTGCCGATATCAGTAGGTAACATCACGTTACGTCAATCTAAAACGTCCACTTTGCATCTATCACATTATCATCTTCTGTATGTACGTACGTGCGTACACACAATTTTCTTCTCCAACGTTTTCACCTTTTTTTTTCCCTTATTTTTTTTTTTTATTGTCATGATCTATTGGCATTCCTTTATAGATTGGCTAAATCCGTATTTAGAATGCCGATCCATAAGCTTTTGAGCGTCATCGTAATGACGGCGGTGCTGCTCTTGTCGCATCGTGTCCAATCTCAAGTGACGTTCGACCAGCCGTGTCCAAAGCTTGAAGTCGTCCGCGATTTCGACCTCCACAGGGTACGGTGAATAAATCTCTGATTTGTCCTAGCCAGCTGACAGATATACACACAACCCATTTTGTCATTTTCGATTGATTTGTTTTGTGTACAGTCGATAAATCTGTGACGAAATGTGTAACCAGTTGCAAATTCTTCATTTCTTTTTTTTTTCTTTTAAATTCCAGTATCTTGGCCTGTGGTACGACATTGAAAACTATCCGGCCGTCTTCAGCTCGTTCGCCAGTTGCACTACGGCCAACTATTCCTTAACGGCCGATGGAAACGTTCGAGTGATCAACCGCAGTTTCAACACCAGGTAAAAAAGAAAATCTGTTTTTTTATTTTATTTTTTAAAAAATCCTACCACTCGCATAGGAAGAAGTAGAAAAAGTTCACTTTAATGTACTATATTTAGTTTGTGATTTCTTATTCAATTGCACGACTCGGTCCTTCCAGTTCAGCTGTTGACGTATGAATGAATATATACCAAACAGTTTTCTTTTTTTTTTGTTTCCCGAGTAGTAACAGATACTCTTATGTCCTCAGCTAGATATACATAACATGTCAGTAAGAACGGCTTGTAATTATATTCGCGCTCGGGCGACCGCCCAAAATGCCACTATTTTTCCCTTAGAGCCTTCTGTTTGGTTGCGATGGTCGGATTCGCTATCAACGCCCAGCAACGACGAGTATATTGGATCAGGTGTTGACATCATAGTGGTAGACATTATGTCGCTTGTTGCTCCTGCTCTCTCTTTCTATTTTTCATTTCTCTCTTTCGTCTTCTAACAACAACAAAAAGCATCAATGGCTTTTTTCCTCTTTTTTTATTCTTGCAGGGTGGGCCCCTGTTTTCCAAGCCAAACGAGATGAGATCGTTTGTACATGTTCTCTCTCTTGGCTGCAAACGACCGGCGCAAATGTTTGTTGATGTTGGCTCTGAGCGACATAGTGGTAGAAAATAAGTAAAAGAAGAGATCGCAGGACACCCAAGTTATTGGTTATTTCTTTTTCTCTTTTTTTGTTTTTTTTGTTTTTTGAAATTGTTGTCGGACCGCTTTTTTGGCTGGCGTGTTAAAAATAGGTCAGCCACTCGAAAGTTGTGTTGTACATGTAGATGTCTGTCCGCGTGATGTCCTTGCGCAACGCCAACGCCAACGCCGTCATGTCCTCTCCGCTGCTTGCCGTCATTTTCTTTTTTGGCACAAAGAAACGAAACGCTTGGCGGTCGAGCCACGAGCGAACGATATTATGATAATGGCATGGATGCGCGTTTCTTTGCCGGGAAGAAGCGATTGAAAAAGACTGTTCACGTTTTTCTCTCTTCAAATCTTGAGGCGACACGACGAGATTGACGACCATCGCCTATGCCGCCGATTCGGCGTGGAGAATTGCGCGTTTCATCGAGTCAAACTCTCTCTCGCCCACCTCCCTCACGATGGTCCGACCAAGAGACGGGCCTTGATTGAGCCTCTCTTTTCTCGCACTTTCCGATGAAGGGAGAAGTGAAAAAAAATAAAAAATAAAAAATACGTCGAGAAATTATGATTATCGCAGCGTGGAGAATGTTTCGATAGGTACGCGACTGATGTGTGTCGTGGCACGGTGCCATGGCGAACAAGAAAAATCTTCCTCTCGATTTGTTTGAATATTTTTCTGGCCTTTCTTATATAATCAATCCCCCCCCCACACTCTTGCGCACAGACAAAACACTTGAGAATTTTATTTTTTTTTTCTGACTCGTTTATATCCCCATTCTATCCGTCTTGTCAGTTCGAAAGGTTTCGACATGGTCGACGGGACTGCCCGGCTGATCGAACCGCCGAAAGGACAGGCCAAACTAGGCGTCGTTTTTCCTCTTAATTCTTTCAGCCGACCTGTTCCAGCCGACGGCAACTATTGGGTACTAGATACGGACTACATCAACTACTCCATCGTCTGGAATTGCCAAACTTTCAACGGCAAAAGCTTTCGTAAATTCACATTTTTTAAATATTTTCTTAATCTATTCGACAACTATTTAGTTGTTATCCGTGTTCGATATCATCTTCTTTATAGCTTGGGCATTATGTTTTCTCTCTCTATTTTTTCTCGTATCGTTTGATTATAGAATTTCTCTGGTATTTGAGTCGCCAGAGGCAACCGTCGGAATCCGAAATGGCTTTTGTCCACCAGCGCATCGATTCGTTTGGTTTAGATCAAAAGTTTCTCAAGACTACGGAACAACGCAACTGCCCGTCTGACTCGTTTACTCGTGACAAGACAAGCCGACCAGTTCGTCAACCAACTCCAATTCGACCGACTTACTACTAGTGCCGACGAAATCAAATCAATCTTTCAAATGTTGGGAACATGTACATAGCAGAGAGTATAGACACTAGTTTGGGGTTATTCAGGGATCTCTTTATCCTTTTGTTACTTCCGCACCGTCTGCATCTCATCTGAAAACATTGAAAGTTTCAATGACCGTGTTTTCTATCTAGCAAACGGCACATGCTGATGAGTGACAGGTTGGCGGATCGGATTATCGATTTTAAGGGTGGTTCCTTCCCTTTTATTTCTCTTGAATAAACCTCCTAGGGTGGAGGCACATATCGGTTGATCACGCTCTGCCAGCAGCAGTCCATTAGTTGACACAGGGCACTCTCTTTAGTTTTTTTTTTCCCTCGTCTCTTTTATACTCTTCACTTGGGGCCTATTGTATTTCGCCCCCCCCCCCCTTACGAAAACTTTAAGTGATGGATGACTCTTTATTTTAACCACACCAAAGTATTTTGTATTCAACCACATCCGTAAAAAAGTGCTACATAATAAATATCTCGTCCGAGTAACATAACAAAAGATGACAGCTTTCATCACCTTCTTCTCTCTTCATCTTTTCCATTTTTCTCTTCTGTCCATACCGAAACCCCTTTGTAAAGGGCATTCAAACATTAGCGAATGCTTGATAAACGATCAGTTCTTGCTCGCTTTTGACTTGCAGAGTCAACTGTTGGCCAGCTTTCAAGAAAAGTACATGACCAAAACTCAAGTCTCCTGTAGTCTCGTCGCTAGTGGCCTGGCCCTGCAGGATCAAAATGATGCTGGCGTTGGATCGAGTCGGAAGACGATAGGCCTTGTCGACGGTGGCGCTAGCGGGTAAATGCAAACGGGCCATGGCGAAATCCGGCACAGGAGGGAAACACTCTTGGCAAAATGCATCGACGGCGGTCCAGTGCATCCTGAATCGGTCGACCGGTCCTGGTTGGTAGTCGAGCATCGAGCAAAGCGTGTCGATATCTTTGAATTTAGGCGTCAGTCCGGCGCGGACAACGTTGTCGGAACATGCCATACACTCGAGACAATCTGTCACAGTAAAATAGGCTTAATTAAAGCTTAGCTCAGCTGTCACCCGCAGTCGGCTTATTATATACAATGTTCCCTCTCTTTCTCTTAGCCATCATCCACACATTGCCTTTCCCATCCGCATTTGTACTCGTCGCATAAAGGTGATGCACTAAACCGTACGATAGTGTACATACCCCCGAATATGTAAGCGTGAGGAACATTGGGACCTAGGAACATGCTTTCTCCTTCTTGTAGGATGACGTAATTCATGAAATAAACGCTCCAGCAACCGACATCGCCCGGAAAATCGGTGGCAATCCGCGTGAAAAGGTCACACTGAAGCGATTCTTTCTTCTCGGCACCTGCAGTGGGGGTGTGGGAATGTTAGTTTTAGTCGGTTGGAAATGTTGATGCATCGTAATCATTTAAAAGAATAAAAATCAGAGCGGAAAACGGACTCAGAGACGGGATGCGTTTCTCAAACTGCTCCAGCGCGGAAGCAATCGATTCCTCACTGCTGTTCATCAATGCGGAGAAGCATTCACGAAGGGCTTGCATTTCCTCTGAATCCGATTCGGCCTTGACTAGTGCTTCACACGCTGCCTTTCCCACAACGGCGGCCAACTCGTCAATTTCTAAAGGTTCCCTCAGGGTAAATAAAGGGGAAGACGAGAAAAAATGAAGAGATAGAGAAAAAAAAACGGTTAGATAATCGAACGCAAGGGCCTCATTCAAAAAAGTTGAATCAATTTTGCCCAACCTTGGATGAAGAATTTGATATCTGCTATAGGCCTGAAGCCACACAAGGCTTCAAATGGCCCAAGCCAAGCGGTCACCATTTCAGGCTTGTGGTTGGGATCCTTGTAGAGATCTGGTCGAGTGGCAAACAACTCCTCAGCATGTTTCTAATTTTGAAAGTGTCAAAAACCTGTCAGTGTTTGTATGGATTGGAAATGTGTTCAAGTATTACCTTATTGGGATGGGCTTGGATTGATAGAGCCTTTGCAACTGATAGAGCTTTAAAAAGGAATGGCAGGTCTGTCCCGAAACTCTTTTTTTCTGCATCTCCCAGTGAGTCAACATTGTTGAGCAGGTGATTCAGCAAAGGCTCTTTGGAAGTTTTGATTAAAGATGGACCAGAAGGGTGAGTTCCCATCCACAGCTCAGCATAGGGATCTTCTTCCACTACAGGGGCAGCAGCTGAATTTCCTTGCGAAAGCTGGGCCACAAGACTAGATTTCCCAACTTTCCCCCAAGCATACTTTTGGACGACGCAGCAAAGTTCCATGGCGACGGTCTTTCCTATTGATATCCAAACAAAAGAATCGAATTAGAATGTTTTATAAATAGAATTCGAGCTTCCTTTGGGCAAGAGTGGGGAGGAGGGGGCAAAAGTTCTCACTGGGATGACGAGTTTCCTTAGTTTTCCGACAAGTCGCGAACAGAAAATTCATTTGACAAAGCCAACGGCGAGATCGGTCTCAAAAGATACGCAAGATTGGTCAACCATTCTATTGAATTTACCTGCTTTTCAAGAAGGGCACACGTGTGTTTTGATGCGGAACGAAGGAGACTAGCAGACACTATCGCCTTTTTTCTTGACAGATGACAGGTAGCATCAGCGCCACCTGTCGCTCAGGCGAAGCATGTATAAGTGTGTTTTCTTCTCCAACGCATAAAGAATAAATAAATAAATAAAATCAAAATAAAATATATAATATAATATATAATAAAATAAATAATAAAAGACGTACACAAAAAACATGAAATGTGCAAAGACGTAGACTAGTATGCGTCATTTTTTTCTTCCACGCAGTGAAACAAGATAAGAGAAGCAGCTGCACATCGCATTGCTGCATTGTTGGAGCGATCCACCTGTGAAATATTATGTTATCCACGCGCGAACCATTTATTCCGGAAACGACAAACGAAGTGCCCACGCGGATGAAATGGCGACGGATAGGATTCCGTTATTACTCGGGGCACGACCCCACCATGTCTCTCTGTCTCTCTCTCTCTTATTTCTCTTTTTGCTCTCATTCTCTTCTTGTCAAAACGGTTATTGCTGTTCGAGTCGCGACCCCCTCTCTTTTTCATGAAAGGGAAAAAGCTTATTGAATTATGATTTTCATAAAAAGGTGGGGGACAGTCGTCGGTCTTTGAATCTCACGAGCCAACCCCTCGACTTCCGGCCAAAGAGCAACTCCCTTCAACCGTAATGTACGACAACAACAACAACAACAGCACGGGCCCTACCAACGTCTGAAAAGGATTTGACACACACACACACACACATAAAGAAAAATGTAGGACGGAAAAGAAACTCACACACACATGGGGTTGAAACCGCTTCGCCGATAAAAACCAACATCATGAGGCATTATGGCATTATTATTCATGCTAGCTTACAACACGCCCGATTTTGATGTGTCTGCTCGGAAAGGTGCTGTGAGTTGCTCTGAAGCTCAACAAGGGTTAAGCTGTCTACTATGCCAATGTTGTGTTTTCCTTTTTTTTTTTTCTCAATACTCTCCGGGATTTACACTCTACAGGATTCTTTAATCTGGTTAATTAATCCAAGTTATGAAGATGACGAGGGTTGATCCACATAATGTTATTCCCCACATTTTATAAATAAGAGGTAGTAGTAGTACTCTGCTATAACTCCCTTAAGTTAAGTGAATTCTACAGCTACCTTACGAGGAGAGTTTATGGAGCTCGTTATCTTTTTGTTGGGTTTTTGGTTTTCTCTTTTTCTCTAGTCGCTAGCTGATTGATCTCCGTCTGTCGACACAGACACGGACCAGTCAACGCATGCACACACACACACACACACACGCAACTCTATAGAGAAGATGATTCTTGTTTACGGTTTGCTCCTGGCTCTTGGAGACACATTTCTGATGCTGCTGTTTGAGAAGATGAAGTATAGGACGGGTTCATGAGAGGATTTGGCGATATCGTGTATCTCGTTGTGCATTGACCCCCTTCTAACCCCCCTCTCTCTCTGTCTTGTATGTCAGAGAGTCTGGTCCAGACTTCAGATAGCAATTACCAAAGGCCGATCGATCATGGGATCCGACTAAAACACGAGATATAGGCTGTTATATAGAGTATAGTATCATTAGAAGCTGCAAGCGAGAAGGAGCGAGAGTTTTGTTTGCGACGTCGCTCGGCAGAATCATATCCCTTTTAACCGAATCAATATCGCGCTCATCAGGCTTTTAAAAAAAAGAGTGCGAACCGAATAGATATATCTAATATACATAAATAACATGGTCCGTCCCAATGATAGAATAAGGGCGCGATAGATTCTGAGCTGCTTTTATCTGTAATTGACAATACCAGCCGAAGTTTATTTTTGTTGTTGTTGTTTGTTTTTCTTTATCTCTTTTAAGAGATATCATATACAGAATGAGGAGGGGACGCAGTAGTATATAGAAACGACAAGGGGTTTTCTTCCCCCCCTCCCTTCCTCCCATCGATGTGGAGCACCAGAAAAGCGAAGTCATATAAACAGCAATCCATCAGTCCCGTAGCTCGTTCGTCTTCATCACGCCAACGTTTTCAACCTCCCCCA
Organism: Daphnia galeata; assembly: GCA_030770115.1. Taxonomy (NCBI): domain Eukaryota; kingdom Metazoa; phylum Arthropoda; class Branchiopoda; order Diplostraca; family Daphniidae; genus Daphnia; species Daphnia galeata. The sequence continues at coordinate 12,514,081 of CM061115.1, read as the reverse complement.
TCACTAGCATAGTTCTGCTGCTGCTGCTGTCGCTTCCACCAGTGGGGAGTGACGATGAATCAACTTCACTCTCTATAGTCTCTCTCTCTCTCTCTCTCTCACACTATATAAGTCTTATCTAGATAATGTTACGAATCGAAAAAAAAAAAATAATCTTTTACCCCCCCTCTCTATCTCGTTTGGATGAAGAGATGAATAGGAACAGACAGCGTTGTAGCTCGCGCTCCATCAGCCTATGACAAAAGATCGGACCGGTTTGCTGCTGTCTAAAGTTTCGCGAAACTAATCAAACCCCATAATAAAAATCACATAAGAGGATATTCGATCCGCCGTGCAGTAATACCCTGCCCAGCACTCCTCTTATGTGAGCACACCACCTATATGTAGGAAGGCTTTTTTTTATTATCTAACTATTTTTCTTCTCTTATTTCATCGACCATTTTTTGAAGGGTATTATTATTCAATTTTTTGTTATCCTTTTATACTGTGGAGAAAAGCTGTTGATGATTAGCCCATTTTTTGGAGAACTGTTTCCGCTAGGCCGTTAATTTTCATTTTCTTTTTCAATTGCGGAGAGCGTTTGACGTCATTCATAGATAACATCCCTCCTCTACACCTTAATATATATATTGTATTCAGTATCGTCTCGATAGATATGACGGGCCGGCCATTGCTGAACCATCATTTAATTGTGTTGATGATGTTCGGGTACTGCAGTACACAAAACGAGATGGATAGTCTTCCATTACCCCCTTCTCATTTCGTTAATAGCACACGTGTTTCGCCAGATCAGCTAGATATATACCGTCTATGTGTGTGTGTGTGTGTGTATGGTAAGATGTCCTCCACCCCTGACTATTGCGGTCGTTATACACACAACCGGGCTGAAGGATATGACATACAACAATGCCGTTTGTTATTAGAGCCGACGGCGGTTTTCTCTGCTGTTTACACGAAAAACTAATGAGTAATGACCACCCAGTTTTGTTTGTGTTTGTATCTGTAGACGTGCTGCTGTTCTGCGCCTCGTTCGCGCTTGCATTTCCAACGTGTATTACCGTGTTTTCTCGCTTGATGTTCTGTCTCAACTTGTAAACAATAGCACACTGATGGATCTATACGCGCTGTTCCTCTTTTCCTCGGTCAGCTGTTTATCAATATTAATGGTCTTTTCTTAGTCTTGTTTTACACGCATTTGTTTACGGATTCTGTTGGATCCAATCCAAAACTTCCTGATAATGGAGTGACATCCATTCTACGTTGGATTCAGCTCGTTCAATCGATTGATCAATGGCTCGGGCTGCGGTACCGAGTTCGTCTGCGTGGTCCGCTTGTAACTGTTTCAACTGTTCAGCCCAAACAATTTGAAAAATCAGGGGATGAATAATGACATGAAATTTGGTCCTAGTCATGAAACGAGTAATACTATTATTTATACAGTACCTCTTGCACTTCCAGCGGAGTGTTGAAGCCCTCTGATACGGAGTCGACAATGCGCGCCAAGTCGTACAAACTGGGGAAACTATATAAGACGAGAACACGAATGTCAATCCAAATAGAAATAGTTTGAACATCATCGTTTTCTCCTCTTCAACTTACAAGGCGACCATTTCTGTACCAACGAGTTTGAATAAAATTGAAGGTGAGATCACGTCCAACTGGGTTTGATCCAACATTTATAAAGACTGAAGAAGCATCGTTTCGTCGAATACCCGAGTTAGAATCTAAGCTCATTTCCAACAAGCTAAAAACAAAACATAATTTCTAATAATTTTATGCACTCTTTTTTTTTTTTTTTTTTAAAAAAAAAGGCTGATTATTGTGATTATCACCTTTGTAGTACGAGAGGATCAGTGGAACAGCTTAGTCCGTAAAGCAGTTTGGAGGATTCAGCTGCAACGTTAGAGTCAAGGTACCGCTGGAAGGCAAAGTCCCACTCGGCATTCCCTCCGTTGGCAATAGCCGTGCAAGTAATCGTTTGCTTTTCATTGACAGGAACGATACTGAGTCATCATAAACAGATAAATCCATTGGAGATTAGACAAATTTGAAATTCAAATGTTGATATTTTATTTTACGTGGGATTTGTTGGGTCGTTCATCCATGCTTGATAAAAATTGATTGAGCTAGATACGCAGTCTCCAATTTGCAATTTACAAGCCCATTTGACTGCTGCGACTCTTGTGTAGATAAGTAAATGAGAATCGCCTACGGTGTCGTTGAACTTGACGTAATCGTAGAGTGGCGTCACTAATTTTGTCAAGTAATCCTTCAAAGCAAATCATAAACAAAAGTTATTATTCTCTCTGTTCACACAATTTTGCATCGTATACTGACCTTAAAATCCTCATATCCCACCGTTCGAATGTACATGAGATCGAGGTAACTCAATCCGTTCAGGGCTGACATCCACGGGATATAATCCCGCTCGTTTATCAAATACTGGGTCAACCCCAATGACACGGAATACGGTAAAACGTTGACACGTGCGATATTCAAACTGTCATCAAGCAGTTGGGCTCGATTAATTAGAGAAATTTGTTGATAATCGGAAAGCAATTGAGATACAATCAGGTTCCAGTTTGTTACGTCATAGTTCACTCGATAGAAACCTACAGTGTTTTATTCTCATTAATAACCATAATTTGTTTTTTTATTTATTCGTTTTTCTTACCGACTTGATCGACGTTGAATATGACCCATTGATTGTTAGCTCCGACATTATTTATCTGAATGGCTGTCTGTTCGTATGGAATCCAAGAAGATTTTTGTGGCTGGTTGAAATCAGTCGTGTAAGTTAAAGGGACCCACCAGCGGTAGACTGTTTGGTCTGTCGAATTGGGATTGAATCTTAGCAAAAATCGTGCCTGTATCCATCAAAATTGTTTAATTGAAAATAAATAATCATTCGTGGGGAAGACAATCAAATATTTACTTGGGAGACATCGGCGGTCATTGTAGCGTAATTTCGAACGACAGTGACGATTGGATAACCCTAATGTAAACAGACGGATATAAACAGGATACAACATATAAGATGAATCATCAAATTTCCCCATGGTAGTACCATTTTCAAAGTCCAGGTGTTCATGATGGTTCGGACGTCGACCGGTAAATTAACGTTATCAGCAATGGCCTGGGCTGTCAAAGCTGCCCATAAATCGTCTTGAACTGCGTTACTGTATTTTCTTTATGAAGGAGAATAGATGCAATCGTTTTTAAATGATATCGAAAGTGGTTCAATGTTGAATTCTTTTACTTACTTTGAATTAAGGTAATTAGTCAGGCCAGCGCGGAATGATTGCTCGCCCAGAAATTTGTTTAGCATCCGGATAATTGAAGCGCCTTGGTATAAAATAGTTGACGATGTGGAGAAATAATATTGTTTGTAATGAAGGAAGGAAGGATCTACCTTTTCCGTAAGAGATGTCATCAAAAAGTTCATTGATTTCATTTGGATCGTTAACCTCCACCGAAATGGGGTGCGATGACTCGAGGGCATCTATGCCAAAGACGTCTTGGACGTCGTTGATAATTATTTGTTCAATCATGCCGAATTCGGGTTCAACCTTCAAAATGAATTTATTATAATTAAGAGTCCGTTTACAATTTGTTTTTTAAACTATTGGATTATTTAAGAAGCGATGCCCCGCGGGGTTTACGGGGACACCGACTTTAAACTCACAAAATTGGCACCTTGGTATTCCAAATAGCTTGCAAAACCTGAAAAGATGAATAGCTATTCTTGATTCATGCAATATATAAGCGTTTGAATTTTTTATGAAATTGAACCTTCGTTGAGCCACAAATCACTCCACCAGTCCATCGTCACTAAATCGCCGAACCTGAATGTTAAAAAATGTTTTTGCGTTTTTCTTTAAATATCGCTACATTACATAATTTAGTTTAGCTTTACCATTGATGGGCCAACTCATGGGCAACAACCGTAGTAACCCTTTGCTTGTCTGACTCGGATGACTTGACAGGGTCAAAAAGTAAAGCAGTTTCCCTATGAAATTGACAGTCACGTCTCACATCAAATAGGTTTTCAACTTCCTTTTAATATGTAAAATAGTACGCACCTGTAAGTAATCATTCCCCAGTTTTCCATTCCACCAAAAGACAAATCTTTTAGAGCGACCATATCTTGCTTCGGAAGTGGAAAAGGGATTTGAAAATAATCTTCGTAGAACGTCAACACCTGCGGACCGATTCGACTAGCGTATCTGTAATTTTAGAATAATCAAATGCATTAAAAAAAAAATAAAATAGGACGGGACGGTATATCTCATAAAAAATAAGTCTCTACTCTGCTTGGCTGACAGCTTCCGGTCGGGTCCAGATGCGGAAGGGCGTTGTGCTGAGTCCGGGTGGTGAATCGATGAACGTGAATTCAGAAACCATCATTCCCACCAGATAAGTTGAAACAGGCAATGAAGTTTCGAATAGATCCCACACATAGCCTGGTCTGTCTGCACTGCAAAATTGGTCACAGTTGATTGAAATTCTCCAAAATTTTGTAAACATATAATATAGTGAAAAAGTATTGTTGTATAAAACTGACATGGGTGTTGTTTCCTTGACAGGCATGTTTGATGTCGACAGCTGTGTCGTCAGACGGCCGAGTTTCATTGTGAAATTAGCCTTCATGTTAGGTTCGTCGAAGCAAGGGAATGCTCTACGGGCATCAGGTCGGCTGCATCTGCGAAACGGCCATGTACTTGACTGCACCGTTTTCATTGTAACTGGAACGGTAGAACCCACGTAGCTCATTGTTAAGTATGGATGCGAAAGTCAGAGAAAGACGGTATTGACGTCCAGCAAGCAGCTGAACGTTAGTCGTCACGACCAGGAACTGGCGGATTTTATCTTCGACAACATTGCTGATTCCCACCAATTGACTCGTGGTCAAATCGGTTAGCTGTATATTAAACAAGGAACTTTTTAATTTAATTGTAAATTCGCAAATGTTTACGTATCTGTTAACTTACCGTCACATCAGCAGCATTGAAAACTATATCAGCGATATGTAACGTAATGTTATTAGTAGATTGAATACAATCGACTGAGATACTAACTGAACCCTCGGTCGTGAAATTTCCTTCGATGAGAATGGGTAGCAAAGTTACCTCATACAAACGCGGTAAAATATCTCGCGGTAGACGTAAATCTTCTCCGGCTCGGCCGGCTCTTTTGGCGGATGTCGTTGTTCCTGCAGCCATCATTGCAATCAGTAAAAAAAACGATAGATTATTCATTTTTTTTCCCCCCTAAGTTCTGGATCGTAATTCAAAACTCAAGAATAGTTCAACCTCAAATGACCAAAACAAATGCGTTCACGTTGTATAGACAGCTTTGTAGATCAGTGTATATGCAAACAAGGATGTAGGGATTATGTAGTTTAAAGATAATGAAAGTGTCACATGATAAATGATTTCAAGTCTGGACGTCATTCTCCATCGTATCATATAACATCTGATAGTAGCTGGACGCCATCAATTCGGTCCATAGCATATTTTTTGTTACATATCGGTCCTATTAAATTTAAATCTCCGACAGATTGGAACACTTGATGTGTGTAGCCTACATTTCTTTTGTACATATTTTAAGAAATATTTTATGATTGGAATTACAAAGTTTTTGCTGCAACAATTAGCCATCTTGTGGCAATTCGAAGTTCGAAGTAGCGCTGGGGCAGCAATTTTCTCGCTAGCTAGCTAATACGATACTGCAAAGGAAACATTATAAAATGGTACTATGTGTTTCCCCTTATTATTTTTTCACCGTTACAAAATGGTGATTTTGGGTTACCGAATTTCCGAATTTATTGTAAATTTTGTTTCCTCTTTTTAACCAACTAAATTACAAGTAGTTGGAGCATGTTAAAGTTCAACTGTTAAAAAAAAAACTTGAAATATTCAATCTCCCAGGCAGTTTGTGTCTCAAATTTCCCATAGGCCTAACTTAAATATCTAGTAACTACCATGCGAATATTATGCACAGAATTTTACGTCAAAATTAAAATCTTTTATTACTGTTCCGCAGTTCGCAATATTCGCCTTCTACAGTAGCCTAATAATTTATGCTTGAGATTAATAGCTCTGCAAACTCTGCCAGAGTGGCTCTGCCTGCTGACCGCGGGTCGGCAGTCGGCACTCGACAGTGTAAAATTACAAAATAAATTTGGCATCGTCTAGCAGAAGACAAACTTGCCACGAAGAAGCGTTATACGAAAAGATATTTCTACGGTAATATTCGTTAAAATTAACATAGCTTCGATTTATTTTACTTAAGTGTAATAAATATTTTAAGAAAGAAACAACATGTCCAATAACGGCGCACCGGAAGAAAAACGAGCCAAACTTACCGAAAAAGAAGAATTGTCTCCAGAGGCGACTGAAGACGACGCTCTTTACCAGGCGGCACTCGAGGAAATCGATGATTGCCAAAGCCAGATTGATAGCCTCAATGAACAAGCATCTGAAGAAATTCTTGCAGTTGAAGTTCGCTTTAACACACTCAGAAAACCACATTTCAGTAAACGGGCAGAGATCATAGCCAAAGTTCCAAGGTTTTGGATCACAACGGTAACTGCCTCACATTTTATCATAGTTGCAAACAACAGTACAATTAACTCCTGGCTGTCTAGTTATTGCTTAAGGCGTAATGATTGTTATTGCTAATTTCAGTTTATGAATCATCCCCAACTATCCTTGACCATTCCTGAGGAACAACAACACTGTCTTCAGTATTTGCAGAATTTATTGATTGAAGAATTTGAAGACATTAAAAATGGTTACAAGATCATCTTAAAGTTTGAGCCAAGCAATCCCTACTTTGAGAATGATACCTTGGTAAAAGAGTACCGTCTGGAAGTCAGTGGCCAACCAAAAAGTGTGGTCACTCAAATCAAGTGGAAACCAGGCAAAAATATCTTAATTGATAATTCAGAAAAAGGGTCCAGAAAGAGGAAGGCATCTGAAAGCTCTTTCTTTTCCTGGTTTACTGATTCTAATCATTCCAACCTTGATGAAATTGCTGATGTAAGTAGAAGTACTTAGAATTTTCATTTGTATGGAAATGTAACGCGTGGACTTTTGAACAGATTCTAAAGGATGAAATCTGGCCGAATCCCCTCCAGTTCTTCATGATGCCTGAAGCTCTTTCAGAGGAAGGCGATGATGATGGTGATGTTGACGACGAACAAGACGAAGAGGATGAAGAAGGTGGGGAAGTCGACGAAGGAGATTCGAATTACGACACTGATTAATCATGCGATGCCGTTTTTTGCGTTGTTCCAAATCCTTGTGTATTGTATGTCAATGTGCCGAAAAGATGCGAGTCAGAAATCAGAATGAGAAAGAGCAATGCCTTTTTTTTTAAATAAAAGAAAATCGGTAACAAATTAAGGACAGAATTTATTCCAAGAGAAGGTAATAGGGTTGGAATTTCTAGGAATCAGTTGTTGCACCATCTTTATCTTGATCTTTTTCTCCGTCGTAGTATTCATTGTCTGGCTCGATTCTGTGAATGTTGAAAAAATTAATGAGTAATGAAATCTCAACATTTAAGATCGTAGTAGATTCACCTTTTATCTTCTTCTTGTTGATGCAAACGAACGTCAGGATCTAACTCTTCCGCTTCTTCAAAATTTAAAAGGTCTGGTGGAACGTCTTGCATCATCACACTAAAAAAGCGTTTCTTTTAGAACCATTTTGATGCCGGTATGTAAACTTGTACCTTGGAGCGTGTTCAATCATTCGTAAATTCTCATGGATAGTTTTAGTGATAGTTTCCAAATACTGTTTACTATTTGCGTTTTCTTGGCGTGTCACAACATCTGGATGTAGAGAGAAATCTGGAGCAAAGTACTCAAAATATTCTAAAGCAAAAGAAAGGAACAATTAATTTTAGAGGAAAAACAAACCAAACTTAATCCAAGTTGTCTTAGATACCATTGTATGGTAGCTCGTTACTTATGCCTTCGTCAACTAGTAACGAAGTTTCGTACGTCCAGCATCGAGCAACATTCCTTAAAGTGTATCCTCCACCTCCAAGTACAAGCAAAGGAACATTGAAATCTTTTACAAATTTTACACATTCTCTGAAAAAATTTAAATCAAATTAAACTATTGATTTAGAAACTGAAAAGTCGAATAATAGAAAGTACCCGTGTCCTTTTGTACTGAGATTGAAGCATCCTAACCGATCATTGGCTAATGAATCAGCCCCACACTGAAGAACGATTGCAGTAGGCTGATAAAACTCCATTACGTACTGTTATAGAAAAATGTTTATTTTATTTTTTCTTCCTAATTGGTGCAAATATGTGTACCTGGATGACTGGTTTGAAAACTTGCAGGTAACTTTGATCATCAATACCCTCTTTCAAAGGGATGTTCACGGAATAATAGCGCCCACATTCTGCTCCAATTTCATACATGTCTCCTTATATATTAGTTTAAATATAATTTATGTTTTGAATTATTGTTTAGAAATTTTGGAGCAAACCTGTTCCGGGAAAGAAATAGTTCCCATATTTGTGAAAAGAAACAGTCATTACTCGATCTGTCAGGTAAAATGCCTCTTGAACTCCATCCCCGTGATGAATGTCGATGTCAATGTATAGAACACGAGGGTGATATCTATACAGAAAAAGGTATTTTTATACAGTAATATTGAAAATTATTTGAAATCTTACTTCAAAAGTTCCAATATAGCAATCACTATATCATTTACATAACAAAACCCAGAAGCTTCAAATTTCTTAGCATGATGGAGTCCTCCAGACCAATTGATTGCTATATCTGTACTTCCATGGTTTAATTTGGTGGCCCCTTCCAGTGAAGCTCCAGTATACATTGAACAAAAATCAAATAGTCCATCAAAAACAGGACTGAAGTTTCCAAGAAAAGACTGTCAAGTAACATTTTATACAAAATAAATTCAATGTAAATAGTAATTACCAGTCATCACCAACATTAAACTGTCCTAAACACTTGGAAAAAGCTTGAATATTTTGTGGAGAAACCCTTTGAAGAAATTCTATATAGTCTTCTGAGTGAAACCTGTATTCAAGGAATAATAATTTTAAATAAATATTGTGTTTCATTCATTTTAGCTGGGTAAGTATTAAAATGAATTATTGGATGTTTTTACACGTATTGTTTTACCAGTAAAGGATTTTGTTAAGGCTATGGAATCAAGAAGTTTACATCAAACAGTTTAATAAAAACGCAAATTTATGTTACCTGCACATGTCATGAGCTGATGCTCGGTATGGTCTATAAACTTGCATTTTCTTGTACATTCCATAGTGTAAAACCAAGCTGTGAGTAACTGCTAATCTTTGTGGTTTCATCGGATGGAGTGGTCCTAGGAAGATTACAACAAATACTATATCATTATTTCAAGCCACGTACCCCAACAATGCATACCATAATGAAAATTTCCAACATCTTGATCATGAAAGTAAGAAACAACTTTATTAGCTCCGAATCCCATATTTGTTTGTTTGTAATCAAGAGCAGGATTTTTTTTCCCCTTATTTTTGTTCCACCCTAGTGGTTGACTGACGAAGCAATACATTTTTAATGAAATTTTTTCCTAGAAATAAAAAAGTTCATTGATATACATTTAAAAATCATTTCAATAAATTTTAAAAAGATGGACCAGAGCCAATAAAATTGAAGACGAAGTGTTTTATTTTTTAAAAGTACGTTTATGCAGATGTGGCTCCGCAATCTGGCAACAGAACATTCTCTAGTTTTGCATGTGAGCAACCTTTTTTCTTTCACTTGTGTTTGAGCGCCCCTTCGTTCCTTCTTAGAAGCCAGGTAATCATTTTTCATCTCTAAATATCGTGTTTTATATTTGTCATCTTTAAATTAGATAAAGAAATTGTGATTCGACGTTTCTTTCGGTTTGTGTTACAATTCATTGTGAAAGTCGCAGAATGTGAGAAATGTTATTTCGTGCGTCAAGGCGACATGACTTCATGTTACTTAAACCGGCTGTCTTTATTTAGGTCTGATTTTATATCAAAATGGTGCGCATGAACGTATTGGCCGATGCCTTGAAGAGCATCAACAACGCAGAAAAGCGAGGCAAACGCCAGGTCCTCATCCGGCCGTGCTCTAAAGTTATCGTCAAGTTTTTGACGGTCATGATGAAACATGGTAAAGTGGAATTATGAAATAATTAATTGAATGGTATTCTTAATATATTCTTCTGTTTAGGTTACATTGGAGAATTTGAAATAGTTGATGATCATCGTGCTGGAAAGATTGTTGTAAATCTGACAGGACGTCTGAACAAGTGTGGTGTCATTTCTCCTCGTTTTGATGTACCCATCAGGGACATTGAGAAATGGTCAAATGACTTGCTACCTTCTCGTCAGTTTGGGTAAATTGAAATATTAATAACCGAATGTTTGGTTGCTTAACTTTTTAATATTTTTTTCAGCTATGTTGTTATGACCACATCAGCTGGTATCATGGATCATGAAGAAGCAAAGAGGAAACATGTAGGAGGAAAGATCCTGGGATTCTTCTTCTAAAACTGCTGGATGCCTTCTTACACATGATGGTCAATACACATTTTGGAAGATCAAATCTGCATACCTTACCACATAACCAAAATCAATTCTCTTATAAGAGGACTGTTGGTGGTAAGAATGCTCCAGCTGAGATTAATTTTGGCTATGTGGTAAGGTTTTTTATTCTTTTAACCCATATGGATCTTGAATTGGGGTAGTCCTGGGGAAAGAATTTAGCAGTAAAATTTTTATTTGGGGTTGACTTAGACTACCGCAGATTCTGATGATTGAGTGATTCAGATTTACGTGAATAATTTAGTGGTTTAGCGTATACAACCAATTTCAAGTTGATCAGAATGACATGAGTAGAATTCATTATCAACATAGAAAATAACAGGGAATGAGGGAACACGGTGGTGGAATTGGAAATAAATCGTGTCGACTTCACAGCTGACAGCGCTAATAATTACTTAAGAATTATGGTTCATATTAAATATCAAGGCTTTCCCTTGTTCCTCAATTGTTTTAACACATTGTTTAACAATTGTTTTAAACCGCCAGACAAGTTGAAGTTCAAATCTGCCTCGGATGGGTCATTTGTCCAGAGCTGCTGAATGGCAATTCTAATTTCTAAGAGTTTAGCTGATGTAGTAAATTCCTATAAAAAATTTTAAAGGTATCAGATTCTGTACAAAAATAACATACAGTAGTAATTGATTTAAACTTCGATACTCAGATTAAATCTGAGTTTTCTGGTTTGTACCATTCCAGTTGGACCATGAAACCAGTTTTGTTTCGGAATCGCAATCGATTAAAGAACTAAGACGAAGAAATTAAAATTGTTTCTTTCCTATTAACGTTTAAATGGTTGCTGTCAGGTGATAAGTGATGATCTCCAGACAATATTTTAAAGCTGTTGCTATAAACTGTTGCTAATGCTGGTCAATAGAGATGTATTGTTTCATGTTTTGGTTTTTTTTTTTCATGTTCGTTAATTTGTCTGGGATGAATTGAGAACGTTTTTGTGATTATTTCTTGTTTGTGTTCACACGAAGAAGCTACCACTATACTGCTGCCTTCACCGGCCGAGGAGAGTAGGTTATTAGCTTGTTCGAAGCCCTTCCGTTTCGAGGTAATGAAATACAAATCTCTGTAGTAATTCACTAATTGGTTTTGATTGAAACAAATCAGGTTTGGATTGCATTAATACTGTTTCTGATAATACTACCGGCCATCCTTTGGAAGCATTTAAAACTGTTGCAAATTCCTAGTCAGCAAACAAGTACCTCTATTCTAGCGAACCAACATTTGTTTGTTTTAGGAGTTCTTATTGGGCAATGTAAATTAAACAACCATTATAGAAAAACATCTTTAATTGCCCGTTTTATTCATTGTTTAGCCGGACAAAAACTCGTTTCAAATGGATTTTCGCATCGTTTTCTTGCAGCCGTATGGTGTTTAACTGCTGTCCTATTAGCAAGTGCTTACGTTGGGGTTTTAGTGTCCTTTTTGCGATTCCCTAAATTAACACCGATCAACAATAAACTGGAAGAACTGCCTGCTTCTCAATTAAAATGGGCTGTCCTGCGCGGAACGGCTCAAGAAATGCTTTTTTCGGTGAACGATAGAAGCAATGTAACAGGCTCGCAAAAGATATAATAACTTGTAATTTTTTTGGCAGGGAGCTACAACTGGAGTTTACAAGACCATTGGAGGTTAACATGCTATTGCTGTTTTTCAAGATAATGGTTTGCGCATTCCTTTAAATGGATTTCATTTCAATTTACAGAAGGACTGTTAACCACTCGTGTGAAGCTAGTGGATTCCGCATTGGATGGGATTTACCTTGTCGGCAATGGTAGCTACGCATACATTGAAGTAATTTCAGTTTATATTATCTTTTGGGTTGTTGTGGGTACTAGATGCGACTAAACATTTGTTTTATTACGAATTGAAAGGAAAAATCTTATCTCGAGTCCTTTGTTGCTGAGGACTATGACGGACAGATATTTGTCGTTTCAGTTTCACCTACGAAAATTTCTTCAAAGTCAACCTCGCATTTCCGCTTCCGAAAGACAGTCATCTGAAACCATTAATGGATAACAAGTTAATCTATTAACATTTTATACATGAAAAGCATATTAATTAATTTAAATTTTGTTTATAGGGTAATGCAAATTGTAGAAACTGGCCTTGCTAATTACTGGAAGAAGATTTATTGGCCTCAATCAGGCGGTAAATGCCCTGATTCTAAGCGTTCTAATGCTGGACCGAAAAGGCTAGGCATTTTAGACTTACAAGGTGCTTTCCTTATTCTAGTCATGGGATTCGTATTAGCTTCTTTCATCCTTCTAGTGGAAGTATTTTTATCGCCGTTTTTGTCCTAATCTTGCTTAAAGTTGCACGACCACTTTTTTTTCCAGTAATGCAGTATTATTGTCCATTGGCGTTCGGCTCGATAGATTAGCAATCGGGTTACAGGATCACAGCATTCTAGCGCTTTAGGAAGCTTTATCTGAGCCTGAATTAATTATTAAGTCACTTACAAATGAGGAGTCGTTTGTAGGCTTATCACGTGTAATTCTTGTATCATAACATGGCCCACTTAATTTCGATTAATCTAAAATCGGTAAATTAAATGAACGTTGAAATGTTTTTGTTCAATTTTTTCAACAGGTACTACGACCGTTTTAGTTTTTTACGATTTTTTTAAAGATGTTTCTTTGTACTTAACTGCATAATAGCTTTAACAATCTAGAGCTCTTTGTTAACCTTTTCTAACCTTCTTAAATTATTGTATTTTTTTAATTATTATTATTTAAATTACTTATTAACGAATCAATGTATCATGGTCAATTATTAGCGCACTAATAAAAATGAGATGTATTAATAAATAAAAAGAGAACAAATTTTCCGTAGTTCTGTTTGAGACACTCTTTTGCATATACACAAGATAGAAATCAACGATATCTCAAGTTATTCTATGAAAAATATCGCCAAACCCCAGTGCGTAGTCAGCCAATCCAGATTTAACCTCAGTTATTAATTCCGTAACAACTACTAACTAGAATTCAAAAAAAAAAATTAAATCAAATATTTATTTTCGTTCTTCAGTTACGTTACTTCCTCAAATCATGACCAGATGGCCCCTGCTACTGGGCTGGTGTTGTTATGTTACTATGGCAACAACTGTCATGGCGGCTTTTCAGTGAATTGCATGACGCACATGAGCCATGGCGCCATGTTGGAGCCTACGACGGTCATGTACTCAGTTGGAGATCGAATTGCCTTAAATGCTTCATTTTCTGTTGCGAAATGTTCCTTGTTAAATGGCAGACAACCTACAGTGAGTTAGTGAACATTAAATTGTCGAAAGTGATAGTTGTACAATGCCTTCAAAATAAGTGAAGTGTTCAAATAAGTTCAAATAAGTGTCGTTTCTCAATTTCTAAGTCCTTTCAGCAAGTGGTTCTTCCCTTCTAGTCAAAGTTTCAGTTGCTATCATCAGCCGCAAAAGGTAACTTTTGTTTTTCATTGTCTAGACTAAGCTTTCCCAAATGAGAAGATGCATACCCTGTTGTTAATAGATGACCACATAAATTCTTTTGCTAAATTTCTTGTTTCAGTAAGGTAACTTTTTTCTTGTGATTCAAGTAAGCTTTCTAAAATGGTTTTCTATATATTCCATTGTTTATGGATACCCATGTAAATTCTTAAGGCTTCATTTCTCAATACTTCATAAATTTAACTTTTAAGAAGGAAGATAGAAATCTTGAAATAAATATTTTTCTACTGACATTGCTTTAACTGAGACAAAATTTAGTAAATGAAAGTTTCAGGAAGGTTAATTTACCTCTTGCCTGTGATTTGTATTTTGAGATTAACATTGCTTGTGTGTAATTCTTGTCATAGTTATCTAGAAACTATTTAATTGATATTTTTCTTATTTAGGCTTTGAAGATATGTAGCTGATAGTTTTCTTCTATTGTTGTTATTATTTCGGGTACAGAATTATGGTTAATTATTCTATCTATTTTTGTTTTCAGGACATGATTTTATCAACTATGGGAATGCTGAAATGGATGATCATTGTCAGAATTTCAGGACATTGTTGGATGGTTGGATCACCCTTTCATCCTCAACTTTTATTTTTCGTCACTACTGGGTAACAGTTGACTGCTTCTATTTATTTATATCATATTTATACTAAATTTTAAAAGTCATGTTCAATCAATGTTTTATTTCTTTTATAAATTCAGGATTGTTCTATAAATGAGCAGCTTGTGGATTTAAAAGCGAAAACTCGGCCAGGAAGTGAACGTGACATCTGGCAACCATGAAACCATCTTTGCCAACCATTCCTGTTTCGTTTCCAACTTTCCATGACGCTGTGACGGCCATGTTGGAGATCGTTCTTCGAGTTGATTTGAAAATGCTGCATTCTGTTGCATGTTCGTTGTTATACGGCAGCCAACATTGTCGAGTGATAGTGGCCTTCAAAATAAGTTAAGTGTTGTGTTGTTTTTCAACTTCCAAGTCCTTTCAGCAAGTGGGAAGTTCTTCACTTCTAGTTTAGCTTTCAATCGGTATTGCTATCATCCAGCCACAACAGGTAACTCTTTTTTTTATATGAGATAACTATTTTTTCATAGAGCCAACTTTCCAAAATGGGTTTTTAGATGTAAATTTTGTTCATTGATGACCACATAAAATCTCTTGCTAAATTTCTTGATTAAATTAGTTAACTTGTTTGTTCCATTGATTCAATTAAGTTTTCTAAAATGGGTGTTTACATTTATGTTCCATTTTTCACAGATATCCACATTAATTCTATATGATTTCATTTCAAAATATTTCATTTTCAAATAGATAAAAACAAGCTTGCAGTATATATTTGTATTGACATTTTTAATGCTCAATGTAGTGCTTAATTAATTTCATTCTTTCTGTTACAGGTCTTCAAAGCCAGATCAAGCTGTTTCCGTCATCAAGTTGTTCCCTCAGCACTGAATCAACTACTTACAACTACATGCTGGTTATTAGGAATGCAAGCAAAAGAGCGTTCAGGTCCTTTCAGCAAGTGGGAAAGTTCTTCACTTCTAGTTAGCTTAATTGTTATCATCCAGCTATAACAGGTAACATTTTTAATAGAGGGAACTAGTTTTTCATAGAGTAATCTTTCCAAAATGGGTATTAAGATGTAAATTTTGTTCATTGATAACCACTTAAAGTCCCTTTGCTAAATTTCTTGATTAAATAAGTTAACTTGTTTGTTCTTTTGTTCATTGATGTACTCGAAGAAATACTTTTGTATTGACATAGAGCTTTAAAATCAATGTAAGCATTATTTATATTTGTGTCTAATTGATTTTATTTTCTCTTTACAGGTCTTCAAATCGAGAACAAGGTGTTTGTGACATCAGGTTATCCTTCAGCATTAAATAACATCTTGTGAACATTGCTGCTTACTTGCAAACATTTTGTGACAACATGGACTTGGCAACTATATTGCTGCCTACTTGTAAACAATACTTGTGCACTTGGTCTACTTAAGTAATTATTGAAACATTGTAATTAATGCAGATATATATATGTTTTATGTATTGTATATATTATGAAGAGAAAATTATAAAATTATAAATTTTATAAGTCAATTCAATATTAATACATTAAAGACAAGAACAAAGAAATTGTATATATCACCAGTTATTTTAAGGACCCCCACACGGGGGGGCCCTGTTGCTTTCTCGACCGCGATAATAACATATAGGTTATTATTTGTTTGGTGCAGAAAGCTGTTTGATCTAGCAGTTATCGATTGCATCACTCCTTTGAGATCATGTAGGATCAGGTTGCGCAATCGTGTACTGCATTGGAAGTCAACTAAGACAGAGAGGATAGACCCTGCCATAATCGACTTCCAGCAGACCAGGGAGATTACCTGGCCCAAGAAAAGGGGACAAGAGTGATGAAGGGTAAAGTTTTTCCGAGAGAGATAGTCATACCTAAGATTCCTGCTTAGCCCCATGACCCTCCAAAAGATATCATTGAATCATGAGGCTTGCAAGTCCCCGTTCGACCAGTGCGCTCCCAACCACAAGCTGCTTGTCACAGTGGAAGAATGACCAACCACGGGCACATGTATGCAAGGGGAAACGGGGCCACGGAAAAAGGGAGCCCAAATATGCACTCAATTTTTAAAACATGTTAAATTAAGTCGCCGACAATCTTGGTTCGTCATCTTCTTCCGTTCAGTTCCATTGAATGCGAGGTTGAGTTGAGACCGGGGTTGACAGTGGTTAAGAGCAAATGCAGAGAAGAGCCAAAATCCCTCCAAATCCTCGTTTCACTAGAACACTCCAGTCTGTAGATCAAAGGTAACAATATTTTAATACTAAATACCAGTATTTAAATCGCAAATATAAAGCTGAAATATCCAATACCTCTTTATTTTTGAAAAGTATGGGAATTACAGCAACACTATGGGCATCAACAACTTCTCCATGTCTTCATTTCAAAAGGCACATTCTGTAGATCAAAGTAAGAATGATTACTGATTAGTGAATAATAACATGTATATTGTAAGCATGAAATACCCCTTTTTGTTGAAAAAGTTTAAGAAACTCCATGGTAGCAACATCAGTAAGGACATCAGCGGCTGAAACAAAGAAACATCCTAAAGTGAACAGCAGAGACAATCTGATGAGTAAAAGCTAACATGAGACAACAAAGGTGTGGCAGCCAATGGGTAAAATAATAACAAAAACATAAATACCAACAGAAATAACATCAGATGACTCGGAAGTTGAATGTGCAGAAGCCGTCATTGATGATCCACGTTAACAAGTTGCAGGGCGCCACAGTATTCCGTCCAAACCAATTCTTCATCTAAATAAATAAATAAAAGAAGCATTAGAACAGCAAACATTTATATTCTTGTTGCCAAAAAAACTTATGTATCTGCCACAAAAGAGAATTCCATCTCTAGAATCCAAAATATGCTTACCAATGGAGTATATGTAATCCTACAATTGTTGTGTAACAAAATTGTATTTCTGCCACAGAAGGGGAAAATCAAATGAGAGCCACTAGTTCGAGTAACCAGGAAATGTATGTTGGTTCTGTTAGACCTGAAATTGACAACAGGTTTATAATACACACATTTTTTTTATTTCAAGTAGAATTTGGGTACATATATTAACTCTAGTTATGTAGTAAAGTCTTTACTTACGAAATTATAGTTGAATTTATCAAGAGAAAAGAAATATTCAAATATAATTTATTAAGTTGTAGTAAGAATGAAATGTTTAAACAAAGGATCATGTAACATCAAAAGAAAATTATTACACGTCTTTTATTACGTCAACAAGTGAAGCAAAAGAAATAACTTAAAATCTTAACCTCTAAAGTCTCTTTATTATTACATTAATTTGAAGGAGTTAATTGAAGCAAATGACAATAGGTACCTGTTTTAAGGCTTCTATGAGCAATCAACTGAAATTCCAGGACAGGAAATGCTACAGACTAGCGTTTAGTATTAGAAATATTACCATCTAAAATTACACATTAAGAATTTACCAACAGCACCAAATGTAATCTTAATATAAAGATGACTAACCTTTTCACAAAAATGTGTGAAACAGAAATCAACTTTAGCGAGTTCATTGATTCATTCCAGGTTCATTCACTTTTCTGCTTTCACTAGAAAATAACTCACTGGCCATCAAACTGGTGCCCCTTCAAATATGGGACATATAGAAAACAATGATATTGTTTGCAAGACAACTCTATCCTGTGATAAAAGTATGTTAATGTTCAGAAATCCAAAGGAATTGAAAATGACAATATAACAAGAGAAAAATGTGCTACTCACACAGCAAATCTTCAGACTTAATCAAAAAAGCTTACACAGGATAAATAAAACAATGAATTACTTATTTATAGTCTTCTGGTAATAAGTCGAGACTTCAATTTCGATGTAATCACGGGGTGTTACAACAGAATGCACGACACCTGCTTGTAAATAGCATCAGCTATCGAAGTAATAAAAAACCAACGCACTGTGTATAAAATTGCAAACTTAAGTTAGCTACATTTCTCAAACAACATTTCGAATGGGTAATCAAACTCAATGTAAGAACTAAGAACTTTAACATTTTATAATTTTAATTATCAACGTCTTGGAAACAGATGACAGAACAGACAGATATGTATCAAAGGACACTACTTAGTCTACTTTTCTTTTACAAGGGCGCCCCTAGTGGGCCTTTATCACCCCCTGGTTTAATAAAAATTAGTTATACTTATGCTGTAATCGAAAAAGAACAGCAGAATAAAATAGAAAATAGCTGGAAAATAATTGTTAAGGGAAAAAATGTCAAGATATGGAAAGGACCATTCTGAAAGAACTACAAAAGTGGAATATGAAGTTTTTTAATTAATTAATACTTCCACATGAAATTTTCTTATCTTTCATTAGAACATTCCTCTGAGATAGAATTTACCATCATGATACAAATTAATTTCTAAATTTTGGGGGAAAGAAAGACTCCGAAATAAAACCAATAATTTTCTGGGCCGGCAACAGCGGCTCTGGAGTCATCAGCTTCCGACTTCCGTTTCTAAAACATCTGATCAGTGATCATCGTTTCGCAGTTCACAGCACGAGGTCGCAAAATCTATCGCTCTTTATCGCTTAACATCGTTATCCTAAATATAACATCTAGTGAATCTACATAACATCTTTTACTTTTTTAAAGCAAGACAATTTTTAGCTCCAACAATTTTTGGTTCCGACTTGAAGATGGTGGACAAAACTCAAAATATTGCAAAGTGGGTTGCCGCTGTGGCTTCAGCCATTGCCATCGCATGCGTTGTGGGCTTGATAGTAATGCTGTCTACTACTTACCAATGTCCAGTCACCGACCATCCGTGTTCTACTGAAAGCCCACAATCTGAAGTCGCCGTAATGCCAAACTTGACTAATAATACCAGCCAGCAAGATCCAAGTCATCCAACCCCAAGTACCGGTATTTTTGAAAGTCCAAGCTTTTCGATAACCGAAGCGGAAACCTACGAATCAGATGAAACAGGAACAAATACCTCGCTAGGTATCAAAGGAAGAAGTCGTCTTTTGACTACTGATAAAACCGAATTAAGCAATGATTCTGAAAAAGCAGTCAATGTGATCAAATCGAAGATACGAAAAATCTTGACAACGATTACTCCTAATGGTACTGACCAAGAAAAGGATTTCCAAAATAAAGTAACAAAGTTAATGTTATACATCGTTTCCGAAACAAACCCCAACATCGAATCGTCAATGATCAAAACCCTTTCCAAGATAGTTTCTGATGAAAGAAAATCTCAAGTAGCAATTCCTGTGGAAACTCCATCAAATGAATTTCAGGCAAGTTCCGATATCGCAATGGTAAACGTCTTAGAAACAATTATGAACGGAACATATGAAAAAGAATCCGAACCCTTTGCGATCGAGGCCGATTCCGACATTGTCGAATTGAAAATCACAAACTTCATTTCATCGATTGTTTCACACGAGACAAATCCCATCGCAAAACGGAAAATTTTCGACGTCTTTTCAGTGATTGTCAGCAAGGAAAGAGATCAATACATGTCTTCACTTGGAGAAACTGATATTTCAACGATTAATAGTCAAATGGAAGACAAGGCTTCTTATGCAACCAGAACACCCAGTGGAAAACAAGTACCATCTACTGTCGACGAAACGGAAAAACAGATAGAATCGTTTACCTTAGACATCGTAAAAGCTGTGCAAGAAATCAGTTCTTCTCAAATCGACGATTCTGTCAATGAGGCTAAAAGCCTTAAATTAGACATCATTAAACAGAAGAACGGAATTGCATCTACGGATTTACTTCAAGGGACCAAAGTTTACACGTTACTCATCAGTTACTCTATTCGCGAAAATACAACCTGGATGCTAGATTTCGAAAAACAAGTGGCCGGAATTGGATCGTCTCACATTGCTTCAAGTAACGACAAGACAAAACTAGTCGACTTAAATATCGAAAAGAAGATCAACGGAATTGGATTTGTTAACACAAAAGACGTTTCCTCTGACACAAACAACTATTTTCTCGATTTTCAAAAGGAAACTACAGGAATCGGTAGTGCAAATGTTCGTCCTGAATCAACTAGTCTACAGCCTTACAACAACAACGAATCACCTGATTTTGAACGAGAAGTCACTGGAATTGGATTCTCCAAAGGCCCCGGAAGTACCAACAGCGTACCTGATTTTGAACGAGAAATAACTGGAATTAGTTTGTCAACTGTCACATCCGATGAAAACAAGAAAATGCTATTCATTGAAAAAAAGTTTGATGGAATTGTATCTTCCAAAATCGGCGATTCCGTTAACGACGCGAAGCCCTTAAAATTAAGCGTAAATAAAGAAGTGAAGGGAATCGGACTTTCCAACATCAAAGAATCCCCAGCCAGCAAGAATAAGTCTACATAACAAATGAGAATTGATTGAACAATAACCCTATCCTTCCTAAATCCACATGCCCTAAATTTTGAGAACTGTCAAACACAAACTGTTTCTAAATTTCATGTAATTCGTTATATTTGGAATTCAGTGACAATACAGATATGTATTGAATGTATTTCTAGTTTCTTAAGTGACATCTATTTGTAAGTGATTAATGGTGTAGCAGTATTCTACATTTTCACTTGAACTTGTAACATCTATATAGCACATTCAAACTTTATCATCAAATCTTTTTCTTGCTACCAGGAAATCTAAATTAATCAAAGAAAAGTTTGTTGTTCGAAATTAAAAAAACAAAAAATATGGTCTATTAACACAACCTTACTAATGCTACTTAATGCTAGTGTCGAAAGCTAAGTTTGTTTATCATTTGAAGGAATTAGTCTATTCTTTTAGACTTAATAATTATTTTTTAGTTAGTGTAGTCTCTGGTCGAGTGTCGACCATTAATTTGCATTAATTATTAAGGATTATTAACAAATGTCTGAATAATTAGTTAAAAAGAAATAATGAATCTAAAATAATACCTAATCGCACGAGGAAATGAAGCAGCAGACGAAGAATGGCCAGCACTTTGATTGGATCACTCTTGATTGGATTTCATAAAATAGCTAAAGAGTAATTAAGAAAATCTTTATTCTAACAATTTAAAAGCTTATTAATTCGGAAGAAAACCTATAAACACTGCACTGAAATTCGAAACAAAAAAGTCTGAACTGTGGAAGAATGAATGTGATTCGGGCGGGCGTTCCTAAACTGCGAAGGCGAAATGCGAAACGCCTAAAATGCGAAACAGCGGTGCGAAACGGTCCCAAAATGGTTAGGTTAGGTTAAGTTAGGTTAAGTTAGGTTAGGTTAGGTTAGGTTAGGTTAGGTTAGGTTAGGTTAGGTTTGGTTAGGTTAGATTAGGTTAAAAATAGGCCGTTTCGCACCGCTGTTTCGCATTTTAGGCGTTTCGCATTTCGCGTTTCGCCTTCGCAGTTTAGGGACACCCGATTCGGGCATAAGGGCCCCTGGTGAAAGATAGCTTGTTCAATATTCCCCAATGCCCAATAGATGGCGTTCAATTCTCTTGCAGACGACTAATCCTCTTAATCTACAGTTATTTTGTTTTTGTGCGTCGAGAAGTATAAAATAGTATTAATTGAGGTTTAATAGAATAGATTCAACTACTTAAGAACACTCTTTGCAGGATTTTTAAGATATCAAACAATGTCTTCTGTAGAAAACACAATTTCAGTGGGACTGTTGACAGGTTGTAACAATAGATTAAAAAATTGAACCTGTTTTTTAAATTAAAATATCGTAAGTAATTTATTCTAAAATTTTGCTATTTTTTTGTGCAGTCAGTGATCGCTGCTTTAGAGGGTTGACAAAGGACACCAGCGGAATTTGCATTCGCGAGTTAATTAATGGGGGTTCTCATATAAAAGCAACAGTCATAGTTGAAGATTGTGTCCCTGATGATATAGATGCAATTAGCACCATTCTTACCAAGTGGAGTGATGTCTTGAATGTTAATTTGATCTTCACTCTAGGAGGAACTGGTTTTTCTCCAAGAGATGTAACACCAGAAGCAACAAAGGCTATTATTGAAAGAGATGCACCTGGACTCAGCTTTGCTATGATTAAGATGTCACTTGAAATTACTCCCCTTGCTATGCTTTCCAGGCCTGTTTGTGGCATTAGAAAACAGACTCTTATTATTAATTTACCTGGAAGTCCTAAGGCTGTTAAGGAATGTTTTCAAATGGTTGTCCCATCTTTGCAACATGCAGTAGATTTAATAACTGGAAGCAAAGATGTTGCTGAAACCCATAAAAAGATGCAATCTAGTGAAACAACTTCTGTCAAGGTACTTCATCATTCCTGCAGCCATCAACAGCCAAGAAACCTTGAAGCAGTTGCATTCCGGCCAAGACATTCAAATTTTCCAATGATCAGTGTTACGAAAGCACAAGAAATTGTTTTTGATCATTGCAACAGAACAGAATACGAAACGATTGATTATATGGACAGCGTTGGGCGTGTTTTATCCGCAGATGTCTTTTCTACTGATCCTCTTCCTCCTTTTCCAGCATCAATGAAAGATGGTTATGCTGTTATAGCTGCTGATGGCCAAGGTTCAAGACAAGTAATTGGGACTTCAGTAGCTGGATCACAACCAACAGAAGTAAATGTTCAAAGCGGATTCTGTGCCAGGATTAGCACTGGTGCCCCTTTACCCCCAGGAGCCGACTCCGTTGTTATGGTAGAGGAGACTAAACTGATTTCTGCTTCTGAAGATGGAAATGAAGAATTTCAGATCGAAATAATGTCCGAAGTCAAGCATGGTCAAGAGATCCGTCCGATTGGATGCGACATAAGAACAGGAGAAATTGTACTTGAACGAGGAACTGTTCTCACTCCTACTGATATAGGAATCCTTGCCACAGTAGGTCAAATTAAAATCGAAGTCTACGCCCTACCAAAGTTAGCCGTATTGTCCACTGGTGATGAATTACAAGAAAGTCATCCCGACTTGCAACGTGGACGCATCCGGGATAGTAACCGACCAGCTCTATTGAGTTTTTTAAAGCAGCAAGGATTTCCTGTCATTGACGCCGGAATAGCCGAAGATCGTCCAGAGGCATTGTATCAACGTATCAACGCAGCTTTTGAAAAGGCAGATGTCCTAGTCTCTACTGGAGGAGTTTCTATGGGAGAGATGGATTTACTTCGCCATGTTTTGGTTAGCAGATTCGACGCCACAGTCCATTTTGGTCGAGTAGATATGAAACCTGGAAAACCAACCACTTTTGCTTCTTGTGAACACGGTGGGAAGAAAAAAATTATCTTTGCCTTGCCAGGTAATCCTGTCTCCGCCATAGTGACATGTCATCTGTACGTCATCCCAGCGTGTAAAAAATTGTCCGGCCACAAGCGGTATCTTCCCACCAAGATAAAAGCAGAGTTGTCGAGTTCGACCGGCTATATTCCTCTTGATTCTCGTCCAGAATACCATCGCGTGTCTGTTCAGTGGCATCATGAGAAATCTATTCCGTTTGCCGTATCCACTGGAAATCAACAAAGCAGTCGTCTTTTGAGTATAAACAATGCTAACGGACTCGCTATCTTGCCTTCGAAAACAACAGAAATGCTTCGTATTCTTGACGGAACAATAGTGGATGTAATCGTTATCGATCAGCTATAAGTTACATTGTGCTAGAAGCAATAAACAAAATCTATTCGTTCCAAAGTTTTCTTTACTCGGTCTGCGTTATGTATTTTGAACTGTAATACTTAACGCCATTTATGGTTGAAGATCTTGCGTACTTTGTCAGCAATGCGGCGACGTTCAGATTATTATCAGTCAGTGGCCTGAAACAAATGAAAAAAAAAATCAACAGTAAATATAAATGTAAATTATTATTATGATTTTGGTTTTTTCAAATTTAAATAGTTTCTTATACATACTGGACATACGGTGTAATAGATTGTAAGGTCCATTTCGTCCTATTACGAAACAAAATGTCCAACCTTTCGTTTATATCTTCTGGTAATTCGAACTCTGGTAAATATTTAACTAACGACGGAGTCGAGTCGTAGTCAACAAGGGCGACTCCATTTAGATCTTCTTCATTTGCCTTCACCCCTATTGGCATCGACTGTTGCCAGGCGGTGAAGAAGTCCTTGCTATCAAATGCTCTTAATTCTGGTAAGAGATACAGAGCAAATAACTGAGAGACAGCTGCCGATTTCCACTTGAGACTGTCATCATCGACTTCCATGAACAGTGAAATGCATTTAGCGTTGACATCGTCAATATCGTACAGCCCCATCCAATCTTCAACATTAAGGAGTGTTACTTCTTCTAGGGTAAGTTGTTTCTCTCGTAGGATGGAATCCAGATACGATACCCAACCAAACATAAAACCAACATCTAACAATCGCCACTTCCCCCTCATTTTCACAGCTGGCATTTCTTGAAGACGATTAATTACTTCCTCTTCACTTGCTTGGATAATATTTTTAAGTTCAGTAAAAGATAACCCAACAGCATCTTTACTGAGTTCAGAATTTTTGCCTTTGTAAGGAAATTTGCTTAATGCATTTCTAAGTGATTGGAGTTTTGGTTTGGTGAGCCTCATCTCATAGTAAGTGTGATAGACACCAAAAACCTAAGCATGTGTTAAAACACACTATTTAATGCACAGTATAAATTTTAAAAATGGCTACATACTTCTTGTTTCTTCAGAGATCTTGAATCTGTTGCTTCAATAAGCTTTCCATGGTTAAGCGATGGCATTACAAGCAAACTATTGGATGTTTCAGCTTCTTTTAGTTCAAATGTTTCTGAATTGCTACACATTACCACATGAGCATCTTCACTACCTTTTATAAACAGACTTTTCATAACGGTTTGCAACATTAAATCGTGTGTTTGAAAATATTAAATGTAAATGTTACCTTTCTCCACTTTTGATGTATTCCAGTAATCCTTTACTTACTTCTAATAATTTTACTTGTTTTGAATCCAAAATCTGGGGAATGAATTGCAAAACATGGCTTTCTTTTTTTATGTCAGACTCGGTTAATTTTGCCAAGTTTAAAATAGTATTCACTTGTTGAAGATTTCTATCCATTTTTTATTTTTCTGTGCCTCTAGCAGACTAAATGTCAGGATTTCCCGCTCAAAATGAGACATCTAGCGCTCAAATTCAAATCTTATTCAAGATTTCAAGATAATAAAAAAAACAATATCAAGACAAGATCCAAAATATTTTGCTTCATATTATTATTGATGCCAGTTAGTCTGTGCCAAGTCAAATTAGTATAAAAGTGCCTTGTTCTTTGGTGAGTTGACGGACAATTACCTATTCCTTATCATTTAGCTACCACCTCTCTTACCGTAAGCATACTCACTTGTAATAAAATAACTGGTGCTTTTTTTATCGAGACCAAATAAAAGGGGACGACGGATGATCTTTGGCCATTCAAGCTATTTGCGTTACAGTCACTATCATTTGTAAGTAACTAAGTACAAAAACATCGTAAGATGCTGTGTGGCAATGCCTTTAATATATCATTTGTTATTCAAGGTCTATCTCCTTAATCTTATATGTGAACTTTGCTCATCTTTCCACTATTAAGCAGTCAACCACAGTCATTTAATGGCTACTACTACAGTTGGAGTGGTTCGTGGACTTCCTCACAAGTTTTTGAATTCTAAGCATGTACTGAGTAGTACACCTAGGGTAAAAATATAATAGCATATATCTGTTATTTCACATGAAATAGATTAGTTTTTTGGTGCAGGTTTCTTTCTATTCATCAAGTTCAATGTCTGAAAAAACTTCTCACTATGCAAAACTGCCACCTTTGCCAGTTCCAAAGCTTAATCAAACACTGGAACAATACATAAGGTAAAATCAATACAACTGTAAATTGCCATGACATAAAACTAAATAATTTTATTTGTCAAGGACTGTGAAACCCTTATTGACAAAAGATGAGTTTGTCATTACAGAACAAGTTGCAAAAAACTTTGGTGCTCCAGGTGGTGTTGGGGAAAAGTTACAACATATGCTGGAAGAAAAAGGTGCAAAGGAAAAAAACTGGGTATGGTTTAGTATTTGTATTATTATGTCAGCAAAGACAATTTAAAAATTTTTTTTTACACCCAGCTAAGTGAATGGTGGCTTGATTCAGCTTATTTAAGCTACAGACTTCCAGTTCTAGTTCATTCCAATCCTGCCCTAGTCTTTCCTAAACAGATCTTTTCTTCTCAAAAACAACAATTATCTTATGCAGCCAAGCTCATTATTGGAGCGCTTCGTTATAAAGCAATAATTGATGGGTACGTTTGTTAGCTCAATTTTTTTCTGATCCTAAAATCCTTCCTTATCATAACTAACAAACTAAGTTATTTATTTTAGAGCAAAATTGGAACAAGATTATTTGGGGAAAAGCCCATTGGACATGTCGCAATATGTAATTAACAATTTTTTAAACTACAAAATTGCCAATTGTTAATAATTGTCACATTGTTAGACCAAAGTATTTTGTGGATGTCGAATTCCTGGCTTAACAGCAGACAGTATTCGCCACACATCCAATTCTAATCACATCATCGTTGCCCACAACAATCATGTAAACGAAATTACAGTGATTGGTTTTAACATGAAACATAATTTCTATAATTTTTCTTAGTTTTTTAAAATGATTGTGTATGGAGAAAATGGAGAAGTACTGGATGATAATGATATTCTAAATGGATTATTACACATAACGCAAAACTCTACCGGTACTGCGGCTGGTGTAGGATTTTTGACGACAGAATGCAGAAATGTATGGGGCATAGCGCATCAAGAATTAAAAAAAGGTTTACAAATCATACGGACTTATTCTTGTTGAACCCATAACAAAATATAACTAAAATCCCGTATAGACCCTGTGAACAGCGCGTCTCTACAAGCAATAGAAGATTCCATTTTTGTAATGTGCCTCGACAAAATGAGCAAGGTTGAGGACAACGCAACAGCTAGCAGTCGTGTGGCTTTGCAACTACTTCACGGTTACGGGGCGGCTAACAATTCAGGAAACCGTTGGTTCGACAAAACTTTGCAGGTAAATTATTTTGTATACAGTTACAGGGTTTTAAATATGAAAAATAATTCTCCGGTTAATATTTGTAGCTTATTGTTAGTGAAGATGGGGTAAATGGGCTTTGTTATGAGCATGCTCCAACTGAAGGACCTCCAATTGCTAATCTTGCTGACTTCATAGTGAATTACGCGTAAGTATTATAAACAAATGAGTTATCAATTTCCCTTCCCTCTTATGAATTGATGTTGGATTTACACAGAAAGGAAAGCATATTGGGCGAAACCAAAGGGATTTCAATTCCTAAATCTGAATTACTAACCTTTAATCTATCTGCCCCTGTTGATGAGACTATAAGATTGGCTAAGCGTAACGTGGACATGTTGGTTCAAGACGTACAAATGAATTCATTTACTTTCGATAAATTTGGAAAAGAAGATATTAAAGCGCTCAAATTTAGTCCGGATAGTTTTATACAAATAGCAATTCAGATGGCTTTTATCAGGTATGAATATCGTTTGTTTTTCTGTATATATTCTTTATTAATTTGTTGCTGATAGGCTACATGGACATCCTGCCGCCCACTATGAATCTGCTTCCACTCGAAGATTTCATGGAGGACGAACAGAAACTATTCGAAGTTGTTTACCAGAGATTGTAGATTTTGCGAAAATCCATTTGAAACCAAATCAAAGTCCCCAAGAAAAGTATAAAGCTCTACAAACAGCTATTTCTGCCCATAAGGCATATGTCGGAATGGTAATTGCCGTAAATAATGTTCCAAATCAAAAATTTTATTTAATAAACACTCTTTTTCACCCACATAATGACAGGCTATAAATGGTCAGGGAATTGACAGACATCTCTTAGGTTTGAAACGGCTTGCTATTGAAAATGGAGTTAATATTCCTACTTTTTTCCTTGATCCTGGTTACTCCACATCCAACAATTGGCGCTTATCAACTAGTCAAGTATTTCTTATTCTTACTATCTAAGAAAATAAAAACAGAATAACTATTAGTAAAACCCCCTGGCAGGTTGCAGCGATCAATGATATGGTTATGTGTTATGGACCTGTTACTCCTGATGGATGTAAGGAATAGTAGCAGAGCACATGTATTGTGACACCATGATTAATGTTTATATTCTAAATAGATGGATGCTGCTACAACCCTCGTCGTGATGAGATAAATTTTGCTGTTTCTGCCTTCTATTCAAACCCCACCACTTGTGCCAATAAATTTGGAGAAACTCTTAAGGGTTGTCTGGAAGAAATCAGGAATATTGCAACAAGTTCTATTCAAAGTAGCTTATAAATTCTAATCTATTTTAGAGTATCTTTTTACTTTTTAATTGGGTCTTCTAGCTAATTGATGCTTTGTATACATTTTTTTATTAATAAATAAGGGTTGGTTGGCATTGACATCAGTGGTAAAATATGTTATCTTTCTAAATTTACAAGTATTGGTTTTCAAAAATTTGTTTACCTTTTGGGTGTAGTTCCTAAAACAGTTGTTGCAATAGATGAAAAATAAGAAATTTAGCCCAGAATGTTAAGAAGTCCTTTACATCTTTCTTTGATTTTGCATGTACTCGCTTTAGAAGGACACGTGGTAAACGAAACTTGCCGATCACAAAAATGGACGGCCAGCCATGCATGTGACCAAATGAAAAAGATTAACCCTACTCTAATTTAAAATACCTGACCTAACCGAAGTCTTTGCACCAGCTACTGAACTAATAAACTAAGTCAAAAGATTTTCTTCGAAAATACTAAACAACAGTCTGCAATCCGGGGTTGCAATTGTTATTTAGAAACAATTTCTAAAACATGGGAATAATTAATACAAATTGAAGCTTCGTCAGTCTTCATACAACTGTATTTTTTATTCATCCGCATCTGGATTAGGAATACATTTAATCGCATCAAAACATCCCGACAACTCATACAGACTAGGCAACTCGCATAGCAATTTTAGAAAACATTTAAAATAGTTTGATCAAGTTTTGGTAAGAAAATAAGAGTTTAATCAACTTCTTCAATGGTTGGGCCACCAGCTCCACCA
Organism: Daphnia galeata; assembly: GCA_030770115.1. Lineage (NCBI taxonomy): Eukaryota > Metazoa > Arthropoda > Branchiopoda > Diplostraca > Daphniidae > Daphnia > Daphnia galeata. The sequence goes on along the minus strand of CM061115.1, from coordinate 12,484,359 downwards.
CGGGGAGGAGCACCTCCGGCAGCTCCGGGCATGCCACCAGGCATTCCTCCAGGTGCTCCACCAGCTGCGTACAGTTTCGTGATGATAGGTTTGCAAATTCCTTCGATCTCCTTGAGCTTGTGTTCGAATTCTTCCTTATCGGCTAACTGATTAGCATCCAGCCACTTAATGGCTTCACTGCATTTGTCCAATACAGTCTGGCGATCTGATTCCGGAATCTTATCCTTAACCTTGTCATCTTCAATTGTCTGCTTCATGTTAAAGCAATAAGATTCCAGGGCATTCTTGGCTGATACTCGTTCACGCTGCTTCTCATCTTCGTCACGGTATTTGTCGGCATCGTTCACCATGCGCTCAATTTCTTCCTTCGACAGACGGCCCTTATCGTTTGTAATTGTGATCTTGTTTTCGCGACCAGTTGACTTGTCGGCAGCAGTCACGTTCAAGATACCGTTGGCATCAATGTCGAAGGTAACTTCAATCTGCGGTACACCTCTTGGCGCAGGAGGAATGCCAGTCAATTCGAATTTTCCCAACAGATTATTATCCTTGGTCATTGCGCGTTCTCCTTCGTACACCTGGATCAGCACACCGGGTTGATTATCGGCGTAGGTGGTGAAAACCTGTGTTTGCTTCGTCGGAATGGTGGTGTTGCGCTTGATAAGAGATGTCATTACACCGCCAGCAGTCTCAATGCCCAAGGATAAAGGAGCAACGTCGAGCAGCAGCAGATCTTGAACAGCCTCAGACTTGTCTCCGTGAAGAATGGCAGCTTGAACTGCAGCGCCGTAGGCAACAGCTTCATCAGGGTTGATGGACTTGTTCAATTCTTTTCCGTTGAAGAAATCTTGCAACATCTTCTGAATCTTGGGAATACGAGTTGAACCTCCGACCAAAACGATTTCGTGAATTTGAGCTTTGTCCATCTTGGCATCTCGCAGAGCCTTTTCTACAGGTTCCAAGGTTCCGCGGAAAAGATCGGCACAAAGTTCTTCGAAACGAGCCCTCGTAATACTGGTGTAGAAGTCGATGCCTTCAAACAGGGAATCGATTTCAATCGAGGCCTGGCTGGAGGAAGAAAGCGTTCGCTTAGCTCGTTCGCAAGCTGTGCGAAGACGGCGTAGAGCTCTTGGGTTGGACGACAGATCCTTTTTGTGTTTTCGGTTGAATTCTTGTACGAAGTGGTTGACCATTCTGTTATCAAAATCTTCACCGCCCAAATGAGTATCTCCAGCTGTAGACTTGACCTCGAAAATTCCTTCCTCAATCGTAAGCATGGAAACATCGAAAGTACCGCCTCCGAGATCAAAGATCAAGACATTGCGTTCGCCAGTAACCTTCTTGTCAAGACCTGTAGATGTCAAAATCACGATTAATCTTGGTTTTTCTTAGTATCTTTATGAACATAAACTCCATACCATAAGCAATAGCTGCAGCAGTTGGCTCGTTGATGATGCGAAGGACATTTAAACCAGAAATAGTTCCGGCATCCTTGGTTGCTTGACGCTGAGAATCGTTAAAGTATGCGGGAACGGTAATGACAGCGTCTGTCACTTTTTGCCCAAGATAAGCTTCAGCGGTTTCCTTCATCTTCACAAGCACCATAGAAGAGACCTCTTCCGGGGAGAAAGTCTTGGTCTCGCCTTTGTATTCGACTTGAATTTTCGGCTTTCCTGAATCGCTCACCACTTTGAAAGGCCAGTGTTTCATGTCGCTCTGAACGGTGGAATCCTCAAAACGACGACCAATCAAACGTTTGGCATCTACAAAAATACGAGAATTATTTATTGATTCGGGTATGACAACAACAAATTAATTAATCTTACCAAAGACGGTGTTGATTGGGTTCATGGCGACCTGATTTTTAGCGGCATCTCCAATCAAACGCTCGGTGTCGGTAAAAGCGACGTAAGATGGAGTCGTACGATTACCCTGATCGTTTGCGATAATCTCCACTTTACCATGTTGAAATACTCCTACACAAGAGTAGGTAGTACCCAAATCGATACCGATGCAGGGTGCTTTTTTGGCCATGACTATAAGAAAGTCGAAATTTAATCAAAATTCGATATAAAACGTCCACTCAAAGACAAAGAAATAATTGGAACAGAACATGGAAACAATAATTAAAATCGGGATAAAACTTACTAATATTTTGTTGTTTTTACAAGAAGAGATTTGTGCAAAGTTGCTTGTGGTAGCACGTGGTAGACCTTTCGTCTTCTTCTCTTGCTTTCAGGACTCGAACTGCTTTATTCAACTGAAGTAACGCCAGCCTATATATCCTAATCAAGCGATTCTAGTTCTTTCTCAAATGCACCGCACTGGTGTGGATCCTTTGAATTTCTGACGATGCGGCAACGACGAGGTTCTCGAAGCTACTAGAAAAATGTTTCGATTGGTTGGCTCATGCCGGTTAGAGAGTGATTCATTGTGAAAGGCGGGCATAACGTTAAGTCCCGCCTTCAGAACATTCGAGATTCTTCGAAGATTAATGCAACGTAAGATAAACGTTTATTGTGAAATTTCAAATTAACTTGAACTGCAAAATTCTCGATCTTTAGAAAAGTTGTGATATTGAATGATATGGTACTTCTTAGAAAATGAGGAATGCAACAGCATGAGGAAGAAAGCCAACAGGAACCACACGATTCCGCTACAACGTTCATCACAACATATTTATTTATACCTGGAAGTTTAAGCTTTTCCTATTTCCAGAAAAACGACGAACCTTAGTCGTTATATTCCCTTGATGGTAAAAATTCTGAGCAAAAAAATTTTCATGGCCAAATTACAGTAAATTGCTAAGGCGAAAATGTGAATAAGAAATTACTTCTATTGAGATGAATCACGTAGGCAATATTACCATTATTATTATGGTCACCTTGGCATCTTTCGCCATATAAAGGTTGAAATTGCAGAAAAAAGCATACAAACATGATTCTCGTATGCCAAAACGAGGTATGTGTAATGCAAACGCTTAGCATGTAAGGATAATACACAACAAAAAAGTGTTATAGGCACAATCGACAAGAACCGGGTGTAAACCAAGCGAATAACTCGAACAAATACTCTGATTTCAAATAAATGGCGTGCTGCTATACGAATTCAAAACGGGAACGCAATTTTCTTATAAAACTGTAGACATTACGAAAAACCATGAGGATCAACCTTCATTAAGTGCATATTAAATCTAATTCTGCGCTCCAGAAGCTGTTAGACGTTTTACAAGCGGTTTGTCGTAGATCCAGTTATCTCCAACTAACGAAAACAGCTATGAAAACAAAAAACAAATGAGATTTTTTTCCTTTCCCTCTTTTAGATAGCAATAAATTTATAAAAAAAAATAAAAAACTGAAGATACTGTTTGCTTTGACCGATTCAAAAATAAACGTCGGCGTCTATTATTAGAACCACCAACTCAGATGACTAGACAGTAGGCAAGTAACGTGTTTCCACTTACTTTTGTCTCCCATTTCTCGTTGGCTTCTTTGCGTATCCGGGCTTCTTCACGCTGTCGATGCTCCAAGCTTGATTTAGATTTTGTGGCCAGATCAATGTCATTAAATCTGAAACATATTATTCATTCATTCGTTAGATTTCAAGAACAAGAAAAATAGTTGATTTTAAATTACTTGAGACCGAGCGTGACTTCACGCCATAAACGTCGAGATTCGAACTCTTCTTGCTCTGCTACGGGGCGCACTCGTTTTTGGACAATGGACATCGCATTAACATTTACAAACTCTTCCGTTTTCTGTCATAAGTAAGAAAGTTGAATAGAAAAAGATTTCTTTCTTAGACACAAAAAAAAAAAAAAACAGTACATGACTCATCACTGCCTAAAAGGACTAATATCAAAATCTACTCGAGGTCACGACACAAATCCTTGTGTTTACAAAATTGGAATTGCCGATGGCGTACTACATACCCCGTCAGCCCATTTAGCTGTCATGGCACCGTTCCATTCTCCCGAAATGGCGACGAAGGGTTTCCGATCGGGCTGTAAGATTTCTGCCGTGACGCGGTTCTTCTTGCCGCCGTAGAAGGGCTTGGTGAGAAACTCGACCGTCGCACCGTAGCCCGTTTTAGCACAGGTAATACTGACGCTTCCACCCAACTCAACCCAAGGTACGGTCAATATTGATCTAGGAATGTTTTTATATACGATGGAAGACTAAAAATAGCTTTCAACCAATATTACCTGCCATAAGCGTTTGGAAATGTGATGATGTATTCTTCGTCATAATCCAGCAGAGAGACGCACCCTTGACCAATATGATGAACACCAATCGAGAGTCCGAGAAATTTTGACTTGGTCCAAATATGGGCACAAAAAGATATTCTCTTGCCATAATGTTCCGCATAGAAAGCAGACACTAAAAAGAATTATCAGAACCTGTTGACTAAATTAAAGCTAAAAGTTAAATATACCTGGCGGATGATGGGAAACTTGTTCGGCGACGAAAGTCAATTGATTGACGTCACACCACGGAACTGGGCCATCACTGACCAAAATCTCTGTAGGCGTTTTATCCTTGCTTACATCCCACCAACAACGAAAAGTTTCCCCTATAATGGGATTGTATGGCTTCTTTGCAACCTCTGACCGTCTTCCAGCATGAAATGCCGATAAAAACCAGCGAACTACTTGTACAATCCGGTCACGTGGTTCAGTGAAATCCGCAATGCTAAATTTTTTAACGTTGAGAAGAATTTCAAATTTGTCTGACAAAAACAACAAAAAATCTAATGCATTACCCAACAAATATGTCTGGATGCGCAAAAAAATCAGCGTACATCTCCAGTAGAGAACGCCTCTCCAGAATAAATGTTGGAAGCACAACTTTGGTCAAATCCATGCCAAGCTTAACTTGAGACAACAAATGGGTAACAACACTCCCGTGCGATTCCATCGAACCCACTAAATAAATGCAAAAAGTTTATCTCGGATTCTAACGAGACATTAAATATTACAGCAAGACTTACGATCATCTTCATCTGAATCTTCATATAAAGCTGAGATCACGAAAGTTCACATTTTAATACAAAATTTCATTATTTTAGAAGAAAATTTTGAAGAAATACCATCATAATCGATTGTATCGGATGACTGATTCCTTGGAGAAGTTTCAAGTTCTTCCGAAGTTTTTGCACTGGGTCTAATTCAAATTCATAAAACCAATTTTTCAGACTTATTTGTTCATTAAATAACGGTAAAGAAGACTTACGTCGGCAGCGTAGGAGACTGTCCCATGTTCTCAGACGCATCGAAAAAATCTTCATCTTCAGAGCTGGAGTAGGAAGTTTCAGGGATTTCTAGTGCAAGTGGTCGCTGATTATAAAATACCGGAGGCTGCTCTAAACTAATGACAGGGGGTTGTCTCACACTGTCTGTGCATTCCACATTTCCACCTCGTCGTTCAACACATTCAGCCCCTAACTCAATTCCAGTTTGCACGGGCACCTCTTCCATCGAAGCTATCACAGAAACAACCTCATTCGTCAAATTAATTTTCGCAGGCTGTTGATTGTTAGTGATTTTCAAGGTTTCTGAAGGTGATGATTGAAAAAATGAAATGGGAGCTGCAACTTGGACTCCATTAACAGGATGGGTGGTATTCTAAAAAAAGAAGATGTAGCATATTTAACTCTTTCACACACCAATAAATAAAGCTGCTACCTTTGCAATTTGAAGCAAAACTATTGTGTGCTTAATAGATTCTAACATTTCCTAAAAAAAAAGGATTATTTTCACTAGCACAAATTAAAAGTAGTAGTAATGCATACATTTGCTCTGTCTCTTATTGAACACAAGCGCATTTTCTCTTGATCATCATTTCCTTGTTCAATGCGAACTTCCAGAGCCTATAAAGGATCAATGATATATCCTCATTGTAGCTTTATCACATTATTAGGAGTAATTACCTTGACTTGATCAATCAATATTTGCAAATAGGAATCTGTTTCAGTCAATTTTTTGTCAAAATCTTGCATTGTTGGGGTTGGATGATTTGGGTCTAGTCTCTATACCAAATTAGATGAATATTATATTTTTAAAATTTCATAGTCTAGATATTCAATACCCTTTGAAGTTGAGCATGTCGCAGGATGGTGTCTTCTAGTCCTCTAATCCACTTTTCTCTCTCTTCTGCATCTTTTGCTTGTAGGTGGAACACTTTCATATCAACTGTTACAGTGAATGTCGTATCATCTTCGTCGTCAATACCAACAATGGCTCCTTTAAGTCGAATACATCCTCTTCTTACTCCGCGGGTCATCTTTTCCTTGGACTAGAGAGATAAGATAACAGGTTTAATAAAGATTTGCACAATGACTAATTCAACTTTTAAATTGTTACTGTATAATAAGAAAAAAGGCCGGCATTATCATCTAAAACGAACCAACGATATTGCCATCCTTTCACCACATTAGTCCATTTACTAAGAGGTCCTTCAATAATCCCAGCCATGGTTTTTTCTTATTTTTCACGCTAAATCGTTTAACAAGGGACAACATTGATTTTGGAGGTTCGTCTGCACTCTGCAGTGTGGGGTGTGTAACTGTGTATCTCTACTGGGAAAATAAGAAAAGGGATAAACAACACCTTAAAATATAAATTTTTCGAAATAATCAAATAAGTCACAAAATACCGCGATTCATGTTCGGATGTTCCCGTTTTAGTACAACCGCTCCCGTTCAGCAAACTGCATTCGTTATATGTTTTCAAGTACTTTTACTCGGGAGTCGGGAATCTCGGGATCATCGATCAAAGTATTTTTTGGAAGTTGATAATGGATCAGCTAAAAAAGACCGCTCCTTATACTTTGCAAAGTTATACTTGGCAATAGTTTAAAATTTTAAAAACATAAGTTTAAAAAAGAACATTATGACCTGCTGACTGCTGCACGGAAACTAATCATGCTTATAAATCTGATTTTACTTTTAAGATTTTACTTAAGAAATTCAAGTAAAAAAGAAAAACTAAAAAGTTTGAACAATTTGGTCAAGTGATTAAGTGAAAACAAAATGTTATGATACGAACATAAAAACGGCAAATGAGTAGTTTACAATTGGACCAATAAAGGCTTTTCACGCTGGACATTTAAATCAAATCGTGATATTACATATCGGTTCTTTATTCAATTTTAACTGGAAAAAACGTTTCAACACATCACAAGAGGCACAGAATGTTCAGCAGCTTTCAAGAGTCAATCAAAAGAAATGTTACATGGAACCATTTCTACTGTGTCGTTTCCAAAATTTCCTAACTTCATCGTGACCTTCCTTGGTGACAACCATTTTTCGACCATTGTTTGTGTGCCAGACTAGCACGCCTCTTTCCTGGGCGTAATTTCGTAAGATTTCAAAATCCGCCTGCGAGTCGAATTGATTATATAGAACACCGTCTTTATAAATGAATCGATCCCTTTCGATTGCCCACAGTTTGATTTGATCTGCGATGGTGGATGGGAGCACGGGCGGTTCTTTATAGCATTCGGAATGAGCATGTTGCCTTAAGAAAGACACAATTTGATCTGCTGTGATCCCACTTCTTAACGCTTGCCGGACGCTCTCGCGAGTGATAATACCAACGACCAAATTAGGGAAACTAAGATTTACAAACAAAATATTAGGAATAAACTTTTTTGATAATCATGAGTTTTCTCACCGATAAATTAGCTCACAAAAAAGCGCAATCAATGCAACTTGCAAACTTGAATCAGTATACGCATAAACCCTGTAATTTGTCTCCACGACAATGTAACCGGTAGTTTGACTCGACGCATTCAAAGTATTGACCATTGATTTTTTGGGCCCTGAAGCAATGTCCAATGCTAGCCTTGTAGGATAAAATCTTCCGTCTTTTCTCTATCAACAAAATTCATAAGATTCTTAATTTAGATCGGGAAAAAGGAGATACAATAATACTGCCAACCACACAAATTTTAAAATTACGTGATCTTCACTGCTCACCTTTCTTTGGTACACTAGTCCGAATTCTCTGAGGTGTTGCAAGAACTTTTGAAGACCTTCGGTCATGGTATCTGTACTGTAATCCTAAAAGTATTGTTTTATTACTTTTTATTTGAGTTAATGTTTGTTTTCAGAATTGTTATATACTTGTCCTAGTGTACTGAAGCTCAGCTGGAACAAAAATCCCAAACAATCTATCAGATCCAAGCCTCTGGCTGTAGCAGTGTCCAGATACTGCAAGAGGAAATACCAAACTTGAGCAGATGTATCCATTAAGAGGAATTGGAAGCCATCTTTTGTTATAGACAATTGGTTTTCACCAGGTTCTCTAAATCAAAATGGTTTATAATAACAGTTTTGTAGAATTCTAAATTTGTGCATATACTTTTTCATAAGACCTGCATGTTGTAAGATCTGAAGTGCATCAGAAGATATGACTTCTTGCTGCTGTGAACCAACCATGTAGTGCAGCACACACTCCCACCTTCCCATGGCATATTCATCTAAAACAGAAATACCTCTGGCTTTTGGATCAGCATCTGTTGGTGGCTTCATGCTCCATTCATTTCCTCTGTAATTATAAACAATTTAGTAGATAAAAATGTTAAACAAGATTGTATTTAACTAACCCGCCTAACAGAGCTCCTTTCAAATTTTTTCTGAATGTGGGATTTAGTAACCAGCCCTTCAGTCCGCCTTGCATTTCTACTTCTTGCCAAACACGAAGTTCTGTCAGTAATTTTACAATATCTTCAAGTTCCCTGCAAAGTTGAAATAGACCTAGACATAGTCATCCAGGGAGTCTAAATTTAAATTTATACTTTGCGCTATTTGGTGAAACCCAAGAGCCCATGATAGCTTTTGGAACAGCTTGATCAACAAACAATATTCTCATAATATAAATCCTGGATAATTCAGGTAATTCTCTAAAAACGGCTAAACATGTGGCTGGATGATTGTACAATCGATCGAGCACGGATGCCTGCAGAGTTTTCAAATACGAATGCAGATCTTTGCAATCTAGCGTTCTTTGCTGAACAGACATTGTGCGACACTTTGGTAGTTTTCTCAGTGAAACAAAACTTTTTCATACGACAGTTTTTTTAAATATAAGAGAAATTAACTTAAAACACATCCCAACACGTTTTCACAGCTCAACACCAACCAGACACCAACCAATCACTAGTTTCATTTTTCCGTCTGCTGCATGTTTTTTTCGCTCTTCGAAAAGTTAAATTTTTTTAAGAGAAATTTTTTTCGTAAAACTGGCATCATTCACTTTCATATCGAGTCGTGCAGAAACTTGCATACAGATGGCTCTGTCCTTATTATGATGTCAAAAAAAGTGCCCATATAAATAACAGAAAAAGAGAAATCAACAGGTTAACGCGTGATAAGTGAAAACACATTTTCAAAAGTCTAGTTTAAATGTTCCTACTACCTAATATGATAGTATTGTTTTCTCTTATATGACATGTTTTACTACTCTTCATTTGAATGGCCGTTCTACTTTACTTTCTAACTTATTAAAATCCACTGGTTATTCCTCATATGTCGTAGTTGAAGATTTAACTTTGTCTTGAAAATACGCCCATAGATTACTGTCTTTCTAGTTTTTACATTATCTAAACGTGCAAATTCAAAACATGTTGACTACAATTATAGCCACTTCAGGATTTCTTGGAAGGAAGTACATGGGAAAAGATGAGCAATCAAAGAAAAAAATCAAAACAGGTCTTGCAGTTTTTCTTAATATATCTGTATCAATTGCAATTGTTCTCATCAACAAATGGCTTTACACAGTGGTTGGCTTTCCAAATATGACTCTGACTTTCATGCATTTTATCTCAACATTTTTCTGTCTTCATGTGTGCCAACTCCTTGGAGTTTTTAGTGTCAAAAAAGTTCCTTTGATATCTATGATTCCTTTAGCACTGTGCTTTTGTGGATTTGTAGTTCTAACTAATCTTAGCCTAGAAAATAATTCTGTGGGAACCTATCAAGTAGCCAAAGTGATGACCACACCATGTGTCTTACTCATACAGTATCATTATTATGGAAAATCAGTTAATACTGCAACAATATTAACAGTGGTGAGTTATTGCCAAAATTTATTGTCTATTATTGTTTTATTACTTATTGTTTTAATTATTATAAAATTTCTTTCCATACAGATTCCAATTATAATAGGAGTGATATTGAATTTTATCTATGACATTAAGTTTAACTTAATTGGCACAGCATATGCAGTAATGGGAGTTGTGGTGACTTCTTTTTATCAAGTGGTAATGAATTTTTATTGCAGCCACATGGAACATGTCATTCAAAGTTATTTTGGTTTCTTTAGTTGGTTGGAGAGAAGCAGAAAGAGCTACAACTTAATTCCATGCAGCTTTTATACTACCAGGCGCCAATATCAGCAATTATTCTCTTCTTCCCAGTTCTCGTGTGCGAGCCTGTTCTTCAGCTCGTTCATCGTTCATGGACTCTGGCAGCAATAGTAAGTGAAAAAAGATTTCAATGGTTTAATTGATTGATACAATTTTAGCCTTATTAGATTCCAGTTGTTTGCTCATGTTTGATCGCCTTTGCTGTAAATTTATCTATTTACTGGATCATCGGCAACACGTCCGCACTGACGTAATTTTATTTTCTGTTTGGTGATTTTAATTCTTCATTCTCTTAACAAAGTTTTTTTTATCACGCTAATCGATTGTACAGTTACAACATGGCGGGTCATTTAAAATTCTGCCTTACTGTAGCGGCGGGCTTCTTCTTGTTCCAGGACCCTCTGTCTGCCAACCAACTATTCGGACTTGTACTCACGTTGGCGGGAGTCGTCGCCTACAGCCATGTGCGGTCGTGAAAGCTCAATCTCTCAATGTTGACGTTAAAACTTTGGACTATAGACTACGTACTAGCTTCGGACGGGAGCGAGTGACAGTGGACGCACAAATTCGTTAATCGATTTACCAAGAGTCTTTTAAATAGGAGACAGTTACTCGCGTCAAATTGTTTGTAATTAAAAACAAGACAAATCGTTTGTTTACGCGAATTTCTAAATATATGACGTTGAGGTTATCTTTGGAAATTATGATAATGAAAATCACCTGTCGAATGTTTGATACGGAATGCACACCTGACAGAGTAAGTGAATACCCGAAGCGTGACTTGACAATAGGGACGTTGATTATTTATTTCCTTAGTGTGCACAGTACGACATTCCTCAGTGACGGGGTGGATGGAAGAAGAGGGGGAGGGAGTGCGGGATAGAATGTTTGGTTCACTCATCAACACATCCCACACGCAGGAACGCCATGCGTTTCGCCTTTTTTTTCGCATTCCTGTTGCATCGTTAACCGACTCTAAGATAAAATAAAACTCTAATTTGAAGACAGGAATATAGGAAATCTTCTATTGCTTTGCATTCTTTGATGGGGATGCTTTATTTTTCATTGGTAAATGAAACGAAGTAGCGCTAGCAATATATTGCTGGCCTCCCGGAATCGGATGTCAGACCGCCGGATGTTGAAAAGGGATGCTGACCGGCCAACTCCATCGAAGTGTGACAAGAAGCAGATGTGCAACTGCTGTTGCCCAGTTTCATCTTGTTTGACAGTGAAGACAATAGGGAAGGCGACAAGCTGAAGAAAGAGACCCGATCATCTTCTTATCTTTTCTCTCTTTTTTTCCTTCTATTTTTTTTTTTTGTATTTAAGCCCTTCCCCCCCCCCTCGACCGCTCGAAAGAGGGCTGGTTAAAAAAGCCACACGCGGTTCGTTCTCTGGAACTGCCCTACTCGTCGTCAGTCACCATTTAGTCGCGCCTCTCGACTGCCAACTTTTCTTCTGCTCATCTCGATTCATTCCGTCTCATTCAACCTTCATTGGTGTCTTGTTTAACAGGCGCATTCATCTCAATTTTTCATCACAGACATTCGCCCTCCAAGATATAGGCAGTTACGGACACCTACTCGGGACAGTCAGGACTCACTTTAGCGGGCGATTCAAGACTATTAAATCAGTAAAAATCGTAAGAGAATCTTTGTCGGGGGCGAGAGAGAGAGAGAAGAAAAAAAAACGAGAGATAAAAAGAAAAAGTGCGGACGATAAGACAAACAAAAGCCTGGACTTGCATTGATTGTTTAGACAGCAGTGAGATTTGTTGTGTGTGTGAGACTGTGCGCCATTTAGCGCACCCGTTTGCGTGACAGCTACTGTCAAATCTTCAAAACTGAAAATTAAACAAAGCGAAATTTGTTTCCTATTTGATTTTATTTTAAAATTCGAAGAAAGCTAAATAATCGGAAGAAATGGGGCACTGGACTACAAGATTGCCCTTGATTGGACTCTCTCTTCTTCTCCTCACAGACGTTTACGGTAAGTCTGGTGCCTTGCTGTGATCCTCAATAGATCTCATTCAGTCTGGAACGCATTGAATCTGACAAGATAAAAACTCTTCCATTACACTTCAATCGAGGCCGTATAATTCACTATGTACTATGTCCGATGGGAAATTCCTGGAAATATGGGTTGGTTATACAAAAATTCACCAATATCTCGCGCACTTGAAGTCAAGTGGAGTCCGTCAACACTCGGCCGATGGCTTATTTAGAATTTCACTCGACAATTCTCCAGTCCAGAATCGTTTGATATTGTGCCTTTCGCTAGCTGTTTGTAGGAGTCAAAACGTTAAAATCTTATACCTACGGACAAAGCGGAAAAAGTTGTCTCTTTTTTTCTTGTGTTATCAGCTGAAACATTTTTTTAAAAACGAAGGGAAAAGGGGAGCATGTCAATCTTTCTGCGGGTGATAGGACTATAGAAACTTTATGTTCGGCCGACTGTACACATGGGCACAGTCCTAAATACATATACAGTATTACTTTGTATACTACAGTCGCGTCTGTTTGTCGGCATCCATCCGTACAAGCTTCCGCATCTTCCGATGCGTTTTCCAACTCAAAATAAACAAAAAACATCTGTGCCAGGGACGCGCTAAAACTGTTGTAAAATCTATTGGTTACATTTCAAACAACGAAACCCCAAACTTAACAAATACCAGAATCTAGAATTTTTAAATTTAAAAATAATTCCATTAAACAGTGTTGACTCTTCAACGAACCGGCCAATAAATCGATAAAACTATTTGTTGTTACAATATTTTCAATCTTACTTGACGGAATCTTTTTGATAGGTGACTTTGAACAGCCTCTGTCGCACTGCTGTAATCTTGGTGTCAAATGGGGCGTGGAGAACTTGCAATGCGCCGCCTTCCCCGCACCGGTCGGATATTGGTTTCGTGATACGTTGGTTTATTTAAACACTTAACGATAGATTCAATTTCAAAATATTAGGTGGTGGGCATCCGTAACGAGCAACAAGCTATCTGCCTTTCAGCCGTTCACATTTGCTGTCTTCGAAAACACAGGTTTGTTACGAAAACACGGAGTTTACCTTAGACTTTTAACTAAAATAATGCGCTTTGTGGTCACCTTTATTGTGATCTACTAAAGATTGAGGCCACTAGCATCAAAATGGGACAATCGGCAGGTCAAAGTCCATTTTGCATGGTTTCTCGAATAATTTAATAGTTTTTCAAATAACGTCACGTATCACACGCCCAATACATTCCCGCCGGATCAGTTGTGCTCCACATTGATGGAGATCACAAAAAATGCGGGTGGGCTATAGTGGCTGCACGCTGTTACACCTCTCCATTCATTGTTTTGACCTGTGGATGTCACTGATAAGAACACTCTATAACAAACATTATTTAAGTCATATTTACATTTTTATGGCTGGTTGATGGTGTACGCATCTCTGCTGCTCGCTTCAGGGAGCGACAGTGTGAGCTGGGCAAACAGTCGGCCAGGGCGGATCGGGAATGTTCGGTCAACCGAGATTTGGGCGGCGAGACACATAAAGTAAGTGGCTTAGCGTTTATTGACCCTCCATATCACCGGAAATAAGATTTTACAAAAAGTTATTCACTAAACATAGCCTAAAATAAATGAAAGTTACGTAACTGTTAATTGAATAACCTTTATCAGGATTGCTGCGAAGGTTGCAAATTGGGTCTAGTAGCTGGATCAATGTCAATGGGATGTACCTTTAGAGCTTTTCAGTTCGGTGCTCCTTGGGACGACGCTTACCGTTCCTGTTGTCAACAAACGCTTCCTCAGGTCTGGTTCATTGATTTCTAACTTTCGTCGTTTGTTTTGTCGTTTGTTTTCACTGAAACAGCAACCTTTTTTTCATCAGGTTTTCCCGGATAGTTCCATTCCTAACCTACGCGTTCCTAGCTCTACACCCAGAGCACAAATCCCACCATTTCTACCACCTCCACCTACCCCAGCGCTGCCCAGCTATCCGATTGATGAACCCAATTCTATCGGTGAGAATAACTTTTGAGTAATTGCTAGTAAACTTGTCTAACGTTTTTGACAAGAACGAAATCCAAACTCCGCAGAAGACGATGAGGACCTTTGCGCCCGTTTTCCTGGCGAATTATGTGCTCATGTTTGCGTTCCTACTGGCGGCTCTTCCTATCGCTGCGAGTGTCGTGAAGGATTCCAATTGCTGGCCGATGGCAAATCTTGTCAGCAAGCTACGCAGTATGATCGGTAGGACAAACTCATCCAGTCAAATTTAATTGTACTTACTTGAGTTGCGTTTGCAGTTGTTCGAGTGATAACCCTTGTTCACAAAAGTGTACAGACACAGGACTGGCCGTTGAATGCTTCCTGCCACTCAGGATTCCAGTTGGCTTCCGACGAAAAATCCTGTACAGGTAAAATTGAGAAATTGATGAAATTAATTTGTGAATCATTTAAAATATGTTACGCTTAACAACAAAACAAGATGTCGACGAATGTTTAATTGGCGCCGACAACTGCGACGTACTGTTACAAATTTGTGTCAATCAACCCGGAGGATTTGCTTGCGTCGACCGGAAAGAGAGTCCCAACATCGGATCCCGACCAGGTAGACAATAACTAACATTTTCAACCAATTTGCGTATGATCTCTGAAATTAAATGAATGCATTGCAATTACAGCTGGAGCTTCACCCGATAGCTGGTAGTGACGGACGTGCCTGCCCGCGAGGTTTCAAGTTCAACGCTGAATCAAGAGTTTGCGACGGTATGATGGAACGCAATTATGAAATTGCACAGAATTAGAATAGATTTTAATAAATTCAGTTGATTAATAAAGATGTAAACGAGTGCGAGACACAGCCACCAGTTTGCCCGGCTCAAACATCTTGCCAAAATACGATCGGTTCTTACAACTGCGCTCGCAGACCCCAACTTGAAGAATGTCCACTTGGCTTCCGTTACAACACCCAAATTCAAACTTGCATCGGTAAGTAAAATCACTGAGTTTGAAGTAAAGAACAATGAATTGATCTAAATTGTTGTTGTACCTAACAGACATTGACGAATGCAAAGAGAATCCTGCAACTTGTCCGAGAAATCGACCTGTCTGCGTTAATCTTCAAGGATCTTATAACTGTCAAGCTCGAAACGAGAGCAGTTTACTTGGGCCATCTGTCACTTGCCCAGCAGGTTACAAATTCAACACGGCTCAACAGACATGCGAAGGTACTGTGACACTTTTATACCTGTAATAATGTGTATGTTGCCTCTTTTTTCCCGCTTGTTTCAATACTTTCTTGATGACTCATCTAATCTTCAGTATACAGTAGTTCATTCTGTCTTTGGTTTAGTAGTTGCATGATCAAAAAAGGTGATTAATCAATATTCAATTTATAATCAAAATGTTGTGGTTGTGTGGTTCAATTGTTCGTGCTTCGTAAAAGATATTCATTAAATTGAAGCTTTGTTTAAATCTTCCGCTTACCTTTCTGGTGTGTGTTTGTCTCTTGTCCAATCGTGTTGTTAACTGGTTGAGGGTTTTCTTGTCGTGGGCAATGTGGTCCGTCTCCTTATTATGTCACAGATGTGGACGAATGCGCCGAGCGTCTCGATACTTGCGTGCACGGAATGGAAATGTGTATCAACGACCTGGGCCGTTATCATTGTGAGCCACTCAGCGCCGACGCCGCATCCGCCACAACTGGCCAGCGCCACCATGACGTCGAGGATCAGCACCATATTTCTAACTTTGGCCAATGCCCAACCGGTTACACCTACGATGAGGACGAACAAGTCTGCATCGGTCAGCAGATACAATAATAATTTCATTTTTTTTTCACATTTGGATTTTTAACGAATTGAAATTTGTCAAGTAGACTTTTAACAAACTCGCTTCACTATCCCTTAATGCTCTTGTCTTTCTAGCTCAGTAGATGTAGTTATTAATTTACAAGGTGATCATGCTTCTCTTCTATAATGTAGGCAATGGTACTTGGTAGCAATCGAATTCTGAAAATGAATTTAATAAATGGACCCAACAGTTCATTCATTTAGAAAATAAGTTTTTGGATGATGCTTCCAAGTTCACTGTTTTAGTTCTTTAAAGTCGCAATAATGTTCCAATGAAATTCGACTTGTTTGGACAACTGTCGTTCACTTAAATGAACTATCATTATTTGACGTTAATAAACAATGTTTATTCATGGCAGATGAATCAATTTGATAAACATCTATTTGCGTTGTCTTATTCTCTCGTCGGTCGAATTTAATTGGAACATAAGTAGTATAAACCTCTTCTCCTCAATCTCCTACAAAAATAATGTTAGTGGAAAAGTTGAATCTCGGAATTTGTTAAATTTCACGGTAGAAGTTAACGTCAAATCCCATCGTATTTGTTTGAATTGTGGTAACAAGAAAATCTTTTCAGATCTGGACGAATGTTTGAACGGGCAGTTGGAAGATTTGAGCTTGTGTGACGAGGATAAGCGTTGCGCAAACACGGAAGGATCTTATGAATGTGTCGAGGCTTGCAAGTCGGGATACCAACCCGACGTGGCCGACGCAATAGGCCCATGTGTCGACATCGACGAATGCCTCAATAACAATCACAATTGCACTTTGGCAGAAAAGTAAAAATAGTCCATGAAGACTAATATTATTTAAAAAACATTACAACCGATTTGTATCCGATTTAAGATGTATCAACTTACCCGGATCGTACCGTTGTGAACAACTGAGGCCCGTTTTGCAAACGGTGAGTATCCCAACGACGACTACAACCGACTTCAACACTCGTCCGATTCCGGTTTCCCGATCGACTTCTACCACATCATCCACGACGACCACCACGTCAACTACGACGAAGCCGACAACAAAAACAACAACACCTCCTCCTACTACCACTACAATTGCTCCTACAACAACCAGAGCTGCTCGTCATCAACACAACTCGTCCGGCTCATGCCCGTCAGGATTCCGTAAAGAGTTGGGAGGTAGTCGCTGCAAAGGTAAGTGAATTTTGCTCGTTAATTGGATTTTTCGATCATTTTAATTAGGGATCGATTTCTAACTCAAAGATATCAACGAATGTGAGGAAGGGACTCACCGGTGTGAACCCTCAAAATCAGATTGCGTCAATACTGCCGGTTCGTATCGATGCAAACCGTTGACGCCTTGTCTGACTGGATTCCGTCGCAACACATCAAGCGGACGCTGTGACGGTCTGAACTATTTTTTAAGAAAAAGAAACAAACGTGTGAATTGATTCATTGTGATTTTTCTAAATGTTGAAGATATTGACGAATGCGTTGAAGGATCCGCCAACTGCACGACTCAGACCGAATTGTGTGTAAATAATTACGGTTCATTCGACTGTCGTCCTTATCCGTTCTGTCCAGCAGGACATCGCTTCAGTGTACAAGATCGATTCTGTAAAGGTAAAACGACTGACATAAAAAATGATTTAAATAGCAACACTTAACGACTCCTAAAAGAAGGTAAATAAATATTTACGCTTGAAAATAATATAAGAAACGACAGTAATTAAAATATTCGGGTTTTGATGGTGGTGGTATTTGAATGTTATTCCCGCTTTCATTTTCGTACATTCGCTGTAACCTCTTCAATGTTTCGCAAGGAATTCAAAATTTAAAGAACATGATGATATTCCATTTAATAATGAAAATCTAACATTTAATTTCTTTATAACATTCGGAAAAGATGTGGACGAGTGCGCCGAAGGGACTCACAACTGCTCAGGGACTTGCGTCAACGCCGTGGGGACGTTCCGCTGCGTGGATCGGGAGCCCGTCAGCTGCGGACTGGGATTTAGATACGACGCAGAGAAACGAGAGTGTCAAGGTAGGCAACGAATCCTTCAATTACATTTTTATTTAAATTGAAACGTTACGAGATTGTGTACAACACCAAAATAAGTGGAAACTTGAGAAAATTCACGATCATGTTCAAAGATGTTGACGAATGTCGCGAGGGAACAAGTCAATGTCAACCACCGGCAGAACGTTGCGTCAACATGGCCGGCACTTACAGATGTGAACCGATAAGTCTACCTACAACAACCAGAGAAACAACAAAAGCAACGACTACACCCCGCCCCACGACGACGACGACAACAACTACTACACCCCGCCCCACGACGACGACAACAACTACTACACCACGCCCCACGACGACGACAACAACTACTACACCACGCCCCACGACGACGACAACAACTACTAGACCACGCCCAACAACAACAACTAGTACCACAACTCGTCCAACAACAACAAGCACCACACAATCACGTGCAACAACAACTGCAGCAGCTTTAACCACTGCGAGTACAACATCGACAACAACTACGAGACCAAACTTTTCGACCATTTCCTCTCGTCCAGGGGGTTCCAACCAGAACGATAGATGTCCAGCCGGTTATCGCTATTCACGGCGAACTCGCAATTGTCAGGGTATTAAGCAAACTTTGACCGATCAAAATCACTTCCAGCATGCGCTAATATGCACCAGCAAGATTGAAATGTGCAAAAGATTATGATACTGCAAAAGAATCGCCCAGCCAATCTACTTCACTCTTTCTTCTTTTCAAAATGAGCATGATGAATGGCTTTGAGCATGTTTGAGAATGTTTTCGCCGAAATATCGTATTTGATCAATCGTCCTAATAATAATATATCATAACCCCCTAATAATAGATATCGACGAATGTGTGGAAGCCCGAGATTATTGCAACAAAGAGACAGAAGTATGTATCAACGAGCGAGGAGGTTATCGCTGCGTACCTTTCAACGAGCTACCATTGACTTCGACTACAGTCGCACCTAATCCTCTAACGACAACGACAACTTACTCCACTTAGCACAAATCGGCCATCAGCACCCAGAACACCCAGTTGCCCGAGAGGCTATGTCTTTAGTGACGACAGTCGTCGTTGTATTGGTAACTCGTGAAAGGACAAATTCAAAAGAAATTTTGATTCCAATCTGATATTTGAATTATTACAGATGTCAACGAGTGCACCAACGACCCGAATCCTTGTCGAGGCAATCAGCAATGCGAGAACACTGTGGGCAGCTACGTCTGCCGCTGCGCTGTCGGCTATCGCTTTAACACAGCCACCCAATTCTGCGAAGGTATGCACACCATTTTTTGAATTTTTTCGCTTTGTTAAATGTATGCATTTCGCTACTGATTGGCATGCGCTTCAACGGCGACCCTTTTCGTCCACATAAACCAACCTTATGTAGATATTAACGAATGCTTGCTGGACTACCACGACTGTTTGAGTTCCCAGAGGTGCGACAACACGATCGGCAGTTACACCTGCTTCCGCACGGCCAGCTGTGGTACAGGCTACACCTACAACTCCCAAAAGGGCAGATGCGAAGGTAACAAAAAACAATAATGGCGTAATCAGCATGCAAAACGAAAGTAAAATCAAAGGCACGATTGTATGCGATTAACAACTAACTATGTGAAAACAATGAAAAGACGATGATGAGTGCGAATCGGGAGCAAACGACTGCGCCGTTCTTGGCCCGCTCTATCAATGCCGCAACACGGAGGGATCGTTCCGCTGCGAGCGCAAGAAATGCAATGATCGCACGGACGGACACACTGTGCTGGACGAGGAGACGGGCCGTTGTATTCAACCACCACAATGTGCTGTGGGATTCGAACCAGCACCCAGAGGCCGATGCAACGGTTTAGTAGATTTGAATTGAATATTTATTCTTATAACTATTATTAATGCATTTACTCAATTTAGCTTGTGGCTTGCAACTAACTTTCAAATTCTTTAGCTAGATATTTTGGATGGATATGTAGTTCTCTGAAAGTTTAGTAATTAAGACTTATCTTTTTACAATTTTCAAACAAAAGATATCGACGAATGCGCACGTGGAAGCCCTTGTCCGCGTGGTCATCAATGTACAAACACAATAGGATCCTTTACATGTGTCAACACCCAAAAATGCGATCCAGGTTATGAAATGAACAGCGCAGGAACACAATGCCAAGGTAAATTCTAGTCCTTTAAAGAAAAAATCGCGCATAAAGTGTCCATATTAATTTCAAGATGTCGACGAATGTGGCAAGGGAACTCACGACTGTAAGAGGAATCAGTTGTGTCAAAATCGGCCAGGAGGCTATGTCTGCGTCTGTCAGCCGGGATACACGATCGGAGCTAATCGAGAGTGCGAAGATATCGATGAATGTACACGCTTCGCTGGACAGGTATGTCAATCAATAACTTTGTAAAGTAGCTAATAGAAAGCAGTTTTAGTGGACCAATTTTACACTTGTTAAGATTTGTTCACCGAATTCTCAATGCGCCAACACTCCCGGATCTTATCGATGCGACTGCAAAGAAGGATTCCGTTCAGGATCAGATCCTCGTTCTTGCGTTGGTAATACAGTTTCATCTGATGCGATATTATCTATTCACCATTAAAAATTAACTACTATACCATGTTCTACACACTTAGATATTGATGAATGCGCCGAAACGGCCCGCCTGTGTCAACAAAATTGTGCCAATACTTGGGGCTCCTACCAGTGTAGTTGTCAGCCTGGTTACACCCTGGCTCCCGATAACAGGTCGTGTCACGATGTCGACGAATGTGATTTATACAAAGAACGTGGAGGTTTGTGCATCGGCCTGTGCGTCAACCAGCCGGGCAGTTATTCGTGCCAATGTCCCGACGGCTATCGTTTGGCCACTGACAATCGCACTTGCCAAGGTAAATTATTTGATTGACAAAAAGAAAATCAAAACATTAACATCATCTCAACACGACATTATTTCAAATTGAATCAAAAGATATCGATGAATGCGTCAGACCAGGAGTCTGTCGGTCCGGAAGAAACTTGTCTCAACACTCGAGGCGGTTACTATTGCAACGCTATTGTCTGCCCACCCAACTACGTCCGTGACACCGAGCACCGCAAGTACGTAAAGCTTTTTACTATAAGAATTACAGCAGCCAATTGATAGAACAAAAAGAAATAATTCCCTGAAAATCCAACATTGATTCAACATTTTCTTTTGTTATTGCTTTTATTATTACGCTGCTGCTTTGATCCACCTGCTCCTGCAAAAAAAATGAACCTGGGAAAATGCATTTATTTAAAAAACAAAACCTTGACTAAACTGCACATAAAATGCACTGCACAGCCGATGCAAGAGAGTGTCACTCGAGTGCCACAGCTGGGACACAGAATGCCTTCGCAAGCCCGTCTCCTACTCTTACAACTTTTTGACGTTGCCATCGAAAATCCCGATCCCAGCCCGCACCGGCCACCTGGACCTGTTTAGCATGCGCGGTCCACTCTGGGCTTCGGCGACTGTTCAGTTCAATTTGGAACTGAACGACGTCCGGGCTCCGAACGACCTGGTCGATCGCAACCTCAAAGTCGACCGCAACGTCTTCAGTTTACGTCGGTCGACATCGTCACCTAATCAGGCCATCCTAGCCCTGACAAAGTCCATCGTCGGACCGCAAGAAATTGAACTTTTCCTCAACATGGACATGTACCAAAACGGCGTTTTCAGTGGCGTCGCTGTCGTCAAAATTTTCATCTACGTCACGCAATACGATTTCTAGAGAGCGGCGTGAATGGTTACTTTCTTCTTTAAGTGAATCCCCCATGTAGATTGTATCCAAAGAATCATTTTTAGCTCTTTTCTTTTTTACTGCTATTGTTGTACTACTTGTATGACAGACAAAAGATTTGATAAAACAAACAAATAAGACCACCAAAGAAGAAATTGAGAAAGTAAAATAATAATAACAATAAAAGAGGGTACTATCGTTTTGTTTTGAGTATTCTTTCATGGAATTGCCGCTTCACACACAAATCGCAGCTTTGGAGTTGACGATCCGTTAATGTCGGATCGATTCTTTTCTTTTTCTCAACAAGATTATTCTTTCCTTCTTTACATTTTCCCGTTGCACGACTCCCTGCCCTACCCAATTTTTAAAAGGAATAAAATGATGTTGCCAAAAAGCATGTGGCGTCGTGCACCAAACAAAACCAGCTCTTTAAACAAAATAATCAAATTAAACAGATTTCAAAATTTAAATTACGAAAATAAACTAATAAAAGTACAATGAAAAACGTTCAAGTATTTTACTAACTTACTTAATTCAATACAAAAAAATGAATGTCAACCAATTATGTTCCAAGTCAACGCCACCAGGAATCCATATTGTGCAAGAAACAATGTCCCACTTCGAGATACCCAATGTCTTGCCAACAGTACGCAGACTATTACTTACCAACATATAGCTGGTACGTATACTTAAGTCATAACAATTATTATGACCACTATTATTTATTATGACTTTTTCACCCTCTTCTATCGTTAGTACCCACAATCAAGCGCCTGGCGAAACCTATGGTATGACTAACCTAATCATATACTTATGATATGAAATTGTTAATTATTTAAAATAATAATAATAAATAAAAGGTGCTAAGTCGAATGCAAGCTGTAGCTGTCGGTACTTGGTCGTATCACACTTCTTTCGAGATTCTAGAAGGCAACGAGGCCGGGATCTTCGGGATCTCTCAGAATCAAAATACAGGTAAACTACTTGTGTTGTAATCGATACCGCTGCACAAATGTTTTTGAATAAAATGAACATTTGAATGATAGGAGCTTTACAGCTAGTGCGGCCCATCACAGGACCAAATCGCTACACACTTCACATGGAAATGAGCGTTTTGACTCAATATTCTCATCGCCAGCAAGTAACGCGTCACATGGCAATGGTGGTTATCACCGTCTCTGCTTATGAATTTTAGCAATTCTATTATTTTAGATTCTAATTATATAGTTTACATGGCCACACTTTGAAAAATCTAATCGAACCTAAAGTCCTAAAGTAAGATATTGCTATGACACAGTTAAAAGATCCAAAATACATAGTTTACGGGCTTCGATTCTAAATTATCTTAAACTATCTTGCGATTTGCACTTACTTTGTGAAAAGGGGCGGATTTGAAACGTCCTTGCACAACTAGAACATAATCCGTTATGAAGAAAAGCAAAGTAGAGTAAAAGAACAGCGTTGCAAATTTTATTTCAAGTAAACATAAAATGACGTAATGTTTTACTTGTTTAAGAAAATTAATGACGAAATAAACAAATCAAATATAAAGCGATAGCGGTACTAGAGACTTATACTTACGCAATTAACACTTTTATCACATCAAACACATATTTTTACCGCTTGCAAGTGCCAAATTTGGATCTATTGTTTCGTAGTAGAGAATATAAACATGTCACCATCGAAGGGTCATTGCCATTATTTCTGATGAGCGAAAAAATCCAATAGATCATTTCGACTGTGTCCATTGAGCGATAAAATATTTGTAATCTTCATTTTGATTGTATTTGTATAGCTAGAACTTCTGTATGTATTATTATATAGTTTCTTGTAGTACCCTTGTCCAATGCAGTAGATACTTTATAATATACTGTAGGAAGATATACAGCATATAAGCGGATACGAGTAGTGCTAGGTAGTTAGTAGCTGTAGTAGATATAGGTCGACTATGGCTGACTTGGAAATAGTTATGATGGCCCTACATCATCATGAAAGAGAGAGAAATGAAGGGTCCACTACATCTTTTGATGATGATGATAAGAGAGGAGAAGAAGAGGCCAGTCGGAGGTGGTATCATAGTTGCTAGTAGGGGGGGGGGGGGAGGAGATGAGCTAGGATCCAGGAGCCAGTACTGCTGGCATTAACGGGGCCTAATCCAATCAACCGTGTACGGCTCTCTCTCTTTCTTTCTGTATTCCTATACGATACCAACTGTATAATACTCAGAGCGCTGGATTTACGAGTCGCAGCCGTCAGTCGGGAAGATCCGCCATCGCCAGTCAATCAATATAAAACACATCGTCTATATAAAGTAAATTTACGGTACCGTCTAGACCGGGTAAGAGGTTATCATAATTTTCAATTTGTCGTAATATTTTATTAATACATCTATTTGGTATAAGATGATAACGGCTGATTCCACTAGTTGGCATATGTATAGCATCTATTACTCCATAAGATATTGCATAGGCAACTCGATTGAATAAACAATATCAAATTTTCATTTTGCAGTTCTTACATTGATTGCTTTAGTGTAACACAATGTTGCAAGTTATAGTCCATTCGACTAAATAATGACAATTCATCATTAAAATGTATTGTTCGTCGTTGTGGATATACAGTAGAGAACATACATAGAATGAAAGGGGGTGTCTGCACTAAAACTATTTGAACACATTATTGTAGCACAGATTCAACAAACGATGGATGAAACGTATAGCAGATATACGTTCTGGTAAATGAATGAAGAAAATTGAAATTACGAAAGAGAACTATTTGGAGAAGAATTATCTTCACCATTGTTGTTGTTGTTGTTACCGGATGAGGAAACATCGACGAGTTCCTCTGCGTGACGTTTGGCTTTAAGACGGAGATCAGCGATGGAATTGAAAGGGTCCCGATGTTGAACGGACGGGACAGTTGTAAGATCCATGGCAACCGTCGCTGAAGACGACGATGGGTTACTAACAAAACCATAACTGGCGGCAGCTGCAGCAGCTGCTGCGTTCATCCAGCTGATAGTCCATGGATGAGGAGGAGGAGGATATCCAGCCAAGGAAGCGGCCAACGAAGCTGGATGAAGCAAAAACGAAGCCAGAGAAGAAGTTGGCGTCGAATTGACCAAAGTGTCGGGTGGAATCATCGTCACAGGTGGAACAATAAGAGACGGAGACGTGGGACTCAACGACGGCATAGATCCGCATTCCGGTATCGATTTGGCATTGGCGTTATTCAACGAACAAACATACTATTTCAATTAAATACAATGAATAGATCAAATAGTGAATCAAATAGATATGAAGTGGTTCAAATTGAAATTGATGTACCTGTTGTGCCGCTAGAAGAGTGCTGGCATCCATTAAACGCGGGAACGGATGTAATGGCAAAGGCGGAATGGCCAGACCTCGTCCTCCTCGTTCGCCGATTGACGGAGAAACTGAAGCAGTTGACGTGGTTGTTGTTGTTGGAGGCGACATCATGTAAGGTGTCGCTGGTGGTTTAGTGCTGGTCATTCCGTGCAGATGATGATGATGATGTGTCGACGTAACAGTCGTGGTCGTTGCTGAGGGTTGTTGGGTAACGCTAGTGCAATGACTGCTAACAGATAATCGAGGATGGTGAATGCCAATTGCGTTGTCATTCATCACGTGATGCAAAAGAGTGTGGTGGTGATGATGCGAGACATTTGAGGCTGCAGTTCTTTCACCAAACGGACGATGAGCTCCAATGGATCGTCCTATCGGGTCAAACGACAGGATGGATGTGTCGTGTTTACCGTGTCCCTGGCTCTCGTGTTTGCGACATTTAGCCCGTCGATTCTGGAACCAAACCTGTCGGTATAAGAATTAAAATATTGTCATGAAGATAAATTGTTTTTTTTTCGTTTTTCCATGACAATCTAACCTGAACACGAGCCTCGCTTAGTCCCAGTCGTTGACTAAGCTCTTCTCGCATGTAAGCGTCGGGATAGTGGGTCTCTTCAAAAAGACGTTCCAGCTCGGCCAACTGTTCCAGAGTGAAATTGGTTCGACTCCTGCGAGGTTTGATTTTACCCGACTGCACATCCCGATTCTGGGCGTCAGCGGGAGGAGATTCTGGTGGCGATTGTGGACAATGAATGTTAAGTTTGTTATTCTCTTCCGCCAGAAGTAACTCCTGATTCCCGCACGAAGACGGATCACTCTTGAAGATTAGAGCCGCCGGCAACTGCCGGAACGACGGCCGATGACTAGACGAATCTTCCAGTTCTTCTTCTTCTTCTTCCTTGTCGTGGGCGGTGCTGTCGGCCGGATAGCCCGTCTTGTTGACGGACAAACAGTCTTGACTTTCTTTATTCAACAACAAAACTGCCATTTGTAAGGAAAGAATCGAGTAACTATTTTTTCTTTGGTTAGTCTTCACTCGACTAGAACCACTTGAGCAATGGATCCTTTTTGACGATCCTTTCGGTTTGTCGTCTGGATACAATAATAACAAGAAAAAGAACTTGCCGGAGTTGTTATAAAAAGCTGAGGCAAGTGAGTGGTTTGGATCTGAGCGTTCTGCGCAGGATCGCTTCTTTCCAATTGGACGGCGGATCCAGCCAATGATGGAATTTCGACTCCTAAATGTTCAGCCTATATATATAAGAGAATCGCGATGGGGCCATTACACACTCTTCCTTGTTTTGTGTTGTTTCCGGTGCGTTAAATCTTTGTTTTGATTCAATTACACACAAACGCACACATAGATATATATACAGGGCAAATTTTCTGTTAAAAGTCCCAGTAGCTAGATTGTTCCTCGTTCCAATCTCATTCTTATTCGTGTTTTTATGCACGTAAATGTCATCCGATAGAGAAAATTCATGGGGTAGGAGGACGAAGAAGAGAATTAATCGAATTATGTCTTTAGAGCGACTGATGCCGGACTCCCCCATCAGTCGGAAACCGCAAGAGAGCGGCAGTAGCAGCAGCAACAACAACAATTGCGTTGTAGATATAATGACGATGGTTTATCGTCACAGTCTTGGAATAAAAAGAGTAAAAGTGTCACCCACCCTCTTCTGTCTACTTGACTGTTCGGACTCCTGCTGTGTGTGAACGGAGAGCCCGTGCCATTGCTGTTGTAACACGAACTAATGACCGGATCCATCAACGTCACTTGTATTCCTCAATACCATGCCTTACAAACAATGCTTACCACCAAGTGAACGGAAAGGCTAAAGATCCGTACGTAAAAACACGTTTACACTCAAGTAAAGTCAACGGCCATCGACACTTATCTATTTGTATCAAGTAATCATTCTTCCCAGATTTGATTTCTAATTGGATCGAGGAGGGAGTCAACTGTGCATTGACAGGATGAGATTCAAGTTAATACAACGATATAGTCAAAGTAAATATCTGTAATAAATCTGGGTCCAACAATATGATAATTCAGTCCATCTTGGGAAAAGTTCCAGAAACGATTCGAAAGATCAAACATGTCGTTGTTTTTGGATGGGTCTTACAGTTATTATTATACAATATCAAAGCTCAGATGGCAAAATAGAAAAAAAAAAATGGAATGGTTTTTGAACGACTTCCAAGAGCGATTTGCTGATAGCGGCCTGAAGGTTCTGTTCTATCGGAGACAGAAGCTCGCGACATACATATCTTAATCTAAAGGAATAATCTAACTCGATGCTTATTGCAGCGTAACAAAAAGAAAAGAAATAGAGGGGGGAAAAGTTCAATTCAATTAGTCGTCTCTTCTTAAATGGCGATGATTATACGAATGGCAGAGGATCAAATGAATGGCAAAACTGAAAAACAAACGCTCCTTTGACTCGTATTTTTTCTTTATTTAAAAAAGAAAGAAAAAAACGAACATAAAAAATGCACCGTACTGGTGTGTATATCAATTCACCCCATGTACACACCCCTCCTGGCTCAATCTCGGTAATTGGAAAGTGATGCGGGTCTTTTTATACGTACCATTTCTACTGTCAAGTCTCTCTTACTACCACTGTACCATCCTGCTGCTGACTGCCGCTATATAGTTCTGCTCTGTTCTACACAGTTACTACTATCATGCAACCCTTCAAATTAATGAAGCGTGTAGTTGTGATACTATTGCGACGACGATCCTCTCTTCCTGTATTCTATCTGCCTATACACACATGAGAAAAACGGGATAAAACTGAAGAAGAAAAAAAAACACGAGCAAGGCGGTCTGTCTCTATCTCCAAACAACCATCGAAAGAATATATATAACTATACAAGAAAGAGGTGGCGAGAGCCTGACAAATCGAGTCTCTCTCCATCGGGACAAGCCAAAAGCGGCGCGGCGCGACAATTGCCCGACGCATTCACTCGACAACTCTGAGACTATAATCGCCACTTAATAGAATGAGTTTTGGGACCCCCTTTACTTCTATTCACTTCCTTCCTTCCTTTTTTTTTTCAAAAAGAGCTATATTATAATAAAGCAATCCCCCTCCCTTCCTTGTAACACACCAGGACGACCAAGTAACATCACCGGTGTATCTAAACGATATCCATCAGGATAATCAAAGAAATTCTCAAATTTCATTCTTTTATTTTGTGTAAATTTTGAAGTTCACTTGGAAATCACGATGCGACTAAAGCGAAAATGGTATTTTTATTTTCATTTTTATCACTGCGTCAACCGTGTTCCTTATATTTATAGCGGATCCCGTTTCATTCGTATTCGAATGCAATAATTGATGGCTTCGTTAGTTTTATTATCCTCAATTGTTGTTTGTGGTACACCGACATAATATACGGGCATCGTTCATCATCGGCAGCCGAGTTATTCTTATAATTTGGTTTTTCTTTTTTCAAAGTCTCTATATAATCAATCTAAAAGCGTTAAAATTGTTATAAAGCGCAACTCATTGCCATGGGGGTTGGAGCGAACAAAACAGGCGACTTAGCTTCTCTTTCTTTGTAAATTGATTAAACTACCGGCCAAGAGCGCATAACATATACGATTGCCACGCTAACTCTTAATTGCTCTAATTGGATAAATAGGCGGACTTACTGTATACTTACCTACATGTAATATGTATGCTACGCTGCTAAACGAATCCACGATCAAGTTGACTGATGAGCAAAGAGAAACCGTGAACCGAACCACCTTCTTAGATTGGCCAATTGTTTTGATTGTTTTTCACTTTTATTATTGCGCATTGGCTCAGTGTGACGAACGATTCCTTATGATTGAACGATACATTTTTATACAAGTTTTCTCTCTTCAATAAATTGTAAATGAAATTCCTTACATTTCTGGACAGGAAAGATACAAAAAAACGTTCGGTTTGAAGAGAATCGAATCGAGCAAATGGAGCGGCAGTCATCATATGATGTCAACAGTATACATAATAGAAAAAGGAATAAATTGCGCATAGATCAAAGGGTGGAGAGAGGGTAGAAATATGTTTTATAACCTCCCTCCTTCCCCCCTCGCTCTTTCCCTTTTTGTGGCATATTTTACAAGCGAGCGATACGATTCCATCTGTCCATACATTACCAAGTCGATCGATAGTCTGGTCTCTTCCAGTTGGTGCAGGAAGAGAAAGAAGCGACTGACTTATGACAGTGTCGTTCTAATGACTTGAAGAAAAAAGGGATAGAAAGGGGAGCGAGGAGTAGATTAGCAGTCATCATCATCCGCCTTTCCCACTGAGACGATGACGACATTGGGAACTCGGGAGAAAAACAAGACGGTTGGCAATGATGATCTTCTCCGACTGGTGGGCGACGACCGTGTCGCAAACAAA
Organism: Daphnia galeata; assembly: GCA_030770115.1. Classification (NCBI taxonomy): domain Eukaryota; kingdom Metazoa; phylum Arthropoda; class Branchiopoda; order Diplostraca; family Daphniidae; genus Daphnia; species Daphnia galeata. The sequence continues at coordinate 12,454,608 of CM061115.1, read as the reverse complement.
TGTCTCCGTCGACCGACAAACGATCAGTTTGTGTTTGTCGCCACAAACCCCCGGCCAGCATCCAAGGAGAAAAAGGCTCCCTGTACAATTATTATTATATCTACATCTAAGACCCCACCCTTTTTAATGCCATCATCATTCCACCCCTTTCTGCTCCTCGCACTGATGATAGATGCTCAATCGAGATTGAATTACGATCGTCATCATATCCTACTACTCCTACCGCAATCGCAACCCCCTAGCAACAATGTCTCCAGAGAAAATGTAACTAAATTTTTCTTTTTTTAAAAAAAAAAGTCTAATAGCGTTTTTGTTTTTGGAGCGACAAAAAAAACAATCTTGTATTTTTGTTCATATCAATCGATTACAAAATAGTTATGCACACCTCATCATCATTATCTTCATCTTCTTTCCTCTGTGTAGTTGATATTAGTAGTAGTTGGTCTTTTCATCATCTTCGACTACCCCCAGCAATTCGAGTGAGTCACACAGCCGCCATAATCGTAAAAAGATGATATGATTATAAAATCATTATCGGATAAGAAAAATAAAGTCAAGAAAAATGGGGGGAATTCACCCCAGAGTTTGTAAAAAATAAAAAGGAAACGATTTTGAACATTCATGAATGGTCGAAACAAACGGCGATCGCAAGACATCATTAAAAAAAAAAAGGTTTTGCGAGAGATTTTTTGTCTTATCTTTTTCTCTGCTGTAGCTGCGTTGTGTGTGCTGGAAACGGCGTGAAACAGTAGTGAGGGGAGGGGAAAACGGACACACGACACACATATGGAACAATTTTTTGCTTTGTGGTTGTTTTGTTAAAAAGAAATAAATAAATCGTGAAAAATGCACGTCGACGACTTATAGCGGCGGATGATGTTTAAAATACTAATGAATTAATTGATAATAATGTTGCGGCAAAAGAACAACTGGTGGGTTGTGAGTTGCTTTTCAAGGCACATCAGGGGAGTGGGAGGAAGAAAGAAGTGAGTTGGAAATTGGTTTTCCTAAAAAAAATGTTTTCTAAAAAAAAAAGTTTGTTCACGCAGATAAAAAAATCTTTGCAATTCCTGGATTTGTGCAAGTCCTCCCGCACGAGCCCACGACAGTACACAACCACACACACATAAAGAGGCGGAAGAATAAAAAAAAAGGCAAATGACATAAGATACGAAGAATGTCAGAGGTGGCCGACGATGTCAAGAAAATACCATCAAAATGGGATCGAATAGAAAGAAGAAATAATCAAAATATAACTTAAAAGGTTAAAAAAGAAAATTCGAGAAAAGTTACCAGTAAAAAATAGTATTCCAGCCTGCGCCGATTTAGAATGAATGAGGAAAACGAAACGAAACATGCACTATAAATCTGTGCCGTCACCTCTCTTCCTTTCACTATCTACCATTTAAATATTATAGGTAAAAAATGAAAAACTGGCTCAAAAAATTAAAGAAATGAGGGTCGGCTGGGGGGATGAGGAAAATATAAATCGCATCGAATTACACAATACAAACCCCTACCCGCTCTAATACTTGGGAACGACGTGATAGCACAAATAACGTCAAGACTCGTTTTTTTAAACTTTTGTTTTCAAATTTCATACGACTGTCATGTTCTTTAACAAACGGAATCCGTCATTATCAAATCAACTTATCAAACCAAATGTTTCCATAAAAAACAAAACACCCAAACGCAAGACCTTCGTCAAAATTACATTTTTTTAACAGCTGCACACGAAAAATTTCCGATGAGATTCCCTTAATGAAAATTGTTTAGATTCCCAATGATCAAGTGATTTTGTTTTTTGTTCGTGATGATTATGATTCGTGTGGGACTTGTTGTTCTCTCTGTGGGTGTGCGTGATTAAAAAAGATAAGCCAATTAAGAGAAGCAAAGAATGATGAAAAAAAAGGCTATCATGTGTGGCATTGTCCAAGGAGAAAAACTCCCCCCATCCCACTCTGGCCCCTCAAATGCAAAACAGAATGAATGAAGATGGTGGGAGAGAATGTGACCACAGAGAAGACGGACTGAAGACAAGACGATCACCTATAGATGGTGTGTAAAAAAAAAAAATCAAAATAATCAAACCCTCCCTGAAAAAAAAATCAAAAGTTAAATTAAATTAAAAAAATAAATCAAGAGAAGAAGATAGCGAGAAGAAGAAGATGTAATAGATAGAAAATAATCAGAACACATACAAGACAAACCCCCAACACATATTAAGCTAATTCGCAAGCAAAAGTGAGGGAAATGTTTGATATAGAAAGAGGGTGGGAAAATAAGTTGGAGACAAAGAGAGAGAGTAGATAGGGAGAGACGAAAAAATTGCAGATGTGCTTTTCCAAAGGTCGATCCAGAAAATACAAAAGAAAAGAGTCGAAAAGAATGAAGAGGGAGAAAAAAAAAATGAAGCCACACACACACACTTTCAAAACGATATGATGTTGCGAAATAATCGGTAATAAATCCCACCCCCACCCCAGTCGTGTGTGTTAAACAAAGATACCTTGAATTCCCCGCCGAAATGAATTAAACTTTTCCCTCCTCCCAATGATTTAAACGGAGGGCAAAAATATTCGGTTTGCTTTTCTTTTGACCTCCAAAAATATCAAACAAAACAAGAGGCGCATTAAGAGAGAAAGATGTACAAGTCACTTGCAAAAATAGATCTTGAATTCCCTTATTTTTTTTCTAATTTTCTTTTTTTTTTGTTTCTTCAAATTCATATTTCTTTTTTTCCTTTCAGTAGTAGGGACGGGGTAGTAGTATATGGTGGGTATGGGAGTGTTGAGAAGTCTGCCTTTCACACCGACACAAAACACATTTTCTGGGAGGGCGACAATATTCTTCTAAATTCTAATTCAGATGTGTCTAAAGACTATTTCCTCATCTCGCACAGCCAAAATGATCAACGTAAGCCAAATTATAATGGGGAGGAGGGAGTCCAGTCAGGTGTAAGTGGTAGGGGATGTGTGTGTAAAGGGTTGTCCACAGTTTTGTTGTGATTTGTTCGTTTTTACTTGTCGAGTATGTCGGAAGTGATGGAAAAAAAAATGAAAAACATTTTTAACGGAGAATTCCACATGATCAAAAGACAAAAAAATACTCCTTGAGCCCCAAATTAACACACACACACACACACACACACTCACACACACGAAAAGGTGTACGGGGTGCACACGAGAGGCGATTGTGGTGTGACATCGAAATGGAAACCAAAAACAGAATCAAACCACTAAAAAAGAGACAGGAGAGTATGCAAAAAAGAGAGAAAAGTGGCGATAGAAGAAGATGTGGTGGTAGTTTTTCTTGTTGTCATTGCAGTTTTTGTGCGATCGAGGCTCAGCCGCGATTGCAGCCTCAAAGCAGCAAATCGTATGTTTTGTTTTCGAACTTTCTTTTTCCCTTTCAACAAGGAGGAAGAAGTAAATCTAATGATAGAAAGGTTTTTCAATATGTTGTTGGTTCTAAGTATAAAGGAGGAGAAGGTTGGAGCGGGAGGGGGGTTTGGGCTTGTGCAACGCGCTTTAGATACTTCCGGCAGGGGCGCATTTGAACACTTTCTCTCAACGACACACACACACGATTAAAAAAAGAAAAAAAAAAAAGAATAGTAATAATTATATCGAAGGGATCTTATTTGAAATCCAGATGCGCGTGTTTTTTTTTTGTTTGTTCGATTTCTCGGGACATTGTGTACGTGTGCTTTTTGTTGTTTGTTGATTTTTTTTAATGTTTTGTTTAAATGGTCGACTTGGAGAAGGAGACTCGCAAGTGGCTCGAGTCGCTGAGCTGATAGTTGTGCATTTTCTAATTGAAACAAATTAAAATTCGTGTGAGCTATAAAGTGAATTTGTGGTAGTTATATCAGAATTGAGGACTTACAATAAGAGCAGCCACGGCTTCTTCGACGCTACCAAGTTGAATCAACGCCATCTTCCGGTCCTTCCTACACGTCCGCAAGTCGTAAAAAAACCAAGTCAGTTAGCAAATAAATATATGTACATAAATTTTTTTTTTCAAAGCTATGGGGAATAAGACTTACGGGAAGAATTTAAAGGCCTGTGGGGCAAAGTTAGCCGCGGTGAAGGCATTTTTAATCTCCTCCTCAGTGACATTCGGTCTATAAATCAAACGAAAATATTTATAGCCAAACTGCTACGATAAGAGAATAAATGATTCTAAAATTAGATTTGACTTACGGAATATTCGACAGATGGAGAGTAGATGAAGGGGGATAGATATTCTGATAGTTTTTGCTGCCGGGTTTCTTGAAGCGATGAAGAGCCGAGTTGATAAAGTCCTTGGTTAGACCGGCATCCGGTTGGCCTTCTTTGGGCATCTGGACGCCCTGGTGCTTAGACGGCATTGCTCGCAACTGTTTACCGTAAAGTTTCAACTTGTCTAGGTGAGTCATAGCTATGAAAAATAAAAGAGAAAGGAAGATAAAAAAAAAATTAATTCAATGTTTCGTAGTGAGAGCAGACGACTATTATTTACCAAGTTGGGCTTGGTGCGGTTCGGCCATTTGAATAAGGGCCGTATCCTTTTTGTTAAAAAGGATCTTCACCCGATGGACATCACCATACACACCTGTGGTAAGAATAAGAAAAACAGGATATAGACAAACGAAAAAAATTAGAACCAAAACGAGCTTAAGATAAAACAAGATTGTCGTCATCATTCATCGTTTTCCCCCTGGTATTCTCAATTTCTTATCCAAAGGTGAAAATTGATATTAATTGAATAAAAAAATAAAATAAAGTGACGGTGCGAACGCGAGAGAGAAGAAAGATTCAACAACAAACACAAAACACAAAAGAGAAATTGAAAATGAGATTTGTCAAATAGAAAAATAAAAAAAATATATGAATAAGAAACTGGTAGACATACCGAAGAGAGTGAAGAGAGCATCAGGCGTGACCATCTGCGAGTGTTGGAGAATATTGACGGGATTATATATGAATTTGAAGAGGGTTTGTGGAATTCAATTGTTTGTTTTTTCCAATAGAACGGAAAAGAATAAATAATAAAAAATAAATAAGAATGGCGTTGACCGAGTAGTAGGTTGTGTAGTGATTAGTGGATGAAAAAAAATAATAATAATAAAAGTAGGAAAAAGGAACCAGATTTTTTTTGTTGTTGGTAAGGATTAAAACAGAAGGGTAAACAAATAAAAATAAATTGATTTTGACGTGATCAGCGGCAACAGGCGGGACACGGAAGACAGCAACAGCGGCAGCAACAGCATCAGAGCGGAGGACCAGCGCAAGAGGAGGAGGTGTGAAGAGTAGAATTGTGTTTGTGTGTGTACAGTGTACGAATATACCACAAAGAGCAGAGAAAAAAAAAATAAAAAAAGCACAAAATAAATAAATGAAAAAAAGTAAAAAAACAAAACAAATAACTAATATTTATTTTTCCAAGAGAGAAAAATAAAAGTTTTTGAAAAAGTTGAATAGTAGAAAAAATAAAATAAAAAAAAATTCGTCAATGGCCACTCCACCATAAAGTCAGATTAAAATTCCGTACAGTAGAAAATAAATCAGAGGATTTAAAGTGGGTCAAGACGATCGACAACTAAATTAGTAGAATGAAATGGAAAATTAAAAACAAAAAAAAAGGAAAAAATCAAATTTTTAGAAAAAAAAACGACAGTAAAAACAACTTGGAAGTTGAGAGGATGTCGACATTTAAGATAATGGAAATCATATTTAAGAATTATACCTCCTCGTTGAGATTCGAGACGAGCAGGACGGCTCCAGACGAACATTGCTGACCCGAAAGACGAAGAGCCGCTGGACCCAAAGCGGCCGAAGCCGAACCCCCAGGTAAACTGAAACCACCTACAGAAGAATAATATATTTGATTAATGAGAGACTACAATTTAAATTAAGTAGTAAATATGTACGTACTTGGTAAGATGAAATCACCTCCGCCACCTACCGAACAAAAAAGTTCAAATATAGAAAAAAAAAGAAACCATTAATTTTCCGATTATTTGTCTCAGTAATCGTTTCAATTAAAGGGGGAGGAAGGGCAAAGTGAAAGTCGACTTTTCAGAAGACAGGTGGATGAGTTGATATTGATTATGATCGACAAGCAAATAGAAAAAGGCAAGAAGTCGAGCTAATTAAGCTGGTTGATCCCCAAACCAAACACAAAAATAGAGATTAAATTGGAAGACATAACAAATGAATTGTAATTTAATTCATTTAATACTGTTTTTGTTAAATGTTAAAAATAAAATGAAATTGTAAATCAATGGAAAAGCGACACAGAAACGAAAAAGGCAAAATCGCACCATTATCGAAAAAATTATTGGTTGATTTTAATAAGACAAAAGGCAAAAACCCGATGGACTTGAAAAGTTCATTTAATTATATTGTCGATTCATGGGGGAAGGTTTTTTTTGTTTTAATTGGATGCCTACCTCCGACCGATGCAGAGCCGTAAGCTGCGGTTAAGGGCGATGCGAGGCCATGCATGGCTTGGAAAGGGGAGGCCAGCACTCCGGCGCCACCTAACAGCGACCACGCACATTCATAATCTAAGTAAAATTCCACATACAACCATGTGGGCTGGGTAGCAAGACCACAGCACATACAAGTACATACTATCTACTATCAAAAAACTAACACAAGAAAATGATACGAAAACAATAAGTTTGAAAAAAACAAAAATTTAGAAAAATGAACTCGCGAAATTCTCTACATTATTCCAAAACATTTTCAAATAAAAAACAACTTCCCTCCGTAAAATAATTTAACCACAATAAAATCACACTCACACACACCCCACTAACAAAAATAAGGTAAGCGCAGGAGTGCGTTGCCATTTGTTTTAATAATTATTATTATTATTATTTTTTATGTTATCAATGGATGATTTCAAAGGGCCCCTCGATTTCAAATGCCGACGACAAAGGGCGCTTCAACATTGTTTGTTTAGATAAATACATATTTTAGTTGGACGTTAATATTATTATTATTTCATTAATCAAAAGCCCCCAAGATTGTGAAAAGTTGTTTGACATTCGTAAAAAATAACAAATAATAATAATAAAAGCGTGGGCGTGGTGGTAAATGACGCGTCCAAAACGATAAACCAAATCCAAAGTGGAATGAACGATGGAAAAAAGAAAAAAGAGACTGAACGGTTTTCTAAAACAAAAATTAGATAGGACAGATTGAAGAGAAGAAAATTGGACGAAAATTTTGCAAAGGTGTAGGTGATACTTTATTTGGTAAATGGAACGATGTAGTAACCGTCGTTCCAATTCTGTGTTATTATCATCAAATTAAATAGTTTACCAGTCATGGCGAAAGCGTCCAAATTGTGGTCGCCAGTTGGCAGCGTGGGGTTAGTGTAATCGCGGCTCTTATCGTTGTTGTACTTGACGTTGAGGCTGCTCAATTTAGAGTATTCGATGCGCAACGTGCAGCAAGAGTTGTAAATATTCTGTCCGTCCAGCGTCTACAGTAGAGTAATCGGCAATATTATCGTGATCACTTCGGGCAATAAAACAAAACGTTGATGCAATTTAACTTACCAGTTTAGCCGCCTGTGCAGTGACAACATCCGGATATTGGATCAGGGCCTGGAATGTATCTGCAAAACAACAAGACAATTGTTTTAAAAAAGAATCTCTTCTCCCTTCTTCAAAACAAAAAAGGAACAGGCTTGGCCGATGAGCTATATTTAGCTAAGAAGAGAGGGCAATGAGTCACTCCATCTTTCTCCCCTCTGCGCACCCAAGCCGACAGAACGAGAAAGACGAGAAGCAGAGACGGGGCAAGAAAATAGGTTCCGGCCGTTTTGTTTTTGCATCTCGTCCATCGGACATCTGGAACTCTTTCCTTTTCTCCCACCAGTTGAACACAACCAAAAGTAAAAGTCGAGGGAAGAGAGCATCTGTGCCATCGCGTAAATAAACCATGTCCCAAACCCGGCTACCCCTCCCCATCCACACACTTTCTCCTCCCGCCTGTGTAAACAAATGAGCACAACCGTCGGAAAGAAAAAGACATGTCCACAAGCAAACAAGAGAAGAATCACGTAAACAACCCCGTAGTCCCTCCCTTTCTAGAGAAAGAAAAAAACTTAATTGAATAAACACGAAAACCAGAGACGAGCATAGACCACGCCACATTGCAAAGTTGCGACTATCTCAAGACTTGTTTTCCTGTTGGAGCCCCCTCACGGAAAACCAGATTTTCATTAATGATTTCGTTTTTGAGCTACTGAATTCAATCTCGTCCCTCCTGCCCTATGTCCTAGAACGTTGAGTTGGAAACAGCTGAGCGAAGAAAGGGAAACCAACAATGGGTGCCAAATGAAACCAAATCAATTTAGGATAAAGACCACCACGTACTGTTCTTGGTGAAAGTGACGATCTTCAGCACCCGGCCGACTTTGGAAAAGATCTGTTTCATTGAATGAGAGAACATTTGATTAATGAATACATTCAACAGCTACAGAAAAGCGACAAACGTTTTCTTTATTATACCTGAAAGAGAACATCGAGAGTGACGGGGTACACCATATGTTCGACGATGACGCGGAGGACGGTGTTGGGTCCGCCTTGAGTTTCCGTCTGACCGGCAAGGGCTTGAGCGGCTTGGAGAGCAGCTTGGGCAGCAGCACTCTATTGAATTGTTAAACAAGAGAACTGAATTTTAAAAAACTGAAACATCAAAGTGAAATTTTTTAATAAAACGTACAGCATTAGAGTGGGACTGGTCCGTTTTGAGGGCGACATGGTTGGAGTACTGGACAAAGACGTTGCGGCCACGCAGCTGAGCCGACGTACCGCTGCTGAAGTAATTGACCATCGAAATGGCAGCACCTTCATCCGCCATCTCCAAAAACGACTGTAAAAAGAAATAACGGATTGGGTTTAGACAAAGAAAAACGAGGCGCGTGTGAAATAATGATGATGATCCCCATGGCGGGTGGTCCATAAGCAGACGACCTCGACAACTCGAAAAAAGGAAAAAAAAAAAAAACAAAAAAAAAACGCATCACGCACGCCACGCACCTGATTTTTGCCCTTGAGGACGAGAACGTTGGTGACGCGTCCAAACGGAATGCCCAGGTGGACGATTTCAGCCTCTGTCACGTCGTTGGGGATGTTGCGGATGTGGACGACCCTAGACGGTTTGGCTGGACTCCTTGGTTCCAGTTTGACCTGTCATCGCATCACGACGCACGAAGAAGGAAAAAAGAAAACCACGAAAGTCGTGGATAACATTAATTTACAGTCGGTTCCACACGGAATACAATCATCTCATTTCCTGGTGCACAGGGGAAATAATAAAAAGCAAACCAACTCAACCACTTTACCACCCCTGAATAATCTCCCCCTTAGAGTTCTTGCACACAAAAGTGCCTGGAGCGTTGAGATCAATCACGATTTCTTTCCCTTTTTTTTCTTCTTTTGGAAAAGAAAAAGAAATAAAGAAGGTTCGGGCATCCGGGAAGAAACTCGTTAAAAACAAAAAGAAAAAAAAAAGAAGTAGGGGTATGACGTTCTCTTTCTTTCATTTTTTCCATTTCGTTACTAGTAAATTTCCCTTTAATAAAACTTATAGGCTATTTCATTGTAACATTTTGTTGTCTTTATTTTTACCTTCTTGGCGTCGTTGTTATTATCAGCGTGATTGGATTGGGGGCTGAGTACAGCGCCGTTGCTCATGGCCAGTTCCTCAGAACCACGCTATAAAAAAAAGAAACAAAAATACAGAAATTAAATATAAATTCAATCAAATACTTCAAAGAAAAATGTCTCTTAAAAACAAAAAGACACCTGACGAACTGCCAGTCTGTTCTTTTCTCACGCTCACGACTTTTTTCGTGTACCATGAGAAGGGGGGAGGGTGAACGCACCAAATAAACGGCGCGGCACGGAAAAGGCATCACACGCCATCATCAAATCTCCTCTTCCCCCTCCCCTCTCACAAAAACCCATTCACACAAACCGCAACAGGTAATACGTACAACAAGTCAAGGTAATCACCCGCCACAAACCAGACAAGAAAGATCCCGAATTCTCCCACACAGCCACAAAAAGACCTTGAAGATGAAAAACATTCACATTTTGTTGTTTTACAAAAAAACCAAATAGAAGATGAAGCAAAATTTCATGTCGTATCGTTTCTTCTTCGAATACCCTCGAGGCATCTGACAAGATCAATCATTTACACAAATCACAAGTTTCTTTTCTCTCTTCTCGTCATTTGACTCACCAGAGTCCATTAAAAAGGAGGGGGAAAGGATATCCGGTCTGCAAGACACATACACACACCGTTGGGGGAGTGTGTGTCTTATCCGTCTTGACTGTAGACGATTCATGTTTGACCGGACAATAACACAAGACGACTCTCCAGAAAAAGGAGAAAAAATAAAGAAGAAAACGAAATAAAATATCAAAAACGAAAATTCATTTTTAAAAGACTCGACTCTCTTGTACGTGTAGTTCGGAGGAAAAACAAAACTATTCAGTAGTCGAAGCACGAAGACAGACATACTCTCTACACGTGACCTGGCAACCGTCCGAGCCCAACCCAACGAGGACCAAAAGCCGCGGTTCAACAATCCGCCAAAAAAAGAAAAAGCGGATGGGCAAATGGTAGACGGGAAAAAGAGAATTGGATCCCCAAACCCAGCTCGAGCGCAAAAGTTGTGGCAATGAAAAAAACGAGAAGGAAAAGAAGGAAGAAGAAGAGACGAATAGGGAGGAGTCGGCAGGATCGATGACTATTTGGTACGTGCCGCAGTGTGTGTGTGTATGGTCGGATGGTGCCAAACCGGAGATGGGCTTTTTTTCCTTTTTACTCGAAAAAAAAGAGCAAAAAATCAACGAACCAAACCCACTCCACGCACAGCAACAAAAAAGAAGATGTAGAGAGAAATAAGAGGATCGTCAGTGTGTGTGTATATACAGGAGAGGGAAAGAAGACGGGAAGGAAATACGAGTCCAGTCCACATAATCATGACGTCAAACATGTGAGAAGCCTGTTCCAACAAGGCGAACAGCCAACCAGACATGGAGAATACACACGATTTAAAACAACTACTACCAGTACCAACTCTCATCATTTCACGATTATTACATGACTAGGCTACCCAGGGTGGGAACGGAATGTGTCCAAATACTACTATTACCACTATTCATACCACCATTACCATGAGACGGGCTGGCGGGGAGGAGGAGCGGTGGCCGTGTTTCGTCATCGTTCGTTTCCTGTTGCGAAAGGCAACTAACCAAAGTAACCAACCGAACGAGTCCTGATAATATATTTCACTTGACTAGCTTCTTTAGCCCAACGGCTCATGAAAATGTTGCGCGGTAGCATCCGGTTTGTGTCCCAATACACACAGTTTGGGAACAGATGGATGGAAAAAGATTGTCTCAATAAAAGGAGAGACCAAAAAGAGAAAACAAACACGGGAATCTCGTTTAGTCTGAGAATCTCGCTCGTTGTGTTGTTAGTGTACCATTCTTTCTTTCTTTTTTTGCCAAGCCCTAGATCTCTCATAGATACACACAGACGTCTCTTTTTGTTTCGTTTTCTTCATTCATTCATCCATCAACCGTCTCTGACTGAGGGTTTCTCGATGTAGAGATCCTCTTCTTCAGATCAGCCTTGCAAAGAAGGTCCCCCCCCCCGTTCCCTTTCATTTAAAATACATTATCAATCTAAATAAGCAGCAGAAGAAGAAACTTCCTTTCTTTCCACACAGAGACAGAATATGTTTGTATGAGTGTGGGACAATGGGGCGGATAGAAACGGAATTGCAATCCAGTTGGCCGGTTTCTTCTCTCTCTCTCTCTCCATACCAGCCACCCCCCTCTCTCTTCCTCTCTACAAGGGAAAAAAGTAAAAAAGAATTCCTTGGCCATTTTTAAAAATAGCATCTGCTTCGCTGCGGTGGCAGCTAAAGCGCAGACACGCCAGAAGGACATGGCAAGAAAAAGAAGACGATGATGCCAGAAGGGCAAAAGGAGAAGAAGAAAAAAAATGTATATAAAAACAACTTTCTCGGCGCAGTGGTCGGTTGGTTATCTTCTTTCACAACCGTCTGGTTTTCGAGTGAGACTCGTCCTTTAGCCGCGCGACACCCGCACAAAACCCAAGGCAAAACTTTTACGCCAGCCCTCAACTACTGCCACTATTCCACAAACACACAATACATTTTCAGATCGACCGGCGGAGAGAACCGGCGTATCACCACCACACTACCGGATGTGGGTTTGTTTTTTATTTGTCAAAAAATTAGAAATCGTGGGGGGAGTTGTTTCAAAATTCTGTGGAAATATGAGAAACCAGTTGCTAAGCCAAAGGCACAACCCATAATATATAATTCTCTATGCATGATGGATTGGCACAAAACTTTTTCGTTCTCCGGTGTAGTGTGTGTATATGAGTATGGTGGCTGCTTCCCCCCTTCTTCACTCTCTGGGGCACAAACAACATTCTTGGGATACCAAAAGGGAAACATAAGAAGAGAGAACTTCAAACCGCCAAGCTTTTTGGGTTGCTTTGGATGTGTGGCTGTCTCTGTATATTCTCCTATTCCCCCCTTACAACTATTCCGCTTTTCCTCCTCACTCCCTCCACAGGTTTCCCGAGTGCAAAGACCCCCCTCACTATCCCTACTCTTCATGAAAAACCCGCAGGGGTATCTCTTGTCTCTCTCTCTCTCTCTTCTTCGATTCGGTGTACACATACTACACAGACTGTGCCATTCAACCGGTTGGGGGCTGATGGCTGGGGCATAGTGTTAAAAAGGAGGAAGCCTTATATACATTTTGACTAGCCGGTCTTGAGTTTCGGTAAAAAAAACCCATTTGTGCATGCCTGCATAGCTGCTTTACTTGCGCTTGCCTTTGTCTCTCTGTGCTTCAAGTTTAGTTTTCATTCAAGGGCACACACAGGACTCACCATATGGACTTGAACACAATCAGATAAGAGAATCTCTCATAGGCTCTCAGATAACGCACAATACCACACACACAGGCACACACCAATTTAAAACCCACAAAACTATTTGCTTACCATCGTTGAAATTTGCATTTGATGATGTTGAGTAAAGAATTGAGTAGATGAAAAAATTAAATTTATACGGGCGCTCACAAAAAAAATCAAAAGATTTTTCAGGTGATATTAAACACTGACGACGCGCACAAGGACGAGAAAAAAACTTGCTTCAAAAATAAGTTTTTTTGCCAGTTACTACTAGTGTTTGTATATATATAGTACGGTGGCTATCAACAGCCAATGGTGTGATAGGAGAAACGCGGCGGAGGAATGCACGTAACACAAATTTGTTTGTTTTTTAAGACACTAAAGGTTTTGGTTGATGTTTTCTTCTAGAGAAAAGAGAGGATATGTAAGAGAAAATAAGAATGGAGTTTGAGAAATTGAAAGGAAAAATGAATCAAAAAAAAGTAAAAGAAAAAATATAGATAGAAAGAGAGAGAGGAGAGAGAAAAGAGAGAGATTGAAAGGGAAAAAAAAGGGCGGACGAGCGTACGGCCACGACCAGACTCAACAGACTGACTGAGCGCAACTGCTTCGCTCAGACTCTTAGACTGCACTACACCGGGTAAAGACAAAAAAAAGAAGGCCCGGCCATTTGCCTCTCCCTCCACCAGAAAATCCGCCCTAGTTGACTAAGCGACCGCTAGATGTCTCTAACCACCCAAATTCGTATCCTGTCTAGTAGCGCTCAATGCAACACTTGTCAGAACCAAAGCCCTAAATAAAATTCACGCTCGTTCCGTTTGGATAGACAAAATTTTGAAAATCCGAAACCAGACCCTGCAAACGATTGCTTCATTCCCCTGAAAAGGAGAGAATACAAATTCGATTTACAAATCAAGGTTTATTCTGCGGGAAAATGCAGTTTTTATGTGTCGTAAGTGCCGTTACGATGAGACACAATCATCATTTATCTTTTAATGCCGAACTCTAAAAAACCATTATCAAGTTGTTCCATTTATCAAGGTTGACAATACACACACACACAGGGCCAAACCAGCCGCTTTCGTTCGCTCTCTCCCCCCTTTTTACTGTAATCAATATCAAATGAAGAGCGCCAGCTACACAGAAGCAGGAGCCATCAGGAGCCTACACACTAATAATAAACAAGTGTCAGTCGGCCAATCAGATTCCTTCTTTCTCTCTGTCGCATGCGTTAAAAAAATCATCAACCCACGGAGATAAAAGGGAAACAACACACACACACACACGATGGATCGGGTTTGTGTGCCGCGCGACAAGAGATCCGGTCGATTAGACACGACAAAAAAAAAGAAGAAAAACGATCTTTCTTTTCAACAAAATGATCCGTGAGATGGCAGAGTAGTTACGTGCCCTTGAAAGAACCGCAGGTGCCAAGCGGCCAAACCTTTTCCGTCTGGATGTCTTTAACGATCTTGCACTGTTGTAATACACGTTCTAACTGACTAATGAATACCACGGCCTTCAGACACAACAAGAGGACAAATAATAATAAAAAAAAAAATGATTTCCAACTCTTACCCACACCACTAGACATCCACAGCCAACTGTTAGATAGCCCTGTCCTCTCTAGAAATCATTGTTGAACTCGTCTTACAATTTGCATAACAGCTGGTTAAGGTGAGCGAGACGAAAACGATAAGAGAGCCGGTCAAATCCCCCCGCCACCACCAAAAAAAAAAAAACATCTGCCGCAGTTTTGTTGCCGATGGGAGATTCCTTTTTCCTTTCCGTGTGTTGCTTTGAAAAAAAATACACTTAAAGGATTGTATACAATTTTGGCTAACGGCGTTATTACTATAGGTACGAAAAAGGAGGCTTGAAACAGGAACAGGGAGACACAAAATAGACTTGAAGTAATAACAAGATCTCTGTGCTCAGCTGTAGTAGCATCATACGAGAGGCGTGGACCTCATTCAAGTGCCAACTTTCATTAAGTTAAGAGAACGCCGCCGCCCGACTCTCGAAAATGGAAAATATACACAAGATAACACAGACACACTCTGGTTAATTGGCGAAGAAAAAAGAGAAAATAATAAAAGTAAAAAAGAATAGAATTCCATGCGTAGTGGTAGTTATGTTACCCAACCATCAGGTACGCTACTTGATTCAATTACACCCGCACAAGACACACACGGGCGCGATATCTATTTCCAATTCTAGTGTAGACTGACTGTACAACTGTTTGCTCCGCCATCTCTCCTGTCTGTAGAACTGCTAAGTGAGAGAGAATCAATAATATAGCAACAACAGAGTTGAAAGTTTTCTTCAGCAAAGTTGCCTGCCATGCCAATCAATTATGAAGAGGGAATGGAAAGTGCTTTCCAATGATAAAAACATGTCCAACCTTTTTTTCCAACCCCTCCCTTTCAAGAGTTCATATCAATAAAAAACATTCCTACTTATCAAATATTACGGTTATTTTCAAGTGTAGGAAATGTGTGTGCCGGTCCAATGGGAATTTCGATGTTTTTAAGTTGGTAGGGAAATAAGGTAAATATAAAATTTTCAAACAATAAAAAGTGAGAGAAAAAAAGAATGGGCCGACTTCACAGGCACATATATGTGGTTGTTCCGCACGGACGATGAGATTCACCTTGGGTCGTCCTTCAAGGCATTCACCTTTCCCAAAAACTTAAACTCCTACACACAATGGGATGTTTCTCTTTGCATCCCCCTTCATCCTCTCATTAATCGAAGAGTTAAAAAAAAAACCAGGACACACTTAAATTTTTTTTTAAACAAGTGGTCTACCTTAAAGGACACGGTGAATTTTTATGATTTCAAGGTTTTTATTTCCAAATCTTTAATCGTGACAATTGTTTTCGAGCAGGGTGGACATACCTAGTCGCCTTTCTTAGTACTTTGTTGAAGAGAATAACTCGAGGAATGCTACGGCGTGACTTGCGGATGTTTTTGTTTGATTCAACACGAACGTTGAGGGGGGAAGGGATTATTTACACCAAAGTAAAGAGGAGTGAGAGAAAGACTAGCTGGGGGAAAGAAGCAGAAGAAGTAAAAATCTCTCACTGGCGTCTCTCGAGGGGTAGAGAAAGAGAAGAGGCCTTGAAGCTATTTCAGAAATAAACAGACACGGTCTGGCACTCTGAGTTTGTTCCATGGGGGGTTAGAAACTCGTCGATTAAACACAAGATGGAAGAAGAAAGTAAAAAGGGTCTCCTCCTCTCCTATCGATAGGGCAACAAATACCTCAAAAGTTCAAACAACCAGCCGTCGATATAAAACACAGAACGCGCCTGGTACAAATTTAGAATTTCTCATGAGAACAAGAGGGAATGCAACTCGTGTTTGTTGGTTTCACCTGGCCACCAGGTGTCAGCACTCGCTGCCACCACTATAGTAAGAGAGAATTTCACAGGCTAGACAGAAACACAAAGGATGTCTTTGTTTCCCAACACAACCACCCCTCGAATTTACCTCGACCTCCAAACGCATCCGACCAACCCTTGCAAAGACCCAAATCCCCCCCCAAAAAACCATCTTTTTACCTTGAAAAATCATAAACCACAACAATGGCTTTCTTCAGCCCAAGATGAAAAGCAGAAAAAGACGAAGGTTACATACCTGCATGACGTCCATGATGGCGAGAGGCTGCTGCAACAAGGTGTAGGCGTAGAGAACTTCGGAGGCGGGTCTCTTCATGCTACGATGAGAAGAAGAAACTTGCAGTTTTGAAGGGTGACTTTTCCTTCCTCTTGTTGTGTTTCGGAGATTTTTTTTCTTACTTCCAAGCTTCTCTCAAAATTAAGTGAGAGACGAGGACGATGGAACGACGATACAAAAAAAAAAGAATGAAGAAATTGGGGCGTCACACACGCCTTAAAAAGCGGCGTATATCGACGACAAAGCGAACTATATTTTTAACTGTCGAATGATATCAAACGAGCCGCCGTCACTTCAAATACTGAAATAGAGAAACAAAAAAAATTAGAATTAAATAGCTGGATTAAATTAGATGTAATCTGAAATGCAAAGAATCAAAATTAAATGGCCGAAATATATACAGAACTGGTTCTCTGTATTTATGACGGGTCAAGAAACATTCAACAGTTTGACAAGACGCCATGTTTTTCGAGACCGACTGACGCCACGCCATCAAACACATTCAAAATGTGACAGCAAATATAAATCTCAACTCACATTTCAAATTCCAAAATCAACTCAATTCTCGGATATCAAAAGGACAGTCAAGATAACGAGAAAACAAACTAGGCGAAACGTGAAAATTATGCAAAGCAACCCACCAAAAGTGTATGAACTTTCTTGATGCAACAACGACTGATCAACGTCACTGCGTCTTTCTCCCCCTATATACTCTTTTGCACTTCAGATTTCACCGACATAAATGGTAGAATTGTTTCTGGTTGTGACTTCACAAACAGGTATTCGTCTCTTTTTGTAACACTCACTCACTCACAAAAATCTAACCTTTTCAAATAATCGTGTGTTTCACACTTGTAAAACAATACACACACGCATCACTCACTCACACACAGCAATTTTTTAAGAAAGAAACACGAGATAGAGAGAATATGTATGTGTGAGAGAGTTTTAACAAGTACAGTGTGCGAGTGGGCAAAGAAATAATTGAACTAGTGGTTCTGTCGCCCGAGTACCAACTCGCGCGCTTCGCTTATCTCTGCACTACCACAAGGCCCCCTTTTTTAGCCTCTTTTTCTTGTTCTTCTTCAACACACACACACAGCACAAGAGAGAAATGAAATTCTATTTGAAAATATATATATATATACCAGCAAAACAGCCGAGCAGCAAGAGTGATGAAGTAAGATGCGTGTGTATCTTGTGTTGTTTAAAGAAAGAAGTAGAGGAAAAGAGAGAACAGCAAAGAGATGGAGATTGGAGAGAGAGGAGGGAAAATAAAAAAGACCCAACTCTCCACGCCGGTTGATGGCGCTTTTCTTCTCTCGTCTGCTCTTAGCCTTAGAGGAAAGAGAGGGGGGGGGGAGAGAGAATAAAGCGCGCGCGTCGTTTTCTTTCTAGACTCCGCCTCTTGGTACTTTTTCCAGTAGGGGGCCAACACGCCGGGGGGAAATGGGAGGAGCGATTCGAACCGCGGGTTTCCCAGTTTTTTTTTATTTTTTTTTTTACAAATGGCCGCGACAACAACAAACAACTTTTTTCACACCTACCCGACAACATTCAGATGTCGCTGAGTGACGTTATATCGCATTTCGTTACTTTCTTGATTTTCACAGATTTGTCATTCAAAAATAAACTGTTTATGGCGTTATCATGATCTGATTATCTGATTTCAAAACAATCAACAAATGCCATTTCAACAGTCGCCATCATGAGCGCTCCGTCAATTCCGTCCAATCACAGAACTCATTCAACCCTCTTAACACAAATCGTCTCTATTTTTTCTGAAGGCTCTCTCTCTTCTCGATTCTTTCTACCATTCAATATGGACTCTTGATTGTTTTTTTTTCTAATTCTTTCCAATTGAAAACTTTTGAGTTGCATAGCGATCCATCAAAAAAAAAAGAAAACGATGCCGTCCTGCCACGCCCAACCCAAAGGGCAAACAACGACCCAACAAAAAAGTAAAGCGAAATGGACTAGTTTCATTTCGTCGGGATGAAACATAATCAATGCTGGACTCTACTCACACAACAGCATAAATAATAAAAAAGAGGCCATCTTTGTTATTATTAAATATAAACACACTACATAAGGATAACAGCACAGACACGAAAGTTGGTGGCCCCACCCATTACTGCGAATCAAATTAAAAGGAAACCTAATAAACTTTGGTGTAGCAGAATGTCTCCATTTAGAGGGAAGTAACGTGACAGGTCAAGTAAAAAAAATATATATGGGAGGCGAGTAATTGCCTTATTTTGTCCTTCCACTCACGAGACGATCGCGGCTATTCCAACAGGTGGTGCGTCTACTCCGACAAAAAAGGAAAGAAAAAACTGTGTTGTCCCCGGAAATAAAGAGCGAGAGTGTATCGATCTATTGTACCAAGAAAGGAACAGGAGTTCATACTGCATAAAATGTCAACTACAGTATAAGTTTCTTACTAAGAAAGACATAATATCTCAATTCTAAAAGGTAATGCGACCTGAAATCATGCCGAATTAGGCTTTCAACCTCCCTAACTACGTATATATGCACATGACAGAAAGGTGAAGCACATGTTGCTATAGTACTGTATCAAAACTCTGATACTGTCAGAGTAAAGAGTAACAACAATCCCTGGAGAGTTTGTAATAAGGAAGAAAAGAGTTTCCTATAGTAACAACAGGATCAATGTTCTCTCAGAACAGCGAATCGCATTCAATGTGTAACCGGAGAAAATCGTCCAGTAGAAGCAGAGGACTACGGGGTAACGTACAGCCGGAAGAGTTAAGATGCGAGGACACACACACACAAAGAGGGAAGGGATTTAATTCATCATGAGAGAGAATCAGTCCTGCGGCAAGAGATGAAGAGCGAGAGAGTCTCTCTTTCATCGATCGATGGGTTTTAATGTCCGGTGTGTCGGTCTGCCTGTCTGTTAAACACAAGAGCGGAGAGAAAGACGAGTTTGAAACAATGACCAGAGCAAAGGATTTCTCAAAACCTCCAGTTGTGCTAGTAGTAGTATAGATGCTGTTACTACGGCTGAGATTAAATCCTTGATGCCCAGAAGTTATTTACGGCTCACGGGGGAAAGTACAGAAAAGAAAGAAAAAAAAAATAAACTGTGTGGCATTACTAGCAGTAGTAGGAGAGAGTATAGAACGTTGCTCCTCGCTTTCATCGTCAACACAATGGGCTTATACGTGGAAGCTTTTCCTCCGGTGTGTTTACCGTACGCTCTTTCCTTCTCCTCTCCTTGCAACCATCACGTTTCAGCGTTTTTCAGAAAAGTATCCGAGTTAAGAGCTCAAACAACTTTTCAACCAACCATGTAAAGTGCTCACTCTTCTCTTTCTTTCTCCCAATACACAGTTGAGGTTTCATTCCATACGGAATCGGCCAATTAAAACAAAAAGGCTTTCGGGTAAAAGTCATCAAAATAGAAAATAATAATAATAATAAAAAGGTGTTCCAGTCCAACGAAGCTCGGGACCCAGCTTTACCGTATAATCATTTTTTTCTCTTCAAAACACACACACAAAATTATTGTTTTTACTACCGTGCCGTGTGTTTGTGTCCAGTAGCAGATCTGTTTTTTTTTCTCTAAATTTAGAAACAGATGCTGGTCAAAATTCTCTACTATCGCCAAAGCATACATTTGTTATTATTTCCAGCATTTTTTTTCTATTAAGTTCAAACAAGTGCGATTTTTTTTTAGATCGCTTCCTTTCTTTTAATATAAACATCTTGGCTTTTTTTTTTACTTTATTTTTGTTATTTTTTTTTTTCGAGTCGGTTGACTTGTTTTTATAGAGACTTTTTCTTTCTAAAAATAAATGTATTTACAAGAAGGAAGTTTCTTATGTCGGAAATCGAACGGAAATTGAAACCCACGGGTTCAACAACAACAACACGTAGACACAATATCGGTGCAAAGAAAACCGAGAAAGCTTTCCACATACAACAGTAGTTCCACTATATACGATGTGTGCATTGTTTTATGTATTCAACGTTACATAAAAGGGGAAAAAAGAAAACTTTTTTTTTCTTTCGAACACAAAACACCTTATCGATCCAAAAGTGAAAAGACTCGTCTTCACCCCTAAAAAGGCCGTACATATCCTGTTTGAAAAATTACATACTTGTTTGTAATTCTACTTCTTTGAGAACACCTAATTAATATTAACAAATTCTAAAAACCAGACAGAAAATTATGCATAATAAGAAAAGGAGTATAGAATCCACAGGTTTGATTAAGACATGTTCTAATCTATTGACTCGTCGCATGAAAACAAACAAAAATTTCCTAAATTGGATACAGATCCCTCCCCAGAAAGGATTGCCAAGTATAGATCTAATCAAGAAAATCCAGCCATAAAAGGCACACCGAGTCGGACTAAATCGCATCACATTGAAAATGGATATTATGACCAATAGGCAAAGGTTTGTCATCCGTTGCTTCTGCTTTTCTATCTCTTTTTATACGG
Source organism: Daphnia galeata (assembly GCA_030770115.1). NCBI lineage: Eukaryota > Metazoa > Arthropoda > Branchiopoda > Diplostraca > Daphniidae > Daphnia > Daphnia galeata. The sequence continues at coordinate 12,433,481 of CM061115.1, read as the reverse complement.
TGGGACGCGTGTCTGTCGACTGAGTGTGTGTTACGATTAATGGACTGCCGGATCCAATCGTATTCAATCCCCGACAAATAAGCCCCTTCCTTCCCCGTTGCTCTGGGTGATATCGATCTCCAATGGCAGTCAAATCGAAATGAGACACACACGCACAACAAGTTGAGCTTCAAAGGCATAGGCAAACAAAACGGGGAAAAATATAAATAAGGAAACTAAGAAAAGAAGAAATTGTATCGACATCAAAAGAGTCGTGCACAGACACAGCAGTTGAAAAGCGACGATCGATGGTGGAGCTTCGTACAAAAAGGGAAAAAAGGCGACTAATTAGTCGGCTACCGACCGTGTAATGAGTGCGTGTGTTTAGAAGATGGAGCCATCAAGCGACCTAACGGATAACAAAGAGGAAAAGAAGAAGCGTGAGATAATGCACTCACCAGGGGGCGTTCCAGGCGTCTCTGGATTGGAGACACACACACAACAAGTTGCCGAAGATAGTCGTGTGTCGAGGGATATAGAACAGAAAAAATCGTTTGGGAGTCTTAACAACAATTCTTTCTTATCACGCAACTCTGGAACGAATTCGACATCGAGCCGAAATGAAAGTAAAATGCAAAGAAGGAATATATAAAAGCTGGGAATTTAATAGACGCCATCTAAAATTGCTTAAGCTAAAAAAGCAAGGAGACTAAACGGATTTGATTCCCGTTTCATGAAAGCTGCTGTTAGTTGTCAAGGGGGGAGAGAGGAAGGAAAGAATAAGAACTGCAAACGGTTAGTACCTAGGCGAAAATAGAAGGGCGTTATGAATGAGACGTCATTGCTGTGTGTTGACGTAACCGTGGCTACCAAAACTCCCTCCTCAATTTTTCGACGACTTCATCTAAAAACGGAACACAACAATAACGTCCAATTACATACTCAAACTGAAAATGCCATGCGTGAACGCACAGCAACTTGTTTTTAGGAAGAAGAAAATTTACGAGGAAAAACCTGTTGCTGTTTGGTGTGCAAGCACACATTTTGTGGCTTGTTGATCATTATAATAACAGATGGTTTATGATTACGGGTGGACTGAAAAACAGTTAATCTTTATGGCTGAGCAAATCGGTTGATTTAAAAAAAAAATAGATTGAAGTTCTAAGGAATTTCGAGATGCCGATGTCTTGAGCTGTCCCTTTAGAATGTGGGTGGAACGTGGGAGAGCGGCAGCAAAAAGAGGCGTTTGGTGTAATAAATCAACAGCTGGATGCAACACTACCACCACGCGAGACTCGTGCGGAACGTCTAATCTTGGTAAAACTAATTAGTTAACGAGCTGGAGATGGAGTGAACGTGTTAGAGCGCATCAACTCTCTTTGCTCTTTGCATAGTGAACTAGTAGTACCCGTTGTGTTACACGGTATGAAGAGGCAACATGAATAAAAGCAAGTCTTTTGGCGCCTCGATCTAAACTTTTTCTGGTTTTGAAAGATTGATGGCATAGAAAGGGATGGAAACTCCATGGAGATGGAAAATAAGAGTGAGCAGGGGGGGGGATCTAGATAGATCCAGGAGGGATGATGTTACTGACGTCCGGAATGGATCAATACTTGCGCGACTGCTATGGTTTGGTGGGAGATATAACCTTTCTATACAACTGGGCTACAGGTTAGATAGAACCCCACACTCTCACCTTGCCCGTACCAATATGCCAAACTTACGGTGGGAGTACCACATACTGTATGTGAATGCGCAAAGGATGATGCGTCTCGTACCCTTCTCAAATTGATTGATTGATTCATATGTCACACCCTAAAAGACCATTACCTAACAAATATTCATTAGGCCTTGGAAATGCATTAAACATTAAACCCATCCTTCCCCGTCAAATGCCAACCAAACATAATCTTTGACAAAATCAAAGATTGATTAATCGAGATGAAAGGTTTGGTAATCTAAAAATTTGCCAAGCTCACAACAAGTCTGAAAGTTTGTTCACCAAAAAAAAACACACTACTACCTTCAACAATTGATTGTGTCACAGACTTAAATTATGTTCAAGGATTGACATGGTTTGCAGCTCAACAATAACTTGAAAATGGAAAGGGAACCACAAAATAGTTATCGTAACCTTGGTGGTGGACTGGTGGTAAAGAAGAATATAGAAAGAGTAGGCAGACCTCTGCTCACTTCGTTGGTCACGATAAACAACCACGTCAAATGAATAAGAAAAAGTCGTCACAGGGGCATGTCAAGGCCTAAAAAGTTGAACAAAGCAAAAACCCAGCGTTGATTGCTGGCAAACATTACAGATTTGACGTGTACGACTACTGACTGATGAAACTTAAAGAGTTATTTAAAGATATAAAAACAATTCTTACCCTTTAATCGCTTCAGTATTGAAGTTAGATGGAATCGTTTTTAACACAGAACACAAAAGATTGGAATATTAAAAGAATGAAACAAAACAACAACAAGTGGTCTCTGCCGACTCAATGTCATGCCGTTCAGAGATAAAAAGATGGCCGCACGCTTATGACAGCTACGATGTTAGAAGAAGAGAGCCCCTCCTCTTCAACACCTACAGCTATAGGCCTATAGAATATGATTTTTCGGAAGCTGAAGATTTCAAAATTTAATATACTTTTTTTTATTAAACTATATTCATAATTTGAATTTCTTAAAAATTGAAATGTTTGTTTGTATTTTCAAATAATAGCCTTACAGTTATCTTTGTTCTTGATAATTTTTAATTAAAATGGAAACTAGAACAACACTGCCATCTAGTGATCATTGCAACGGACTACTTTAGTCGTATAGTCGTATACTTTGGAAACTTTTGTATTGTATTTTAGTAGTTTTGACAAAATTTAAAGGTACTACAGACTGAGATTTAAGAAACAAGCTTAATCTACGCCGTCACCCTTGACTGGCTCTTCTTTCCCAACGTTTTGTTCGAAAACAGGTGTGGTTTCTTCACGACTATATCTCCATCGCCACCACGTCACCTTCATACGATCCCAGCAGTTTTCCCACGAATCCATGGCTGGCCGCACGTCGAGTAGTGCGAATTTATAATCTTCGTGCACCTTGCCACCGTCATAGTAATCGATGACATAGCGGACTTCTCGACCACAGCGATCAATAATCCAATCGTGACGATCAAACGGCAATTCATAACTACATAACAAACGGTTAAGTAAAGATATAGATGATAGGTATTCAATTCAAAATAAAGGAAGATTTGTTGGTAATATACCCCATCATTTGCCTGATCCTCGCTCGTGGAGAATAGTCTTTGGCTTTTCCTCCGAAACTTTTTAATCTAGGATTGCCGCATTCTTGTGCATGAAGAGCCTCCCATTTCAAAACCTAATTTACAAAGGGCTCTCATGAATAAATAGACTTTGCAGGGCAGCTAAATTATGCAATTGATACTTCTCTCCATGCTTGCTCGTTGTTGGAGTTGTGAATTTTGATTATATCGTCCATATCTTTAGGTTCCAGTTCTTCCTCTTTCCAACGCCAGCCTTTGCGTAACATGGCATTCCAAAACATCTTTGACAAAATGAAAACAACTCTATTATTTTAACTTCCTCTGTGCAGCGCAGCATGCTAAATAGGAATTAGAACCTGTTGAGAAGGATACTGCCAGAATTCATTTTCAGTTCCTGCTTTCGGTATGGATGATACTTGCCGCTGGGTCGGCAAACTGAATGGCTGATCAGGCGCAGGCCTTTGATTCGGTGGCGGCATCTAATTTGAATAGTGATCATCATGTTCAATGCTCAATCAAAAATGTATGTGTAATTCTGTAATTCACGAGACGATAGTAGAGTGTATTTTTACCATGTTCAGCGGATCTACATCATTCGATGTATTAAGAAGAAGCGAACCATTTTCTCCGCTCATTGGACATTCACTTGGGTATTCCATAGTTTGAACTGGAACCTAAAAATATAATGATGGGTATGGAGAAAAGCAATGAAATTAGTGATTTTTATTTTACTGTATCTATTTTGGCATCCAATTTCTGGTCTTGACTGATTGGACATTCACTTGGGAATTCCGCAGGTTGTACTGGGGCCTTGTTAAAGATTCATAGGTTAAAAATACCATTTTGATGTGATAATTATTCATAATAAAGGTAGTTTACTGGTGGTATTTTTACTCCTTGAGTGTGCATTGGACATTCAGCAGGATATGAATTTCCATTGTTCATATGGTGCCTATAAGAACTGCTATGTGTGTAAGCCTATCAACATCAACATTATCTCCCAATTTTCTTGTTAAAAATTTAATTTGTAAATACTTGTGTTTTTGATGGTTCATGGTGTAGATCACCATACAGCGGTTTGGTTAGAGAATCAGCAGTTGATTGGGCAATTGAAGTAGTGTTACCCATTATTCAGTAGGCTCTATACAGAATGTAAATCAGTAAAGAATAAAGAGACGAATCTATACAACAATTTGCAGTTGTTAAGATAATGAAATCTCGCCTCAAATATGAAAAGATTTATAAAAGCTATTGCAAACCATACTCATGTAACTTTACTTTTAAAGTTTCCTATTAAAACTCACCTCTAAACAAAAATAAATAATTACTCTCAAGATTCTTTATAAAATGGCACTCAAGTATTAAAACTTGCTTGATTACGTGATCGAAAAATCAAACGCCGAAAAGGTGAACTGCAGCCTGTGATTTCGTAAAGCGTCTTCTGCAAAGAGCAGACGATATTATGCAGCGTGAATAGTGTTTGCAATTTGACTGATAGATGGCGTTAGCCTATCTAAATTCGAAATCTGACGCACTTCATGCATGCTTCATCATGTCTGACATTTTAAATTAATGTAATCATGATGATGTACGTACTAATCAAGAATTAAAGTGCTAAACAATGTGTTTGCCTGACTATCCATTTTGATTTCAAATTCAATTGCATGATTTTAGTATTTAACTTAAAAATAACGGTAAGATTGGATAGTAAAGTATGAAAAATGGAAAAAGATTAGAATCCATCCCCACTACCGATCTAAGGAACTAGTGGCAACGTGCCTAGTGCGATCTGTGCTAGACGATCGATTGATTTGCGAGTCACGCGCTGCGGGCACGTGAGCATCTGTCTATCCCGCCCCTTAAAAACAGCTAGCAACAGCATCAATTAATTGCGTTTGTATTGCAATGACATTTACCAAAATTGGCTGTATGCAAATCATTCGGATAACGGCGTTTCCGTTAAAGTAACCAAACAGCTGCAAACTAATGAAAAGACATTTATCAACGCTCTGTGCAAAAGTGCACTGCGACATTCACGACGTTTTATTCGATTATCAATTGGTTTGAATGCGAGTCTGACGAGTATTTCATATCGTAAGTCATTGGTCAACTGTGTGGCCTCAATTGTAATAAAGAGTTTTTCTTACTTTTAAAACTTTAATCATTTCCCTCACTATTTTCTGCTTGTTGGAGAGAATCAACGTGCCGTTGAAACTTCGTTAAAAGTCACGTTGTTGCAAGCATTGGTCGGCTATCGATCAGCACCAAAATGTCTACAGTATAGGAACTCTTTCTACACACACAGACACACAAAAAGACCCCCAGGAATATTACAACAAATGTGTGTGTGCGCAGTAGATGGAGCCAAACGTTGCACGCCGATTCGTGGAAATTATTTGTATGCTACGACGAAGGAAATCGATCAAAGTCACGTTGCCCTGTGCGTGAAACCCAAACCCTCCACTGTCCCTTTCCCCCCTCCCGTGTTCTTTGAAGTACTCATCCCTCAGTTTAGTTCGTTCGCTTTACACAGACGTCCCAATCATTTACAAAAATAAAAATAAAGACTTGGCGTTCGTTAGAATATCCCTTGAAGACTCCAATCTGAAATTATTCTACAACCAAGGACGAGCTAGTCATCTCTTGCTATCAAATTTCCAATTAATGAAACCGTAGGTGTACACCACAGTTTTGAATCCTTGGTGGCTTGGACGAGCATGAAGTAAATTAAATCTCACGTGTATATCATCTGCGAGTAGAGTTCAATTCCCGGTCGATAATAATACAAATCTTCCAAAGAAAATTCGTGGTTCAACGACGTTTGTTTCACGTGGATGACCCACCTTAAGGAAAACAGTCAAAACACGTGCAGCCATAAAAATGTTATCGTCCAACACCAATCATTTTTGGCAAAGAGAGAAAACAGGTTTACAAGAGGACCTATCTCAATAAAGTAATGTTTATCTTTTTTTTTCTCCTTTGAAACTTTTACAAAAAAAAAACGACAGCGAATTCAAAAAGATGCTCGAGATTTTTCATGAAATCTTTTTCACGTTTTTTTTCCCCTTCAACAATGCGAACAGAAAAAAATCGAAGACTAAAAATATAGTAGTAACAAAAAAAGATTGACGAATAAAAGGAAATTTGTTTTCTTTTTTGTTGTCCAGACGGGAAAGAAGCCAAACGAACGGCGATGTGTGTGTTGTGTTAACCTGGGAGCTACTTATGTTACACACGCACATAGGGATGTGTTAGAGAAACGTGCTCCTGAAAGGAGGTGGTATCCACGAGAAGGCGACACTGTCGTCGTGAAAGGATTGGGTGGTTGGAAAGGTAGGGAAGAGGAGGTGAGATGCGGTGCCAGCGCTACGTTCCACGTGACTTGAACGCTAGTCACGCGGACGACCCAGCGCAGAGTTACCCTTCCCTCAAAAGTTTTTTTGTCTGTGTGGTCTTTGCTGGATAGATATTCCTTTCTTTTTTCTTTCTCCTACCGGTTCGGGCACATTTGTAGTCACGTGAACGAACGTTGGGAAGAAGAAATCGCTGTAACTGAAAACAACAGACTCCCACTTAGAAAAAACCAGATAACCCGTTGAGTTGTTGTCTTTGACCATAAATGGTCATCGTGAAAGGATTTGGTATTTTTCCTTCTAAACTAAGAACCTCATAAGAAAGAAGAATTCATATCAGTCTTCTTCTTCTAGTGACGTCTGATTCAGTCGTCACGTGTAATACAACGGAATGTTGGAAGAAGGAAAGAAAAACAATCTTAGTGGAGTGAGTCCTACATCTCGGGGGTCTGTTTAAAAAGTGAGATAATCAAAAATTCGAGCGTGAGTCGATCTTGTACTTTGAGATTTGGGGTGCATAGCGCAGAGAAAAACCAGTCCTTGAAATATTAAAGGAGAAAACAAAAGAAAAAAAGAAGAGACGCATGTGCACTACAACACAGAATAGAGAGAGAAAGACAGAGAGAGCTGTGTGCCCGCCCGTCTTAAACACGTGATCAAGCGTCTCTCTCCACTCTCTCGTGTGTGCGATTGCGCCCTCTTTTTATTTTCCTTCCTTTCGGGACTGCCCTTTCCCGCAACACCACCCTCTCCATCCAACCCGCCGTCGTGATATGCCTCACGGTTCGCCTTCTCTACTGTCTCAGTCAACTTGGCGTTCCAGCCCGATCTAGACACGGTATCTTGTATACACAAAATCTCTCTCTACTCTTCAAAAATAATTCCATCAGTGATTTAGTGAACCATGAAAACGTGAAGACACGCAACACAATTGACCAAAAATACTTCGAAAATAATTACCTCATCAAACATTTGCAATGGATGTTGGCAACTCATCGTCGGCGAAAATGGATAAATACTGGGCGGATTCACCCAACCAGTGTCATTACGACCGGTAAGTTTCTCTCTTATGGCTCTCTGTAGAAAAGTTTCAAAGTATTAAAGGAAAAAAGTTTTTAAAAGTTATCCGCATGACCTTGACGAAGAGTTACCAGAGGGAGTATTCGTGAAAGAATTCCGCTGCGAGACATTTGAATAGACGTAGAAACATTTTGTCTGCTGTGGGCGTAGTAAGTTGAGCACACTGAGATTATTATTATTATGATTTGGTTCAAGGGCACATAGGAATGTTGAGCACAGCCTTCTTCTAAATTCTAAAAATGTTCACGAGTCAAAAATTATAAGGGCATGTTGGAAAATTCAACCTAGAGACGTCACAGCGTGTGTTGTTGTTGTAAGCAGTTGAAACTTGTCCAATACAGCAACTAAACAAGAATTCGTGAAGATGGCCTTTTCTAGTTCCTATCTTTTTTTTTGCATCCGAACGCAGCAATCCGCAATCGTCAACTTGACATTAAGCCATCTGGTGGAAGGATCGTCATTTCCACACCAACCCACATAAAAATCAATTTCTACTACTATATTCCTTTCCCAATTATTTCTGAATGAATGAGTTCAGTAAAGCAGAAACAAAGTTCGTCTCTTTCCAACTGGCGTTCAGCAGTTAAGACTTGAAAAAAAAACGCACTTCAAACTTTTAGGTCACGTGGCAGCATCACGTGCCCGTATGTAGCCTTAGCGACCCGATGATCCCAGTAATCTTCGTTGCTATGAGCGACCCTTTTCCACTTTTTAACAAAATATTACACATGACCAGATAAAAGACAAATCGCGAACAGCAAAAGACCTCCCGGGGATAAGTTGCACGGATAACGAAAATAGAAGGACGCCTAGTCGAAAACACAAGGTTAACGGGCGCTAGGTTAGGTAAGGAAAATGTACGCACGGTTATATTATTATGCGCACCTTTTCGGTTAGTCGCTTAAAGGAAGAAAACCAAGAATCCACGTGCCTTCAATCGTCCAAGATTCAACAATAAGAAGGAAAAATAAAAGAAAGGTTTTTTAAAAAATCTGAAAACGAGTATAGAGACAAAACCTTTTGTTTGTTTGTTTTTCGGGCGCGGTCAAATTTTTGTATCTCGTCCTACCCGGAGTCAACGCCTCTTTGTTGAGGCATCACGTGCGTGACCGGCATCACGTGTCCTATCTGCATGGATGTGTGGGGCAACCCAACAACATAAACTCACTTCCTTTAATGGAATTTCGGTGTTTGTTGCTGGCCCTCTATTTTCTTTTGCTATAAGAGAAATTCTCGATTAATAAAACTGCGAAGACAGTTTCGCAACACTTTACAAAGTGACCAAAGGATGATGACCTTGTTGGTCACGTGGCTCTCGCATGTGACTACCGTATCCGTTGCAACCGGATTTCCAAATCTAACTTCTTTTTTTTGTTGCTCCTTTATGGGTGAATAAACTGTTGAACTTTGTGAAAGAAAGAAAGAGACAAACTAGAATCTTGTAGTAATAGTAGTGCGTACTGGAATAAATAAATGACTAATTTACTTGAAATTCAATGTGTCGTGGCAGGAACTTGAATTTTGCTGCCATCGGAAGTGAAGATGAAGAAGCTTATTCCAATTTCTCGAAGAAAACGAAATCCGCCCGCGATCCTCAATCGCATCGCATCATTGAGAAACGGAGGCGCGACCGGATGAATAATTGCCTGGCTGATTTGTCCCGGCTCCTTCCATCCGCTTACATGAAGAAAGGGCGTGGCAGAATCGAGAAAACGGAAATTATTGAAATGACAATCAAGCACATGAAACATTTACAAGGTTCACGCCTGTAAAGAAATGGGTAAGATTTTTCTGTTTAATTAAAAAAAAAGATAAAGGGAATCAACTTACACTGCATTTCATGATAGAATCGTGCGAGATTGCTGTCCAGATGGAACAGCTGCATAGCAACACCAAGTCGGATCAATATCGGTCCGGATTTCTTGAATGCATCACAGAAACAGTCCAGTTCATCGGTCATCACCAGGCGGATCATCACGGTCCCTTTTATCCTGGAGACGATTTTGGTAGCCGATTGGTCGCCCACCTGCACAACCATTATGAAAAAATCGGTCGTGGTATGTTTGATTGAATTCATTACATTCTGTTGCCTTTCCTTTTGCCATCTCATTTCCCATTTTTGGAAACCTGCGAAACGAAAGAAACTCGTATTTGAAACATAACCCTTTAAACTCACCAGGCTCAAATCTCTCTTGATATACAATGAAATAAATGCTATTCAGAAAGAAAGAAAAAAGAAAACATGTGGACTTAATTTAACATTTCCGAAAATGAATTAACCACAAGTAGTGCTTGATTGACAAAATTTTAACAATTAATGCATACGCAATGGGCTGCAGGTAAAACAAAAAATCCTAAACAAAACATTATGTCTCTCTCTCACACACTCTTATTTTCCCTGTTGAAAAATTGGATACTTCCAAATTACAGTCGCCTGAATGACTTGGCAACGATACATTTGCCACCCATCTTTTCTTGTTTGCAAATTTTTGTAATATTTTCATTTATTTTGTTACCTTTTTGTTCGTCCTTCAGCAAGTTGTGAATGCTTAGCATCCTTTATTTGCAGCTTATTATCTGTATTTATTTCTTTCATTTTCCCAGTAATTTGTTTACGTTTCCTAAAACTTCAATTGGATCACATTGTTTCATTGTTCTTTTTCTTCGAAATTCGTTTGGATGTCCAGGGGAAGGAACGGGTTCAGAAACTGGTGACTATTCGAACGGAATAGCAGCAACGACCTTGGTGGCAAGGACCGGTCATCCTACGAGTGGCACAGGACCCACTGATGGAGAAGATTTTCTTAATGCGTCGTCTTCTGTTTCTGGCAAAGGACCCCAGGGCGTTCAAGATCAATTCAAACCATCACACGATAGCAACACAGGTAAAAAACAATTCTTCTAATTTGAAATAACAAATTCGAAATCACTAACCATCGAATTGGAATTTTAAATTAACAGGAGAGACAGAAAAAATGAAAGATGAACGAGTTCAAGGCATGTTTAATTACCTCAATGGCAGCGGATCCTCCATAGATCATCAGCGACAACAACAACAGCAGCAACAACAACATTCCAATGACCGTAGACCGGCACGATCCTCTTCAGGATCAGGTGGAGATAGTGACGAATCACGGTCAAACAGGGCAACACGGAATTCAGACACACCTTCGCCCGTCAATCCCACAACGGACGGATCATCACCTACCGACATGGACAATTCTAGTCACAGTGGAGGATCGAATCACTCTTCATCGAGATCATCTTCTCAACTGCGTCAAATGTTGTTGGCCAGCGAATCAGGAGGATCCAGGACCAAGAGTTGTTCGTCGTCCAGCCAATGCAGCAGTCGCAGCAACACCACTCAGCATAGTAGTATCGACGACTCCAACAACGTGTATAAGAAGTTCAAGACAAACATTCACCAGAGATTTACAGCTGACCTGGAGCACGTATTTCCGCAGTCTAGCTGCGTTATGACACCTTCTTCGGGTTCTTCGGTGGGCAGCAGTCTTCAAGAACAGGCGCAACAAACCAACAATCACCAGTTAGCTGAACGTACCTTTGACCAATGTAAAAATAAATGCATTACTCTTTTGTACGTTAATTTATATAGCTCTAACATTTTATTTACCTTCGATAGATCAGGGACTCAAAAGAAAGAAGTCAGACACCGACATCACCAGGCACAACAATTCAAGATATGGTTGGAACAATGAAGTAGCTCCTCAACAACAACCTTCATCACCGGCTTCTAGGGGTCAAAGGATTCACTCTGAGGAATTGGATGATTCAACTGTCTACACAGTTGATCACATGCCACAACAACAGCAGCAGCAACCGTCAAATTTACCGGTAATCCAACCGATGGAAAGTGTTCCTATTTTCGCACTGCACCCGAAAAGTGCTTTCTACGTCCCAATGTCGATCGAGTTGTCACTTATCCGGACGCTATTTACTCCACCATCTTCTTCGTCCGATCCCAATGCCCAACCTTCACTTCATCCAGTTACTATTAGCGTCAATTTCGGTCATCCGTCAAGAGTTTTGACCTCCGCCACACTCACCGAAGCAGCGGCATCGATCCAACAACATTCGTCAGTTATTCAATCACCAGTTAAACTAACGAGGCCTGAACCTCTTCTACCCGGTTTGGTAGCAGCGCCCCAAATCGTCGTTCATCATCAGAGGCATCCAAATCCGCATCATCAACAATTTGACATGGATCCCTTTGGAACCAATTTCAGTCCGTTAACGATGACACCGACGATGGAAGACAACCGATCACGTGTGGGTAGCAGCAGTCGAGAGCATAACAATCGTTCAGCTCTAGTAAGACATCATGAAGAGCAACCCAAAATGTTCCGGCCACCACAGCGAGAAGAAGGCGGCTACGTTCATGGAGGCCGAGAGTACCCTATCATTAGATCATCACGTGAACACGGTAGTCGATCACCCGCCGTCATCACGGCAAACCACGGAACAGCGACTCATTCCTCCCGCTGGTCCCATCTAATGGCCAAACGCACTCACACTCCGTGAGATCCACTCCTCTATTAAATAGCTTATATTAAATGTCCCAACAAAAGTGTTTAGATTTAAAGAACGAAGAAATGTCTAAGTAAAAGAAAACAGATTTAAACAATTTACATGAAAACAAAAAAATATCAGACAAAAAATCCCTATATACTATATATATATATATCAATTGACTCTCCAGCCTCCATCGCGATTCTCTAAATTGTTAATGTTATCTCTTGATCATTCTCCTGAAATTATAAATTCGCAAAAAAAACCAATGATATTTTTTTAAACAAAAACACGACACACATTTCATTCGCAACCATGTTGATAATTTAGCGCAATAAATTACGTATTTTGCTGTGGAAAATGAATTTCGAAACGTTAGCGCTAAATCTGTGACGAAACGCGAAACGTGAGTCAAAATGATTGAAATACATTTTACCTGTAGCCTATTCATTAATTCTTTGCTGGGTTTTTTTTACTAACAAATGGATAGATTAATATGATCAATTTAAAAAAAAATATATATATATGTATACCTTGAAGCTAAGAGATATTGAATCCCATATATTTACAGCATCAACAGCACATCTTTATAATTCAAACTGGGAAAAGTTTTCCACTACGACGAAGCTGTATTTTCTTCTGTTATTTTTTTCGATATTGATAAATTCATACTCTTAGCCAATACATTCCTGAGCGAATCCTGTTATACTCGGGAAGGTTCTCAACGGGACCAACAGCAGCTACAGCTGGGCATCGGTCATAAATGTATTTACTGCAGGCATCTCGGACATCTTCCGGAGTCACAGCTTCGATACGGGCCTCGAGTTCGTGAAGAGGGAGGCGACGGCCATAGCAGAGCATTTGGCGACCTACGTCTTCGCAGACAGGTGTGGTTCCGTCCAGTTGCAACAGCATCGAAGTTTTGAGCAGGTTCTTGGCTCGCTCAACTTCGGTCGGTGTAGGAGCTGTGCACAATCTCATCCACTCGCTTTGAATGTTGTACAACATCGACTAATTGAAGAAATTAGAACTCAATTATTAACTGTTAATTATTTTTTAACTTCCTCGATTTTATCAGAATCCTTACATCGCATTGCATGGGCTCGCAGACGAAGTAGATACCCCACAATCCGGTGTCCTTGTAGCAAGTGTTGAAGGACTGGAAAGAGTGGCAAAGGTTGGACTGGGCGGAAAAGCTAGCCAAGTTTGAGGCTAAGTTAGCACCACCACCTTGGGAACGATCCCACGAGCCGATGATCGTGTTAGCTACCATCAATGGAAAGTTATCGGCATCAGTCCAGCCGCAGCCCTCAACCGCGATCGCAATGTGAGCGAATGGCATGTCATCATCACGCACACGAATCTCCGATCCTGCAATAAAATTATTGAATCATGGAAATGAACTAATAACTTCACATGTAACAATTACCTGTGAATCGGCATTTAGCTGGGGCAGTTACTTTGGTATCGAGGGAGTTTGACAGAGATCCGAGGTGTTTTTCGGCAAGTTGGACAAGATCTTCATGTTTCACACCACCAGCAGCGGCCAAAACCATGCGAGAACCACTGTAATGATTCTTGATGTATGTAACGAGATCGTTACGGGACAGGGACCTTAAAAATCACAGATTATAGACAGGAACAGGAGATCATTGGATTTAGTTTAATTACTTAATGTTTTTGGTTGGGCCCAAAATTGTGCGACCCAAAGGAGTGCCCTGATAAGCAGTGGAGTGGAGGTGGTCAAACACTACTTCTTGGAGGTTAGTTTCAACCTCTTGCATCTCTCGCAAGATAACACCGCGCTCACGTTCGATCTCTGGCTCTCCCAATTTGGAGTTCTGGAGGATGTCAGATAGAATTTCAATGGATTTGCCAACATCTTCAGACAAGCATTTGGCATAAAAGACAGTTTGCTCCCGAGAAGTGTATGCATTCAGATGAGCTCCCATGTTCTCAATTTCAAGCTCCAAATCTGTCTGGGAGCGTTTGCCAGTTCCCTGTAACATTCAAAATAATCTTTTAAAATAACATCAATCTAACAAACTCAATCAAGATAAGTACTTTGAATGCCATATGCTCCAGAAAATGGGCAACTCCAGTTGTTAGCTTCAGTTTCATTTCTGGATCCAGCATCAATCCAGATTCCTACGGTAGCAGTAGGTGCACCACTGTCCTCTGAAGCCACTCGCAAACCATTATCCAACACAGTCAGTTTGGTTGGGGGCACGTTGACCAGAGTTTGCTCATAATTTAGAGCAGCAGATGTAGCCCTAAGCCGGGTCGAATTCTAAATCATGCATAAAATATTTTATCAGTTTCGTTCATTACACAATCCCATGGCGGGTGAGGACTTTGACACGAAACTAGTCTGAAGTTATCCCAACATTTTTAATATACCACAATATCTTCACAATAAAAATATATTTAATCTGTTTTTACCTTAACCAATGATGAGCCATTGGCTAATTTCAAGAGCATTGGAGAAACTCGCAGAATTTTGGAGGCCATCTTTACCGGATTCCGTTCGTGAAGAAAACCAGCGTTGCAAAACTTCCCTTTATGATTATCCTTAGAATAGATGTCGTCACTATCTGGCGTCGTCTGCCTCTGTCAACAACAAAACAAACTGCGGTAGTTCTAAATTACATAACTTTGGAACTTTGTACAAAAATATTCTAGTGTTTCCTTTGTTTCCGAATTTTACTACATTCTACCTCATCTTCATTTAGTTCTTTAGTTTCTGTTATAATTCAAGATGTCCATCTGGCAACTTAAAAGAAATCCTTTGATATTAATCAGTCAGTTAAAGAAAATCTCACCCGAAAGAAACTCCCCTTGCAGTGCATTGCTTAGATTTAAAACTTCGATGACCAATGTGTTACGTCATGTGCAAACAAGTAGCAAATGCCATCAGGAAAACAAAGATGCTTTTAGACTGTTGAATCATACTGAAAAAACTGTGAATTCTTATGGATTTCTAGAAATATGCAATCTCGATATGGATGTCTTGATCAAACCTACATGCCCAGATAAATATCCTGATATGAATAAAGCTATTTGTAAATTTTATTCAAAAAAAGAAGAAATCCCTCCTCAGCTTATTCATGAAGATGAAAAATTATCCATTAAAGCCAATAAAGTTTATCAATCAAATGAAAGTCACTGCTCTGTTGAGATTCCAATGAAGTACCGTAAGAATTGCATCTGTATTCCATTTTTTATTTTATATTAATTCATATTTTTTCTGTTTTTTCTTTTAGATGTTGATTCTTCCAATATTTTGGGACAAAACTCTGTTCATGTTGAATCAATGGAATCTCCTTCAATTCGAATAACCACTGGAACTGGTGACATCACTTCCAAAAGCATCAAAGGAGATTTTATAAGCCTACTCAGCCAAACTGGAAATGTAAACTGCTTTGGTTTGTCTCAAGGAAGAATCACCATCCATAGTGGCAGCGGGGTAATGTTAATATATAAATTCAGTCCATATTTTACCGAAAATTTGTTTTGATGGAGATTTATAAATGCAGGACATTCATGGCTACAAATTCCAAGGTCCTGTTTTAAAAGTTGCAACCAACTCGGGAAACATCACGGCGGAATCTATATATTCAGACGAGTCCCAATTTGTTTCGGCGACGGGAAACATTACGCTGAAAAACTTACACAGAAAATGCAGTGTAAAAATCACCAGCAGCGGAAATCTGAATGCTTGTAACCATAAAATAGTTTTATTCTTGAATCATTATCATTTATTTTTTTCATTGTTTTTCTTTCTTTATTCTTTTGTAGCTGGAATGGATGGCAGCCTGGATGCTCAACTTGGCCAAGGTCAACATCAAATTCAAATCAGCCAACTGCAAGAAAATTCCTCTATTCGCATCGTCAACGGTTCACTGACTCTGAAAGTTCCAGAAGATTGCCCTTTTGGCATTCGTGTCACTGCTCGATCGATCGCCATCACTCCGGAAAAGATGAGAATCGGGCACCTAGTAACAACTGACGGCTCCTGTTTTTTCGAATATCGAACACACGACGACAGCCACTCGATTATTGAAGTCGAAGGCAAAAACAGCCACGTTGTGATTGAAAATGAAGATTGGTTTGCTTCTTTAGGTCTTGAATGGCTGAAATAAGAACAAGATTACACATTGTGTTCCAGGTTAATAGGTGTATTGTTATCTAGAGAGTGGACTAATAAACACAATTTCATCTACCCTGCACTCTCCGTTGATGTTATAGTATTAAGCAAAAAACCATCAGTTTTGAGATCCATAGTTCACACCCGTTAGCCTTTCAAATCTTTGCGCCATGAAATTTACCAATCGCCATCACATCATCCAGCCAAAGGCGGGCCGACGAACATCTCGTTGATATTCTTGAGCTCTTGAATCTTTTCTTTGATCGGCATCCGGACACAGCCATTCAATAATTGACAAGCGGCAGGGTGGCCCGTTATAAGCCCGTGATTCCGTCAATCCGTTTTTAAGTAACGTTTTGTTTTTGTTTGTTTTCAGATTCGCCAAGTGGGCGTGGAAGGAAGGATCCATCAATCTACTAGTATCGGAACACATTCAGTATGAGAGAGATGTTAAAAACATCAAAACGAAGTTAGGCAGTTACAATATGTAAATTGTTTTTTTTTCTTTTCTGATTCCTGAAAAACGAAAACAAATAAGCGCTGTACTTGTAGAAGCCGGTTAAAGGGGTTAGCCAAGTTAAATCGAGAACGGAATTGCCAAAATGCCAACGAGTTGGATAAATTTGATAAATAACCTACTTTTTTTTTGTTGTTTTATATGGGTCAAAAAATTATTATAGTATTATATGGTGTAAAAAGAAAGATAAGAGGGATTATTCGACAACGGGACGTCGAAAAGGAAATTCTAGTTGTAGTCCATTGTTGAAGAAATGTTGTTAAAATATTTCGTCATTCAATTTAAATTTCTTGTTTTTTGTTCATACTTTCTGCTTGGCTTTTCGTTATGATCATCGACCTGTCCCCTTTTAGTTTAAATGTTTACTTGTCGCTTTCTTTTTTAGTCCAAAATCGATCGAAACGAGTGCGAGCTTTCTCCAGGACGTCAGATGCCAGTGACCGGCTGGATGTTAGAGAATCGCTGCTAGGAGATGAGGTGAATGTTGCCGCCTTGGGTGGAGAGGATGGAGCTTCAAGAACACGTCCTTTGTAAGGCGACGATGAAGTCATCATCGGAGCGGCACTGCTGCTCTGTAAAGGATGTTCGTAGCTGCTGGACTCGTTCAATGGATTCTGAAATGGTTTCGGTAGTTCGTGAATTTTCGGATGAGCTACTACAACTGGAGGTTCGTTCATCATTCCGGGGGCTTCCAAGACTCTGTAACGAGGCGCTTTGGGCTTAGCATCAGAAAGAGACGTGCTGGTAATGGGTTGTCCAGCATTGAGACTGCCCAGCGTACCGGGCCGAGAGAAAAGGAAAGGCGTCGGATCCTCCAGGCGTCTCAAAGTAGTTCCAGGCACAATACTTGTCACAGATTCGACGGGAGCGACAGCCGGCACGTCTTCATTCAACGGCCCTTTGCTTTGAAGGACAATAGCTGCGCAAAGAGGATCGCTTACAGGACTATTTTTCGTCTCTTCTTCTTTTTGTCGTTCATCGGCTGGTTGGATCATTTCTTCGATCGATTTTTTTTCATTTTCTTCTTTCTCCGTTTCTTCTTTTACTTCTTCTTCTTCTTCTTCTTGAGCTTTTATCTCTGCCTCGACAGGCTCTTCCGTTTTACAACTTTCTTCTTTTTTCTCTTCTTCTTCTTCCACTTCTGGGTTTGTCTCCTCATCAACGGGAACAACATCTTTCTCTGGATTCTCTTCGCCCGGATGTTGTTCGTCGGTCGTTTCATCTTCGACGACTTTGTTCGTCTCTTCTTCCGTTTCGTTGGATGGCACTTTGTCATCTAATTGCGAAGAGAAGGAATAAGTTCCTAATTACATAGTAGCATAAAGAATTGATTACAGCACAAAAACCATGAAACACACACACACACACACAAATGAAATGGTTAGTGCATGTGTGTATTGTAATAGTGAATCGTCGTTTGACAGGCCAACTTGACATAAACACAGCTAAACTACACAGCTCAAAAGATGACGAAAAGCAAAAAATAATAATCGATCCCAATCAAAACCAATCTAAAAATTTTCTATAAGAAAAATGTTAAATGATGGGTAATAAGGACGGGATTATATAATTTAAAAACATAATAAGGAATATTGGAGTGTAATGCATAACATAAAATGAATGTTTAAAAAAAGAAATAATTAATGGGTGAATAGTTTGAAAATAAAAACATCAAGAAGTGAAATCAATAAAAATCCCTTTTCCCCAGAACAAAATAGAAATCAGATTGAAAACAAAAACAAGAATAAAAGAAACATAAATCATATAGCAGCCATCAAACTAATAGTCTTAAATAGGGGGCGAATAGCATTCGACAATAATTTCAGGCTCTGAAAAATAACCAAGGGAATCATGCGGGGGTGTACCTGGAGCGCCGGATAGTTGAGGTTCTTGATTGGGTTGTTTTGTGACAGCTGATGACGACACAATTGGAATCATTGGCGAATGGACTGTAGCAATTGGAGCCGGTGGCGGACGGACTGTCATGGAGATTTTCAATTCCGAATGGGGACGCGATGCTATTTCGCCACCTCGAATGTTTTGCGTGACTGTGAACGTTTTACCCGTATCGAGCGGAACAGTCCAGTTGACTGGATCGGGAGAGCGGACCACCAACTGTTCGGGTGATTTGACTCGCGTCGGTTCAGGAAGCGCCTTAATCAAGGCCGGTAACGGCTCCTGTTCGATAACGGGCAAGGAACTGGCCGGTTCGTTTATAATGACGTTTTCTTTCCCTTCGTCAGCTTCTTTGTTATTCTTTGTCACTTTAACTGGTTCCTTTCCGTCTTTTAAAAATTCAAAATGGTTCATTTTCATGAAAATGCCTTGTATACAATTACTGTATAATATATTAGTTGATACCTTCATTGTTGTGTGCTGGACGAGCTTTAACGGGTGAAGCCTTGGTTGCCAACGATCCGACATTTCCTCCAGTCGTGCTGGAAGAAACGGATTTTGGCATGCGACGTTCAGGGCCAAGAGAAGCCGATCGAGCTGGTGGCCGGCTGACTGGATGGAAAATAGCTCCTAAATACCGTACGATAGAATTAATACATCTATACTATGCACATTTTATTTGCCAATTTCTCTTAATTACCCAAACTAGGACGAATAGCCAATGTGACATTTCCGGTTGCGGTTGGCTGTGCCGGCGATTTTGCCGGTTTGGCAGATTTGGATCGGGATTTACTGCCTTCTGCGTGTGACGAACCAAATCATTCAATTATTCTTGCCGCTGACAGCCACAAAAAATTTACAAATGTTTTTTACCGGAAGAAATGGAACGATGCTGACTCATGTCACGCCGAGCTCGTTCAGCCGAATCACTTCCCTGTTATTTGAAGAAGAAAATAAAAAAAGCATTTTTTTTAATATTGCTGTAACATTTTCTCTCTGTACAGATTAATAATACCTTGTTACGAATGTTGTTGTCCTTGTTGCGAGATGACGGGATCAACGGTTGGGCGTGTCCCGGACGTGCAGACTGGTTTTGTTGCGGTGCCGTTTTAGCCGGTGATCCACGTTTGCTGCTGATTGCGGTACTCATGTCCACTTTCTCCGATCCTGGCCTAAAACACATACCTCTTAACCATGATCTTGCCCAAATCATAAAATGACGTAGTACTACCTTGGCGATGTAGCGGCCAAAGCGAGAGCGGACAATGAGCTCCTGCGAGATACTTGCTCCCAAACGTCAAATTGTTTGGCGTAGAGGTCGGCCATGTGATCGGACATTAATTCTCCACCCAATCCTCGGTACTGTTAAAAAAGAAAAAACAACAAATCCCTCGTCTTATATCGATCGATGTTACAACTGTTGTTAAGTTATTCATAGAATATGTACATATGATGATATGGAAATATCTACAGCACGGACGGGATGGCTTACTTTGTATTCTCCGGCTTTCTTTCTAAGTTCGAGGACTTCGCCATACCAAGTATCCTTGTCCATTTTATCACCTGACTGGCGTGGAGGAGCCGTTGCTGGTCCGTCGACGGTTGTCGGAATCTTATCCGACGATGATTTCTGGAACCTCCCATCAACGTATTGGTAGAGAGAGAAAGGACGAAACTTTTTCTTGTATTCCGTCTTGTACCGCCTGGGTAACGTGAATAAAAAAAAACAACAACAATAACAACAACAACACGTAAACTCAGTTTGCTTATTTCACAGATATTATGTTTTCGCCATCAGCTGCTCACGCAGTCACATCAATTTTAAAAAAGAAAACGTCTAAAACTATAGTCCATCCGGGATATTTTTTGGGAGGGGGGTTGAAAATGGCGGAAAAGGGCAGATCACGGTCAACATGCACACAACACGCCATCGGGAGGTCCAGTAGAGTACATATAGTCTTTATTTATGTTTTGTCATTGTAATAGGTTCGAGTGGTTCGATATTAGAACGTGGAAAGTTCACTGACCGTCTGCGTGGCTGGTCATCGGAAAGTTCATTTTGTTGTTGTTGAGACTGGTGATTTAGTAAAAGTTCTTCGGCCGCGTGATACACCATCTCCTGACTGCGTGCTGTTGTTCCAGTTCCATTGTTGATTCTGCTGTTACTCAAAAGACCGGCTGCCTCTCTTTCTCCATCTGTCGCAACATCAAACAATTCGATTAACAATTTCCTCACAACAAAAGAAAAAGGTTTTCGATTTTTCTTTTGTTGTATCATTAAAGACTCGTGGCCGGATGAAAGTAACAAACAATTCGCGACAAGTTTAACGTTGGAGTACAATTATGTAAAGTCACGCCGAGGTTGGATAGAGGACACAAATAAAACAAAATGCCGAATAAGAAGAGCATTATCGACTCGGTTCTCTTTTCCTTTTTTTTTTTATTTTTGGCAGAAAAATAAAAATAAATCCGCCATGACTGAACGAACAGACCTCCCTCCATAAAGTTTCCAAGTCGCCGCGGTTTCCGCTGCTCTCTCTCTCTCTCTGAAAAAATCAATACGGCGCACGCGGCACTGAGCCATGTCTGACGAAGAAACGGATAGCCACCAGTCCACCCACCCACCCTTTCTATATATCATACACAGAGCCGTCGAATGAAAGACAGCACCACCACCACCTAATGAAATGTGAAACTCTCTCTAATTCAATTGCTGTTGCTCCTTCAATAGTATTTTATAAAGTCTATTCCATTTATGAGGAAACGTCAAAGGTTCAACCCAATGCAATTGTCTATGTTTTTTCACGAACCGCCCAATAAGTAGAGTTTGGAGTGTGAAGTAGAATTGGAGTTTCATCACTGCACACACACGCACAACGGCGATGTCGCCAAATAGTTCCGAGTAAAACAAACTTCTATAAATAGAGATTTACGCGAAAACACCACACACACACACACACACACACACAGATTTACTGATGAACACATGAACCCAAAAAGTTTGCGGCCATTCAAAGTTGTTAACGATGTCGTTAACAACTTGTTTTTTTTTTCTTTTTTTCCAGTTTCATCCGGTTGTTTCTCAATAATATTCATCAGACAGGACGACACATTTACTACAAACGTCCTTTTGAAAATGAATCAGAATTAAATGAGGTACTACCGTGCGAGTGGTTCAAGAGACTGTCGAGAGATTCTGGCATCCTGCGGCTGTTGCTAAAGGCAGATGATGTGTTACTAATGTTCTTGACGCCCGAAGGTGGCCAGGCGAATTGAAGTTGGTATTCAGAAGAGCCGGTGCTAATGGTTCTCTTGTTGGCGGTCGTCTCGCCGGCAACGACGACGACCCGTTTCTGATTGTGCTCTTGCAACGAACTAGGAACTGCTCCTGCTCGATTCTCAGCCGCGCTCAGCACACCAGATGAACAAGATCCAACTGCAGCGGCGCTCTGTGACCACACCATAAAACATACAAGACAAAAAAAAAAGAACATCCCACCGAATAATAATATATAAAACAAAACAAAACACAACGGAAGAACATATCATCAGTCATGTGTCATCTGGGCAAGAGATCTTGAGCTGCTACTAAGGTTCTAGCCGAGATGGCAGTTTCTACTACACGATACAAACTCACGGATCCAATCGAAAGCGACTTGACAAACCCAATAGAAGCAGATAAAGAAAAGAGAAAAGACACACAACAAAAAAAAGAATAAACTGTGCGTGATTAAGCCAGTGTTGAGATCGTGAAAAAATTAGTGGGGAAAAGTAGATTTGTCGGTCTTCATTAGTCAGCACGTATACATCACCAGCAGCAATCTACTAAATAGCAATGCATTTTTTAAAAGAGAAGATAAAACAACAACAAACGAAGAAATAAGAAATCCTGTCGTCATCAATCGATGGAGAATCAGATTGACACGTCAATATTAGACAAACGATATTATAGGATCTATCAAGTGCAGCGTCTACAATGACTATAATATTCCTTCAGATTTATATCGCGTTGGAATACCAATGATTTGGATTTTCATGCGCTTATCGTCCAGTTAAATCATACAAGGAAAATCAACAAGCCAATAACTAATAATTCTACGCACTATACAACTATATCCTACTTTCGAGTAGATTATATTAGTGTGTGTGAGGGAATTTTGTGTTTCAATTCTTTTTTTTTTTAAGTGTGAATCAAAAGGTGTGTTTAAATAAATACGGTTTCTTTTTGTTATTGAGGGGGGGGGGGGAGAAAGATGTTGGTATTATTAAGTCTTACAGCTGGAACGAGCCAATGTTCAGGTCTTTGCTGCTCGGTGACGTGTCGTCGTCTTCCATGTACCCAGGCAGCCATGGGACCTGGTTCGTAAGCTGCTACACCTCCCGCTCCTCCTCCTCCCGATGGACCACCGGCACGTTGATGAGGCCCTTCCGATTGACTTCGTCGCAAGACTTGCAAATACAGCTGATTCTGCATATGGTTTGTTTGTTTGTTTGGTTTTGGTTTGGTTTTTGTTTGTGTTTGTTATTGGATTCTTACTTTCTTAATAAATTTCTAATTTCTTTTGAATGTCTACAACGTTTCAACATCAAATGAAAAGATTCGGTATTTATAGTACATGTAGTGTGTCACGAAATGTCCAATGGGGAAAAATGGCGACGTATGTCATCACCATAATAAAAATGAAGAAAAAAAAAATACTATCGTCAAAAAATTGGGTTGTGCAAAGCCCCATTCACACATAAAGGCGAGTATAGCCAACACTTACTTGGATAATTTAGCGATAGAGAGAATTAAAAACAAACAAAAACAACTGTGCAATTATGAGAAAATAATGGGGAAAAGCTGAAACAAGTTTTAGATCCAGGGCACTGACGCCAACGTACTGACAAAAACTCTAACCAGCAACGACAATCGTCTCGTGAAAAAACGGGGTGAATGGGGCTTCAATAAAAACATTGTAACACGAGACTTTTCAACATGGAAAATACTCTCTATAGCTCTGACACACTGTGAAATAGGATATATATATGTAACAACTAGTAGAGGGGGGCGATCAGCTTAAAGAAACTTACGTCGATTTTCAAGTGAGCAGGTATAGCTAGTAGAGTGGGTTCCATGAAATCATGAACGACTCCACTCGTGTCCTGCTGTACGTCGTCTCCGTCCTTTCGAACTCTCGTAGAGGATTCTGTGACCGAATGCCCTGTCAGCAGCAGCAGACGATAAGGATCGGATAATAAAGAATCAGAAATTTTTTTTTTGGAGCTAGAGAGACAAGTCGACGACGATGTAACACAACTTGATTGGTAGAAATGGTAGATAGTAATGGCCGTCGACCGAAGAAATAGAGAACTCCCCCTCCTTTTTTTGGTCCGTGAAGGTGGAGATAGAAACCAAACAAAAAAAAAATACGAGGGAAACCGATGAGAGAAAAACCGGCTCGATGGGGTTTCAAAGTCGCACTCTCTCAGAATGAGTAAATAAAATACTACGAAAAAAAGAAAAGAAAGATACAAAAAATTGTCTTGTGGTTTGTTATCCTGTGACGTCGTTACTAACTCGTGCAAGGGAGAAGGCGTGTCGTGAAAGAAATTTTTTTTTTTGTGACTATATACAGAGACCTCGGCCGTGAGAAGAAATCCTGAACTTTCATCATTTGCACGAGATTATAATTATTTTTTTTTGTCTGTCAGAGATTATTTAGCTGTCAAAGAAAAAAAAATTTAAACTTGTTGTAATAGAAATCATGAAATAAGAAAAGATAAATGACACGTCGGCCGGATGCCGACGTTCGTGAAACCGTGAACATTTCGTAGGGAATAATGATACATGCTGGAGCCGCTGTTGAACGCTGGTCTGAGCACGCAGATCGTATACAACGAGAGAGTGTCTCTGAGAATAACAAGACAAAAGGAGGGAAAAGGCAACTTTCCATTGCGTTTTCGTTTCAAGTGCACGTCACGTTCAATCCCTTAGTTCGTTCATTTGCGGTCAGTCGTGTGAAACATCACGACGTTGCGCCTCTGTAGTCTTTTGAATTTTGCGTCTCAGTTCCGCCATGATAGAAAGAACAGCAGTTTTCATGTACCAACAAACAAAATGCGAAATGTTTTCTAGTTTCTCTCTGTTTAGTTGTTTAGTTGTTTAGTTGTTGTTGTTGTTGTTGTTGTTGAGAAAACGAACGCTGGCAAAATGATGCACATGACTGCTAGTCGTCTAAACCTTCGACTAGAAGAGGTTATTGTACTCTTGGCCAACGTCAATAATTTTTAAAGAAGGGCGGAGTAAATTTTCATTTTTTTTTCCTATTCCGGCCGTCAGATGGCGCAGCTAACTCATGAATCCGCCAATGCTCCACCTACTATATGAAAATATTGATTATGTCGTCTCGTAGTGTGCCAGCTACTTGCTGTGCTATAACTACTGCTTCCCCCCCCCCCCCCCCCAACAGCAGTTTTGATCATGAAAAGAGTTAAAACTTGCTCAAACCCCTTTCAACTACATTTCCTACTCTGCCCATCCATTCACATTTGAAGTTGTTGTTGGGGGGGTTGGTAAAAGAAGATCATCACGATGGATGGGCCGGGACCATATGGCCGAGTCAAGAAGAGCTCACAGCCGGTAGACAATCGATTATCGATCGCACGGCCACTCGGCCAGCACTTGTCGTTCTTTATATATTCCCCTGATGAGCAGCGAAATAAAATAAAACCACATGCAAAGTTGATCCTTTTTGAAAGAAAAAATAAAAAACGGTTCCTATCGCCTCCTACTTATCATTCGCTAAACAAAAAACAAAAAAATAGTCGATGATGTGATAAACGATTAGAAAAAAGAAAGAGTTTACATCAGCAGACGTCTAGTTGTTAAATGTGTGAAATGCTCACGCAAAGAAACACAGACATTTTTATTGATCGATGAAAGAGTTTGTTTCTTTCTAGAAGAGGAATAATAACCAAAAAAGAAGCAGACGGCGACTTATCGGATTTTTTTTAAAATATCTTCTCCGATAGGAAGAGAAAAGTTTTGTGCCACAAAAAGCTCAACTCTGCTCTTGTTCGTCCTTATATATCATTTCATGCTCCAGAGTTCTAATAAAACACGCAGCAACTATATAATAAGAGAGAAAAAATAAGAGCCGGCAAATTTATATACACAAAATGGACGACGCACTAAATAGGCCAACCCTATATGTTACACCGTGCCCACCACTGATGGCATCCACCAATCAATAAAAAAGTCAGCCAGAGACACTGAATGTATATATGTACAACGAAGCCATCAGCAACTGGCAATACATAGTAGATTTTTAAAAAAAAAAAAGAAAAAAACGAGAGTGACAAACCAAATAGAGCAACTGCCATTCGCTATAGATTTGAGACATTTGTCTGACTTATACGTGACACGAAAATGATGGATGTGTATAATTCAAAAAGTCAACAAGTTGCACAGTGTCCAATGTTTATTCAACTTACCTCGAGCGAATCTGCGGACTTGGCGACTTATTTGTATTACGAGACTAAATTGGGGGCGATCTCTTCACATTAATTCACAATGTGTGAGAGACGTCGACAATCAATTCGTGACACTTAACTCGACAAAATGGCGAATTTCCTTCGTTCTCTCTCTCTCTCTCAGAAAATGCCAAAAAATCAATTGAAAAATTAAAATTGAAGACACAATAAATGCACTGGATGGATGGTAATATTCTCTTTTCAAGTGTTTCGTCAATGAAAGACGCCCAAACAAATTGTTGAACTAACTGCGTGATAGTTATTGTTTTCTTCTCGTTTTTTTGTTGTATATATATATATTTTGTTTGTTTTTTGTTTTCTATTTTTAAAGGCCAAATTCACGCTACTGCTCTGTGTCTTTCTACTTGGTACTAACGTACCGACTCGGTTTATTCTGCGTCCACACCGGCGTCGCCGTCGTAGTTTCATTGAGCGCAGAATCCAATTCCGAATAGCCTGACGTCGACTTTCCGGTTGACGCGCACGAATCCCGAACGAGAATTAGAAACTACCGAGCGCGCCATCAAACGGACGGATCGTTCACGACGTTTCACCCTCATACCAACCACCAGAGTGTGAAGAAAAACGACGATCATCAGTAAGAAATTGTTTTTTTCTTTTTTCTGTCTGTTGGTGCGTCGCGACGCTTCGCTGATTTTCTAGCGCAGGTGTTTCCGTTTTTTTTTTCTCTTTTTCAAAAAAGACCCAAAACAAAATTTGATTGTTCTCGTTGGGCCGTTTCCAGTCCACGTGAGAAGACGGAAAAAAAGAATCGCATCGTCGATTTTCGGGGTTCCACGTGAGCTGAAACGAAGGACGAACGACGTCCGAACGGCTGGGAAAAAAAAACCCACGGACACCCTGCGCAATGGGCGGAGTTTCGTTGCGGCTGAATTTCTTGAAAAAAACAAATGGTATATTCTTCCCGCCATTGTCATCAGGGTATGAAAATTAATTTTCACCCGTGGCCATCGTCATGTGTTACATCATTTGTGTGTGTTCAATGCGTATAGCAGGAAATGTAAAAGAAGAAACTTACCTGAGCATTGAGGAGCATGTTCGATGACTCGAGCGGCAGTCGGCACATCACGATACTCTGTCCAACGGTATTTGCCATCCAACTGCTCCGTCACGTGTTATCCGGAAGAAAAACCATTGGGAGTGAAAGTACAAAGGAAGTGGTTAAACATCAAAAGCAGGTCTCAATAAAGAAAAAATGACGCGATCCGTGACATATCCCGAAATGTTTTTTTACTATTCCCTGACCATCTCTTGGCTTTTGTGTAGAGTAACTCAACTTTTTAAAAATGACAAACGTCAAACATTTCAACGAAATATTTCAGTTTCAACGCAGAAAACCGACAAATAAATTTTGATTTTTTTTTTCTTTACTTTCGTTCTGATATTTTTTTTTTTTATGTTTCCGCAAAAGAGGAATGTTCTCGGTAGAGAAAAAAAAAGTTTTTAAAATAAAACAATAAAAGAATACAGTGGGAAAAGTACCACCTTTTAGTAGAGACTGCGACTACACGCACAAAACGAGTCAGAATAATTCTCATGACATCTCTCAACTACCTACTATTTAGATTATATAATAACGTAATATAATCTCATCTAATATAAAGCCTGATGCGTTTTCATCAAATACACATGAAAGGAATGATTCTTCGTTCACTTATATATTGTGAGAAAGAAAACATTTCGAATGCGCAATTAGAAAACAGTTCCGGCGTGCCATCTGACGGTCGGATGACGTACAATCCGTCGAGAAAAACAAAACAAAACAAAAACAAACAATAAGAAAAAATTCTTGCTTATATTATTGGGCTTTGTCCTTTGTCCTAACAAATTCCGCTCATTGTCTTTTTGCAAGTACAAACAACATTTCGTATTCAATATGAGAGAGAGAGAGAGAGAGGTCGATGCCTTTTAATTGACTGTCCCCTCCCCCCATGGAGAAACGTCTCTATACGTAATTATGTATATATATGCCCATGGTTGGCAATTGACCAACAAGAATTCTATCAAAGACATTGGGGATGATACACACACACACCCAAAAACAGGGGGGGGGGGATCGTAAAAATGGCGTCGTCAAGAAGAAGAAAAAAAGGGCGTGGTTTGCTGGTCCTGGTTGCAATCATCATTAAAAAAATAGGAGAGAGAATGAACTAGAGCATGTTGCCTTTGATGGGGAAGAAAAAAAACGACCAGAGGGTATAAAATAAAAGGTAAAGATCGTCGTTGTCATCGTCAGGGGGAAGACGAATGATTGCCACCGGGAGAAGTTCACCTGGCTGTGAAAAGAAGTCGAACAAATCAAGTGGTCGCGCATATAGTCAGGAAATCGATCAGTTTTTTTTTTTTTTTGTTCTTTTTTCCTCTTTTTTTTTGGCAAAAAAAATATGGCAAGACAATAAGGACTCGGTCTCTGTGACAAAGCCCAACGTGCGCCAATAACGTGATGCCCGTCGTTCTTCGTCCCGCTAACTCGATTAGAAAATCGTCAGACGAACGGGGTCTGGTCTAAATGAGCTTAGACTGTTACGTTGTCGTTGTTCCCAAATGCTAATGGAAAAAAAAAAATAAGAAAAAGATGTGGATTAAATGTGAATTGACATTATTGAGGTTGGTCTGGAGATGTGGAGACCGCATCTGTATTATATAGACACTTGAGAGACATTGCAATCCATACTACCGATACGATACGATCATATAGTGCGCTGTACCCCTCCCCAAGAGAGAATATATAGACTGCACTGATGTAGTACACACACACACACATGTGTGTGTGTGTATAGTTGAACGCTATAGAAAAACGAGTCTTGGCTAAAGAAATAAATGTAACAACGTCGTCGGGGACTGCGGAGCGCGAGGTCTGCAGTTGCCGTGCCATCACGAAGCAGCCGGCATAACTCTCTGCTGCTGCTGCTGCTGTCTACTATATACAACGAGGATTGAGGGAGGGGGGAACCGGGAGCGCAAAAGAGAGTGTGTGGGTTGGGATATGCGGATCGATATTAGTAGACGCACACCAAAGAAAAAACCCCCGACCTTTTGCTTCTTCTTCTTTTACTTTGCGAAAAATCCCGTGCGCTATACAATTTTCCCACTCTCTCAAACTGGGTTTTTTTTTTTTCTTTCCTGGCTTTACTCCCGTGCCATCATCTCCGGGATTGATTCTTCTCTATATGTATGCTGTTTGTTGTTTCTTACACAAAAGTAGTCTGCAGCAGGGCAAATGGATCCATTGTAAAGTAATAAGTTCTAGCTTTCTTTTTTGGCCCATCAAAAATACACTCACTATCTTTTGTTTTTGTTTTTGGGTGGGTGGGGGGATCTTTTATAAGGTGCCAATGATGCTCTTGACGATGAGTATATATAAATAAAAGAAGCCAATCTCTTATTTTTGGCTCTTGGGGTTGTTGTTTTTTTTTTGTTTTCTTTCTTTCTGATGATATCAACGTCACACTCTTGTGACGATCGATCACAGGGCAAATTTCATTTTGTCTGGAATGTCGACAACCCCAGTAGCACACAGTACAGATGGTGATATATGTATAATTCGGTCAATAGGGAAAACAATCATGAAATACTAGTGACGGGTTCAGTGTACTATAAATATTAACATAAAATAAAACGGTTTCAGGTATAAACGTTAGTAGAATAAGATATCCTAGCGTCAGTTATGATCGATTGTCAGTAATATATAATGTAATATTCGTCTTCTATCAAGTGAAAGAAATCTTTGTTATTTATCTTTTCAACATCGTTTTTCTTCTCTCTGTTGTATACCAAGGATGATATCACATTAAATCGACGTTTGCTGCTGTGGGGGGGAAATGACGAGGACGGAATCGACCGAATCCACAATACACAAAAGGGTCAGCCTAAAAGGAGCAGTCGTCCATGACTGAACGTCGTGGAAATAGAAAAAAACAAAAAGTGGTACGGTCACGCCCGACTCAAAGTGGGTGCAGACCGGAATTGAGAGATACGAAACTAAACGTAGACTAGTTCATCATTTGATGACACAGTAATTGTATATAGCCTATACATTTATCTCTTTAACTATCGTGAAAGGGATCGAGTCAGCAACAGTATCATTTCACATCACAATGTATAGGCACACACGACTCGACAATCAATAATCGATACACTGATGTGAAAATCTTTTTGCTTAATATTCAAACAAAAGACTCTCTCTTCTCCGTATGAATAAATAATTTTATTTTTTATCCTATTATTATACTATACGTATATAGAGAGAAAAGAGATTCATTACCTTGCCGGTGACTGACGGGCACGTTTGGCACAGGGTCCACAGTGAGCTAATCATGGCTCCTTGTTTTTTGGATGGGTTGCTCAATTTCCGGTGATGTACGAAACAACAAAACAACGTCAACAACCAGGGGAAAGGGATGAGGAAGACGAAAAAGGGGGGGTCTACTACTCCTTCCAGCAGTGTGTGTATAATATCGATGGACGTGGAGATCACGGAACCAGCACGACAACAATCAAGTAGTTTTAGCTCCTTGTAGCGTAGCAGCAGCAGCAGCAGAGAGCTGGTGAAGACAGGACGATCCACGAACGAATCGGAAGCGGCTAGTCTACCACCGCCGGTTTTATTATTCCCATTTCTCTCTCTTTTTTTTTTTTTTTATTTTCTTTTTTCGGGGTTTTCCTCCAACATGTAACCCCCCCCCAAGTTTACGGAGTTCCCGTCTGTGAATGCGGCGCAGTCGCACTAGTCCCGATGGCTGTATACCGTGTCAACCGAGTGCAAGTAACCAATCGGTTCACAGGACTCTGCAGTCGAAATGTCTTTCATGTTGTCAAACAGATTCACTTTTCCACGACGCAGCTGAAGCCTTGCTATAGCAATTCAATAAATAGGTGGAAGAGGATTGAATCGAATTACTTTTTTCCTTCTTTTTCCTATATAGCTGGTAGTTCATTTTTAAAAAGATGATAAATCTAATCAATATGCTGCTGTCACACTGTCTTTTGACTTGTATGGAGTATCAGTGGTTGTTATTGTTGTTGTTAAGGAGGGGGGCAGCTCTAAAGCCCAGCTGGGAAAGAGAACAAAAGGGAACGGATAATTTATTATATTGTTAAGGGGTAGACAAGTTATTCATACCTATACTATAACGTATAGAAGATGACGAAGGGGGGGGGGGGAAATAAAGGCGCCGGATCTATTCCTCCAGGATATCCCCACGGCATCTACTTTTCCCGCAGGAATGCGAGAACACACTTATTCTAATACAAACAAGAATATTTATATTTATTTTTAAAATAAAATATTAGATTCTTTGGTGTGTTTCTTCCTGGAACACATGATTCGTATAAACAAATAATCGAGAAAGCCTTATAATATTTCTCGCTGGACCTAAAAGTACCGTGGGCGGGTTTCGGTTTTTTCTTTGTTGACATGTCAAACTGTCTCTCTAAAAAAGAATTCATGTCCCCCTCGTTGAGAGGGTTTTTCTTCAACTTTACTTATACACACCCTCTCTCATAAAGAGCAAACCAACAACAACAACAAGAAGAATAATAATAATAATAAAAAATAGAAATAAACATAACGAGAAATTTTCCCCCAACTTTCTCCAACCACTCAGCAACTGTGACCCGCCTATCCATTCGTTCCACCTTATATTCGCCCGTGCGCTGTAGAGACTACTCTAGTAGCCTCTTTGTGAAAGGATATTATTTTCTCTAATATACATGCTGACTTATACCTTGTGTGTTTGTTCAGGTTCATCAGGAGGTCACGGCCAAATTCGGTTATTAGAGAAAGTGTCGCCTCGACCTCAACCCAATTTCCGGGTAGAAGAAGAAGAATCCATCTTTTCTTTTTTTTTGGGGGTCCGACAGCCAATAGATGCAGCTGACCCCAAGTCTATATAAGACATGGCATACGGTGAGGGTTCGTCTTGTCTCTCTCGAGCTTCATTCAACTCAAGACATAAAAAGCGGAATTCTCTCTCTGTGCTTCTTCTTTCTATATACTACTACTACGATGAACACGTTTTCACCCAGCCTAAGGTAATCGAGAAAACATTGATTTGAATTTATTGTTGAATTAAAGTTACCATCCAATCCAAGAGTGAATTGACACAGTTCAGTCGGCCTTACATCAGAATTTATGTATGTGCTGCTAGACGCGCACGTCTATAGACTAGAAACTTTTTTCCTCCGTCGTCAGAGTTCCAAACGAGAGTCCACACATACATATTAATGCGTAGCGCCATCTTATTCCATTTGAATTGCTAATCCTTCACGCTTTGATACCGTCCGAGTTGCAAAGAAATTCTCATCTCATGCACTGGAATCCGAATCGATATAGTCTCGTATCATCAATGTCAATGTTAGACATTTTCTTTTTAAAAAGACGAGACCTTTTTCTCATGCTGTGTTCTCTCTATTCTATTATTCAAGAACGTTCAATAGCAATCGCTGCTGGATTTTGCTTCTTGTTCTGAGTGCGACGTTATTAATAGCCGATGGCCAACAACAACAACACAACCAGCGATCACCTTTTTTGCGGTCCATGTCGCAAGTTCGTTCCGCTGCCCCTGCTACAACGACCAGCAATCCAAAGATCGTCAGACAGGAGGTAATAACACGGCCATTTGTATCCCTTTTTTCCTTCTGATAAATCTTGTAGTAAATCAGTGTTTGAAAAACTTGCCGCGTTTTATACCATCGATTCTCGTTTGACATTAAATTAACACAGGAGGAGCAAATCGATCGCATTTCGGATTTGGAACCACGTCAAACACTCACAATTCAACCAGAGGATCGACTTAAACTCCGGCAAAGCGTCATGGATCTTAACAAAAGGAGAAGGGTGACAGCTATCAAACCGACCATGTCTCCTGATGTGATTTCCACTCCAAACGTGTACCATTTCTTTTCCAAGTAAGTCGCAAAGAAAAGCAACTTTTTAAATCCCAAGAGTCTACAGTGGTTGACAGTTTGAAGTGTATTTACAATTCCCTTTTCTCAACTTTGTTTTTCACGAATTAAAATGAAAAAAAAAGGAAACGATTCGAAAGAGTTAGGTCAAACTTGACAGTGACGACTTCACCAACATCATCCACGACGGAAGCATCCGCTCCACTCGCCACACAAGCTGCTTAAAGTAGAAGAGTCTGAGACTTATCACATTATGTCATACAAGACCCGTGCGCACCGCTGTACAGATGATACAAAAAGAAAGAAACTTGAAAGTCCATCATGTTGTTGTTCAACCAGCACAATGGTAAGAAAGGTAGTCGATGTCCATTTTGCTTGAAATTTCGCGATCAATAAACTTGCGCTTCTTTTTTTTTTAAAGTCGAACAATAATTTGTATTTACACGAGAATTTTTTAAACAGAAACGAAACCAAATCCCAAAAAGAGAAACTAAACTGTGATTGGGGGAAAAGGTTTCAAAGAATTCAACGGTGACTTGCTGAACCAATTTCATAGATTGAAGGAAAAAAAAATATATAAGCGATACTATATACTCTCCAGATTGATACAAATCCTCTTAATTATGTGCAAATAGCTAGTTCCCCCTTCCCTTCTCAGAACCTATCATTTTAAGCGCTTTGATATGACAACATGCAGACCAAAAATTTAAATAATAATAATAAAAAAAGGAAAGATATTTTAAACGGAAAGAGGAAACACGACCGTCGCCAGGGAGTGATGGCGGTCGATCTGGCAAACAAGGCACAATACAATCATCATCGCTAAGTTCGCAGTCAAACCGTAGAATTGAATCTCTTCGTTCCCAATGACCAACATTAGCTCGTCATTTCTCGATTAAATTTAAAACAAGAAACAACGCATCTAGTCGAATGTAACCAAAAAAAAAAATGTACAAAATTTCTCCAAAACCAATTAATTGGCCTCTTGAAAAGAAAAAATAATCAAAAGAGATGGAACAATTCCAACATTGGACTTGATGAAGCAGCAAATAGTCATAAACCCCTAGCCTGCTGGAAGAACATCTAAACAAAATTTCAAAATTACCTTGGAATCTAATGTTCAAAAGAATATTATAGTATCTCACCTTATAGTAAGATTTAAACAGCTTCTGGTCAGATCTCAAAGCCATGCAAAATTCTTGCGACTGTTGCAGATTCAATTTCAAAGTTGGCAGGTATTGAGTCTGAAGAAAAGTGATAAGTTCTTCATCTCCCTAACAGAACGATAAGAGAAAAGTATGAAAAGAAAGCCGAATGCCGAGTTTAACTAGAAATCTCACCCTCTTTTCAAGGATGGCTCGAAGGCAAAGGGCACTTTCGCTGAGTGCCAAGGTAGTCTGGGCATCATTGAGGTCAAATGTGTCTCGCAGAGGGGCTAAAAAACAGGCGGGAACGATTTGTTTGTAAACAAATTCGACAAATTCCGCTGGTCCATCTTTACCACCCCAAATCTCTACTAGTCGGCGGAGTGTGGAAAAACATGTCTTCTGAGCCTGCAACACCATATACAGCACATATAATCCATGGATTGACAACTAACTAGTAATTAAAAATCGGTTACTCACCACTGGATCTGGATATTCAACAGCTCCCTGAACGAGGGAGACCAGAACCTGTTGTAGAATTGCAGGATCCTGAGAAGCCAACACTTCCATTAACCCACTACCGACAATAGCGGCAATGAACGAGAAATAGGATCTTTGCAGTGACTGACGTTCTAGACGAGCTTCTTCGTCATTAACAGCAGCAGCCGAGGCAGCAAGAGCATTAAAAATAGCCGAAATAATAGGAGCGAAAGCCTGAGTCAAGAAGGGTACAACTTGTTTCTAAAAATGATGGGGAAAATTAGAATAAGTTTCAATGGACAAAAAATGGATTAAAATACCTTGAATTTGGCTATGATCTGGTTGATCAAAGGGATGTATTCAGATAATGACTGAACACTACTCGACTTGAGCAAAACTTGCGACGCAGATGGAACAAAAGGAAGCAACTCTTCACCAAGACATACAGTCATTCGATGTAAATATTGTCTTAGTCCAGCTTGAATTTCTGGGACGACTTCAGGAAGCTGCAATTCATAAACGCGAATTGTTAACAAGTTCAAAAGTCAATAAAAAAATTAATAATCATGAAACATTACTTGAATGGCACGAAGAAAGACTTCAAGGGCTTTTAGATACACCGACAAACACCCTGATGCTTTAATATTCTGACTGTTGGTAAAGGCTTTCGAGCTCCAGGCAACAGCCGACATGGCATGAGAAAGACACTGAGCTAATATGGCCCTCCTTTTCTGGTTGGTTGCATCAGCCGCCCCAACGGCATTAGGGGATTGAGGAGTAAGTCGAATAAGTTCTTCCAGCAGAACGGCAAACTTCTCAAGAACCGGCGAAACAAGACTGTGCATCAAGTTTCTCTTGATCTGCATGAAAACACATTCTAATATTGATACAAGGAATGCCAATAAAAACCGAATTATTTTTCCTCAATTACCTCTGCGTCGAAATTGCCTGATGTTATTAAAAGTCCTGCCGTTTCAAAAATAAACAGTTGGTCGTCATGTGTGAGCAATACCGTCTGAGGTCCACTTTCGGCAGGAATTAGTACCAGGAGATCCTGCAGTCGACGAAGCACGTCCTCGGTGTAGTCCGTCATGTGGGCTCTGAACAAAGATCAATAATAGTTATAGGAGAAACTATTATGAGAACAGAAACGGGAGTAATCCTTTACTTGACCGCACGAACGAAGCGTGAGAAGAGATAGGCCACTCGACTACGAACTTTAGGGTTCGCGTGTCTCATGCCTCCTTGGTCTAAGAAGGCCACCAGAGTTGGGGCAACATATTGGGGTTCAACAAGGAAGAATTTCTCGTAACGGACGACTAGTTCAAAGAAGCAGAGAGTCACAGCGGGGTGTGGGTAGTTGCTCACTCCGCAAGAGAGAAGAGATTGCATCATTGGCTGAAGCGCCGAGGCCTTAGCCTAATACAACGACATAAATATTAAGAATACTTTTCAGTTCATCACAGAAATATATAAAAAAAAAAAACTTACCGCGTCACCAGAAAAATGATTTCCGTGAGAAACGGGAAGGGCTTCACCCAACTGGTAAAGAAAAGTAAGAGCAGCTTCAACTTCAGCGAACGAAGAGGTTTGCCAGCGGGGTAATGTCATATTAACTAAATCTCGCACACGATTCAAAACCAAATCACGATCGAGGATTGCAACGTTGTCGAACAACGTTCTAAGCTGCTTTCTGTGACATAATGAAATGTTTTACCAATAAATAATCTCTTAGAAATGTAAGACTTCTCTACTACCTGTATTCCAGAAAAATGGCTTCCTCTTCACCATCACGATCAAAGTAGAAACCTTCATCATATTTAGTCTTTTCAAATATGATAAATAAAAGATTTTCTACTTGTTGGCGTTCTGTTTCGTTGAGTGCCGCTTTTTGTTTTAACATCTGAAACAAAAAGAATCAAATTTAAATTATTTCCGGTCTTATTTTCCCCTTCAATATTGAATTACCTGAACATATTCTTTCACGAAGTCCATCACAGTAGCAGAAACATCATCATCTGAATGGCTTAAAAACCGGAAAGAAAGAGGAATCTTCGATTCAAGTAGTTGCATCACAGCACATGCGCTATCATTATCACCAGCTTTCTTAAGCCTTATATAAAAATTCAGATTAGTATGAGAAATAATTAAAGACAAGAAGATAGTCATACTTTGTCCAACTGAGAGCCAGTTGCAAGCCAATGCAATTAATAAGACGAGCTAATTTGCATAAATAATCGACATCTTCCTCCTGTACAAAAACAAATATTAGAATACAAAAACTAATAAACTAACTGATAACAAATACCATATCAATATTTAGAATCCCAGCGGAATCTAAAACTGAAAAAAGCGATTCAACGAGCTTAGTCTTTGCTACTGGATCCATTCCTTTTGCGACAATGTCGTGAAGGCAGTCGGCCGCAGCCTCTCGCAAAGGATGTTCACGCAAAAATCGAACAAGAAGATCGACAAATCGCATGTTAGCTATAAGGTCAATGTTGATCCATGCGATGTACGCGCCAACAATTTCTAACGTTTGGCATACCAAATCGGTGTTAGATGTTTCATAGACAGACTAAAAATAACAAAATGATTAGTAAAAATCCCAAACATATTTAGCAAATTAACGTACCAAAATATGATACCAAGAGTCTACAAGGGAGTCTACACAAGTTTCTCGCATGTGGTCCTTAATTAAAGTGTTACGGTCGGCTTCTTCTTTTGAATGCAAAATTTCTCGGTCTACAACCTCCGAATCTATGGACAGAAGAACGCGAAGGTAAAGATCTATCGCGTGTGGACCCAGAGAGAGTGTTTGCAACAAGTCAGTGAAGAAATTGGGCCACCGTTTTGGATAGTCACAAACAAACACCAAGGCAAATATTTGTGCTGCTTTATTTCTGATGAAAACTTTGTCTTGGACAGGCTGAGAGACCTAAAAACCAATAAAAATGAATGTAAAATCAAAAGTTTCATAGAATTAAGGAAATATAATTATTCCAAGAGATTTATTGAAGAGTGAGAAGTACTTTTAAATAATCTATGATTTTCATATAGGGCAATACCTGTAACTGAATCCATTGGCTAAGGAAGTGTTTCATTGCTTGTTGTTGAGATGGAGAACTTTTTTGGTAGGACTGTTTAATGAAGACTTCAACAACTTGAAGGGCGAAAAACTTAACATGATCATTCACACTTGGTCCAGCACTTGTATTAATGAGAGTATTAGTTGCTAGTTGCCAGCCAGTGTCTGATGACTTGAGTTGCTCAAAGTATGCCAATGCCTTTTAAAATATTTCGATTTATAGGTGGTGAGCTAAAGGCTAAGTACTAGAATATTTTACATACCCGAGATTGAGCATTAGCATCGGAAGGATTGGATAAAAACTGGAGTAATTGAAGATCCATGATGTTCACTTGTTGTTGATTAATTGGTAGTTGAAGATTATATGGTGTTAACAAACGTGTTCAATCTGCTGAGTGACGTGCGTGAATCGGCCAGCACGTGGACCAGAGAACATGATAGTTTTTATTAATTGAACGACATACAACACTTAACGAAGTATACCTTTGTAGTCCATTCCAACCCAAACTGAACAATATCTCAGTATCGTGTCAAATACGAAGAATTTTGCGATTCGTAACCACGTTGCTGGTTTCATCAGTCTTGTCAGTTTTTCCAATCCAAAATGTTTAATGTTTACTTGACAGAAGGTGTATCTTGTAACCGCCACGGCTTTACGGGAATTTTTGGTTCGGCAACCACTTGTCCAAGAATGCAGTTTGCTTGGGGCGTTATGGGCTTTATTCAATTCATTTTCTAGTTAAAACTTTATCTCATAAAAGAACATGTATTTTATGGAATTGAAATTACGAGTTCGTTTTCTTCATATTAACGGCTAATATCCATTTACTTGATCAAAATTTAAGAAAACATATTCGAATTCGCGACAACGTAATATACTATCTGTCATTCAAAAATGGTAAGATGTATTTTAAGCTATATATAACTTTTTTATCAGAAGAAAAAGCATATTTCGTAACTAAAATAATAAAAAGATACAAGAAAAAATCGTTGTTTATTAATATTTTGCAGTTTTGCAATAATAATAACAAATATTCATGGAAATCGGGTCTTTCGGGGTGCATGATTGCCCGATCTAGTAGATGTGTTTAGGGTTGCAACATCATAGTAGTCGTCAATTTCTCAGTGAAATTTCTTTCCTTGTGTCTCTTGTGGACCAAGTCTTTTCCGGTTTGTCGAAAACACGTTCACTAACCTAGCTGAAAATGAAGGCCAGCGGTTTGGTAAGTAAATTATGCTTTAAGTAAAGTTTCCTACAAGTCGTTTAAACTTAAATCGAGTATAGTCATCAGTGTGTCGGTGAAGATGATTTTCTTTACTTTAAGAATGTGAAAACATGTACGGATCTTGTAGAACCGGCTGTCATTACCTAGACATGTCCCGCATGGGTTAACTTAATTATGGTAAATTGAGAAGAGAGTCAACGTGATATGTATTAATTCTCTGTTCCAAAGTAGTAGGTTACTGTAAATTAGTAGTTTACTTGATAAATTTAATGTAAAAACAATGTGTTTGGATGGATTTTGATTGACTACGTCTTATGCTGTGTTCTAACTTTTCTTATTTTTATTCTAGTTGAAGGAATACAAAGTCGTTGGGCGCAAGCTCGCGTCTGAGAAGGAGCCCAATCCTCCTCTTTACAGAATGAGGATTTTTGCACCAGATCATATTGTTGCCAAGTCACGTTTCTGGTATTTCTTGCGCCAATTGCGTAAGTTTAAGAAAGCTACTGGTGAAATTGTCAGCTGCCAGATGGTATGAGTTTTATTATCTGAATTACTTATGTTCAAATGTTAATATTTAATTTCCTACTAGGTCCATGACAGAAGCCCATTGAAGGTCAAGAACTTTGGTATCTGGCTTCGTTATGATTCTCGTTCTGGTACCCACAACATGTACCGTGAGTACAGAGATTTGACTGTCTCTGCTGCTGTTACACAGTGCTATCGTGATATGGGAGCCCGTCATCGCGCTCGTGCTCACGCTATTCAGGTAATACTTATGATGTGATGAGATGTGCTTGCTAGTGGTTCTTTCACTAATACAACTCATTTATTAACAGATCATTCGAGTGGAAGAAGTGGCTAACGACAAGTGCCGTCGCCCACATGTCAAGCAGTTCCACGATTCGACTATTAAATTCCCTCTTCCGCACAGGGCTAACACCATCGACATGCCGGAACTGTCCTACCGCAAGCCCAAAACTTACTTCGGTTAGGAAATGGGAATTTTGTTTGGGTTTGTACGTGGAAATCCACTTGGCTATAAATACAAAAAGGAATTTCATAGCCTCGAAATTGTGTTCTTTTCATTCAATTTCCTAGATGAAAATGGGTTGGAGTTTATACATTTAAAACTGTAAATTTATCATCTCATATCATGAGGATAAAATAGCATCTTTAATATATAACAATTTGTTTTTTTTAAGTGTAAAATGAAACAGAACCGAAATTAGAAACTTTTAAAGCTCAATGTTACATTTATTAACATTTATTCAAATACTATAAATTTTGTTTAAGAGGATGTTCAGCACAATATCCTTTATTTTGAAAAATTGTTTCGGCAATTTTCTTCATAGCTAAATCTTGAGTAACAAAATCCCCTCCAAATAATTCTGTAATATTCCGTTCGCAACGTAAATCGGCTTCCACACAAAACGAATTAGCTAACGCAAGCTGCAAAAGATAATTATTAGTCACAATGTGATAAATTAAAAGTAAATATAAATTACTTCATGTTCTGCGTTCCGTAACCCGATACAATACGCACGAGAAGATCTACTCAAAACTGCAGTCATGGCAAACAAATCGATCGCAATATCAGCCACTCGCCGAAGATCCATTTGTTTATTGCCCACCTCCTTGCCATAATAGGACAGTAAATTTTCTACGGCTATTTCAAACTGCAAAACACGTTTTTCCAACAATTCCGAAGGCCTCTAAACACGAAAGAGTTAATAATACCAATATAATATGAAGTCAAGCTTTTTACCCTTAGATTAGGATGAAGATAGTAGTTCAAGTTAAGATCAAGCCGAGGATTTTGGGGATTCCTTCGAAATCTTCGCCACATCTTTTTAAGTACGTAACCGGGATTGGCAGTAGGATTGCGCACTTTACGAACAATATCTGCGAGACTTTTCCCTGCATGCTGGAGTCCTGGAGAAAGAATATAAAAATAAAACTTCCTTGTTACATTCCTAGAAATAAATTTACCTAAAATAGAGATGAGAATGCGTAGAATTTCATTTGTTCCCTCGAAGATGAGCAAGATACGAGCGTCTCTCAAATAACGCTCGTATGGGTAATCTTTCATATAACCTAACCCTCCAAGAATCTGTAGGCATTCACTTGTGCAATTCCAAACAGCTTCTGAGCTAAAGACCTACGTAACAAATTAAATCAATGAGAAGTTGGAGATATAAAAATAAACATTTCGGATTGATGTTACCTTAACCATGGCAGCCTCCATAGCGCAATCTGGTTCCTCGTAAGAATCTAGCATTCCTATTTAAAAAAAAAAAAAAAAAAAAACGTTTCAAAATTTTTTTCCCAGAACTTTAAATTTTTGTGCTCCTGCCGAGGTTCACCTGAGGTAAGATAGGACATTGATTCCATGGCGTAGATAGTGGTAGCCATTTTGGCAAATTTTTCTTGAATTAGTTCGAATTCCATCAATGGTTTCCCAAATTGTTTGCGATTTATCGCATGTTCTGCAGACCAACCAAGAAGTTTTTTTAACATTCCTTAAAAATAAAGTTACACAATCGTTTAGATTTTGAATTTAGATTATTAAGTATAGAAAAAAATGAAATAAAAACAACCTGCTCCTGAACTACCCATACTGAATCTTCCCGAATTTAAAATGTTTAATGCAATTTTGAATCCGGCACCAACTTCCCCGAGTACATTTTCTTTCGGAATGGGAACATTTTCAAAAAACACCTACCATAAAAGTTACCAGAATGTTTACAATTTTCTCTAGTTTGGAGCAATTTTTCAACAAGCTTTTTATTACCTGGCAAGTATTCGAGCCTCTGATACCAAGTTTATCCTCTGGTTTTCCATTTGTCACTCCTCCAAAACTACGCTCAACCAGAAACGCGGTCACTCGATCCTCCATTTCGCCCGCAATATTCCTTACCTAAAGTTTCCATCCAAATATTCATTTCTACTGTTAAAGCAACAAAGTTTTCAGTACACGAAATTAAACAATTACAGGTGTTTTCGCGAATACAGTGAAAAAATCAGCGATGCCACCATTTGATATCCAGATTTTATTGCCATTCATGATCCAATAGTCACCGTCATCAGATAAGACAGCTTTAGTCTGTAATATTCACACAAATTTCAATTAAATTTACAACGTTGATAAATTATTAAAACATGCCGTGAAATAAGGAAGTTGTATACCTGAACAGATCCAGCATCTGAACCACTGCCTGGCTCAGTGAGACAAAATGCGGCAGTCCATTCGCCAGAGGCCAAA
Source organism: Daphnia galeata (assembly GCA_030770115.1). Classification (NCBI taxonomy): domain Eukaryota; kingdom Metazoa; phylum Arthropoda; class Branchiopoda; order Diplostraca; family Daphniidae; genus Daphnia; species Daphnia galeata. The sequence continues at coordinate 12,391,056 of CM061115.1, read as the reverse complement.
CGAGGTAAGTATTTGGCTTTTTGTTCTTCATTTCCAGCTATTAGTAGACCCTAGAAACATTTCTTCAGTAATCAACAGTGCAACTCATTTTAATTATTTTCCTTAATAACTTGCCTTGAGACCAATTGATTGATGAGCAGCAAGTGTTACAGCAACAGAAGAATCAAGTGCTGTAATTTCAGCTATCCGTGAAAATTCTGTTGCATTAAATCCTAGACCACCATAATCTGTAGGTATTTGCTGTCCAAACAAACCTAATGCTTTAAGCCCATCTAAAGTTTCTTTTGGAATCTCTCCCTCAGCATCAATTTTTTTTGAATCAATGGCCTCAAAGAATTTTTCTACTGGAGCAACCATTTCTTCCAACATCTGAAGCCTTTCCTTATCAAGAACTTCAGGGAAAGCCAATACTTCAGTATCAAACTTTCCTAGAAACAAGTTTTTACCAAATGGGGGTCTCTTGAGCTTTTTCACTTCCGTTGTGGCCTCAGTCTGGGGTGCTTTATACTCTTTAATGTCCTAAATTATCATAAGAAATATGTACATGATTTAAAAAAAAATAAAAATAGCTTACCTTTTCGTACATTGAAGCAGAACAAGACAACTGAGCGGTTTGAAAATAGTAAGATTTCGACACATGTCTCGTCAAAATGGGCATCCATGATGATTTCGAAGCTAAGAATTTGTAAGAGGCCATCTCTAGATTCAACCTGGACAATCGAGTATTGTTTTTTAAAATGAAATTACTAAACCGTATGAAAGGGATGAAATAAGATAATCTAATAATTGGTATTTTCGATTACCTCACAGCAAAAACAACGTTTACCGGTAGTACACACACTTCACAGCAGACGAGATCTTTGGAATTTCCAGACACTACTTTAGGGATTTTCCACCGCGCAAGATTATTGTTTTAAAAATCTATCGAAGTATCGAGTGATGACATCTTATTCTTATCAAGTCAAAACAAATTTCAAAAAAGAAAAAACCAAAATCTCCTTGCGATGTTACGTGTACAGGTAATAAAGCGCATTGCGATTCGCAATTCTGCGAAAAAAATCTAAATAATATTATAATAAAAAAATGTAGTTATTTTTTTCCCAGCCTCATCAGCACTTAGGCTATTAACTGGAAGCGGATAACGTGCTGATTAAACGGTCACCACGTAATCAAAGTTTATTGGCTCGAGAATTTCTAGATCAAAATGACAAAGTAATACACAAAATTTTTTGTGTATTTGGAAAAAAAGCTCTGGGATTAAAATAAGAGACAGATTATAAACCTTTTTTTGTTGCAATTAACAGGTTTGATACTGAGCCAATAGTTTGAAAATGGTTATAAATCACTTTTGTTCATCTCTGTTACACCAAACAGTAGACACAGTATAATGATTTTAACTCTTAACAAAACATTAAATGTTAAAAAATGTCGGTAATATATGAGGCTAGCTTACTTAGTCGATATCAACAATAAAGAGACGATTCACCATAGAATAAAAGGATAGTCAGATTTGCTCCACGACAGTGTCATAAATACCTCGTAGGTTATTTGCCAAAATAATGTTAAAGTGTAAAATAGAAATAGATGCACGATTGAATTCCTTCCTGTCACAAATCTTCGTCGCGGATATCTTCAAAAGCATGATTTTCGATTCTTGCTTCTTCGAACGAATGATTTCTTCCGTTACGAAATCGGACACGAATACTTTCTTTTAGTCCCAATGATTTTTTAACAGGATCCTAGACACCAAATGTTTACCTCTAATGATCAATGTTGCATATAGTTATTCGTACCTTCGTTATTCTTGTTTTTCCCGTTGACTCTGAAATGCAAAGCAAATTTCCGTTTTTCCCCAAGAATGTCAGTTTCTGAATCACTTCATCTGCCAACTAAAAAAACAATTGATTAAAAAAAATTATTTGATTTCAAGTTTGAAGATAAATTACCTGAGAGAAGCTACTGCTACTAGGGCTACCACCCTCTTGTTGCTTTCGCATCAACTCTTCAACCATACTTTGCAAGCATAAAGAAAGAAAAATGACTTGTGTGCTATCTACTGTGATCCACTGTAGCCTATCTTTAGACAAAAGATATTCAAATGACAATTCTAATTTAGGATGATCCACATTGTGTTCCTAATAAAGATTTAAATACAATAATTTCCAAGTAATTATTTGACAAACATTATGTTTACCTGGACGATTGTGGTAATTCTCCAAGAGCGCATACGTGTTACCCGAAACGATCTTTCTGTAAGATCAGGATAGCAAAAAACTAATTCCTTATTCAGAGCGTAGATTGATACAGGAGTACGGGCTGTCGGAAAGTCAGTTAAACAGGGTAGGAAGTTAACACCTCCATAGAATCGAATCTGTCGCGCTAGCTTCATCACCTAATTACAAACAATAAAACATGCAGGTTAATTACGTATTTTATGAAGTGGGTTAAAAATATTACTTCATGTTGCTTGTCTTGTTCTATTAATCTTTTTAGAGATAGGAGTTGTTGTTCATTAGGTTGTATCCAATATCTTTTATGGTCATCTCGAAATTGATTGTACACCAGCTTGGTTCCAATGGGATTTTTTAACAATTCATCATCGTAAGTAGAGTCCCAATAGCTTAAAAACCAAACAAAATGAAACTTTTATATTTGTTTTAAATAATAAATAAATAAAAATAATGTTGGGCAAAAATGTACCTTTTCCTCATAACAAGACTTGCGCTTTCCCCAGAAAGTTTCACAGCTAAGAACGGTGATTCATAATTTAAAAGTCTTCTAACCACTACGTTACAAAATATAGTATTTATTAATTAAGTAATAAGTCAACCATAGTTAAAAGTTTAAACACTTACAACAATATTGATTAAATTCATTAGCATCTTGAATGAAAAGAGCAAAATAATCAGCCAACTCTTCTGGAAGTCCTACATGCTGAGCAACTTTCTATAATGAGGAAACAAAACCATTTAATAAAAACCTTTTTTAAGTAAAACAGGATAAATTTGGTACCTTTATAACTGAACTAGTCTCTTGAATTGGTGTGACTGGAATGGAAATTACTTCTTCTCCAGGTAAAGTAATTCTTATGTGAATAATCTTTTGGTCATCGCTAGATAAGTGAGTTTCATTTTGAGCCATGCGGAGGAAAGCATGAAAGAAGGTGCTAGTACTAATTCTATGATCCAATGCAACTAAAATGAAAAAAAAATAAAAAAAATTAGCTGCATGATTACTTTTGTGTTATTATTTTTATGTAAATTACTTGATTGCAAGTATTTTTCAAGGTATAGTCTACGCTCCTCAAGCTGGAGGGTTGTCAGTGGAAGTAGTTTTTTAGAAGGAAATTCTGGTATTGTATCATGACTGAAAAGTTTTTTCAACTGGTCATGAAGGTGTCTGAGTTGTTTGTACCGTAGAGTGCAATGATGGTTCCCATTGATGTGAACATGATATCCCTAAGAGAAATTAAAATGCTTTATAAAACTTTCTGTTTTCAAGCTCAACAAGCAACAGGTATCACGGTTAATTTCAAGTATGAGAGAGACGGAATAACTAACCGTATTCGAAGTAATGCTTTACCTGATAATAACTTCCATCTTTATCTTGAAGATTTTCCGTTTCTGGAATAGAAAAATGCATGGCTCTATCGCGATTTCTCCATGCAAAGGTTCCAATTCCACAACAAGTCTTGAAATTCAATTATTAACTAAACTAATAACAGATATAACACACCTAAAATTCGGAATCAGCAAAGGCTGCAAGTAAAAGGCGTCTGCTAGTCTGCCTGTTGGCAACAGCGTTGTACATTTTTTATATTTTTTTTTTCAATTTTTTCTCCGTCTTCTCGCGACTCGCGAGTCCGCTTCGTGTAATGTTTCACGGTTTCTTGACTTTATTCGTCCGGTGGTGGTTGCATCATTGAAAATTATACAGTTAAAATATTTCTAGCAGAACACATCATACAGTAAATATATAACAGAAATTTATTTGACGGGAAATAAAATATTGAATTAATTTCCGCATTCCATAATGCCGCAAATTTCAGGAAGAAAATTTTGTTAACGATTGATAATTTGAACTTTTTAAAAATTAAAATTTTTCGTACTAAAAAAAAATAGTTAATTATTATTTAACCATACATTTTTCGTAATTAAGCGTACTATAGTTTTGTCAGTATGTATATCAGTATCGTGTATGTATGTCAGTATGTGTTGCAATTTGTTCCGAAACGTATATTTTTGTATGCAGCAACATTTAATTGAATAATCCAAAATTATTATGCCACATAAGACATTGAATTTCGCATCGTGTTAAGAGGATATATATACATATTGTTTAGTCTATACTCAAACTCTTTAATACATGCTTGACAATGAATGCAAATAAAGTAAAGCCTGCAATCACAACAACATTTGCTAGTAGTCCAGGATAATCCACCCGACCCACCCGTCGATCACCAAGGAATGGTAGAGGATTGTTTCCACTGTCTGTGCTAAGAATAGTAGGTAGAGAAGATTTTGTCGCCAATTCGACAGCAGCTTTCTTCAGCTCAATCTCCTTTTGAATTTTCTGTGAATGGACAGTTATTTATTTGATGAAAAGTTTATTGATGAATTAGTATGTTTACTGTGGCAATATCTAGAAATAGTTCATTGAAAATTTTATCTCCAAGATTAAATTTCAGACTTTGCTCAGCAAGACACCTCTTTTCATGGTCAGTGGTTTCAATGCTTCCCAAAGTAGGACTCTTTTCCAGCTGTAAAAAATAGATATTCCAAATATAACAAATCATTATACACTAATATTATACAGTATTTTACCATGAAACTCAATAACCCTGTCAAAATAGTTGATACACTCCAAGCCTGTTGACATATTCAATACAGTGATGTGGAATTTAAAAAAAATTGTAACTATAAAAAGCTTACTGGATTCCATGAGTCTGGGTGAAAGTCACTGATTGATAAACATAACCTTTAAATGCACCAATCAAAATATAAGTAAATATATCATTCATGATAAATATATAAAATATTGATAGAGTTAAGAGTTCTCCTTCTTTTTGATTAGAATGCAAACAATTTTAAGCAATTCTTTTAAACGTTTAAAGGACATTGAAATTCAACACAAATAGCTTTTGAGCTCAATGTTGTATACCTTGTATTCGGCTTGAACCTGGATACGTAAAAAGTTATAAGTGAAATGATCATAAAATGAAATTCTTAACTAGATTAAGTTGTTACCTTCCATTTGGAGTGATCATATAAATACCTATAGTAAATAAAAAATAGTATAAAAAGATTGCCTGTTCAATGCTTCAGAAAAGATTGATGCATACTTGGAGGCTTGAATGGAAATTCAGCAGGGAACAAGAGTTTTCCGTGATAATAACCTCCTTCATAAAGCGAATTTTCAGGGCCGCTTACGACATAATGCCACTCTAAAATGTTGGAGGGTAGGGGCTCTGCAACAACATAAGGAATAGGGTCCTTTTTCAAACGTAAATAGTCTTGCTTCAAACGTGATGTTGCGCTGTTGTTATGCTTACTCATTCTAAAAAACGATTTAGACTTGAAAATTAGTCTAAACTCTAAAGTATTAGAAACGTTTGATTTGTGGAAGTCAAAATTGATCCATGTCCTGCCTGATACGGACGCAGACGACGACTTTAAAGGTGATCTGTAAACAACTAAACAAGGCCAGGTTTTGAAATATTATGCGTTAAGGGGTGGGGCAAGTCGTTGATAATACTACATAGTGCCTAGAATAACTTTTTTTTGTGTTATTACTAGAAAGTTTATAAATGAATTGACATCGTAGTAGTATTTTCTTACGTAAATTTCCTGATAAAAATAAAAGGTTCTAAAAAACCACCGCTAGATGGTGGTTTTAGATAGTAATTAATTATTGGAAAAATTGATTGTGAAATTTTCCTTTCTATACTTGATGAATGGTTGTTGTTAATCACACAAAATGAACCATAATAATGGAAGATTGTTACATAACAACGACTAGGCTACTCAGGGTCTCGGACTAGGACTACTGACCTAAAGAATAAAGAGTAAAGAGTTTAAGACTCGATGTATTATTAATTTAACTATGAAATTCTATTAAAAGTAGTACTTAATATTAAAATCTTATTACATTATTCTTTTTAATAGGAAAACGAATTAAATTAGATGGATCAAAACATTTTGAAAAGGGAAACAAAGGGTTAGTGAGCCATCTAGCGGTCAGATTGCATCGCGTCTGAAAAAAAAAACAGTGTATTGGTGTTCTACACAGCAGTCGAAGAACACATTTCTTTGTTGCTAGGTTGAGGAGGTAGACGTATCCCAAAACATTGGGAGTGATAGCCTTTGTATATCAATTGTGTGTATTTATTAGTTTATGCTTTGTTTTGTGTGATTTAAACTGTCATTAAAGACAGTATATTTGTAATTTCACTCGTGTGAATTGAAATCAACGAGAACTGTTTGCGACTGCGCTGTCACAAACGACAATGGCTGCTCTTAAGTGCCAGTGTTATTATTAGTTGGACTAACCTTGTACTATAGTGTACATTGGGTCGTTCGACGTCGTATCAGCGCTGATGGAGTTCGACTGTGTTAGTTGATTTTCAATCAAACGATTGACAAAGTGAAAATTTGCTATGGAGAGTGTAGGCGACTTCGAGTACAACGCCAAAGACCTGATCGGTCATGGCGCCTTCGCCGTGGTATTCAAGGGCAGACACAAAAAGGTAAAACGAACTCGATTCGACAACAACCCTTCTTCCGTTGTCTCTCCCATTTTTCATTTTCCGGCCAACAGTCTTCACCCTATCACATTTTATGTTGTATACCTATTTCTTAAAAAAACAACAAAAAAACAAACTCTTTATGAATAACCATGACGTCAACCCGCCGCGTGTTGTTGTATAATGACATCAGCGATAATCGCCTTTGGGCAACACTTGTCTTTTTGCAGAATTCGAGTTCCCCCGTCGCCATCAAGTCTATCACAAAGAAAAACCTTTCAAAGTCGCACAATCTGCTGGGAAAAGAGATCAAAATCCTCAAGGTAACAATATCAACACTAATTTTGTGTAACTGCTACTTTGTGAAGAAAGTGGTTAGCAATTATTTAAAATCCTGTTTTAAAATCTCACACAAACACACTTTTCTTGTGTTGTAGGAGCTCTCCGAAGTCCATCATGAGAACATCGTTGCGCTGTTGGATTGCCAGGTACTTTAGAAACCATTTTTTTCTCTCTTCTCTTCTGTACTACTTAGTTAACCGTATACAACAAAGAAGAAAATAGATGTTCCAGGTTTTCTTTTGTTTTCACGATAGCGCATGGAAGAGGCACGTGATCAGCCAAGGTCGACAACCTCATTTGCAAGAGGATTTCTTTTCTCTTTTAAGTTAAAAGGGATGTTCCACAGACCCCCAAGGCTTTTTAATGTAATATGGGAGCATTGCGCTCCGATGGAGACGCATCAGAGAAGAGCTTTCTCCCCCCATAGTTTTTTTTTCCATCCTGGTGATAAGAAATATACGGGAAGGAGAGCAGGTTTAAAATTAAACCCGAGCTGGGTGTGGGTCTCCAACCAGATGCGCATGTCTCGACTCGCATTTCCCTCGGTGGGAGGCGTCAAAATATAATTCGGGAATTGACGTCATTAGGTAATGAAAATGTGCGACTGTCTGCTTGGGCATACCAACAAACTATTATGGAGGGAAAACCTGCTCTCTGGCTCTCTGGCCTCCAACTACTACGTCCGTGCGATTTTGTCATTTTCATAATATGGCACGCTGCGCAGTTTTTTGTTACTACGTTTGACCTCGAATGTGTTGTACATGTTGGGTAGTTACGCAATTCTCAACAGCTACTAAACGCAACACAGTTCGCAGAGTCTACGCGCTATTTTATTTACTACCTGCGTAGAAAATCTTATCGTCTGTGACCTAAAATGAAGGAAGAGACTTGACAGTAGCAGCGTATACGTCTGACGTAGTCGAATTATTAGACAGACGTATCACTTTTTCTTTGTGCTACGTCTGCCAATTTGACCCACTTTTCCGCATAATAATGGACTTTGTTTAAAAGTGTTTTCCAGACGTTTAGGAAGGAAAACATGTTTCGAGATTTTCATTTCGTACGTATACATTGAGTTTGTTTATTATTACTGCCGCAAGCCAATGGCCATGAAGTTGGGTCCTTTTTATTATTTTGCGAAGCGAGACGGGCGAGGGCGTTGATTTGTATAGTAGTAACGTGGTGGTAACGTAGTAGCAATAACAAAAGAGAGTGTGCATCCGCGCGAAAGGCCACCACGGGCTTTGCAACGTAACCTTGGCGAGCGCTTTAAAAAAAAACACATAAAAGCCTTATGTTAAAAAAAGGAAAAATACAACAAAGAGGTTTGGCCTTTTTAAATATTTATCTCGTGACCATGCAACGTGCATCCTCTTTCCGTTTAATCTGCTATTTGCACTCTTTAGACCAATAATAATTATTGTTTTGCATCCACCCAGGAAACGCAGCATCATGTCTTCCTCGTCATGGAATATTGCAATGGTGGAGATTTGGCTGATTATCTTTCAGGTTGATAATTCTTTTGTCATTTTCTGTTTTCAAATGATTTGTAATTATTTGCTTAAATTTGTAGTCAAGGGGACACTTAGCGAAGATACGATCCGCAATTTCCTGAAGCAACTTGGTAAGCGTTTAGTTGAAAAGAAGTGGTAAATGACGTCACGTAATTTCACCTAAAATTTATTCACAGCTGGGGCGATGAAAGCGTTACAGCACAAGGGGATAGTCCATCGAGATTTGAAACCACAGAACATCTTGCTCAGTCACGCTGGAAAACCCAATCCACAGCCGAATGATATTCGCTTGAAAATCGGTGAGTGACCTGAATTTATTTATTGAATAATTATTATTCGTTGCAAGTACAATTGTACCTTCGGGTCCGGTTCCTTTCTGTCTGGCTGAAACCTTTTTTTTTGTCTCTATCTTATCACCGAATAGCGGATTTCGGGTTCGCCCGGTTTCTTCAAGATGGTGTCATGGCAGCCACGCTTTGCGGGTCTCCGATGTACATGGTACGTTTGTAATACTACTATTACTATGTGTAACCGGAATCGTTGTGGGGTTCCTAATCTGTTCCTATTCTCTTTTTGGTTTCACAATTTGTTGACTTTGGATTTGTTTTCCTTCTTTTAAAAGGCTCCTGAAGTGATCATGTCACTTCAATATGATGCCAAGGCGGATCTATGGAGTTTGGGTACAATCGTATTCCAGTGTCTGACAGGACGGGCACCCTTCACGGCTCAGACTCCACAGGCATTAAAAATGTACTACGAACGGAACCATAACCTCAGTCCCAAGTAAGGAATGTTTATATCTTCCTGTTATCATGAAGAATAAATAATACTGCGTAGGAACCTTGTGTGACGTCATTTTGGCTTGCCGTAGTGAATGTAGCTCTCTCTATGTTGTGGGCCACTCTTCAAGTGGCCGTCACGACTCTAACGTGGAAAACATATGCTGATGCAAACTGTACTACTTTTTTTTTTCTCTTGTCGTTCAAATTGAATGATGCAATTGTGTGATCTAGTTTCGAGGAAACTGAGAAGAGAAATTCCCTCTATATCGTTCGATATTCATTGTTGGATCATTCTTCCTATAGGATACCTTCTGGCACATCGCCTGAATTGACTGCACTGCTTACGGGTTTGCTGAGACGCAACGCCAAGGATCGAATGGAATTTGACGATTTTTTCAATCATTCTTTCATACGCAAATCTCAAACACAACCCACTACTCCACCGTTGCCCGTCCCAAATCTGGCACGCCTTTCAACACCTCCAAAGACACCGCCGGTCACAGTCCCTGCTAGGCCCGTGACGACGACTCCAGCTTCTCAAAACAACAACGCAACGACGCCTGAAGAAGCTGACGATTTCGTTTTGGTACCGAGCCCAAGCCAATTGCGTGGTGGTGGGTCTAGGGGTGTGGCCGTAGATGGTATTAATCAAAATGAAGGCGATACGCAACCGTTACCGGTTCCATCTCAAAGAGATGCCTTTATCAAGGTCTGCATAGCCTTGGAATTTTATGTTCTTTTGTTTATTTATTTATTTTTTTTTTTTGCATTTTCGAATAACAATGAAATCATTTTACCCTGCAGATGCAAACTTCACATCGCAACAGTGATTGCTCGCCCATCGGCAGTCCATCTTGCAGTCCAGGAGTCAGAGCCGCTCCATTACCTCGATCGCAGCCAATTAGTGTGGCTCAAAAGGCTTCGTCACCAACTAATGATAGCAGCAACTCGAGAACCGGAGTCTCTGGAGATATTAATTCACTCTCCCCTCCATCGGTATTTATTTATTTGAATTTGTGCTTCGATGCGGATATTAACTTGGCATGTTTCATTGAAATAAATTGTGTAAAGGTCCAATTTTGCGTTGGCACTCCTCCCGGAATCCCTGGTCGGCGACGATCGACATCCGGTAGTAGCTGTGGCACGTCTCCTCCTCCTTTTGCCGCACCTTGGCCACAGTTGATGAGTTCGCCACTCCGGCGTGCTGCGGGAAATGTCGTTGCTCCCGCTGGTCCCTTGGCTCCCATCAAGGGATCACCAATCCGGATGTCTGCGTTGGCCAATGTTTCCGAAACGGCCACTACGCCATCGAGCGGTGGAGTAGTCCAATTGCGGAATGTGGGGGGATCTGGGGCGGCCGCCATGGAATGGAATCCTTTAGGACACCATCCAACTCGCACTATGACCCTGCCCGAGTTCACTGGTAATGATTCGTAGCCTTGAAATACTCGTTTTTCTAGCTCAATGTCTTATCTTTCTATCTTGGAACATGTTCCCTTTTTTTTATAATTTTTCAATTTCTTTTTATGTTTTTTTTTTTTTTTGTTATGGCTGACTGGCTTTAGCCTCGCCCTCGGTGACCATGTGTGGAACGACTCCTAATCATGGATTCCATCGAAGCCAGACGGAGTTCATGCCCAGCTCGCCCAGTTACGGAGGAAACCGTAGCCCCATGCAATGTTTTGCTGGAGGATTGCAGAACAGTAATGGAAGCAGCTGGAGTTTACAACGGAAACCAAGTTTCGAACTTCAAATGGGAGCGTATTGTTACGGCACATCACCACCGATGGAAGGCCCCATCGTTTTTACAGCTCCCGAGCTGACACAGGAAACTCTTTTAGAGGTACCCCGCAAAGTCTTTGTGTATTTTTTTTTTTCACGCACGAACGAGATAGCGTCACGTCATATTCAATTTACCAGAAGGAGCACAACGACACGTTGGCTAAACTCAACTTCGTCTTGGCTTTGGTTGAGTGCATCATGGATGTGGCTCGTAATCGAGCCTCTCCACTGGCTGCTGCTCTCAACGAGTCGATCCATACTCGCAAGAACCCCATGGCCTCTTCACCTCCCGGTATGTTGATAAATTTCAATCGTTTTGAATTACTTCGTTTTAATCAATTGAACATCTTACGTCATTAGGAGATGGTGCCATTAGTCCGGCACACTCCGATGCCCAGCGCAGAGCTGAGCAATTGGTATTGTACATTCGTGCTCTTCAATTGCTCTCCTCTGCTCTCAATTTGTCTAAGGAGGAATTACAGGCTGAAAGGCTCCACCCTTCACACTCGGTCAAACAGGTAAGAAAGGGAGGGGGAAACACCTTTTCTTTAGGGTCATTCAAGTTTTTCTGACCATTATTCTCTTTCAGGTTGTGGCCGTATTGAACCAAAGATTCCACCACTGTTTGTCTCAGTGTAAGCAGCTGAACGGTCAATCGCTGGCCCATCAGTTGGGCGATTCAAATGCCGCCCAATTGACGGCTGATAAACTGCTGTATAATCACGCCATTGATTTGGTAATTATATTATTTTTTTTGTTCGGTCATTGGCCTTCAATTTCCCCTTTTTCTAATCTCATATTTATTTCTAGTGTCAATCGGCTGCGTTGGACGAGCTCTTTGGCAATCCGGCAAGCTGTTGCCGACGTTATCAAACGGCGCATATTCTATTTCATAGTTTGGCGCAGCAAGTGACACAGCACGCAGACAAGTCGATCCTTAATAAATGTAAGTTAAATCATGCCATACTATATTTTTGACTTGTTTTAAAATAACGTTTGATTGCATCGGTTGGATTTGAACAGATCGCGAGGCCGTGGAGAAGCGTTTGTTTGTACTCCAACAGCAAGGCTTCATCAACGGCCTATGATACTTCGTGACCTGCCAAAGGTTTTTTCTGAAAGTTTATGATCTCTCATCTTTCCCAACTCGGACGTCGTCGCGTGAAAAGAAAAAAAAAAACATGAGAAAAAAACTAAATTTAGCCCAAAAATGCAGAAAAAAGCAGTTATTTTTTCTTTCTTAAATGAAAAATAATGTTATCCGTACTGTCGATATGCATCCTGGTCATAGATCCAATTACTTCTTTTGAAAGTTTTAAGTGAAAACATAAACATTAAAAAAAAATATTGATAACTAAAATATAATAAGATCCAGCCTGTGACCCGTTTCGTGTGTGAGTAGAGTGCCAGATTTTGTTAGCTGGAATTGCTAATTCAGTCTTATATGAGAATTGATGTAGAGAGAGAAGCATTCTGTAATCAACATGTGTTAATGATAAACAAATATTATTTCTTCTTATCGTGTTGACGGTGGTTGGGTACGTTGTTTTCAACATCAGTGCAGTGGGTTTTTTTAGTTGATTTTTCTCGCTCCTTTTTCTCGTATGTTTCATCGCTATTCGTGATTTGTAAAACTTTACCTCGCTATGTAATTGCTGAAATATTTTTGGTTGTGTTTTTTTTTTTTTTTTTGTAATTTTCAGCTTACTGAATCGTCCTTGGATACCAGCGCGAATCTTTTGAGTGTATACACACGTGAAATACAGATCGTTTTTTGTACTGTAATAAATATTTGTTGTCATTTTCTTGAATTTATTTATCGGCTGCCAGCGAGCCGTGAATGATGGAGGTATAAAGTAGTGGTATAACCACAACACAACACATGCATATATAAACAACACGAAAAAAGAATCACTCTCATGACCGCAAGAAAAAAAAGAGGAAAGAGAAAAGGAGGACAGATGACGGCGAACGAAAAAAGATTCTCCGTCTGGCAACGCTGTGTATATACTTCCATTTTCCATTAACTTTTTTGTCTCTCTGCTTTGTTGCCTCGAAGCGACTCCGAAGAATTCCTCGCTCACTGAAATACACTAGGCGAGCGTTTTCTAATTATATGGGCGTTGAATAGTGTTTGATTGATTTCAATATTGACGACATTCATTTCATTCGTGTGCCTAATAAAAGTCTGGACATTTCTTCATGTTTGGGCATTCGTCGAGGCGTGGGGTCTTGTAGGGTTAAGTGACAGTGACAATCCCCATCGTGTTCTTGTGTTACGTGTGTGCTAAACTACTAAACGAGCATTATGAAATGAACTACAGCGAAAGCTTGAACAGTGCAACTTATTTCATGCAATGCTATTTGATTTTAAAGAAGACTATAGAAGAGAACATGTGCTATCTTGATTGGAATGGCCAGCAACGACCAACAATGGGCCATTACTAGTCGGGCAAAACAACAAATCAGGCAAACTAAGAGAAGGGAGAGAGCCCAGCGTATGCACATGCAGGTGATGATTGTAATCTCTCATTCTGAAATGAGGAATTTGTAGTTAGAATTTATACAAGACAATTGATTTCAAATATAGACCTAGTTTAGGACAGAACTCTTACCAATATCTATTTGTTTTGAATTTAAACAACAGGCCCAGCAAAAGGAATGTGTTGATTCATCCCAAGGATCACACGGTGGCATCCATTCCAATTCACATGGTGTTGGTGGTTTCTCATCACGGGTACCAGCCTTTTCTAGCCCGTTGTGCCATGAGAGTAATGATGAGGAGGATAGTGAGACATCCTATAGTGAGGACAATCAAAAGCCTTTAAAACCAACTAAAAACAAGGGCATCAGTGATCCCAAACTTGCTGAACCCTTGTATGAAGAAGATGTTATTGATGGATTTGCTATTATTAGCTTCTCTACTTATGAGGACTTGGAGGTTTGTGCCTAACATGAGTAACCCTATCTTAAAAATAGTATATAAACTTTTTCTGATTGTTTCTAGGATGCTGTGAGGATTACAGAGAAAACATCTTGCCTACCAGATCCTTTGGTACCTTTGGATACCAAAGATAGAAGTCGTTCAAGTCCGGGACAGAGAAGTAGTAAAAAATCAAACAGTCGGAGTAATGGAGCCATTAAGGGGCGTTGCGGTCTTGACAGTACATCTCAGCCTTCCGTTAGCCACACAAACGGTCCTCCTACCGAGACCAATAGTGTTACCGTCAAACCGGAAGCGGCGATCGACTCGGGATCTCGTGATTCTCGGGCTACATCTATTGACAGGTTCAGTGATGTCAGTCGACACAGCAACTCTTCAAGAGGCTACCTTGTACGTCAATCATTAAAGTTCAAACTAATTCATTCATTTGCTAACTGTTTGTTTTCTCGTTTTCAGTGTGATAGTGAAAGTGAAGATAGGGAACTTGAGAAAGCTAACAACCACCAGGAACTAAGAGGGCTCAGTCCAAATGGTGGTATTAACCGGCCAACCGAATTCATAGCACCTGTTAAGCGTTCTTTCAGTCCGGGTCATGCCAGCGTAGCAACTAATAGCCACAATAACATAAACAACGCAAGTTCTAGCAGTAGTAGCTCTAATGCTCCAGCAGGAGAAAACTGCAACAGTTTGCGTTGGGTTGGTCTTTCTGGAAGTCCCCGTCCTGCCACTGCTGTTGCTCCTCTCGGCCATCTCCAGGTATGTATTGCCTATGTTGATATGATCCTTCGAGTGTGTACTCTACATAAAGTTTCGTCTGTTTTTCATAATAAAGAATGGACCGAGACTGTCGGATTGTCAGCCAACGGAAGGAGGTGCCGGTCCGAGTCCGGATGGACCTCCGGCAGCTCCTTCACCTCGGTTACCGTTGCATCCTCCGGTTGCTGGATCTCCACTTAACACATTTCAACACACCTCCAGCCCGTCGACAAATCCGGTTCCTGTTTTAAGAAGTGGCGGCTTTAATTCTCATCCTATCCCGCAATTTACAGCTCCTTCGAGTTGTCCACCTCTCTCTTACGTTGCTCCTCCATTTAATTCGACTGCACAGTCGATGTCTGGTCCTAAGCCACCGTCACCTGTCGCTCGTATCTCAACAACGGAAAGCAACAGACCAGGAGACGGACAGAGACAACAACAACCACCGCCGCAGCAGCAGCAGCAGCAGCTACCACCTGCGATGATTCCTCCGCCTACGTCTCAAAAGCTACCACCACCTCCTGCTCCTTATGTGAAGCCGCCCAGTCCGTTTCATCCCAACAACTCAACAGCAGGAATTCGACCGGTCTTCTCTTCAGCGCCTTCCATTGTCCCGCCAACGTCTAGCCTATCCTCCCCTGCACCTCCTTCTGTGTTCAGCACCAGCTCATCTTATCCCTTCTTCCCTCCAGTGTCAATGGCACGAACTCTACCAAATCACAACAGCAGCCACCCAACAACAACAATAACAACAGCTTCAAGCGGATTTCCAACGCCTTTCTTGGCTCCATCTCCACCCACTGTTGCCTCCGTTCCGACAGCTCAGCCAAAGCACACCTCTCTCGGCGCACCCCCTATGGCATTTGGCGATCCACCGTTTGCATTGACACGACTTCCGTTTTCTACGGCTTCGTTTGCGCCTACAAGTTCAGCTAAACCAGTTGCGTCAGCTGCTGACATCGCGCCCATTTCATCACGTCCTAGTAGCCGGACATCATCATCTTCTTTGTACAACAACAATGAACCTAACAGCAGAGACAGAACGGGCAGCTTGCCGTTTCCTGGCCACTCTTCTTCGACGAGGTCACCTAGTCTACCTCCGCCACTTGCTCCCTCAACCTTTCCCATACCAGGTAAACACAATTTGTCTCTTTTGATCTTGTAAAGGTCACTTCTTGATCTCATGCTTCTTTCCTATTTTTCCCTACATGACATTCAGTATCTTCTGCGTGGCCCCGTCCGCCACATCCTGACTCATCAAGACAATACAGCCCTAGCCCTAATCCTGGGTCAAAACGTACTTCGCCCACGGTTCGTCCTTCCGGTGGCAGACATAGTCCTGCAAAGGAGGCATTGCCTCTGGTAAAACGATGATTATATCTAATAATTATTCAATTCGTACGTTTTCTAATAATTGTTAATTATGTTCGTGCAGGTGACTGGAAGAGCCCCAGGTCCTTCTCCAATTTCGCAAATGAGCACAGAGTCGTATTCTGACATGCTAAGACGTGAGCTGGACTCTAGATTTCTCAATTCAACGCCCAACATGAGTTCGCTTCTTCCGCCGCCGCCTCTGTCCGCTACACCTGGTCCCAACAAACTATTGGATCCTTCTTCGTTGTATCGCCCAATGATGCCACATATGGGTCTACCTGGTTTAAATCCATCCCCGTATCCTCCGCATTCCGTTGGGTATGGTGGTAATTCAGTGCCGTCCTCCGCCATGAGTGTCAGTTCTGCAATGGTCCAGCCACAATCGGGTGGGGGGATTCTCAGTAACCTTGGAGGAATGTCCCTACCACCTGCACCGTCCAACTTGTCTCTCCCGCCTAAGGTACGCTTAATTACAATTCACATTCACGTTGTTTGTTCATTCATCATTTTTCCGAATTCGTCGTTGTAGAAGCCTGGCAAGTGGAATGCTATGCACGTCCGAATAGCCTGGGAGATCCACCAGAATCAGCAACGACAGCCACGGGATATGCAATTGGATCCGAAGAAGATGATGAGTTTGGCCCCTAAATTGAATCTAGGAATATCTACAGGTCCACCTCCAGGTCCATCGTCTCATCCTCCTCCACTCCCTCCTCTCCCGCCCCATCAAACTCATGCTAAGTCGACAGGCGGCTTTGACACCTTGCCCAGCGCGCTCAATTCGCACAATTCACCATTTGGTTATGCCCATCACAACATGGCCGGCTTTCTCCCTCGTATTCCTTCCGTCCCCACACCTCCTCCTTCTCACCACTCAATGCAGCCACCTGGTGGAGTGAGGCACAGTCCGGCAGCCGATCAATGGACTAGGTAATGAGATCCAAAAAAAAAAGAAAAATAATAATTTTGAAATTTGAGTTGTTTAACATGAATTTACGTTTCTTTTTATTTGGTTATTAGAATGCCACATTCTTCATCGTCGTCTTCTATGGCAGCGGCCCCATGGCTGGCCCCGTTGATGAGTGCCGGGTCGATCTCGTCGATGAAAGCCGAGCAGTCACCGACGTCGTCTCATCACAGCGTTGCTTCAATATCCAACCACCACCAGCTGGCCAAAGAGAGGGAGAGACAAAAGAAGGAAGAACGAGAGCGGGAAAGAGAACGTGAACGAGAGCGCGAAAGAGAACGAGAACGTGAAAGAGAGCGGGAGCGTGAACGAGAAAGAGAAAAAGAGAGACAAAAAGAGAGAGAAAGAAATGAGAGACAAGAGCGTGAAAAGAAACGAGAGGAGGAAAAAGAACGTGAAAGGAGGAGACACGCTTCTCGATCCCCCTTACATCCACATTCGCGGTCGTCGGCCAACGGGGGATCGTCAAAATCGGATCAGTCCTCCAAATCTAACGCCTCGCAATCCATGTCCGGCAATCTGCCCCCGTTATCCTTCCATCCTGGGATGCAAATGTCCGCCAACATGCTGGACCGATCGCGCATGGGAATGCACGCGCCGTTACACGCGTACAGCCATGGTTCTTTCGATCCTTTCAGAGACGTCCTGCGTGGAATGGACCCGTTGCGAGAGAGTGAATCGCAGTTTTTGAGAAACTTTGGTGCGGCAGCAAATCATCTTGGATTAGGTGGATCAGGACTGCACGGATACGGACAACCTCCTTCCTCATACGGATTACCAGGACTTCCTCCCGACCGATACAGAGACGGATTATCGATGCCACCTCACCTCGGTCATCCATCTATGGCTGGATCCTATTCTTTACAACAAGGTAAAGAAGAAATTTTTTGGGAAAGAGAAAATGTCTCCGGCCGGCAGGCCGTATAGGACGTCTTATATTGTACTACTCATATATAGGACGTCATCCGTGTCCTTATACGGATGACGTCTTAGGACGTCATAACTATATACGGATGACGTCCTATCTATTTAGATAGGACGTCATCAATATAAACGACACGGATGACGTCCTATATATGAGTAGTACAATATAAGACGTCCTATACGGCCTACCGGCCGGAGAAACGACCTGCCGGCCGAAGAAAAACTTTACCTTTTTCCTTTTTTTAGGACAACAAAGCGGGCCGTATGGACAGCAAAATGATCGCTTTGGATCCCTTCCAGGGATGAGTGGAGCCCCGACTCTTTATCCGCCCACTTCAACGTCGTATCCATTTCCACCTTTAGGCCCCGGTGGGCTTTTAGGAGCTGGTTTAGGGGGTGGTATGAGTTCTTTGTCAATGCTGCCTCAATCGTTGTTGTCTTCTGGTGGTAAACGGACTCCTCCGCCATCGGGACAACCACCGACATCACTCCCGGGTTCGTCGGCGCTGGCTTCGCTTGGACGGACTCACATGGGTCTAATGCCAGCTGGCCTAGGTTTGTCACCATATCCAATGCCGTCACCATCTCCTCATATGATGAATCCGCATCACTTGCTCCCTCCGCATCACGGGTCTTCTATGGGTGGCGCCCGACCGCCCTCCAATAGTACGCCTCCTTCAGGTGTGGGCCGTCCTATGATGGACTTGACGTCGCCGCATCCTTCCTCTGGCTTAGCGCCCTTTAATCCGATGGATCCGTATCCTCGTAAAGACGACCCCCAATCGCGGTAGCAATAGCACAAGTGCAGTGAACTCTCTCGTTACAAACATCATCATCATCTGTTTCCTCTTTCTCTCTCACACACACACAAAATTCAATGCGCTCTCCTTGCGTCTTGCCATCGCTTCTCTTGTCTCTCCTATTTTTCTTAAGTGTGAAGGAATTCCAGTGTTTGATTCGACGAACGAGAGGCGTAATGAACCTCATTTCTTTCGGTGCAAATGTTTTTTTCGCTCCCTCTTCGTCACACATGCCAATCTTCCTGCCCTATTTCCTCTCATGCGCGTTAGATCTGACAACATGAAAAAAATCGACTGGTGTAGATTTGCTATTTTTCTGTAGATTCTCTTTCTTTTCTCACTCTTCGACTCTTTTCTTTCTTCTGTTTTTTTTCCCCTTAATATTCTGGAATTTCTGTTCGATAAAATTGAAAACACGAAGAAGCATCTGTCTATTTTGTATTGAGATATTACGGCATATTAGTGGACCTTTGCTGTACATTTTCGTCCTCTGCCTTGAATGTATTTTCTTTTGTTTTTTTTCTCATGAGGTTCTATTTATTTCAGTTTTTTTTTTCAGTTCTACCTTCTTCGATTTCTCTCTATGCGGCGCGCGTCTCTGTTGTCTCGTGTCTCGTAAACATTTCGATGTATTGTTGAATCTTTCCAAATCCCTAACCCTCCCACGAATGATTTATGTGACGTGTCGAGCATTTTGTCTTTATATTATACAAACTATTAAAGCGATACTATGCTCATTTTGTCTGGTATTCCCAGTATGGGGAGAAATGCGTGCATGATTTAACAGGTCTTAATTTTTGGATGCCTTTCCGATGGCACACCAAGAATTTTTTCGGAAACTAGTGCTAAATATCAAGACCTTTTTTTCATTTTCAAATACTTGGCAACGTCTATAAATGAATTGCGCATTCTATTTTCGTTGGACTGTTTAGTGTTTACACACAACAGTCGTCTAACAAGATGGCTGCACACATTTACACGTTGTTCAGGTTTTAATCAGTGGAGTTTCTTTTACTCAAACCACGGCGTGTAATTTAATTTACAATCGGCAATTAGTGTAGAAAGAGAGTATAGTTTTGTCCTCGCTCCCTATTTTCAACAAGGTAAAATAATAAGGTCTGAAATCGGCTTGATACCTCTTTAATTCTTTTGTCTTTACATTCTCTTTGAAATTTTAATGTAAAATTTTTGGCTGAGTACATGTAATTTTTTCTAGCATTATTTTAGACTTTTTTTGTGTAACTTTGGTAACATTTGAGTAATTCACATGTGTTTGCCACATTGTGAAACATCCACACATACACATCATGTGACATGAGCACTTTTCTAAAAGAAAAACTTCTAAGTATATTTCGTGTGTATATTATTTTGGAAATATAACACAAGTAGAACTAAAAACTAATCATAAAACAAATATGTATTGTTTGTCAGGATATCATGTCTGAATCGGGAACCACTTCTGGAGATCAATGCTCAAGGACAAGTACAAGAGGCTCAAGATCAACTAGCCGAAATGCCTCATTACAGAGTAGCAGAGAAGATCTGTCTGGTAATTCTGTCTTGTCCTCATCACTGAAACAGACAGATTGCAGTGCATCTAGCAAGACAGAAGAATCTCCTGTTGATAAAGGAGAAAGCAGTAGTACTGTGATAGAATGTGCTGTCTGCCTCCAAACATGCATTCATCCAGTAAAGCTGCCTTGTTCACATATCTTCTGTTATCTTTGCGTAAAAGGCGTGGCTTTTCAATCAAAAAGATGCGCCATGTGTCGCCAAGAAATTCCTTCTGATTTTCTTATTCACCCACAATTACTTGACCGAACTCAACTGGAAAAAGAATCCACTTTAGAAGATGGATACCAGTGGTTTTATGAAGGGAGAAACGGTAATTTATTTCCTTTTTACTATAAACACCATTATAAGTTTGAGTGGACCCGCTTTTAGAAGTAGACCTTGACACACATTTCATTCCTTATGGATCTTTAAGGCTGGTGGCAGTACGACGACCGCACCGCTGTTGATCTCGAGCAGATGTACAAACGTGGGGAGAGAACATTTGAAATGGTCATTGCAGGAGCCAGTTATGTTATCGATTTTCAGCAACTAATTCAATTTCCTAAGCATAGAGCGGGAAGAATACGCAAAATAAAAAGAAGTGCTGCATCTTTTCCTATACTCGGTGTTGCTGGAATTCGTTTGTGAAATGTTTCAAATGAGAATTCAATTAAGAACAAAACAATAAAGAAATATTAATAATTATGTAATTTCATACTCGATCAAAACCCCTTTGTAAGAAAAAAAACGTTAACTAAAATACAAATCTCGATACGGCTTTAAAAAAAAACAATCTCTTTTTTCTGTTTCAAAATCTGTGTTTTTCTTCGTTTCAGGTTGGTGGGCGTATGACGAACGAACCAGTTTCGAGATGGAATGTGCCTATAAGCGTTCTCAGCGAATATGCGAGTTGCTGATTGCCGGATTTCTTTACACGATCGATTTTGATCAGATGTTTCAATCCAGAAAGACGGAGCCTTCACGACGTAGACGTATTAAACGCGATCTAGCCTCCATACCAAAGAAAGGGGTAGCTGGATTGCGGCTTGAACAAAGTGACGAAACTGAGAATGGACAAGCCGCCTCTTTAGACCTTCTTTCGGTAGCTGCCAGCCGGGCAGCTCTCACTTCCAATTGTTTATCTCCTAGCCAAACACCACAAGCTCCATCCAACACTCCTCAAACACCCCAAACTCCTCAAACGCCGCGTAGTCCCCCATCGCCAGCCCCGGAAACGATTTCTAATCAAGACTCAGTCACTCAAATTTTGTCCAGTGAATCTCGTTGGCAGGAGCGGGAAAGACGTCGTCTCCGTCGCGCCGTTGAAGAAATTGAACGTTTGAGACTCCATGATGGAGATAGATTTACTCCTCCGCTTCCCAGATTAGATAACATGGTCATCTATTATAACATGGATGATGAAACTAGTGTTTTACATGACGATACTCAAGACGACTTGTGGCCAAGTGAAGATAGCTCTTCCGACGACGAAGGAGAGGTGATCATCAGTTAATTTTATCGTAATTCTGTCTTACCAGGTCTTACTCCTCTTTCAGAATTACATTTTCTAAAAATTTTTTATTGAACTATGAAGATCTTCTTGCCTTATTCATTCTTTGGTCCTGGCATTAATTTTGAAGACCGAGAAAATATAATACCCTCAATCTCCAACAAGCCAGATCGTGTGTTTTTTTTTTAGTTTGAATAGATTAGACTTAGATTAAGTGGATTTAGTTTGAAAAGAAAAAAAAGTAAATTTCGAATTCTGGTGTTGATTAGATTTGGCAACAGCTATGGGTAACAGAACAAAAGAGCAGACGATTTATGAAAACGTGGTTCAATTTGGAGTATTTGACTGACAGTGTCTTTCTTCATTGGAAAAATTCATATTTTTTTCATTAGAGAAATTGTCGTGTTGACATTTTCATTTTGTCTAGTTTATTCTTTACTGTTTGTGAAAATAAGAACTATCTTGAGAAATAGTTTTTAAGTCGATATTATAATAGTGTAATAATGGGTAAAAAAGATAAATCTAAAAAAGGTAAAGGAGCCGAGAAAACAATTGCTAAGACGTTAAAGAAACAAACAAACAAGCTAAAAAAAGAATTGGCTGCAAAAGGAGAGGTAGGCACTCTAACCATTATTTAAATTACAAAATTTTTTTTAAATTTATTGAACATGTAGGAAGATTTGGAGCAGGTAATTAAGGAACTAGAAGAAGCAGATAGAAAGAAAAATGCTATTGTTGAAGATTTGCTCAAAGATGGTCCAAGTCGTAGAGCAAATTTTTCTTTAAATCCCCATATTGATAAAGATGAAATTGTCATGTTTGGTGGTGAATACTTTAATGGGCAAAAGGTTGTAAAGAAAATAAATTAATGATATGTTTCTTTAAAGTTACAAAATTCATCTCTAATCTTGCAGACTTATGTTTATGGTGATTTAGTTCTTTACAATATAAAGAAAAAAACTTGGTTGAGAATACAAGCTCCAGGAGCTGCACCCCCACGCTGTGCCCATCAGGCAGTTTTGACAGCAGGAGAAGGAGGGCAGTTATGGATATTTGGAGGAGAATATGCATCTCCTTCACAATCCCAATTCTACCATTATAAAGACTTGTGGGTCTTTTATTTAAAAACCAAGAAATGGGAAAAAATCAAGTAATAAAATTATACTTAATTCTTCCATCTGTACTCGAGCAATTCAAAAAAATATTGTTTCATTTTTTAGCGCTACTCTGGGCCCTTCTTCGCGAAGTGGCCATCGGATGGTTTTATCTAAAAAAAATTTGGTTGTATTCGGTGGTTATCATGACAACGGAATTGATTATAAGTACTATAACGATGTTCATTTCTTCGACTTGGAGAGTAGAACTTGGCGCAAGATTGAGCCAGCTGGTAATAGCTTTATTCTTTATTATACGAATGCTTTGTTAATATATTTGATGTTAAACATAATCAGTTTTTGTACTTTAAAGGTACTGCCCCGGCTCCGAGATCTGGTTGTCAAATGGTTGCCTTGCCCGATGGGCGCATTCTTATAACTGGAGGTTACAGCAAAAATAAAGTGAAAAAAGATGTTGACAAAGGAATAATTCACAGTGACGCATTCCTCTTGTTTCCTGATAGTACATAAACTCTTTCTGTCATTTTTCTAATTGTAAACTTAAATTTTCTCGTTGTGTTATACATAGAACACGACACCAATGGAACAAAATGGAAATGGCAGTCAATTAAGCTTACCGGAACTAAGCCTTCCCCTCGCACCGGAATGAGTGTAGTGGCAAACACCATAGGTAAATATTCTATGAGTTTTATCTTTCATATAACTTCAATAATGAGTCAACTTATTTTTTTTTAAAAAGGTAATCGCGCTTACTTTTTTGGAGGTGTTCACGATGACCAAGAAGACGAGGAAGATATTTCTGGGTCTTTTTTTAATGACTTGTATTGCCTAGATTTGGAAAAACTAAATTTCAACCGAAGTACTGATAATTTTAGTGATTTATCTGGTTTGAGGCATTACTTATTTTCATTTGAATCTAGTTATCTTAGATGGTGTTAAGACTAAAAAAGAAGCAAGCGAAACTGAGGAGTCGACGACAACCACACCACAGAACGCGGAACAAGTACGGCAACTGAAACATGTTATCAAGGAAACTAACTACACGAACTATTTCGAACAATTTGATTAATATTTTCAGGTTGAGCCATTGGAAAGTGTTGAACAACCAATAGTTCACGATGACGGCATATTTACTCTCACAATCGGACCTTCCTCAACTACCAATGCTGAAAATGCAAATGCTGGAGCTTCTGGAACAGGTGCAGTTAATGTAAGTGTCATTTTTTGGGCTTTGATCATGAAAATTTGCTGATCAATAATTGTTTGCAGGTTACAATGCCTTCCCCTCGTATGGGTTCGGGACTTTGTATCAAACATGGCCTTTTGTTTCTCTATGGTGGAATTGTCGAGGATGGTGACAAACAGTATACGTTGAACGACATGTTTGCACTTGGTAAGGGTAGGAACTACGGAACAACTATACAGCAATTTTTAATTCGTCCGAATATTTTTGTTATAGATCTACATAAAGGAGTCGAATGGGACGAATTAGTCCATGATGAGCAAGCTAAATCTGAATGGATTGATTCCGATTCGGAATCATCAGGCATGGAGAGTGATGGTTCTTCCGATTCGGATGACGACGATGAAGAGTCAGAAGAAGCGATGGAAGAAAATTAAAAGCACCAACTTTGTGAAAAATCGATTTTTACGCTTGCGCTGCAATTATGTCTCAATAAATGGAATAAATGGTAAGAAAATGATTTTTACTGTACTTTCCAAAAGTCGTATTTGGAATGCTATTCGAATTTAATAATCACTATCAGAAGAATTGAACATTTAAATGAAAGATACGTCCACCTTGACTTTAACAAATCAAAAGACATGGATCTTTATTTATCAGACTGAATTGTTAATTTCAATCAATGACTAAATAATTCAAATACAAAATTGGTGAGAGATTAAGACCCCTACGGTTTGATCCTACTATTTTTTCCAATTTACTGTAATTTCTGGTGGATAGTATGCGTCTTCTTCGGCTTGTCGCAGCAATTTGGAACTGATTTTCTTGCCTCGCCCCTCTTGTTGTTTAATAAGCAATTCTTTTTGCAACATTTTTTCCTCGTGCCTCAATTCCCACTCATCCAAATTATCGAAAAAGTGAAGTTGTTCTTCTTTCTCTTGCAATTCCTTTTTCTTTGCTTCCAGAATAGCCAGTCGTTTCCGGTGTTCAATAGCTTGAGTTTGTCTTTCAATTTCTTGTTTTCTTTGCTGCTCCCATAATTTGTACTGTTCGTTTTGACGTTGAATATCCTCGATTTCATATTTGGTAACAGCATCCTTGATCCTTTGCTTCAAAGTGTCGTTCATATTATCATGAACGACAAAACCTCCAATTTCTAACTGATTCACTCGGCTATTGAAGTTATCCAAAAATCCTTCGGGTAAGTTTGTCGATTCCTGCACCGTCTTCTTACAAATCTCTAGCCCATCTTTTAATAGGTGCAGCTTGGATGATGATTGAAGTACAGTATCTAGAGTCTGGATAATCTTGTCATGTTTATCAAACAAGGTCCATCCCAACAGAACGGAGGTGTAAGCCACAGAATCAGGCGACTGGCGAAGCATGTGTTTTCCGAATCCAACAAGGGTCTTGCCAATAAGATGATTAGGTTGAGTAAGATCAAAATGATCGTCGAAGAACGGCTCACGAATGTAGTCAACTCGAACTTTGACATCTTCAACAGGTTCCTCAGGTTTGGGTTTAGGTTGTGGATCCCATGGATCTGGCTGTGGATTGTTGAGATAGGAATAACATGAATACAAGGCAAGATAACTAGTAATTGGATGGTCAAATTCTTCTTGAAGCATCAGCTGAATTGCAACCTTAGCAGCATCTGAAATAGTGTGAAACATTGTTTAGTTTAATATTTAAAAATATGGCTGAATATTAAAGATCTAAGAATTTACCCCGGTAGTTTTCCTGCTTGAGGAAAGAATCCATTAACAAGTTACTTAAATAGTAATCTAGAAATAGCCCATAGTTGAGGCGGTCATCAATCATCCGCATTAAAGAATCAGTTTGCTTGTATTCCAAATATGTTCTGATAACTGAATGACCAGTGGAGGGAAGGGCATGGGCAGTGTTTGGGCATCTTCTGAATTTCTTGGTAATAGTTTCTAAATCATCGAGATGCAGTTCATTCAAGACAAATGTGGAGAACTGAATAAAAGATGTTATTCATTATTTGAACAATGAAGCCAATGGTAAAAGTTTTACTCACCAAATCAACATCAATAGGACTGGCTTTGCTTTCCTTCTGGAATTTTTTTAACAACTCCCCATAAAAATTTTCTGAAATAGGGAAATTAAATATTGCTTTTAACAACCAAAGTGTGACCAAAAAATGAACTTTACCATTTTTCAATTTTTCAAGTAGTGGATTGTTCAATCTTCCCTTCCATTCTGCATCACATGTGTAAGCATCCGATAAAAATGTGCGAAGACCTATAGGAGAGTACCAAAACAGTTCAATTAAAATATTATTAAACAATTTTTTAAATTATTATGATTTACATGATCTTTGGAGGTTCTGCAAGCGAGATCCCAACAAATTACACTTTAAAAGTAATCCTTTTCCAGCCATTATATTAGTTGTTTTGGGGGAACAACGTGGAAATTTTTTTCCTACCGGGATTTCTTTCTCACGCCAGATCGTCTGCTAATATTGTGATAGTTTTGATTTTTGCGCACCATCTGCCGATCAACATTAACAACAAAAATTTCCAGCAGACAACAACATGGCGGCTTTAACTTCTGTTGCACGGCAATTTACATGTGCCAAACTCCTTTTTCGAAATTCAACCCCATGGAATTTCCAAAGAGTCGCAGAATTTGCCAAACCAGCTGGAGGAGGTATGCAGTAATCATGAAATACCAGTATAGGTTTAATATTCTTAACGTCTTTTTATTTCAATTGGATCTTTCAGTCGGTGGGTTGGGAGCCAAAAAAGCCGGCAAGGCTGGTGGAAAATTGGGCGCAGTTGTGCAGAAAATAGTTTTACCTGTTGAAACAGATCCAGTAAAACTTGTCAATAATGTATGTGGTAGTAACATATTGAAAGAAGGCAAAGATGTTGAGTTGAAACCAGACAGTGAATATCCCGACTGGTTGTGGACATTGAGATTAGGTACACACCCAATAAATCATCATAGTGTTTGTAGTTAGCATTGAAACTAAAATGGGATTTGTTTCTTTGCCAAATGTAGGTAAACCTCCTGCACTGGAAGAGATGGACCCAAATACCTTGCAGTATTGGAGACGGTTGAGAAAACTAAACCTTCGGAGGCAATCCAAGTTGATGGCACTCAGGAAATATTAAAAATAACCAAACCAAGTATACTAGATCTTCATGTTGATTTTCAAATAAAAAAAATTAAATGGTCCATTTCATTTTTAGTGGGACTCCAGTTTCTTCTATAGTAAATTTTGCTTTCACTTCCATTAAAAAAATGATTGCTTCTAGCTGGGAGATCTAGCACTTTACTTTGAGATTTAAGAGAAAAAAAAAACAATCTTGGTTAGTTACTGATAAGTAAAAAAAAAAATGTGTAAAAAAGCAAACTTTCACTTGATCGCGCTAGGCTAGGTATAGCTATCAATTTCCTACAATTAACAGGGTGAGTCAAGGCTAATAAATGATTATTAGGTTTCCATATAAGGAGGAAGGCCGTAATCCATGGAGTTGATGCGGCGACGCGGGTAGAAGAGATTACGTCGACCATCATTGTAAAGCCAGGTGAGAACTGCGCCGTACAGTCGAGAATCGAATAGTAAGATTCATAGTCAAGTTTTTACGATTGTCGATGAAAAGCCGGGTCGTCATTAAAAGAAGAAGAGAACAGAGTGTATGATCAAAGATAATAATGTACCAATGGAAAGTCTTGTGCCCGGGCTTTATAGCCGTGTATACATATGGAAGTGATCAAAATCGTGAATGGGGATGCCGTCCAAATTCACATTCATTTCATTCCGTCCGGCCATCCAAAACGGGGATTTTCTCTTTGCCGTATATCTTCAGTAGATGGCACTGATGAATTTTTCGAGGGCGAAACGATCGTGAGGGCACGCTAAATGGCTTTCGGAGAGTACCATTTAACGAGCCTATTATGACGGTCACAATTATTTTCCGTCTCTCTCTCTCTCGCTCACACACACAGAGTCTCTCTATCCCTGAAATTGAAATATGCATCTTTGAACAGGTTTCTTGATTAATTTCCTTGTCACAGCACGAGGTCGTGCGGATTCGTCAGAGATACATCTTTTCGTTAGACGTCATCTTTATTTGGATTGCGTTTTCATACTTTCATCTCCGCGTTTGAGAGACGAGGCCACAGCGAAGTTAGTAAGAAAAAAATAAAACGCGAGGGACTGTCGTTATTAATCTCTCGATCTCGAGCGCGCGTCTTGTGAATGTCTCCCGTCCGCCATCAAAGCAAACTGAAAAAGAAAATTCAAGCTCTGAAAAATGGCCATCATTCCTTATTTGAAGGGGAGGGGGGGGGGGGAAATAAGAAAACTCCTGGCCGCTTATTACTCTCAGCTCTGTTAGTTTGTGTCCGTTCTAAGCTGTTGAAATGACGCGAGTGTCATTTCCTCTTTTGATTTACAAAACCTTTAAGTAGTCCGGCGATTGTTTCCGTGGAAGTCCTACAAGGTTTCAATCCTCAAAAGTTGACAGTTCTTTTTTTGTTTTGTTTTTTCCTCAGACGTCAGAAACGGAAAACCGGTGACGACAGCGTTGAAACGAACTGTTTCAGATCAAGTTATATTATCGGTTTCAATTTGTCCCATTGGGTAAGTTAAGTTGCTTCTTTAACGTCACGCTCTCCTTGTTTCTTGTCTCGATGATTTAACACCTGGACGGAACTGAGTAGGTAACAATGAAAATTGGTGGGTGTTGTGTGTCTATCCCTTTTTCGGCTTCGCTCAAGTTCGCGGTTCATTTGTCCGCGCTAGATGGGGATATTTCCACTTCAACCTTGACTCCCGATCCATTTCTGTTTCCTCCTTCTTCAAGTACATTTTTCTTTTCTTATTTTTCAAAAAGGTATAAAGAGTTGTTCTTACGTTCTTAGACGATAAGAACGAGAAAATACAATAAATACTACTAGAGAGACTCGCGGCAGCCCTAATAGTACCCACACACACACCTTGAGGGCTTTCCGCTGACGGAACTTCTTCCTATGAAACCTGCCCGTGCAGCTCAGTGAAGGGGAGGAGGAGAAGGTGCTATGCTCCCCATACAGGCCCCTTTTATTTATTTCTCTCTCTCCTTTAGCTCTGCTGGTCTGGAACCCAACCAGTGCCCTCCTTCAGTTGCTCAGGTGCTTGCCTGCGCTACGGACGTCTGTTGTTTTTCTCTCTCTGTGCTCTCCATCTTTCCAACGCTAATCCATCCACGCGCGTATTTTTTTTTTTTTTTTTCGGGTGCCCCGTTTTAATCTGAAATTTCGGGAAAAATCTTCCAAGGATTCCTTTTTATCACAAACGGCCATTAGGAGCTATGCCGTGTTGTATCTGATTCTAGGATTGTTGGCGAATTTTTTTTTTTGTGTGTTTTTTGTGCATTTCCAGCCTCTTTCGTTCATTTTGACAAATCGTCCCGTGTTTGAAGGTACGCTCGACTGGGCACCCGTTTTATTTTTTCTTTCTCGTTGTTGTTGTTGTCGTTCCATTATGTAAACTGAGCGTCCGCGCTGCACTTTGCAAAAGAAAGTCGGTGGAAAAAATGGGAAAAAAAAACAAACAAGTTGAGAGCTGAGCGATAATAGAGTTCTGTGCTGTGCTAACTGACGCTGACGCGCTTATTACTTTTTTGTGTCGAATCGTCAGCCTGGAACCGAAATGATGAAAATGGACGGACTGTGTCCCCCTTTTTCCTTTTATTTCGAGAAAATTTTCTCTACTTTTTTTTAAAACGAGAAAGAATTGCCCAGCATTTATTTTTCTCTCTCTTTTTTTTTATTCTCTCATCAGTGACGATTTCTTTCTACTTGTGTACTGTGATTCTTCACGCTCTTGTTTGCATTCAAATTTCACATCATTTTCTTGATCTCTTTTTTTTCTTGTCTTTTTTCTAGAGCGTACGCTGAAAAATTTTGTATTTTTCATGGAAAATCTTCTGGGCCTGAACATGAGGATCAATTGTTTCGGTGACAAAGTGTCGAGTCTTCACTGCAAGATCGTTCTACTCGACGAACAGCAACTTGTCCACGAAGTCTTGGTGAGTTTTACTCTACTCTACTTCTTCTTGTAATTTCTCATATTTTTGTTTGTTTTTTTCCTTTTGTGGTCGCGTTATTATTCGGTTTTTGAGTTTGCGCGATCTCTTTTAAACATTTGGAAAACGCCGCGCGTTTATTTGATTTGATTTTGCCTCTTGTGCCGCGTTACGGCATTCAAAATTCGTTTCGGTCGAGGCCTCTGTTATGGCACGGTCACGATAGAGTGGACTCTCTGGAGTCTCTTTTCTTGTCTATTGTTCACCTTTTTCGAGCGTGGTTGTTGTTGTTGTTGTTGGTTGCCAGTGAAGGACGGGGTGCTGACGATCCCCGCCGTGTGTTATCGGGAGAAATCGATCGGAACAACGACATCTCTTCGTTTTGAGAATAGCGAAAGAAGAAGAAGAAGAAAGAGCCGAGCCGACTGAAGAGAACGGAAAGGGCACGCGAGAGGGTTATCTTGACGGTTGGATCCGTATGCAACGGAAAGTGTACAACGTCTCGATCCATTTAAATGATGATCGACTCGTGTGTTCTACTTATCTCCCCAATCTGATCTTCTTTTCTTCACTTTTGATGATTTTCCAGCTCCCAAGGAGAGAAATCCCAACCATCAGAACTCTCTTTCTCTTTTGCCTTAGCTTCGATGTTGATGTGCTTTGTCCAATTACAAAGCCCAGGGGTTCTTCTTCTGCCTATTTATGGAGTCAACTCTTTTTGAGATGAGGCTCTCCTCGTTAGTCGTCGCAACTCTCTCGACTTCTCTCTCTCCTCTTATTCTCTACGTATGAGAATGAAAAGAGGGAGAACTTATTATTATCCTATCGCGCTGAGAGACTGCATCATATTCGTATTTTTGTTTTTTTGTTTGTTTTGAGGCCAGTATCGGCCGCCGAGAGGCTGTTCATTGTGTTCAACGGCTGTGGCCAACTCAGTGAAAGTGGTTCGACTCTGTTGTTGTTGTTGTTGGTCATTCCACAGGCATATTATACACACGACGTAAGAACATGGAGACTTGTATAACCTTTTGGTTGTTGTTGTTGTGGTCAGAGTGCGTGGCGTGACCGATAAATCCATCAACTTCTTATTATGAAATTTTTTTTTTTTTTTTTTCATTTCTATAGTCCTGCCATTTCTTTTTCTTTTCCTTTTATCTAATCTCAAAAATAGAAAAAGATTTTTTTTTTTGTTTGGTTTTTCATATCATAAAATAAGAATCGATTATTTATGGAGTGTCACCTCTAACCCCGCCCCCCCCCCCCCCCACCACCGTCTAACCCTAAACCGTCATTTTCGTTTACGGTGACTCTCGGGGTAGGAGGAGAAGGAAGGAAGAGAAAGAAATAACCTTTTAGCCGAATTGTCGTCATCTTTTCTGATTGCGTAACTTCCCAACAACGGCCAGAGGTTAAAAGGAAAAGAGACTCGAGAACGGGCTGTGTGCCACGATGATCATCATGTTCGTGTCTTCCCCTTTTTTGATAGTTGTCTAATAATCAACTGAACTTTGTGACCTCCCCCGTCTCCGACGTGTTTTCATCTAAAGGAAATCCTCCAGCCAAATCAACCAACAACAAATTTGCACCGTCGTTTTCTTTTTTCTTCTTTTTCCCCGATTGAAATGTGTGTGCCGAAACAACACGACCAGACATTTTAGAGGAAGAAAAAGAAGGAAAAAGAGCCGATATGATTTGAGAGAAGGGCTATCGAAAACATGACAAGCCACCATCAAAGAAAATAACACGGCGCTCTCTGCTGGTGGTGTTGTTACCGCGTACATATCTCGATTGGATATTCTATCGCGACTTTTTACACGCGATCTCTTTTCTTCTTTTTTTTCCCCCTTCTATATCAATTCCATTCATCTCTCATTTTTTTTTTTTCCTTCACATAAAACAACTTTTAGAAACAAAAAAAAAATTGAATGGTGAAAATTGACTTGGCGATGATTAGAGGGTTGGTGCGTGTTTTTATCAAAGCGAATCTTGAAAGTCGACTAAACGAACGCGCTACCTACAATTAACTTTCGGACTTTATTCGAAGTTTTTTTTATTTTTTTTTTCTTCTTCTATTATTTTTTGTGTGTGCTTTGTGATATGTGAAAATGCCGCCGGGAGAGAAACGAAATCAACGGCGACGACAGCCAACCACCACCACCACTACCACCACCTATCTGTGTGTTTAACGTTCACACATAAACACACACACACACACACAAGATGGAAAGGGGGACCCAGAAAACGCATCTAATAACGACCCGATTTAGCACGAAATTAAACACAACTATTTTTTTTTTTTGTCTTCTTTCGTTTTTAAAATAATAATTAAAAAAAAGGAGAGAAACAAGATCATGAAGTTTTTTGTTTTTTTTTTTTTTGGTTAATACATAAAAAAAAAAGTACCGAGGATCATTAAAATCACCGGGTCGTCGTGTTTGGGTGTAGGAGTAGGAAGAAGAAGGAGAGTCTTGGAGAGTGGTTAAGTTGATATAAAATGACCTCATTGCCCTCGAACGAGCGGCAGTAAAGAAAGAATTACCGTCTCAAATTGAGGCAAAGTTGAAAAAAAAGAGAAAAAAATCTTCGCCAAAAAGAAGAAGAAGAAATAGTCAAACCAGAAACAACTCGGCATTTAGTAGTTGAAGCTAAGGAAGAAGAGGCGGAGCTTCAAAAGCGACCGACCAAATTGTAAAATAATCATCATAATAAAAGAAAGATAAGAAGAAGAAGAAGAAAAAAAAGAGTTTTTTTTATATATTATTTTTTCGATGTGCTGCAATACGTACGTGTATGTACGTCATGCAAAGAAAGAGAGCACACACACACACACACACACATTTAAATGTTACCTGTGTGTGCTGTGTGGCCAGAGGTGAAAAGCAAAGGTCTTGGGAACGTCCTGCGGCCATGCCAACATGACATAGGGAAAACAAAAAATAGATTGTCTTCTCCATCCATTCTGTTATGTATAGTACCCCAGAAGAAGAAGAAGACGAAGAAAAAGTAGAGGGTTGTTGTCTAGAGAGAACTCAGGTGAGGTTAGTCTCTCTCTAGAGGAAAGAGGGGGAGGAAGAGCTGAACTTTCATGAGGAAAACGTGCCGTTGAAGAAGAAGAAGAAGAAGAAGGTTCTCGGTTGAACATGTCCCGACACACGAATTCGTGGGCCACAGTTTAGAATTATTATTAGGAGCTCTGCTAGCGGCGAGGGTTGTTGAAAATGCCCAGCGTTGATGATGATGGTGAAGAAGGGGTGAAAATGTTTTTTTCCCCTCTCCGATTTCGTTCTCCCTCCGGAATGACGAAGATTGTCTTTGTCACTTTGGTTTCGGTTGTTGTTGTTGTTGTTCTTGAGCTGAGGCTCTTTCGTGTTGTGTTCGTGTCTCGTGACGTCCGTTGAATAATAAAAATTTTGTTTTTCAAAAAAAGAAGAAGAAGAAGAAGAATAGATTTTATTTTGTATTTTTAAAGAAAAGCAAGGCCAGAAAGCAAAAGTTTTTTTTTCTCTTCTGAAAATGGTGCTAGGAACAATCATACAACAGCAATCAGCTCTTGGTTATATGTATTCTCCGTTTCGGATGACGGTCAAGAACTATTTAACATTATTAATATTTATGTGTGTTTTTTTTTTAGCAAATTACAAGTCAAAAGTAGTTAGCTCAGTTGTCCTTTTCTCTTCATCTTTTTGATGCTACTACTTACTACTCGTTTTGCTGAAATTGGTATTCCCGTTGGCAAGGAATACAGAAAAAAACGACGTGTACAGCCAAGGTCTTACGCCGCCGGTTCATCTGCGTCGGTATTGTTTTCGCAATCATTTTCTTTTCCTTTTTGCGGCACTTGATGGCACCGGGAACGTCGGCAAAGTAACGATGACGTTGCCGCTTTTATTTTATTTAAAAAAAGAGAAGATATTATTTGACAATATCCTATTGCCTTTATCTACTTCTTACTTTTTTTCGACTTCCTGGTCCTACTACTATGATGATGAGGCTATAAAACAGTAGTAGTACTTGTTTTTTCCACAAGGTTCAATATCCAAATGGCAAAGAAGAAGAAGAAGAATTGAATGGCATTGTATAGTTAGTTACTATATACATTTGAGGTGAGGCCGACAAGATCCGGGCCTTGAGGGTTACTATCAAAATGATCGTGTGTGTGTGTGTGTGTGTCTGAGCTGTTGTCGGATCACAGCTCTTCTATCATCCATCCCGTCTGTATTTTTACTCACATAGTCTCTCTCTTTTTCACTCGTTATATTGTTCTCCTTGCGCGCTGTCTCTCACGCCGGCGTCCAGTTAACGCGCTCGCACACAGAACAACAACAACAACAACAAAAAACTAAGATAGTACAAAAGGCTCTTCTTTTTCGATGGTTACGTACATCAAAGAGGAGGTACTGATCGCTGAGAATTCAAGGCCTCAAGGTGTTCCTTGCTGTCCCAACACACACGTCTGACTGGGAAAATGTGTATAAACCTTTACCTTAGACACAACAAATGTGTGATGGGGGGGGGGAAAGATTTCTGACAACAAGAGAAACCGAGAATGACAAAGCGATCTTAACTCATCAGCAGACAGCGGAGCGGTCGTGGTACGCGTAGCGGTCGTATGTGATTGTTTTCTTCTTCTTCTTCGTATTTCCCATATTGTTATTATTATTATTATTTTTATTATTATTATTTTGGGGATTTTCTTTTGTGTATTATATCAAAACCACCCGGGTAGGCGTCGGAATTTCCCGCTCCAATTTGCCCCTCGTATGTTAGTTGGTTTATTTTTGTCCCCGGCACAACAAGAAATCAACCGCCCATTTCCCAATAATTCATCATTAAAAAAAGAAGAAAACAAAAAAAAATGGGTCCGTTTTTCAGTGCGGAAGTGCGGAACTGGTGGGACAGTGTTGTTGTCTAGTGAATTTCGGGTTTCTTGACTGAGATTCTTTTTGATTTATTGGAGGCGGATGAACTGCGAGTAGAAAAATAAAATAATCCCTGGGTGGTATTTTGAGATATTATCGTCACGAATTGTAAACTTTTTGTTTGTTTCGCATTTTTTGTAGTAACTCGTCCTTGATTTTTTTGGGGGTTTTCTCGATCAAATTAAAGGCAAATTATTACAAGACCGCACAGCGCAGTCCTTGATCTTGATTTGGTGATGTCGGGCGTGTTCTTCAATTGTTTTCAGTTGAAACACCGTGACTTGACACAGAAACGAAAAGAAGAAGAACGAACGAGAAATATGAACAAAAAAACAAAAAAAAGTGAATGTGAAATTGAATCATAATAATTAGCTTTTCTTTTTCGTCAAGTTCAATCGTTGCGTGAGTCGTGTTTGATGGGATGCGTGGAGACATTCGATCTGCCTCTCCCCCTTTTCCTTCCACATCCGAATGGGTGGAGATGGCAACGAGTTTCTGACGAGCGTGAGAGAGAAAATGGCTCTTTTTTTTGTTTCTCTCTCTTGTGATGTTTTTGATTCATTTTAGATTTATTCCCTGCCCCTCGATGGGTGTCGATGTCATTCCCATCGACGTGAAATTCTGGCCGTGATGGAGGAAGAATGTCTTTTCTCTTTCTGTGACTTTTGAAAAAAAGAAGGAAACTCTTGTCATCTTTTTATACCTTTCGCGGCGGAGCTCATCTCCTCATCTCTCACGTTGGTGACTGTTTGATTGTTTGTTTCCCTTTCGGTTGTTTTTTTCGTTTCGTTTCAGTCTTGTCTTTTCGGGGACTACGGAATGTCTTTGACGGAAACGCAAACAGCCGCACATGACGGACGAGCGGATACAACGACGACGAATCATCTGACTCAACTATCCAACAAACAATTTCCACGTTGTAACGCGCCGATGAAAAAGTGATGGCATTAAGGTAAAAGGTCTCCAACCTCAAACCGTCCATCATCGGGACCGGGAAAGAGGAGGTAACTTTGTGATCCAACACATCACAAACATCTGTGAGTGCCTTTACAAAAAAAAAAAAAAAATGAAGAATGAAATTCACATCTGAGAAGAAAATAAAATAAAACTCCAACTTTTTTTTTTATTTGAGTACGTAAAATGCCTTAAAGTCATAGCGGCACTTTCGTTCACGGATCTGGCAAAGAAAAGAAAAGACTGATGGCATCTGCTGCCGGCCCGATGGCCCGGGATGGAAGCAGCACACGCTCCCCGTTACTCGACGTCAGTTCTCGACATTCTGTTTGTTTGTTTTGGTTTTTCCAGTCGGTTGCTGATGGAACAAGAAGAAGAAGAAGAAGAAAACCGAAAGTGTCGTCATTGACGACGTATCATATCCATAAGAAATAAAAGAATCAAGAGAGCGAAGCCGTTGGGTTCCGTGGTCTCAGAGACCGATCCAACGGTGTGGCGGTTTTTGCGGCTCATCCTCCAGCGTTCAGCGCACGGGTTCTGGCCATCGTAAAAATAAGAAAAATGTGTTTGTTTTTCTTTTTTTTTTTCATAAAATTCTGTTGTTGTTGTTGTTGTTGTTGGGTATCGATTCGTATCTACCGCACATCTTTTGCCGTTTGTTTTCTTTTTTTTTTCTTTTTTCATTTTAAATTGTTCCGATAGAGATGCGATCGCCCGAACAATCACATAATAAAATTTGTGTTTTTCATCTGTGACCTGGCCGATGACATTTCGAAAGTCGCATGACGACGATATTACATCGCTAGAGAAGAAAAAAGGAGAGAGAATTGGAATAAAAAAAAGAAACGGGTCAAGAGAGCAAATTGTCTTTCTCTTGGTTGCGCTCGGCTGTTACGTGAACAAACAAGTGTCACCTTTAAAAGGATATCTAGTCCTGAAGAAAAAAAAGGTGACTACTTTTAAATACTACTACGGTATTCTCTCTCGTTTGCCACTTGAAAAATCCGTTGAATGATGTCAACTTCAATCTGGTTTTCTTTTCTTCTCTTTATTTTATTTTAATTATTTTGAATTGGAAATTTTGTTTATTTGTTTTTTGTTTTTTTAAACAATTGCCAACCCGGTTTTGTGTCATTTCACGTTATTTGCCCTTCTTTTTCTCTCTCTCTCTCTCTCTTTACTTCGGTCTCCGATGAAACAAACAAAACAAAACAAAAAAACAAATTTCTTGTTTTCAATTTTTGACTTTTGCGCATGAACTTTGTAGTCGGTCTAGAAACGAGATTTCTTCTCCTTTTAATACTACCGTGAAATGAAAACGAGCAGAGACGGGTAGACCGGTCGGACCGTTTTTTTTTTTTTTCTTTTTTCTCTCTTCTGCCGCTTTGTAAATGCACCTGACGACGAGTCTTGTGTGTGTCTGTACACAAAACAAACTCTTTGAACAATTTAGACTTTTAACCAAAAAGTTCAAAGGACTGTGCATGACCATCTCCAGAACATAATAAAGAAATTTCAAAAGAAAAAGAACAGCTATATACGTTGCAGCAGGTTGTCTACGACTAGTTAAAGAGTAAAAAAAAATAAAATGGGCTACTTGCAGGTTGATTAGTCGTTTGTATATATAGTCTCTCATGTTTGTTTCCCGTTCATCTGGTTTTCTTCGTACCTTCTTTCGGTTTTCCCCTTTTTTTGATGGACGCCGATTATTAGCCATGATGACAGTCATCTGCTTCCTTATTTTTTGTTTTTCTTTTCATGAGCATTTGGGCGGGAATGCGGTTTCATTGAGATATCGCACTATAAAAAAAAGAAAAAGAAAAACGGGACGAAAAATAACCAAACCAAAACTTGGAAGGAATTTATAAAAAGCGGCAGCTGACTAGTGCAACGCGGACTCGCTCCCGTCAATCAACAGCCCATTGGGTCGTTAATGTTGCGGGAAAAGATTAAGACACTTGCCAATGTTTTTATGGGTAGTTGATTTCTCTCTCTCTCTCTCTCTCTCCCACCTATCATCCACCTCCCTATACCCACACCCAAAGTTGTTATTCGCCAAAGAGTTGGGAACGAGAACTCGTAGAACAGGAAGAAGAAAAAACAAGTCGTCTAATTATGACATTATATGTGCAAGGGCGGGAGGGGAGTGTGGCATTTTGAGAGATTCGAGGAAAAATATCTAAAGAAAATAAAAGAAAGTTCGTCGCTCTGTCGGCAATTTGCTCGATGCGACGCATGTCGGAGAAAGAAATGTCGATGTACCGTTGAAGAGTTTCCATCCATCCATCCATCCTATCCAGGCAGTGGCCACCTCTCAGAAGAAGAGAAGAATCAAAGAGTCAGTCGAGCGGATGGATGGAGTTGAACTGTTGTGGAAATGAGACATCTCGTTCCCAAATAGAGACGACAACCTGTGTGTATTTTATAGCCTGGCATCTTCTTCACTGTTTTTATCTCTTTTATCTTTTTGGTTTGAAAAAGTCAACAAAAAAGGAAGAAGAAATGTGACAGAAATAAAAATTTCCAAGGCACTAGCCCGAAATATCAAAAACATGTGACACAGAGCATTAAACAACCATTGGAGCGATTCGGTCAATAGACCTATTTGGGCCATTTGTGTGTCCTTATAGTGTCATTCAATTGATGACTTGTGGGCAAGGGACACTGAAGAGAGCAATTGAACATGGGAAATGAATTTTTTAAAAAAGTTTCGTTTGAGTTTTCCTATCGATTGACGAACATATAGAAACGTCACTTGGAACGGACCCACAAAAACAAACAGAAAAAGGTTGAACGTGACCGTGCAACTCAACTAGGCGAAAGCTTATAGGCTCTCACTCTGAACTGCTGTGCCAATGGCCCGTGAACGGGAGTATGCGACGTATCGGGAGCAACAAAGATGCAAAGTCCCGACAAAAAAAACAAAACAAATTTTTTTTTTCAACGTTCAAATCAAACCAGTTTTTTTTTGTTTTTTTTTCCCTCGTATTCCCGCCGTGCCTGAATGTTGTCGCCAAGTTGTTGACTAAAGGGGGGGAACAGAAAAGACGTGAAATTCTTCGTTCCTTTTTTTCTTTTTTTATCCATTTTCAATCCATCGATCCACCCACCCAAATACGTCGAAACCGTTTGCGACCTCTTTGTTATATCTTACGTAGAAATAATTTTTCTTTTTCTTGTTATCTAAGCTCTTTCTTTCTTTTATATAAGTTTGAGCTTCTTGTCTTTTTTTAAAAAAAGAAAAAAGTTTTTTCTTCTTCTTTCTTTTCTCATTTTCTTTCATTGTCATTTGCAAGTTTCCATCATTTATCAACGAGTCACGCCACGTGAGGACTACGCCATGAGTGGGGTCGTTGAGCGACCGGATCTGCTTGTATTTCAGGGCACTTTTCTTTCGTCTTTTCCAGTTCAAGATGATCGTGTCGTAAGCTCGTACAAAAACCCAGTCGGGGTTTGTGTATAACAGGACTCTTGATCCAACCCGATGAGGGCACACTGGAGGCCATAGTCTCCACTGGATGGATGGATGGATGGATGGATATAATAGCTATTGTGTGATTTAAGAAACTAAAATCTGATCTCGCTTTTGCGCCATTTCCTTCTTCTTCTTCTTCTTTTGAAAAAGTAACGAGACAGTTGCTCAGGGGAGTAGTTGGTTTGAGGGGATTACGCGATAAAATAAAATAAAAATTTAGAAAAAAAAGAGAAAAAAAAAAACAAAAAATGGTAGCCGAGAAGAAGAAGAAGCCAAACGCCGTTGGATGTTGGCGAAGAGATGCAACAGATGATGAGAGAGGCCGTTGTCCTCCCCGATAGCGCCAGCCATTTTGATTTGTTAGTCAAGTTCACGGTCGGGAAAACTCTCTCTCTATTACTTGTGTATCAAACTGTATAGTATATACGCCATGACGCCATCGCACGATGATGAATAGAAGAAGAAGATGATCAACGTAGCGAGACTGATGATGCAAGTCGACCCTATCTCTCTCAATTTTTTTGTTATTATTGTTGTTATTTTTTTTTTGTTTAAAAAAAGAGGATGACCACCGCCAGAAGACCGTCACACAATGAACAAGCCAATTCTCCAGTCATTCGTGACGGCTAATTGAAAATATAAAAAAAAAAAATAAATCGACGAAGTCCAAATATAAAATAAATTTGAAAAAAAAAAGGCGACGACATAGAGAAACTGATGGTCCGTTTCGTTTGTCATTTTTCACGCTTCCTCCTCCCATCGTTTTCTTTTTCTTCTTCTTCTTCTTTTGGAGCTGTGTGTTTACCTCATTTAAAGTTTATTGGACAGCACATTTTGTGGCCGCAATCTCTCTGTTTCGCTCGTTCCCTCCCTATTACCGGTTGTACGCACGTATATAATACCGGTGTGCGTGGTGGTGGTTGGCGGTGGTGAACGATACGGCGCGTTTCTTCTTCTCTATTGAAGAAGTTTTCTTTATTCTTTAAAAAAGAAAAAAAAAAAGAAGAAGAAGAAGTAAAAGAACTTTGGGGCACGCCATCTGTTCCATCATCAGGTGAAATGCATCGAATAACTTCGAACAACGTCAAGAATGGCCCGCTCCCGCTATACACGTACGCTAGACCTGCAATTCATTTTATTTTTTAAAAATAACATATCGAAAATATGCGCGTCCCAACAAGAGGGGCTCCGTTTGTTTTTCTTTTTTCTTCGCTGGTCCCTTCTGGTCTTGTTTGCTCTACGTTTCTTTTATTTCCGATTATTCCGAGTTTTTTTAAAAAGAAAATATGTAAAGAAAAATAAATTCAGTCAAAGGGAGTATAGGTGGAAAGGTCCGAAGTTTGCGCGGGTCCCGGTCATTGCCTTCCCTCTTTTTTTTTTATCTTCTTCTTCTTCTCCGGACGGTCAAAGAAAAACAAAAATGTCCCCGCCAGCTGCTGCTCACTCAGCATGTCTGTCATTGCCGCGCGTTTCATCGTGTTCCACTCGATTCGTTCAACTTGACTGTGGATGCGCTCTATCCTCTTCATCTCCATCAGAGCTCACCTGACGAAATTCTCTCTCTCTCTTCCCCCCCCCCCCCCAAAAAAAAATGACATAAAAAGAGACTAAGGTCCCATCTTTTTATTTAAAAAAATCATTGAAACATTTTGGGGTTGTCTTTTGGTCGATTTAATATTCCGTTCGAGTTTTCCTCTTCCAAAAAGAAAAGCCAAAAAAAAAAAACCAAAAAAACAAAATGGAAGGGAATAAGGCAGGTAGACCTTTAATAGCTATACTTTGTAGGTGTGAAAAACTGAAAATCATCAGTCACGAACGAACCTGTTTTTCGTTTGGCCACACACATAGCCCGGTCAACGAGAAAAAAAAAAAACTTTCTCTTCTTCCCATCAACTCCCATCCGTCCATCACATTCGATTTGTGTGTGGAGGGAGCATCATGTTGTGTCTGTTGGCGAGCTGGTTCACGCTCGGCCGCAGTTGCCCCAACACCACAAAGTGATGCAAAATAATCGAAAAAATTTTCAAAGTCTATTTCACCCGTTTTCAAATTCATCATCATCATCATCATCACCATATTTTCGTTGTTGTTGTTTCTATCAGAGATCAAGGATAGAAAAAAAGGGAGACTGGACACTCCTATCCAATCATTTTCAGTGTCAGTCGGTGTGGCCACTACCAAATCGAATTTGCGGGTCTATGCTGGACCCACCAATTTGCTGGACGTTATTGTGTGCATATTGGCGGAAATTTTTGGACGGTTATGTTTTTTTTGTTTTTTTTTTTTGTTCTTTGATTACCAATTTTAATGATGCAAACAGCAGCCGGTTTGATTGGTTCAAAGAAACAACAGGTGATGGTTTACCTGAGGGTCCATTTGAATAGTTTTTCGGATAGATATATGAACGATATAAATCTTTAAAAAATTGAAGATAAATGGTCGAAAAATGACCAAATAATCGGCCTGCAGCCAAAGTCCCTTTTTTGGTCTCCATCTTCATACATTTAGGAGTCCCACTAGAAATTGGACTTTTTGTTTCGTTGTTGCGTGATCGCGTCTAGTCGCAATTTTTCGTATTTTTTTTAATTTTTTTGTTATTGTTGTTGCCCTTCAACTTGTTTGAATTTTTGATTGAAACACGGTGACGTCAGACGAGTGTACGGCTATCGTCAAATATGATTATCATTAGTGAAAGGCCTATGACGACGCCCTTTACACCCATGGGCGCTGCTGGTACTGGCTGACCAGTTTTTTCTTTTTCCTCCCCAATGTCTGTACATTTAATTTTTTTGTTTTCTCGGTTGTTGTTGTTGTTGCATTGCAATAAGTGTTCCAGGAAACTTTCTTTCGGGATATAGATAGATGATAATGATGAAAGGCCTTGCCGACGATGACTTTGCATACATGGAATGTTCTCTCTCGGCTCTCTCTCGGCTGCGCGTTCACATGTCGTTGCAGGAGTAATACTACTGTTTTAGTCTTTGTTGTTGAATTATCTTCCGGCTATTTGACGATGGATACCCACCTTCCTTCTTATTTTATTTCTTTTGCGTGACAGCGCAGCAGTCAATCAATTTCAAAAAATGCCAATCGATCGATTGTAGGAAGACGGTGAATCTACACACGATGATGTTTGAAGAAGAAGAAGAAGTAGAAAAAAAAAATTAGATATGGCGGAGACTGGAATATAATTAGCGCTAGAAAATGACCTTAAACATTTTTGTTGGTTGTTTTGATGGAAAATCGAAGATAAAAGGCCAAGGATAAATCTAAAAAGCTAAATCGAGGGCAGAGCCACACACAAAGTTGAAATAAAAGTCTGATGATGTGTTTTGAACGTGATGAAGAGTTCTTTTGCCAGGCCGAGATCCAGCGTTTTATCGCAACTGCTCCCGGCATTCAGCTCCATATCCTATTTTTGAAAAATATGAAAAGCCATTGAACACAATTCAATTTGAATAAGAATCCGTAAGAGACGATGTTGAGACTCTTTTGGGGATGGCAGAGCCTGGGCGAGTGCAGTCACGACTCTCTACTGTCTTGATATATCTTTCAAAAAGTTGTTATAACACAACAACAACGGCTACTCGGCAACAACAGCAACGTCTACACACCTCTCGAATGCGTTCCTTTTCTTTCCAACTTGGTTTATGTGATGTATTATGCAAGTTTCAACACCACCTTGCGTCTACAAGGCATACAGACACAGACGATACGCTCACTCCACCCTTGCACTACCTGGCCATTTATTTCATTTTTTTTTTGAAAACATTTATTAAATATATGGAAACAAAAAAAAAGAGAGTTTAAGACAACTTGTTTGTTTAGTTTTTCTTCTTCATTTTGTTTTCCCCGCTTTCTCGTTTCACGCTCTTCTCCCGAAGATTCACATGGAAATAGATCCAGAGAGAGTGTGTCTCATCTTTCGACCGCAACCACCAACGAGTGAGGGATATTCAATCGAATCGAATTGTTTGGCCAGCAAGAAGAAGAAGAAGCCAATCATCACAATGCCCCCCCCCCCCCAACGTGTACAGTTATAAAAGATCGTTGATGATGATGAGTCAACGGAAGAAATAGGCGTGTTTGTGTATTTAATGTTGTTTTTTCCGTATGCACCGCTGGATTGTACGTGTGCATTATGCAAACATACGGATTGTTGTTGTTGTTCTTTTTGTTGGGTTCTTTCTCATCGGTGTACGGTGGTTTCTCTGCGGCTGCCAGTTACGTGATGTGATGTGATGTGATCGTCATTCGATTCGCATCTCTTCCGTATATTTATTGACTTGGTTTTCTTATATACATTTTTTTTTGTTTGTTTGTTTGTTTGTTCTTCCGCGTTTGTTTCACACAATTCCTTTGAATCGTCGATTCGATTGGAATTTATTCGAATTTTCTTGTTGTTAACCTTCGGCGCTCACAGCAATCTGCTGCTGTTTGACTTCCCGCTGACTGACGCACAAGAGAACAGCAGAGAAAAAACAACTCGCACTGATTTTAAGTTTCGGAATTTTTTATTTCGTCTTCCCGTTTGGTTTCATGCGCTAGAGGGAAATGTGTTTTGTTTTTCTTTTTTTGTCTTGTGTCGTCTCTACTTTTTCTCTAGTCGGACAAGGGATTTCATACCATCTGCTGTTTAGCGTTCAGCGCTCGTCAACTTCTTTTTTTTAGTTGTTGTTGTTGTTGTTTTCTTTCCTCTTGGCACTGCACCTGAAGAAAGAGAAAAGATCCTCCTCCCATCATTAGCCGGCCGAAAGAAACGAACACGACAACGACAACAATACGCAATAATAATCAACCGACAATCGTCACACGGTGTATAGTACATGAAAAGGGCCAAGTCAAGAGTGTAATGGATCCAACAGCAGTTGTGTGTCCGTCGCTTCGTTAGTAGTTGATTGAATCGAGTCCCTGTCGCTTATTTTCTTTTCCACTTTGCGTTCCGTTTGGCCGGTAGGCATCAAGACGGAAAAGAAAATTGAGTCGAGCGCGTAATTTAGAAGCAACCGAGTCCACACTTGACTCTGGCCGATATTATAAAAAAGGCTCTTCTTCTTCTTTTAAAAAAAAAAAAATAAATAAATAAATAAATAAAAATGTGAGTGTGTAGAAATAGAAATGGGCTCGTTACTATTCACACCCTTCGGTAACGTTGTGGTTTTCCTTTTTTTTTTCTTCCCCCGTTTGTCTTTTTTTTCTTTTTTAAATAACGCGGAACATAAGGCGATCGCCGCTGTTGGGGCGCGTGACATAAATCAAAG
The DNA here is from genome assembly GCA_030770115.1 of Daphnia galeata. NCBI lineage: Eukaryota > Metazoa > Arthropoda > Branchiopoda > Diplostraca > Daphniidae > Daphnia > Daphnia galeata. The sequence continues at coordinate 12,346,117 of CM061115.1, read as the reverse complement.
TCGATTGACTTTTGAATTGTTCATTCAACTCCTATCGCACGTACGCTCCATTTATGTAACACACACACAGAAGGAGCAACGACTATAAATGAATATATAAATGAATGACGTTTTTTTCTTTCTTTTTTTGACTGAACGTTTCTTTTTTTGTGACAATCAACCCAAATTTAAAAAAAAAAAGAAAAGAAAAATATGTAGAATTTTGTTTTGTTTGTTTTTTTTTTGAAATTTTCTACTTTGGAATCGTTTAGTTATTCAAATTTTTTATATTCGAAATGATTATTTTGTGTGTGTGTGTGTGTGTGTGCTGTTGTTGTTGCCTTTAGCTGTCACATGGATACATTTTTTTTTTTTTCTGATTTCATTGGTCGATTCGTTGGTTGGGTCCGTCTGTGTCCGTCTGTCAGATAAGTCGCACGCAGTTTCTGTGTTGTTGCTGCTGCTGGGACACCTCCTGACATACTGAGGCATCTCTCTTTTTCTCTCACTCACTCGTGTATTTTGATTTATCTCTCATTTCTTTTTTGGAGACGTGGGGCTCGTTTCGTTACCTCACTTTTGGCTCACGCACCTTTAGAAATTCAATATCTCATCAGAGGCCAGGAGACGAAAAAAATAAACCCTGGAACTCTTATAAATATATTTTATAAACTAAAATTTATACGTACACACATGGACTATCTCTATTTCTCAGTTGGCTCAAGGGCTCTTCTAGAGTCTAGAGAATCTCCTTGATAACTAACAACATCATCATCTATTATAGGAGAAATATATAAGCAGCAGCAGCAGCATTGATCATCGTTTCTCTTTGAAAAATCGGATGAGCTTACGACACTATATACCCAACAACATTCGGGGCTATCATCAAATGGGCAAAGTTATACACCACAAGCTGCTCGTTTCCAACTCAACATTTTGCCGTTAGGCTGTGTAGCATGTGGGCATTGCGTTAACTTCTTTCTTTTTTTTTTTTTAAGGAAGGGAGGTGATGGGGGGGGGTGGGGGGTGGGGAGGTGGTTTTATGTAGTGGCCAGGGTGATGGATCGAAAATATTCTTCATTTTTTCGGCTGCTGTTGTATTTTTTGTTGTTGTTCGGGCCCTCACCGAAATCATTCCTCCTTCTCATTTCACGTGTGTAGATGTGTACGTGTGCATGTGGAAATAATCCATCTGTCAATAGATCTCGCCGGGGCATTGAGAAAGAAGAAGAAGAGCCGCGTCCGTGTGCTGGCCGATGCATTTTTAATCACCTTCTTCTTCTTCTCTCGTTCGTCATGTTGTTTTTTTTTTTTTTGTTTTTTTTCATTTCATCTGGCTTGAAATGGCCTCAGGATTTATATGTAGTTTATTCTTCTCTTCCAACAGCTCCTTAATAAAAAAAAAATGAAATAAAAACGAGATATAAGATAAAGATAGAGAGGTGGGGGGGGATAAGACTTGTGGTTATATTCTCTCTTTGATTTATAAACGGACGATAAAGTCAAAATCGAATGGAATTTCCGTTGGGAGGATGTGTTGTTTCAAATTGTTTCAATATTCTACCTGGGTCATCATTTCCTAGAGAACTAAATGAGTCTATAATGATACTCAGCCTGAGATATTCGAATGATGATCATGATAATGATGATGACTTTTTCTTCAGTGTGAAGAATTCTTTGATTTTTATTGAACTCTGTTGATGATGTGTAATCATGTAGTTTGGGAAAGTTTTTTTCTAATTGTTGAATTGGTTTGTTTTGTTTGTTTTTTTCGAATTTTATTAGGCGGACTCGACTGGCCAGGATGTGCTCAATGTCGTCTACCAACACCTGGGATCCACTTTGTTAGAAACTGCTTATTTCGGTCTTCGCTTCGTAGATGCCTCTCACCAACCGGTACGTTGCTGAAATTGTCCCAGTTTGATACTTTTTTTCTCTCTCTCTCTCTTTTTTTTTGTGTGTCCAAACATCTGGATATCTATCCATTTTCGTGTGAAAGAGTCAATAATATCCTATTGGATTGGCATCGTGACTCGTTTTCTTTTTCTTTCTTTTTCTTTTTTGAGGGAATCGAATTGTTGTTGTTGAAATGTTTTCTCGCTGTGTGATCTCAATGCATCATGACTTCGATATGATTCCATTGTGCTGATATCAACTTTTTAATATTAATTCTTTTTCTTTGATTTTGACAACTGCGCTGCCGTGCCAACAGCAATGGCTGGACCCCAACAAAAGAGTTCTGCAACAGTTGAAAGGTAATAATGTCATTGGACGTTCGACATGATTCGTTGGGTTTAGTTTACTCGTTCTCAGTATTTTTAATATTTATTTCAAAATTTTTAAAAAGATAAAATATATGTCGTGATGTCTGAAAAAAGTCGAATGGGAATGAAAAAAACATGTTATTATTATTATTATTATTTTTTATTTTTATTTTTATTTTTTTTTTTTCACTGAAAAGAAAATGATAAGAGAAATGTCACGCCAAGGTGCGAACTACTTTCCCTCCTTATTGCCTCACGTCTGAAATGCGCTGGTGAATAAGTTGGTAGTGTTAAAATAATAATAATAATAAAAATAATAATAATAATGTCTACGTACGTATTCACCTGACTGGCAATTTGTCACGAACGTTGTTCTTTTTTTTATTATTATTATTCTTAAAAAAAAAAAGAGGAAAATTAATTTTTTTTTGTTTTTTTTTTTTGTTTCTTCACATTTTCGTAAATTGAAATGTTCAATTTTGTCAATTTTGTTTTGTCTTTCACTTTCGTTATTCATTTTTGTCCTAATTTCGTTTTTCTTTTGTTTTCTCTACAGGTACTGGATCGCAGACCTTGTATTTCGCCGTGAAATTCTACGCCGTCGACCCTTGCAAACTCGTCGAGGAATTGACCAGGTACGTCCAGTGTCTCCCCCCACCACCATTTCTTGTTGTTGTTGTTGTTTCCTACTTTACCTGTTCTCATAGATTTATAGCATCCGTCTAAGCGAAAAAAGACGATAAGGAAACGAGTAGGGGGATAGAGGGGGGGGGGGGGGGAGAGAATGTTGACCGGATGAAGATACAGGGGGAAAAGAACTGAAAGGGGCAGGAATTGAGGATGGACATTGGGACATTTCCGGCGTCCATTTATCTTGATTTCCTTTTGATTTTATTTTTCTTTGTTTTCTTTCCCCCTCCGTACCTCAATGCTCACAATAACAGTCGAGTTATTATGACTTGTCTATTTGCGTACGTTCATGTGCAATAAACTCTTATTGAATTTTCTATTTTGTGAACGAGACAAGATATAAAGTCATTCGGCAGTTAAGTACGTACATTGTTGTATATAAAAACAAAGAAAAAAAAAAAGCCAAACAAGTCGAGCAGTTAGAAACAAAAACGTAGCGCAAAAATAACCAAAAAGAAAATATTTCTTTTTTGTTTTTTTTTGTTTTTTTTTTTGGGTTTCCCACGCTCGAAAACTGTCTGTGTGAGAAGAATAAAGAAACAACACGATTCAAGTCGTTTTGTCGGCCCGTTGTTTCGGACCGTTTATCCAAGAATTATTTTTTATCATGTAATATACGTGGGAGGAGGAGGAGGATTGAGATTACATAAGACATTGGAGTTGTTTCTTCTTCTTTTTCTTCTTCTCGTCTCATGAATTGTGATAAACGTTCATCTCTTTATACGCTCGGACGAGATCTGCCGCCTCCGCCCCCCTCATCTTCTTCTACTTTTTAAATTGGAACTTGGGAACGGATGAAGTTGAAATGGGGAGGGGGAGAGGTAGGCGGTGAGAGAAGAAGAAGAAATTACAACGGCCATTGGGTAGCCAACGAGCAATAAGGATGAGGAAAAGAACCAAAAATAAAACTCGCTCGTTACCTGTCCTTGTTATATAGACGCTGGACTGACAAGTGGATACTGTGTGATGCGGGGGAGGTCCCTGGTTTTTTTTTTTGATCAATTGGTTTTCTTCTTCTTTTTTCTTTATTTTTTTTTTGTCGAACTTGAATCTCATTTTCTTTTCAAACCGTTTCCAACCATTCGGCGGCAACTAAAAGAAAATGGTGTTGCTCTTTGTGGATTCGTTTTAATTGGTTTTCTACTTTTCGATGTGATATCGGAGACGCGCTCACATGTACTTTTTGACTCTTAGAGTTGGGTGTTTCCTCTTCATCGCCTTCAGGGCACAGATACACCGACCATTGTGTGTGTTGTTGGATTTTTTTTAACATATATCTCGTGTGTAGATGTTGTAACTGTACGGGACTCGACGGGGGCGCTGTAATGACATCACAGTTTCAATTGCTGTTTTTTTTTTTTCGGTTGGCATTGCAGCTCCCGCGAGAAACGCACGAATCTTTTGATGTTGCGTCTCAACTTTTGGCCTTAATGACTTGACTGATGCCATGTCAAAAAACGGTACTCTACTCGCTACTACTCGCTACTATACTACCTATACGTTGTTGTACTGAGGTACGCGCACGAGTTTTATAAACAAATAAACGGCCTTGCGCCCTAGGATGTCTGGAACTACGTGGAAGAAGACCAAGACAAGAAAAAACGTTATTGGATTTGGCGTGAGACGGTCCATGGGCAGGTCGGGCGTGTTTTCCATTGCGTCAGTCCTTTTGTGTGTGGGTTTTATATGTTTGTAATTATTTGTTTTTCCGTTGATTCGTTATAAAGCCGAGAGACCCTCGAATTCTACACGTGATAGAAATCTCCATGTCCAGTTACATAAATTTAGATATAAATATAGAAGGAGAAGAAGGAAACGTGTGATAGCCACGAGATTACGCAGCTAAAAGGTGGCAAAGCCAAAGAATAGAATAGAAAAAAAAAATAAAATTGGAGAAACGAAAGTGAAGGAGCTAGACAGGAAGAAGAAGAAGAAGAAAAAAAGGTGTGTCTGCCTCTATAATATCTAAAAAAAAAAAAAAACTTTGAAGCTTTTCACTAACTTAAATCACAAGATAAGACGATTGAAATAATCCACACCCGAAAATAGAAAATAGAAAAAAAAAAACAGAAAAAGATACAAGGACAATCTATATATCTAGCAGGTGATTTTAATGCGCTCTTCTTATCGTCTTATTTTATAAATTCCTAGCCAGTTGAAAGAAATATGCATTGGTGGTCCGAATCGAGATATCTTTTCAGTTCTTTCTATCTTTATATTTGAGCCAGTGCTACGTGCATAATCTCCTGTGTGGATGCGTAGAAATTGTATAATATCGACTTGTTGAGCGTGCGTGATCTCGAACGTTGAAAATGAGAATCGAAGAAAAGAAAAGATGGCCATAAAAATAGATGTCGGCAGCTGTTGAGCTGTTATCCAATAGGAAATCTTTTCTATTCGTATACAAAACGAGGAAAAAGAAAAATAGAGAGAGTTGGAAGAGAAGAAATGACGATATCGGCGTGATGGAAATGGAGGAGTTTTACTTGTTGCGTGTCCGCTGAATTGCCTTGGCTCCTGCCCCCATCATCGTCGTCGACAAACATTTTCAGATCGTTTTCTCTCTCTACCAAACAGATTTCTTATATGTCTATCTCTATAGTCTTCACTGCCCAGTGCGCTATCATTTCCCCCCTTGACTTACTATCCGCACACATATTTCGTGGTATAGATCCACCGCCGCCCTCTTTATCAAAGGCTCTTCATTAGTAACAGTTTTTTTTAAGAATGTTGAATCAAATGTAATCCAAAGTCATGAAGCTGCAAGCCCTGAAATGCGTATCGAGTTTAATCGATTGGCCAACAGATCCCAGCAGCAGACTGGCCAGCGCTCTATGTGGTCTAATAATAGAAAGTGAACTCTCCTCATCATCATTGACTTTATTTTTTGTTTTTAAAATATCGAATTAGAAAGATAGAAATCTGCGTGCGCATTCGAACGATTTCAATTGCACTTAAATTGACATTTGTTTCAACCAATATTAATGGAAATTGGAATGTGCTTTTTTATTCTCTCATCTCGATGCCCCCCCCCCCTCTTATTTGGATTCTTTTCTTTTACGATCCTGTCGTATAAAAAATGGTTTGACCTTTTTACACAAAAGAAAAGAGAAAAAAAAAGGGGGTAGAAATACATTTCGAAGAGAATCTGAGAAATCTAATAATAATCAAAGATGAGGAGGTTATTGGCCAGACTCGGAGGAAGCCATATATATATAATTATATACAGTTTGAAGGAAGGGGGGGGGGAGGGAGATGTTTCTTAAATGTATTCTCTCTTTCTGGGTGTTTGTCCGAAATGTAATACACAAAAACGACTGTTAAAAGAAATCAAGTTTCGTGACTGGGAGCCGTTTAAAAACAGCAAACGGTCGTGGTAGTACTTTACTGGCTATAAATGTTGTAGACTTGGAATGTTGGTCCGTATCTTTTTACCTCGTTTTTTTTTTTGTTTTCTTTGTTGTTGTTTAAAAAAGAAAAATCAAATCAAAAACACATGAACTGGAAAATCCCCCCTTTTCTCTTTTTACCGACCCCTTTTTTTTTTTAATGAAATGGGGGGAGGTCATTTTCAACAACAACAAAATAAATTCTAAAAAAAAAAAGATTGGAAGGGAAATCAGACTAGGTTACTGGCCGATATTGCGTGTTTATTCGAGAACAAACTGAAACTTTTGCCTGTTTTTTTCTTCTTCTGAATACGCGGGGGGTTATACCCAGTTTTTTTTTTTTATTATTTCTTTGGAAATAGTAAAAGACAGAAAAAAAAAAAGAAAAATCTAAATGTTTCATGAATTCATACATGTGTGAAATGTTTTATGTTATTCTTTTTCTTTCTCTATGCAAGTGGGGGGGGTTATTTTAATATCGTTTTGTGACGTTTCATTAACCTCGGGGTCGATTTCATGAGTTTCTTTTCTTTTAACCATTCACTTTTATTTGATTTTGATTTGATTTCAGATATCAATTTTTTCTGCAAGTCAAGAAAGATATACTCCAAGGACGACTACCCGTGACGACAGAATTGGCAGCGGAATTGGCAGCTCTCGCACTTCAATGTAAGCAATTCTCCATTAACTTTGAACGCGAATATTTGAGTTCGCTTTCACCTTGTATGTAATGAAAAGAAGAAAAATTGAACTGTGTAACGTATTGAACAGTAATCAATTTCAGGGCTGCGGGTTTATTTTTACTGGGCATTTTAAAGGGAATATAGTATAACATGATTCCTATACAACTCGTTAGAAACTCATTCGACTTGCATTAGCTCCTCATCTTACAAATTCTTACATACATCCCCTGAAGGATTTTTTTTTTTTTCATCTTCCCATCGATCGATCGATGAGGTGTTTTATATATATTTCCTTTTTTTCTATTCTTTGTGTTAATGGGGGATTGCGGTGGGTGTTATTCTTCTCCCTTTTCAAATCAAAGTTATTTCCAGAGAGAAAAGACATTTTTTTTCTCTATCTCCCTTACGTATTTTTTTTATTTTTTCACCCCTGTGGTTATGAACGACAGCTCGTAGCTCGGCAGGAATCATACACAGCAGGGTCGGGGAGGTCTTCTTCTTCTCCCAACGGTTCAACATATCTAATATTTATGAGAAGAAGAAGAAGAAGAAGAAGAAAAACACGTGTCATAAGGTCAGAAGGCGGACAAGAAGACGAGAGATATACTTTGCCCCGTTACCTTCCTACCTAGTAAAAAACATGGGTGAATTTTTCAAAAGGGGATGGATGGAAGGAGAAAACTGTACAACACAACCCACCTGTGGGGATCCTGACCATTTTTCTGGCTGTAACAGTAAAAATAAGAAGAAGAAGAGAAGGAAGAATCTCTCTGGGATTTGAGTGTGTGTGTGTGTGTGTGCTGACCCCCTGTAACATATTTTGAAGAGAAGAAACGATGCGGTTCCTTGTGCCTTCGGCGGATGAAAACAACAAGAAGAAGGAGGAGAGTTTGAGGTTATAACATGACAGGCTCGACGAAAGCACTTTTTTTGGCGCTTCATCCATTGATCTTGGTCGTGTGTTCCTGCCTTCTTTCTTTTTTCTTCTTTTGCCCCATAGTATTTTCAGAGGGGGGAAAGAACGGCATGACGTCCCGCGCTCTCCTTATACACGTAAGATGCCCGTCGAGAGCGTCGACGTCTAAACCCACCGATACATACGCCCCAGCTCATATCGGATGGATGCCGCAAATAACAAGAAACGTTCGCTCTCTCGTTCGTTCAGACTACCCGACCAACCGACCGACTTTTGGTTTTTTTTGGGGGGTTTTTTTTTCCAACACCGTGTCGAATGCATAATTCACCGGGAAATACAAAAAATTCAAAAGAAAAGCCATCATCGAAAGAGAGAGATGCTGTACGGAGAGTTGTCTGTAACTTGTTAATCTATTTATTTATTCTTGGCTTCTTTTTTCTATATTTTTTCTATTTTTTTTATATTCAACCGTACAGCCGAACTGGGAGATTATGATCCTCAACGCTACAAGGCCGGCTACGTCAGCGAGTTTCGATTTCTCGCTCACCAGAGTCCCGATCTGGAAACCAAAATAGCTGAACTACACAAAACAATGAGGTAATACATGGATTCTTCAAATTTCCGCCCCGTTGTCTTTCTGTTTCTCTCAAAAACAAAAACCAAATATAAATGACATATGTAGGCTCTGAATTCCAGGCCGTGATGTATCTTCTATATGCGTCTCTCTCTCGTCTCTCTCTCTCTCATCCAACACGTAGAGAGTTTGAGAAAGATGAAACCATTTTTTTGGAATTGTTTCTTCTTTGTTTGTTTGTTTGTTTATTTTCATGATCGATTGATTTGAATTTGCTCCGTTTGTTTTTTGTTTTTTTTTTTTCAATTCCAAAGAGGACTCGTTCCAGCCGTGGCCGAAATGCGTTATCTGGATCGAGTGAAATGGCTCGACTTGTACGGCGTTGATCTCCATCCTGTATTGGTAAGTTCCATCTCTCTCTCTCTCTCTCTCTCTCTCTTATTTTTCTATCTATCTCACACAATGCCAAAATCACTTTCAAACACACACAAAAAACAACACACATTTCTTCTATTCTTATTGTTTGGTTTTTATTTGTTTTTCGTGTCGATTTTCTATTTTCTTGATTTGTTTCTTGTTGCCTGGCGCTGAACAACAACAACAACAACATAGCGAGTGAAAAACAGACGCGCACACACATTAGTAAATAGGTGGATTTCTCTTTCGATTTTTCAATCGCACCGTTGTGTTGTTGTTGTTGTTGTTGTTGTTGTCATTGTTTTCCCCTCGGAGGGGGATGATAGTGTGGACGTCACACATATTTCAACTTGTCTAATTCCCTCCTAGCCATCCGAGATTTCATTTCTCTATTGCATTTTGTTGTTGTTTTCTCTGTCCGCCACAGCGCAATTTTCACGAAACAAAAAACAAAAACAAAAAAAAATATTTTCATTTCCCTCTCGACATTCGAAATCGTTTCGGTTACAACGACATGTGACGTCGACAAATTGAGTGAAACCGATTTATTTTGTTTGTTTGTTTGTTGGTTTTTTTCTTTTTTGCTATTTCTGCAGTTGAGAGAAACTTTCCTTTTTATTTGGCCTCACTCTCTCCAACCAACCTGAAAGGTCTTTGCCTATCCCGATATAGGGCTGGTCCTCCACCTGCCAGTAGTCAGTGCTGCGTGCATAGCAATTTGCTTTGTTGATTTTGGTGTCTTCACACACTGAGGGAGGAAAAAAAAAATGAAAACTTTCGCTCTGAATTCTCCTGTATAAATACAATACCGTGAAGTAGTAGCAACTAGCAATTTATTACTACGACGAATTTGTTCCGCAATATTCTTTTGTTTGCGACACGGAAATTTCCACCCTACGGTCATGAATTGGCTCCAGCTTGTTTTTTAAAAATGGCCAATTGATTGGGAAAATATGAGAGGGATAGAAGACTAAAACGATCAGTTTTGCCGTGCCATAAACTTGCAGTCCTAGTGGCATTTTTCCTTATCCCGTTCCAGCATCTCTTTCAAGTTTCGCTCCATCCATGGATGGATACACAAAAGAACTTGAATGGATATCCCCCCCCCCTTTTACAATAATATAATATATAGTACAGTCATTTAAAACTCTCATACTGACCTGGAAGATTTTTCAAGAGAAAATGGAAATCTCAAAAGAAAATAAAAAATATAAATTGGATTGACCCATTAGATGAAAGTTTCTTTTTCCCTTTTTTGTTTTGTTTTTTTCTTTTTGGGGCTCCTTGTTTAGGGTCCCCCCCCCCCTTTATTTGGGTGTTTTTTTTTTGGTTTTTTCTTTGGTTTCCTTCTTTCAAAAAAGTTGGGAACCCTACGCACACGCATAGTGAACACACGTCGAGTCTAGTAGTAAGTAGTATAGTGGACAAGATATTTATAGATGTCTTTTTATAGTCATCCGTATGTCCCTGAAAGGACAAACAATAGTCCCGGAGACTTTTTTTTTCTTTTATTACGCCTTTCCTTGGTGTACATGATGTGAACTGTGTGTCTTGGATTGGGCCAGCAACATCCTCCTCTCGTACAAATTCAAAGGAAAACAAAAAAAAATGGTTGAACGTCGTCGTCTGGCGCGAGACTGCACTATGGACTTGGCCTCTCTGCGTGATGGATGAGCTATATCTCTCTCTCTCCCCGTCTCTTTCATTGCACACAAGTTTCTGTGTGTGTGTGTTTCTTTTACCTAGACGAGATGAAAATAAAGAACCTTCTTTTCATTCTATTTACTATGTAGTCGTAGAACGGAGACGACGACACGTTTGGGTGTTTTCTTCTGGTTGGCGTTACGTACGTGCCGTGTCACTCACTGTACACAGCCCAGACAATGGACGTGTAGAGAAACAAAAACGACATTGTTTTGTTTTGTTTGTTTGTTTGTTTGTTTACTTTGATTTACAGGGTAGAGAGCCATGGTAGAAGTGGGTAACCACCAAAAAAAGAGACTCAGACTATCTTACCACCAAACGAAAGTGATTTCGTGAGAAAGTCTCTCGACTCGCCAAATGAAAATGAGAATGTGAAAATGAATCAAATAAGCAAACAATGAATCCATCGTTTAAGGGACCGACGCTCAGTGACATCCCGCGGGCGGTGAAATCCGATCTCCTGCCAAGGTTTTCCTTTTTTTCTTCTTCTATTTCTTCTTCTTCTTCTTGTGTGTGTGATTGTTCGCTGTAGTTTTGTTGTGCGTATACCAGGACGACGTTACAGATGACACACACCTGTCGTAGAGTTAAAACGAAGAGGGGAGAGAGAGAGAGAAACAACCGTGAGCTCATTTTTCTAGAATTGTGACTTTTTCTTTTCTTTCAAAGGAAAAAAAAAAAAAACAACAAATGAAAAAATTCAATTGTCTGACTGTTGCAGTCCGTTTTCCTTTCCTTTTTTTTTATGTATGTTTCTTCTTATTTCTTTTTTGGAAGAAAAACAAAAAAAGTGAGCCACATTTTCATTTTCTTTGCGAGTGGCTCAGCCGTCAAATCTGTTGGATATTACGTTAGTAGCGAGACAGTTACGCACGCACGCACCCAAGAAAAGAAATTGACCCAAAGTTTTTTGTTTTCTTCTATTTATTTTTATTTTTTTTTTTCATTGTTCGCCCCCCTTTTGCCCTTTTAAGACATTCTCCTCCCAAATAGTGAAAGAAAATAGTTTTTTTTTTTCCAACATAAGGAAATAACTGCCGTTTGTTGTATAGTTGTTGTTTTTTATTGTCCAGTCTCCGAAAAAAAGGAAAACACTCTTTGCATTCCAGACCAAAAAGAAAATCATATACACAGAGTCTATACGAACTCGAAAGAGTTTTAAATAGCCGTAATTTTATATTATTCATTTCACACAGCCTTCATTGTCGAATAGTCTACAATCTTGTGATTTCCTATTTTTTTTTTTTTTTAAATAGTATAATTCCATTTTGATATTTATCCGGACCAGAGAGAAAAGATATTTATTTCTTTAGCGGGTATTCAGCTCTTCTTCTTCTGCGTGTCTAATGTCGATGAAGGAAAAAGAAGAAGAAGAAGAAAAAGACGAAAAAAAGGGGAAAATTTAAAAGAGCAACAAGTTTTCCACTTTGACTCTACGCTGAGGGGTTATTTATATGTACGAGCTATAGTCATTCCCTCAGTGTATAGAAGTGTGTAGAATATACATAGAGGGATGTAGAGGGGGAGTCGACGCGATAATTTACAGCGTGTCGAATGAGTCGCCCCGCTAGAAAATAAAAAAGGAATTTTAAAAGTTTTTATTTTTATTTTCTTAGGGGGGGTCACTAGAAGAAGTACCTGTTGAAAGAATTTCCCTGGAAATAAGAAGATTTGGAGAAATAGATAAAATAATAAAGTGGGGGGGGGGGGGGGAGACTGGGGAGAGGGTTGTATTATATGCACTAATATATTCAACCCCTCGAATAATATTTTGGAAACTTTTCTTTTCGAAATTCTTTCACCGTCACATGACGAAGAATTAGGCAATAGTATTTAAAATAGTTTGGGGCGCTAGGGCACTTCATGTTTATGCATAATAGGCAAATGAATTGGTGAAGGTGCTGGACTGCTATTAGTTGGCAGGCAGCAGCAACAGCTGGGGCATGTCCGAGACTTCAAAATGAGAGTTGTGTCCAGTTCGGTTTTTGTTATTTTGTCCGGTCGTTTTTTTATCCGTCCGCCTGACAAACTTGGCGCCTCCTCCTTTTTTTCGTGAGTCCCGCCGCCACTAACGTTTTTTCTTCGTCTTTTGTGCGTTTGCCCCCGCGTCCCCTCTGTGTACAACAACATTCACGTGAGTTGTGTACATACATGATGGATTCGACATCAACAGTTGCAAACGACGCTCATTATTTATTCGGCGTTGTGTTTCGCCAACAGAAGGTGGAGGCTGACTCACACACTCAACATTTCCCCACAAGAAAATAATTTCATATTAAAAACATACATACATACAGTGTCCGCCCAGCCAATCCAATCAAAGTCTTTTTTTTTCTCTCTCTTGTCGGTCCCTGACCATTTTTTAAAAATAGTTTCGCTTTTTCTTTGTGTTTTGATGTGGTTGATGGACATCGTTTTTTTTTTTTTCCTCCTTCGTCATCATTCCCGGCATATTTTTTTTTTTCTTTCTCCCATCAAACACACATTCGAATGTCGTAGAAATGACATTTTTTTTTTTAAGAAAATAAATAAATAAATTTTTTCTTTTATGTTTTTGGCAGATAAACTTTTACTTCTTTCTTGTGAAAATATATATATATATATATATTTTACAAACAGGTGTGTAATTCTTTTTATTTTGTTTAAATCTTTTTCCAGGGTGAAGATACGGTGGAATATTTCCTGGGCCTCACACCGAGCGGCATCATCGTTCTACGCAACAAGACCAAAGTGGGCAATTATTTCTGGTGAGATTCCCCATTTTTTTTTTTTTTTTCTTTCTTTCTTTTTTGCGCATATAGGGTCCCGTCCGTTCGTCTGTTCGTCCATCTCTCTCCCATCCCTCTTGGTTCTTTTATAGATATTTCCTCATACGTCGACAAACTGCGGGAGTTTGAAGCATCCAGTGAAAGAAAAGAAAAAAAATATTTTTCGTTTGTTGCCTTTTCCTAAGCTCAAAAGAAAAAAGGAGAAAATGGCAGTTTCATCTTCTTTACCTTGCGGGCTACTTTTAAGCAATCTTTAACCTACACTCGACACACAGTGTGTCTGCGTCTGCGTGCGTGTGTGTGTGTGTGTGTACATATCTTTGACGACTATGCCAAACGAGCCCATTTTGGTTTTCATTAGCCGGACGGAGATGTTTGGTTGTCTTTATTCTTTGGTTTTTTCGATCCATAGAAGAGAATGAATGAAGATGGTTGTTGTTGTTATTTCTTTCTCCTTGTGTCGATCAAGACCAAAGAAATAATATTGTAAAGGGAAAAACAAAAATTGGTAAATAAGGAGCGGCCCCGTTTTCTTGTGTGTCGACGCTGATGGCTGGCGTAACGGCCTTCAAACATTCCAATCGAACGCAAACGACCGACGCTTAAAAAAGTCAAGAAACCAATAGCCTAACTATCGAAAGACAAAGAATTGCGCTGCGCATTTCAAACCGAAAACAACAGAAAAAAACGGTTCGATCGTTTACAGTGTCCAACGTGGTTGATGAACTTGCAACCAGAAGAAGAAGAAGATGAAAAATACATTTAGTTGTATAGGTGAAGTTGATGGGTATTGAGCGTGCTTGGCTTCCATTCAATTTCAACCGACAACAACAAGAACAAGAAAAAAAATGAGATGTGTGACTACGGCCGCCGAGTGGCGTCAACGGGCGACGACGTACGCGCGGCTCCAGTAGCTCATCCCGCGTTACACCAATCACAGCCTCAACCGATTGATGATGTAAATTTTCATCTAGAAAGTTGTTGTTTGAAAAAAAAAGGGAAAAAACATCAAAGTAGATGAATAGAAGAAGAAGAAAGTTTACCGGGTGCTTTATTGCAACGCTGTAAACAGATTGAGAGAAGAGATTACATCACAATGCTGGGCCTGAAGATGAATTGCCGGGAGTTCAACTCCCCACCACCATCCGCATTAAGATATGCAAAAAATAAAAAAAGAAAATAACGCTATGCAATTTCCAATATAACGACAGCTGGAAGGGAATAATAAGAAAAAGCTTTTTCTAGGTAACCAAAAAATAAGAAAATAAAAATAAAAAAAACCTCTTTTGTTGTTGTAATTGCCACTAGTGTATGTATGGCAGTTATGGCACTCCTCCTTGGCAGTCATACATCTTATTGTACACATCCCACTCCTTTTGACTATCCTTCAAGGAAACTATGTTCGAATTCCGCCGTCAGTTCATTTCAATTTGATTTTTTTTGTTGTTTTTCTTCGTGTTGTACTTTGCGTTGATGATCCGTTAACGGAAGAATCGAACGGACACGATTCAAATGAGTTTTTCTGTCGATTTCGGTTTGCTGTGATCGTGATGACGTGATGTTTGACATGTTTTTTTTTTTTTTTTTCCTTTTTGTTATATACAGGCCCCGCATCAGCAAGATCCAGTTCAAGGGCCGCTACTTCATGCTGCGCGTCCGTGACAAGAGCGTGAGTCATTTTCTTATTCTCGTCTGAAAAAAAAAAACACATTCCCAATTTATTGTCTATTCTTCCCTCTTTTTTTTTTCTCACCAGAGATTTTCTTTTTTTCTCTTTGCCTGCGTGAATACGCGTATAATGTTGCAACTTTTTTTGTGGTTTTTCTTATTTTTATAGCCAAGAGACTAATATTTGGTTATATTGGCAGATTGGGCTCTTTATAATGGATATTGGCTCTCCTTCTTCTTCTTTTCTTCTCTTTGGGCTATACGTGCCCAGTCCGATTTATTCGATTTTCCCTTTCAAATGGAACGGACAGTTATGACTTTTGGGTTCCCGGTCCTCCTCTGTCTGTCTGTCTGTGTGTGGGGGGGTATTCGATTTGGGCACAGAGAAATTGTGAACGAGCCTTTTTCTTTTCACCTTAAAGTACACACAACTCGATGTGATGGCACAGAGAGAGAGAGAAAAAGGGAAAGAAAAATGTCTCAAAACCATCAATAGCTCACAGGCTATTTCTCTTCGGCTGACTCTCTCTCTCTCTCTATTTAAGTGACCTGGTGAAAAGAGCGTCACGCTAAGAACTTGAGCAATAAAAATCCAATGGATCTATAGACTATAGGAACAGGTACACACCACACAACTATAACGTTTACCTTTTTTCAAAATATATTTCCTCCTGCTGATGGTGGTAGACGTGTGTATATGGACGTTATTTGGCCTCCATATAGCTCCTTCGTTTGTTGTAAATCGGCATCGTGCGAAGATATTGCTCTCCAGGCGCCTATGAGACGCAGCCAATTTTTAGGTGGATTTTTTTTTTCCCCCAACTTCCAGGGTGTACAAAGTACAAAAAGGACAATTTGGCTTCTTTCTCTTAAAGGCTTAGCCTTTCAAAACGTTGAAGTCTTACTCAAGTGGAAAACCTTAGAGTTCCACTTTTCCTTGTCCGTGAAACATTTTATGGAACTGGATTTATTCTTTTAGGGACACAAGTCCCACACACAACGTTTTTTTTTTTCGTTTTCCAAAGGGATGAGAGAAATATATATCGATTAGCATCTCTCTGTTGGAAATTAGAGAAAAAGAAAAAGCGATTTACAACAGAGGCGACCCCAAAAGTGGAACAATTTTAAACAACAACAAAAAACTTGAAAACGTTAAATGTTTTTCGTGTTTCTTTTTTTTAATAAAAAAAAACAAATAAAATAGGGTGGCAGAGTAACATAGGTGTCCAGTGAAATCACTAGCCGTGTTTCTTATCTTTTCTTTTTCAATTTAGAAAAATAGGAGAAAAACGAGCAGAGCACAAAAGACACAGATGTCCGACCTGATCGTTTAAGTTTCTTTTCTTTTTTTTTTACGATTTTCTCAGAAAAATGTGATTTAATTTAATATTTTTTTCCAGTCCTGCGGAGGTTAGAGTGTTACAGTGTTGATAATGATGATGACTATAATGATGGTGTGTAATTGAAGTCATTAAAAAGAATAAGGGAGGAGCGCTCCGGTTGCAGGGCTAGAACACAGATTGTCATTCCATGCCCAAACGGACCCCCTTTTGTCTGTAATTTCTTTCTTTTTAATGTTGCTGCTCCTGCTGCTGCTGCTGCTCTCGTTGATTTTCTTCTTATTATTATTTAACCCTCATCATCGCTTTCTTTCTGTGTTTTTTTTCCTCCCCTATCATTGAAGCGTCCACGTCTGCGGTCGCTTTGGTCGCAGCGTCTAATGGCCCACTCACGGAGCATTTTTCTAAGTAGACAACACACGGAAACCCCATTCGTTCGTTCATTCGTTCGTTCATATTATTTTTTCTTGTTGAAATTGTTGTTCTCGTACCGTTTTCTCGCTCGGTGATTTAATTACCCCGTGACACGCAGCGCGGGGCAAGAGAGAAGGGAATGCCTTCTTTTTTTTTTCTAAAAATAAAATCCTAATCTTAAGAGAATAAACTTGTAAGGTTTTAATTTTCCCTTTTCGTTGGTTGGACTTGGCAGCACATTTTGAGTGTGCCAGACGGACTGTGTCTGCACTTTTTTCTTTGCGTCTACGCGTCGTAGAGTTTAAGTGCGTAGTAGTTGCATCTATTTTTTCGCGTCCAAATAAAGCATGCAGCTTAACGGCTTGAAATTAGCACCGTGGTGAATGTTAGAAAGTTGTTGTTGGCGTTCGTTTCGAATGATGATGAGAACTGTTATTAATGGCGAATGGAACCTTCCATTGTATTTTGTTTTTTTTTTGTTTTTTTGGAACCTTCATTCTCTTCTCCGCCTCTCAATCTTCTTCTTCTTCTTATTTCTACTTATCATTATGATTATCGCATTTTTTTTTTTTTTTTTCTCGTTCCTTGCTGTTTGCGTCATTTGAGTTTTTTGTTGAAAATTTATTTTATTTTATTTATTTTTTTCTTGGATTATTTCCCGTTGGCCGACAACAGAACGATGAGAATACGTTCGGATTCGAGACGCCGTCAAAGAGCGCTTGCAAATCGCTTATACAAATGCTGTTCGCAGCATTTGGCATTTTTCCGTCTCGTCCAGATGTCGGGTCCGCTGTTGACTTCGACGGCCAGCGCCGCCGCCACGTCGGCCAATCAAAACAACAGCCTCAACAGCATCGGTAGCAAATTCTTGAAATTGAGCGGAGCGGCGGCTCCGACGTCGACCGCCCTCAACGGCCCACAGGAATCACAGGACAGCAATTCCCCCCCGCAGTTCCGGCGGATGCCATCGAGGCGCCACCAACGAAGAATCGTCGATGGAGCCAGTCACCGTAAGTTCCCTCTTTTTTTGGTTTGTTTTTTTTTTATTTTCGTTTCTAACTTTTTGAGCCATCTCAACTTCATCCATTATTCATTTTCTTCCTTCTTCCCCCCTCCTTTCCCAATCCTTCACTACTACTACACATATAATCATGTTTGTTTTTGTTTTTTTTGGGGTTTCTTTTCGTCGAATTCTTTTGTTTGTTTGTTTTTTTAGTTTCAAGGGGGGGGCTTGCCCGTCTTTGTCTATCAGTTGATTTGGCCAAAAAAACAAACAACTGATGATATCTATTTTGTATATTTATATTTTGTTGACCCCCTCGTCGTGTGTTGTTCTACTAAGTTGGTAGTTTGTTTTGTTTTGTCTTTTGGGATGTTGTTTTGGAGGTGGTCGGCTGGTAACAAGCGGCTCTTTATCTTCTATCCTGCATTTGTTGTTCTCCTTGGGATCACAAAACAGCTCGAAAGGAATATAAGAAACAGAACAAACTTTCTCATAGAAGGGGGGGGGGGAGATGTCAGTTGCCTTAATAGGATTAGCATAGTAGAGACGAGCCGGTAAATGAAAACAAGGCAAAACAGGAACAACAAGAGAAAAAGAAGAAGAAAAAAAATGATAATGTCGGTGAATTTCTCAGCGAGAGGGAAGCCGAGAGTGAGAGAGACGGGGAGAGGGAGGTCAAAATAATGCCGAGGTCAGCATAGTGAACAGCATATCATCATCATCATTCGTCGGGAGCGCTAGACTTTGCTCATAACTTGTGTGTCTACCAAGAGAACAAGAGAGAGAGACAGAAAAAAAAAAGAGTCTGCATATTATACAAATCCTGCGCGACTGGACAACTCTGATCTGACTGACCGGAGCTATGCCAGGCAGAAGAAAAACCAGAGGACGAACATGACACATTGGTTTTGGCCATTTACATCACATATACCGAAGAGCAACATGCACAAAAACAGCAACAACTAACTAGTAGATACAACGAACTGGCGAGAACAAGAGATTTTTCCTAACTTGACCGTCCGCTCTTCTTATAATATATTTCCTTTCCAATTATTAAAAAAAATCTGACTGTGTGTAGAGGAGCTGCAGTGCAACAACAACAACATCGTCTCGCCGGCAATTAGTCGGCAACCAGGGCCGCTCACCTTATTTGGCTGTTGGCTGACAAAGCCGAACACGACCGACGACTAAAAGCCAAGACGAGACAAATATATCCGTACGTCGTACTGACAGGCGAGATCACTTTTTTGTCCAGGAAAATAGAAACATTTTCAACAGCAATCCAATATATATATATACGTATTAAAAATTATAAAATAAATAATTTTGCACACTATACTGTTGTTGAGCGTGGCCAGGAGGACCTGATTTGTTTTCATTTCGAAGCCACCGACAAGCGATAGTGGAAGATAGCCATATGGGGGAAATGTTGACGAATGTATTGTGTGGTGTGTGTCCTTGCTGTGTTGTTCTGCTCAGTTTCATGGCGAAAACGGTGACTCAAGTCAACAATTGCCTACCGTGAATCGACTATTTTATTTTGTTTTTTCTTTATTCTTTTTTTCTTCGCCTCACAGATGGATATGTGTGTGTGTGTGTTCTATGTCTTTGTGTTCGATGCCTTGTTCACTTAACTCTCTCGAGGCGCTGATTTCTTAGCCAAACGTCAACTCTCTCTCTCTCTTCCTCTTCTACGTATTAGATAACATTTCATTATTCCAGTATTGCGCAAATGCTTCGACAAACCTGAGAAAATTGCTCGTCAACTAGAGACTGAAAAATCCGTCGTTTGATTAACTTTAATTCAATATTTATTTTCTTTTCCAGCGGCTCCTCCTCCAGTGGACGAGTGCAGTACCAGCGATAGCGACAAGACCTTGGATGTCGCTTCAACTTCCAATTTGCTTTCACCCTATCATTCGTAAGTTTTTAAACGTTATTATTTTCAATTTTTTTTCCTGGTTTTTTTTTTTTTTTTGTCTTTTACGAATGATTTTCGCTTATCTGGTGCTGTCATCGTCGTCTATAAGCGGCTAGAGCCGATCCATCATTTCATTACATTTTTCTTTTTCAAATTCTCCCTTTATTTGGTAATATTATTTATGTATTTATTTATTTTTTTAAAAAAATAATCGATCCATCAGGAAAGCCGGCGATGCGAAGCAACAGGTTCCTGTGTTGGTGGGTGGCGGCGGCAATGGCGTGGACAATTGGACGGAAGCGTCGTCGGTTCGCTCGCGTCGCAGCCGCAGCCGTAGCCACAGCCGCAATCGTAAAGAGAATCGACGCCCGAGTAGCGTCGATAGTAGCGTCGAATCGCGATCTCACCGCAGGTACAACCGTCAGCTCTGCCAACTGTTTCTTCTTCTTCTTTTTTTATTACTATTATTTCTCTCTCTCTCTTACGTACCTACCAAAGACTTGTTTTCTAACAATTTGCATAATTGGCTTCTCTCACTCTTTTAACAAACGCGGGAATTGACTCACGTGTTTTTGTTTCCATTGTTTCTTTCTATCTCCTTTCGACCTGAATATTGAAATCCGATGCATTCCTAATATGGGGGTTATTGGCGCTCACGCCAACAGCTAATTCTCCATCGTCCGGTTTTGTTTTAATGACCAGAATAAGTCAGCCGCAATAAATAGACATTGTCATGTTGAAAGAAATCTTTGAAGTTTTATAATAATCAATTATATCATTCATTTTTTGTTTTGTTTTTTTTCTTGCTGTCACAGCAACAGGAAGAGTCATCGAAGCCGAAGTCGACATAATTCGGATAACGAGAGTGAAGTATCGCGCGTATCGGAATCAGAAGACCGGAATCGGAGCAACAGTCGGAGACGGAGACATCGCTCCTCCCGCGACTCGTCCGGCAGCGAGTCGGATCATCAAAGCTCACATCGACGGTCACACAGAAGGAACAGGTTAGTACACCTGATCATTTTGGATTGTGTTGTCTTCATTGCGAAATGTGTGATTTCAATTCATTGCAGAAGGCGGAGTAGCCAAGGATCGATTTATGAACTTGTGGATTCAGAGGCTCAATGGCGAGAAATTCAAGAACGCCAGGGTCTACAGCAAAGCCAAACGGCAACTGTCCGTCCGGCAGCTTCCAGCACTCCTGTTCAACAGCAACCCGTTCAACAGGCGACGGTACGCAAGGCGACGACGAACGCGGTGAACGTTTCAACGTCGAGCGCCAACGATTCGCTACTGGATCAATCGCAAAGCGATTTGACCACAGTGGAAACGAATTCGCAGGTGTCCTCATCACGCCATCGCCATCACCGCAAACACAATCACAGGCATCATCACAAGCACAGGTACCAATATATAAAAATCATTCATGGTACAATTGAAATAACATCCAGATCGTTTCATTTATTTGATGTTTTATGGCATTTCTGTTGTTTCGGCTTTAAATAGGTCTCACTCTCGCCATTCCGAGAAGAGTGTCAAGCCCTCGTTGCCCAGTGAAATTATGCCGCATCTTCAATTTCAACTGGTAGAACCTCCTGTCGGCTCCACAACGGACCAACTGAGAGAGATTCCCTACCAGGTAGTGAGCAGTCAGACGCCGCAGCCCGTTCCGTCTTCTGCTGTCCACCACACGGCGGACGACAGTAATGACCACCAGAATAAAGTGGCTGACAACCGGAAGCGACACCGCGACTTGCATCCGGCAACGTAAGTGACTTTTCCATCTCAGTGGATTTTCATTCGCATCGTTAGGTATTTTTGTGTCGGGAATTTTTACTGATTAAGAGCAAACCATTTGGTGCTTGATTAACCTGAAAGTTGGGTCTTGGCGCGTACAGGCAATCTACATATAAAGTTGTATATATTCCTTTAATGAGATGACATGGTTAAGAACCTGATTAGCTTGTTTGGTCAAAAGTCGTTGACCTTGTATCTCTCTCTTTTGGGAAGCATGGGCTTGTGCGAAGAATGCGTATTTTACGAAAATCGATACAGCCAAAAGAAAATGGCAATAATTTACTGGCGGTCGGCATTCAAGTGGTACGGTTTCTCGTAGTACCACAAGTTGTCCATCACCATATGTGGCCACTTTTGATGATCGGAAAGTTGGGAGGAGGTAAATTCTTTTGCGTCTTCTGATAAAACATTTGCAGGGCCCATATTTAGAACTGCTCCACCGATAGACCGTCGGATCATAATGATAATATATAACAGCGTAAGAAATGGCTTCAAAGTACAGAGAGAGAATTTACGATTTGGGAATGGACGACATCGGCACGATACCAAGTCACTGACGTTCAGTGATTCAACAAGACCTTAACCTAATGAAAGACACGATATTATTTGCCTTTTCTTTAAAAAAAAAAAAAAAAAACAAAAAAAAACTTGACAAGTTGAAGACGGTTTTCCTTAGTGAATTCACTTGTCAAGCCATAAGAACCGTAGTAATTGATTTTCACAAAGAGAATAGAAAGTAGAGTGTGAATTAATACGCTGGGAAATGGAAAATGGAAAATGCTTCATTGGATAAATGACGTGGGAAGTCCATCATCTGCGGGATGATTCAATCGGAAAGACTTTCCAATCTTAGTTGGATCCATTATTCATTGGTGTTTAATATATTCAAGTACAGCAAATCCATTTGATTCGATTTCTTTTTCCTCCCTTTCCGATTCTAGATATCCGGAGGAGAGAAAGATCATATCGGTGGATAATGACAGCCCACCGCCACCTTACTCTCCCCCGCAGAATGTGGACGCGCTGGCGCAGTCCTTAGGCTCGTTGAACATTCCACCTGCCAGTCGATCACGTGGAAGACATGACGTTAACACCAATAATTCATCTCTTACACACTCTCGACCAGCTCGAACAGCGCCCACTTCCAATTCTCTTCCACCACCTATTGCAGCAAGGTAAAACAAAAAAGAAAAAAAATTTTAATAATCAAAGTGATGGTCGACGGAACTTCTTTATATGGTTTTCTATCGGCCCCCCGAAGAAATCAAATTCGGCAAACTCGTAAAAAATTCTGAATGACTATCGATTCTCCATCTTGATGAGAACTGTTTGATTGCGTTTCCATTTTGGCCTGTTCTTCTTTGCGTCGATTGGAATTTCTATTCTTCAAACATTTAAATATGAAAAAAAAAATGTCGATGAAACTTATTTATGCAATAATCCAATTTATTTGAACAATGTCCCGTTTCTGATATAGGCCTCCCCCAGCTCCGATACCGGGACCCAAGCCTAATAAACCGATGAGGCCACAGGGGGATTTCTCATCTATCCAATCATCTTCGTCATCATCTTCATATTCTCCTCAGTACTCGATGGCCAACGCTCCTTCTGCCCATCACCCGGGAAATAATGCGGTGGCCAACGGTTATCACTACACATCCCAACCTGGCACCGCACCGGGTCACGCTCCAGTACAACATTACAGCAACAACCATAACAGCATCAACCACCACCACAACATGCAGTATCATCATCAGGAGAATCGGCGAGCCACAACTTTGTCACCGCTGCTGCCGCCACCTCCACCAACAACAGCAAACAATTCTTCGGCTTCATCATCGTCTTCAGCTTTTAACGGGTTTCACTATCCGTTTTCTGCGCAGGCCAACGCACCAGCACCGATCAGCCCTCATCACGTTGGCCTACCGTTGACTGGATTTTCGATTAATAATCATCCAATGCCCTCGTAAGTGATCTGATCTCATCGGCTGTAGTCATCAAATGAATTGAATCATTAAATCATGTAACCCGTTTGATTTTCGTGTACCAACAGTCCTCAGGTTGCGACTGGGTTGACTCATCAACAGCAAGCCGCTAAGAATTCTTCCGTAGCCCCGCTGGCTTTACCGCGTTTGAGCGTGCCCAGCATTCCCGCTCCATCTATCCACAATAGCAGCAACAACGGCGTTCATCCATCAATGGATAAACAGAATAAATCGTTGATGCCGATGTCTCCACTTGCCAACGGTGTTACGGTAACCAACCAGTTGCAATCGAACCTTGGCGACATGCTCTCGCGCCAGACAATTCAGACGAAATATGTCACACGACCGCAGACTCCAGTCATAAATCAGACTTATACAATGAACTTAGCCCCTACTTCTCTCCCTCATTATCCTGGGCAATACCAACAACGCTTTTCCCAGTCTCAATGTCAGACCATGACTCTACCAGGCCGGGGCAACCGGTCTGGCAACACTCGCACTAATATTCAACATTGTGTAATGGACGGCAAATTCGCTATTCAACCACCACCGACATTTGCTTTCCCTGACCATAAACCTCCTGCCAACTGGCAAGCAAGCCTACCTCGCCTGGTCCGACATCTTCCAGCAGCACAACAGGTAAGACTTTCGTTATTCCATATTACTCAATAAAGGAAATGGGCAGCTTTTTTATTTATTTAATTTACCAAACATCACTGGCCTTTATTGAGTAAAATCGGCATTTTGTCAGTGCTACCAACTTCCGTTTATGTTTTTGTGAATGAATGTCGATGAAATAAGAGCCAGTGATGAAGGTGTGAGCTTGGTTGGTTCATAATTATAATGTATGATGCCTATTGCAATGCTTGGTGTGGCTTATGTATTGGTTCAGTGTTTAACGTGTTTGTTTTCTACCACCACTGTAGAACGTTTTTTTTTTATTATTTACGGATTTTTTTTTTGTCTGTGTGTTGGGTTATTCGTTGCTTTGGCCTTGGTGTGCGGGATGCTAAATCATTCAGAATGGGAATTCGGCCATTGGTTATCAATCGACTTTACCTTCGGAAAATGAGTTGAATAAAAATCGACGAGCCTCCAGCCTCGAATTGATCCTCTCTCCCATGAGAGAGAGCACACTACAACGCAAGTAAGTTGACATATTTTGGCTTTAGACTCACACTTCGTTGACTTATTGGCATGCACTGTTGTGTGCTGCATGTAACTATCACACTACGTACTTTGAACTGCAACATCTTCTGCAAAAAGAAGGAGGGAGACTGATGTGTTTTGCGCACGAGAGCATGGGTTCGAGGAAATAAAGACACGTGATGAACTGAATTTCGTGTTCTTATGGTTTTTTTTTCGTTTTAACAGGAAACGCGCGATGTGAACTTTAACACAGCAATTATCGACGAACTGAGGACATTTTTGTGAACGGCCATCGACCACAACTACACTTTTTAATTGACAGTATTATTACACGTTTTTTTTTACATAATACACTGTACATGTTTCGTTGTCAGATTTTACCATATTCAATCTTTCGTTAGTGAAACAATAAATATATTTTGTTTCTTTTCGACTACGCATTTTAGAAACGGTTTGACGTGTAAAATTACATATTATGTCACTATACTCATGAAAACGGTTACAAATAATTAATACACAAGATGACAAAAGCAATTTTGATTCATATGAAATATTATAGTGCATTATTTCTAAAACTCAGATGACTCAAGGTGCAGAGCTATAGCTCTGACTAGGAGGCGCAGATTGGAAGTAAAGGCCATGGGTCTGCCTGCCAGTCTGGTAAAAGCGGTAAAAGCACAGATAAAGACCACTGGTTCGACATGTCCATAAGAGATTTAACATGGGCAACTGTCGCCACCAAACTTGCTACCCTTCCTCCGATTTTCGGGGGCCTAATATGCTTGTCCTGCCCTCTGTTGTGCGTTTTGTTATCTACATACTGCGTTTGGCCAACCTCCCTCGGCCAACCGTCCCTAGAAAAAATACTCGAATGAATTATTTACTCAGACCTGCAACAGTTGGTGGTGTAGTGGTTAAGGAGTCTAGCTCCCGATCTCGGGTTACGTGGTTCAAATCCCATTCTAGGCAACTTTTTCTTTTTTATTTATTTGCTTCATTTACTTCCTACCAACTTCCAAACTTAACGAC
This sequence comes from Daphnia galeata, assembly GCA_030770115.1. NCBI lineage: Eukaryota > Metazoa > Arthropoda > Branchiopoda > Diplostraca > Daphniidae > Daphnia > Daphnia galeata. The sequence goes on along the minus strand of CM061115.1, from coordinate 12,320,427 downwards.
AATATAATAATTAGTTAATTACATACAAAAAATTTTTAATCAGCAGATGTTCTAACGAAAAAATTTTTGTGACGATTTTAAAACATCAACAAAGAACTTAGACAGAAAAAGAGAAAAACAAAATTCGTCTGCAACCCCTTCGTGCCTATTGCGTAGTACACCACCTTATCCGCTAGAGGCACTACAGGCATATTCAGCACGACGGGGTCAGTAGGGATAGGGCTAAAAGGATAGGACATGTCGAACCAGTGGTCTTTATCTGTGGTAAAAGTGACAAATCTGAAATCTGGCAACTATGAATAAAACCATTATTCATTTGTTTCTGTGACTGTGTGACGCCATCACGCTAAGATCACGTTAGCATTGTCTGGCATTGTTCATTCGATTTGACTGAAATGTATTTTCTGTACAATTAAACGTTAAAAAGGCACCTAACTTACAGTTAATTATTATTACGATGTCGAAAGAGATAGTTTAACAACATCTTGAATTTAAGTGAATTTTTGCGATGTAAATTGTGCTTCATCGAGTCCATTCAAAGTTTCTAGCATGCCTCTAGTCGAGTTTCAATCACCATTGCTACGACTCATCAGGTACCTTTTTGTTTATATTCTCGAATAAGCTTTATAAAATAAGTTTCTAAATGCATGTTCTCTTGTTCATACATGCATACGTAAATTCTTTTTCTATATTTCTCTACATTTAGTAAGTTCCAAGTTTCAGGAATAAGGTAGTTAACTTTCCTCTTGCCTGAGATTTGTATTTTTAGATTAACATTGCTATATGCTTAATTCTTGTAATGTTCAACTAGCAACTAGTTAATTTGAATTTTTCTTATTTAGGTCTTGTAGAACCTTGCTGTTATGTTCCTAAAGTATTAACAACAGTGTTGCTGCAATAAGGAAATCACTGCAACCTGTTCTGCCTATTAAATCCTTAGTCGAGAAAGCAATCCACTCATGGACATCTCCAATGCTGTGCCAAAGCTGGTAGAGTTTCTCTGTCATGTCAACAAGTAAGCTAAATGTGTGATTGTTTTCCTGATTTTTTACTAACCATGCTTTTTTTAATTTTAGCCCTGATGTGCAATTTGAATCTGCATGGGGTTCTCAACTTCTCACCAACATTGCAACATACATGTCTGACACCAGACCAAATAAGCTGTTGGTGAGTGCTGGAGCTGTGACTGGATTCATTTAATCATAACTGAGACTGGTAAGTGAGATAAATTTTGTTATTGAATATTGTGAAAATTTGACATTTTTTCCTTTTTTATGTCATTGTTAGGAAATTTTTTGTGTAACCTTACTTGGACTTATGTGTTGTTGCAAGATCCTCATCCGTGTCATTGTAGTCTTGCTGACACATTCGGACCTTCTCTACAGCTCACAAGTCATCTATGTCCCATCAACCAACCAGAATGTGATCTAGCATGCGTACTAGTCTAGTTTCAATCACCATTTTTATCACTCAAAAGGTACCTTTCTGTTTATATTCTTGAAAAAGCTTTATAAAATAGGTTTCTACATGCTTGTTCTATTGTTCATTCATGCATAGTTAAATTCTTTTGCTATATTTCTCTACATTTCATAAGTTAAAGTTTCAGGAAGATAGTTAACTTACCTCTTGCCTGAGATTTTTATTTTTAGATTGACAATGCTATATGCTTAATTCTTGTAATGTTCATCTGGCAACTAGTTAATTTATATTTTTCTTTTTTAGGCCTTGAAGAACCTTGCCTTTATGTTCTTAAGGTATGCAACCTGTACTGCCTGTTAAATCCTCAGTCGAAAATGCCATCCACCCATGGACATCTCCAATCCAACGCTGTGCCAAAGCTGGTAGAGTTTCTGTCATGTCAACAAGTAAGCTTAATACTTGATTGTTTTCTTTATTTTTTACTAACCATGTTTTTTTAAATTTTAGCCCTGATGTAATTTGAATCTGCATGGGGTTCTCAACTTCTCACCAACATTGCATCATGCATGTCTGACCAGACCAAAGCTGTTCTCGAGTGCTGAAGCTGGATTTATCTGATCATACCTGACACATTCCAGCTATGCCAAACGCCGAAGAAGAAAAGAGAAGAAAATGTCGACAAAAAAGTTGAAGTGAATGTGCCCGTTTCCCCATTTCCCTAGCCCAGTTTTCCCTCTCCCATTATACCGCTGAATGTCCAACTCATCCCTTCCCAAGTACCTTCTCCCGTTTCCCCATTTCCCTAGCCTCGTTCCCTCTCCAGTTATACCCCACATCTCATCCCTTCCGAAATACTTAGAATAAATGTAATAAAAAACATACAAGGAAAATATTTGTATTTTATACTTAAATTAAATAAACAAAGCAACAGCAGCAACAAGCAACCAGTGAAAATTTTTAATTTGTTGCTTAAATTTAATAAACAGACCGTCCGGTTCAAGACTTTTCTTTCGTTGCGACCGTGCTTCGGTAGATAGCGGGGAGACACTATCTCTTCACACACGGTCGACTTTGATTTCATACGTGGCAGGGTTAAAGGAACCCCCCTGGTCGCCAATTTGTAATCTAGAAGTTATCAATTGCTCACACTTGATCATATAGGATCAGATCTGGATACAATCGTATACTTCGTGAAATGTCAATCAAGACAAGGGGGAGACACAAGCTTGATTGACACTGCCTGGGATTGACAGCGGCCGGGGAGATTACCCGGCCTAAGTAAAAGATAAAAGAGAAGAGTGACGAAATGAGCCTTATTACCTTCAAAAAAGTTTAATTGTCACTTGAAGAACACATCCCCGTGGGATTGAAACCCTCCAGTGAGTCTCTAAGAGGAAAATATCATTAGTAAATACAAAAAAGGGAATTGCAATAATAAGGCTGAAATACCAGTACCTTTTTAATTGTTGGAAAGTTTAGGGAATTACACAGCAACAGTATGGGCATCAACGACTTCTCCATGTCTTCATCTTAAATGCCACAAGCATTCTCTAGATCAAAGTAATATGATTAGTGAAAAACAATATGTAATGGAGTAAATTGTACATATGAAATACCACTTTTTGTTGAAACGTTTAAGGATCTGTAGCACCTTCATGGTGACAACACTAGCAAGGACATCAGCGGCTGAAACAAGGAAACATCCTGAAGTGAACAGTAGAGAAAATCTTTAAGAGTAAAAGCAACTTGATTTCATAGGTGATGATAACATAGTTTGTTACTGTTAAAGCATTGAAAAAGAATAATTTACCTCAACTGCATCCAGGCATCCAGACTTCCTTGTTGGTGATTTGAAGCTCCTGTCACAGACAGCACAGACGTAAATGAACCTGTAAATTAAGTGGCAATTCAAAATTGGTTAAAGTTGTAATGAAAATAAGTAATAACTTGTTATGTAAGCTAGTTCTGTCAAACACTCAGGACCTGAAAATGACAACAGGTTTTTAATACACACATTTTTGGGGATTTCAAGTAGAATTTCGGTACATTTATTAACTCTAGTTCTGTGGTTACGCTCTAGCTTAGCTTACTTACGAAATTATGGTGGAGTTTATCCAGAAAACCACAAATAAATCGATAAAATAACACACAGAAGAAGAAAAACATTTTCCAAAGACAAGGACAACAATAGAGAAGGACATCTAGCGTCAGTCCTTCGACACTCATAATTAAGGCTGGATTGCCAATCCAGCATTTCTTTAGACACTAATAAACCTTAAATAGACTACTTTTTCTTTACTTAAATTATGCTTAAATTGATGGAAACTGTATGGAGAATAAAGTTCACTTTTTACTTTTGGGCAATTAGAAAACTCAAAATTTACCGGAAATAGACCGGAACTAGACCGATAGCTCCTCAACTATTGAGCTGAGGTCGAAATAACTAACAGATTCGTGATCTCCATCAAATTTCGGATGGATTTGATGTGTTTTAAACAAAATCCATGACATGGCCCAAAAAAAATTTCTCTGAACTATGGTACGTCGATTTTTGCGATTTTCGACGATTTTCGGGTATTTTGGATGGAAACATGAACTTTACTGCATTTTTTACGAGGATCACGAAAATCAGGTTCTTTTTTGCATCAGCCCAATGGTTACTTAGCTATGAGCACATTGAGAAACCGGAAGTAAAGAAAAAAACACCCTGTGATAATATGGTTCGATTTTTCTCAAATCAGAATAATGACATTTGTTTCTTAACTAGCAAAAACGAATAAAAACGAACCAATTGCTTAAAATTGTTGTCTGTTATTGTTTAAAAAGTAATTTATGGTGATGATGGTTCTATGCGCTGGCAAAAAGTATAGGCCTATCTTGTCACTTATTTCAATTAATCACATATGCAAAAATATTGTGATTAACAATTCATTGAGCTTAAATAAGATATCCAATAATTTCAAAGATCGGTAAGGAAGTTGACTTACTGTGGATTGTAGTAATTGTGCACAGGTTGAGCCTTTGAGTTGACTTACACAATTAAGAGTTGACTAAACACAATCACAAGGACACTTCTGTTAAAGGTAGTTCACAACAAATAACTTTAATGATCCAAAATATTACCACTAGAAACTAGATTACAGTTTTGCACTTGTAATTTTCACGACGGACTTAGTTTGTTTACTTTTAATCGATCACAGTGAAAGCAGACGATGAGCTGTTTCCAATGAGTAGTACTAGATCTTCCACCAGATGGCTGTTTGAATTACTAAAAAAGCGGCATTTTTCAAAATTTTCGTGTTTCAAATCAAAAAAGCTTTTAACCAAAGAATATGTTACGTTTACGTAGCATATGTGTTTTTGTGCTGGAAGGTGTTATACAGTTTAAATAACTTTGACTTATAAAAAGAGTAGGTCGTAGGTAACAAAAAGGTTTTCTGAAAAATAACAAAATTGTAAGGGCACAGATTTAACCTTCATTGGTAAGAGTAATTTATTTCACACCAATCTCAGTATAAATATATGAATAAAAAAAAAATACTGTACGATTTGGAACCAAATTTATTATGAATTTGAATCCGACTCTGATAATTGCGCACGAGAAGATGCTGGCCGAGGTCGACGAGAAAGTCGTTTGCCACGACCCCTCGATTTTTTAAACAACTCAATTGCTTTCAATTTGTTTGCAATTAGTTTTTGCTTGTCATTTTCTTTTTGCCAGATAATTTCAGGAGCTTTGCTGCTTTCACTCGAAGTAGATGCTTTTGGTTCGTCTGATGGTGTTGTAATCTTCACACCCTTTTTATTACGTGCACGGTGACTTCTAAGATTTCCTGTTTCTTTAGTTAAAAAACAAACAAACATTTGGTAGTGCTTTAGCATACTCCAAAACGTTAAAAAGGAAACAAAAATGAATTCATATACCAGTGGTTGCTTCAGGAGCTGTCCTATTTGTGGTATTCTCAAATTCTGTGTCGTCACCACCAAAGTCAGCTTTTCGAAGAGCGCTCATAACTCTTTTACTTACTATTGTAGCCATTTTAGGAGGAAATTTCACAGAAAAATATGTATCGATCCTTGTTTGACACTATTAAACGAGAATATACAAAAATGTAAATACTATATAGTATCAAAAATTAATCGAAATTTCTATGCTTAAAAATAACATACTTGTTTTTCTTTGAATCTTTCGAGGACTGGAGTCACCACCGAATTAAACTTATCTCGGTTCCAACCAATCTTTTCATGTAGAAAATCTCGTAGCGCATCAATATCAGGATCAATCCAGAAAAATTTACTGCGAGATTCATTGATTTCCGGGTGAATATATGCATTTATAACTGCTCGATTCGGAAAGCCTGCAATAGAAATTTTACAAAATTAACAAATTACTAGTATTACATTAAAATGTAACCATCACTGATCAGTGATCAAAGACTCGACGAAAGATCATGTGTGGTTAAAAATCATTTATTCGCATTTATTTTGCTTGAGCTTCAATCATACAGCATTATTTTTCGCGGGCGAATTGATGTTCTATCTCATAAATCCCTACTTCATTTTTTGCCTTTTCATCATATTCAACCCATTCTTTGTCAGACAAATCAACATCACAAAATTTAGTTCCACTTTCTAATCCCTCTACAAGCCAACCATTCTGAAATAAACAAAATAATCAATAAATGAAAATTTTACCAAAATTAATAATAAAATCTAACATACTCTTGGTGAAAAATCAGTTGGCTCCATACCACGACAGTCAAATTTAATTATGGTCTTAAATTTACCCTGGTCTTCATCATTGTAAGATGTCAAACTTTCAGGAATAATATCTAGATAAATTCATGATAATGAATTTAACACGTGAAACATTTATTTTGTATGTGGTCTTTGCCAATACCCATATTATTTTCTCTGGAACAAAGTTTACACTTGAACACTAGATTTGCTGTTCCTCTCCCCCCCTTCACATCATTTGACTCAGAAAGAGTGATGTAAATCCATTTATCTGATACTTCATTGCAACTTCCACATTTCACCTAGTAAAGACCAAAAGTTGCCATGCCAAGGCAATGCCAATATTTACATCTTATAGCGGCTTTATATCAGGCCAACAATATGAAAACATATAATATATACCTTGAGATACCAGCGGAAATCGTCTCCATCAGATCGCAATTTAGTTACATTGTCAAGCCTTGCTCTAATTTTCAACCCAATTTTCTAAAAAAAGAACAAATTTCCGCTTATTTATAATCAGACTATTTAAATCAATGTTTGCAATTTCTCTACTCAGTGATATTTCAAATACTTACAACCATCTTGTATTCAACCCGTTACAATAGTAGCCTATATAGTTCTAAAGACAGTAATATAATATAATATTAATTCTGTCAACGACTCTTCGAGCGAAAATGTCAAAAAAAAAAATAAAGAGCGAAATCAAATGTCATCTGCTGCTTTACTAACTGCGTGTTTGCCAAGCTAGCCGCTAGGTCAATTAACTAAACAAATTCCATGGAATTATGGTTTTTATGGATAACAGGATAAATTCGGATTTGTTTTTGTTGATCGAATGTGACATAGAAAATTAGCGATAAAAATTGAAAATATCAAATATAAGTTAAATAGTTTGGGTTAGATATTTAAATTATGAATGAATAAAATCGCTAATCAAGTCGTTCGAGCAAAAAAAATATATACGCAACGCACTTAAACCAAGCCGGATCTCGGTTTAATGCCAACGTTAACCAACATTTTCATTAAAATAAATAACGTAACGTCGTCATTGTCTCAATGCTTGACAGTTATCACATTAAAACTAATTTAGGTGCAGTAGGCACACTATTCAGAGAAGAAATAATAGAGTAGAATTTAAAATAGCTGTCGTCGAGAACTTACCAGGTTTGACTTGTAGATTTCGTATTTTCTGTCGAATCTTGTTCTCTGGGGGAGCATTTTTTTTGGACTGAACTTTGTGAAGCCTAAATTTAAAAATTCTTTAATCGGTTGCAGTTAAAACAATTAAAAGCATTTTCATACCATTTACTAAACTCTTCCAAGGATTCCAAACCTTGACTTGGAAATTCAGCTAAAATTTCTAAAGCACAAACCGGGCCAACACCTTGAACGCCTTTTGTATACAGTGGAATATAAGAACTTTAAATACTCGATTATGTTTTATGAATAAGAATACCTTCCGTGTAATCGCTTCCGGTTAAAAGAGCCAAATGAATAAGTTTTTCGCGTCCTAGTTCTTGAAAAAAGAATGGGATAACCTTTAAGGTTTTTAAACTGAAAAATGCGTAGCAAAAAACTTACTGAAAACCTTGTAAATGTCATCGGCTTCGAAGAATTCCACAAATTTTCCTTGATTGAAGAAATTTTTGTAAACTCTACGTCCTCCAAACAGCCAGATATCGCTATCGTCTGTTATGGTGCCTTGAGTCAGGCCAGCTTCGTCTAAGAAAGCGCACTGCGCCTCAGCTTCCATAGGAGCCACAAGATAAGGAATACCAAAAAGCCTTAACAATTCCTATATAGCAGCGTTAAAATGTGTTAAAACCAACTGAACATTTCATAGCTACGACAACAAGTAACAAAATCATACCTGGGATTCAGAATACATCTGGTCTGTAATAGATGAAGCAAGACGTTCTTGCCTTCCATGTTGTTGAATTAAAATCGACTGTTCTTCGTTGATAATTCTTCCCATTTCTTCAAGTTCTTCTTTTCTTTTGGCTGTTATTGTTGGTTCTTGATTTGAATTAGTCGAACGCATTACTTGTGGCTCATTTAACTTCGTAGTGCTAGGCGCAATTTCAAAAGCCACATGAGATCTTGAATTTTCTTCGGTAATGTTAGCATGGCGGACTTCGACGCTTTCTTCAACATTGAAAGCGTTCTTTTTGTAGGTCTTTACAATTTCCGAATCTTCTTCGTTGGTATTAATTAAAGCAGTCTTAGTCAAGTTCTCATATGGATGAAGTTCTTCAGTAGAAACGCTTTCTATTTGTGTTGGAGGAGATGAAACGACTTCATTGATGAATGCCGAATTTTCTAATGTTTGCTTATGTACTTCTTCAATAACATCATTCACTTGCGACAAACTATGCGATCCTTCAGTGCGACTGCGAGGAGAAGAATTTTCAAAAGAGTTTTTATCGCAAAGTTTTAAATTTGCTTCAGTTGATGGCGTTTTCTCCAGAAGTACCCGAATAATTTCTTTATCAAGGTTTGCAGAAATGTTTGGTGAGTTCCTTACTAGTGGTTTAGTGGCGGCTATTATGGACTCAGTTGGTATGCATGACGTCTGTTTTATAACCGAAACATCATCAGATTCTTCCATTGACAAATCTTCTATTGAACTGAGATCATCAGGTCGATGTTCTGATTTTTCCACCACTTTCGAGGGAATGGTGGAGGCAAAAATATCAGCAAACATGTCGTCTTCTTCAGCTAATGCAGGATTGATGGGAATATCCAGGACGATTCGATTAGCAGGGAACGGCACAGCCGATGGAACTTCTTCAAAATCTGAGTCCTCTTCTGATGAACTAATAATGTTCATTACACTGTGTTCTTTTTTTTGTTCACTTCCAAATATAGCGAATAACTCTTGTTGACTGAACCCATCTTCATCAACTTCCAAAAGAAGTTCTTTCGATTGTTTCTCACTAATTGATGCGATTTTTATGGACTGCTCTATTAAGTTTGCGTCTGTAACTTTTTTCGGAACAATTTTTGTCGGTGATGATGGAGTGTTCTAAAGCTTTCTTTATCAATACATAGTGAGTTGAGTTGTCAGAAGCTATTTTGTGCGACTCGGCCACGTCCCCTTGATTTAAAGCGAACTGTTCGTGAGTCTTTTGACCAATTTCCTTCACCACCTCATTTAGACGCTGTTGTAAATTTCTTCGCTTCAAAAGCCTCTCCATTTGAAATCCAGAAAAATCATCTGCTTCCTACAATAAATACAATAATAACTATTGAAAGCGATAAATAAGATGAGACGATTAAACTCTTATTAAAGTGGATTGTGTCAGTGTATTATTTAAAAAGAGTAAGCAACAGAAAATTTACTATCAAACTTACTTGAGGCATCTGATCAATCTTGTTCCAGGAAGATTGCTTACGCGTGTCTCGTAACTCCAAAAGAATTTCATGTTGAATTTCAGTTGGTAAAGCGCGAAAAGCTTCACTGGTTACATCTACTGAATGTATGTTGTGACCTTTCATGTGTAAAGAAATTGTGTCCATATTTCCATTTGCATCATTTTCATAATCTGATTCTGAAGAAATTTCTCTAAACATTGGTGTGAATAAAATGTTAAGGCCATATTGTCATAGACTCATAGTAGGCTATTAACAAAAACATATACTCAGTGGTTTGATTAGGCATTGGTGGAAGCTCAAATAAATCAGGTTCCAATTTCCTCTTTTTCAATAAAGGGGCTCCAGATTTCCCTTTGTTATTGCCAAGTTGTTTATTTATAACCCCTGACTTAATGTAGTTAGACAGGATTTTCTCAGCCACTACATCACTGTTCTTAACAGCAGCATCTCTTCTGTTGTGACGTGCAGCCTAAATCACAATGCATCAGCATTGCATGAGATAATTTCTGAGTAACATACACAGAAAAAGTGTTACCATAGTTTGTCTCTTCAGTATTGGAACTCCCCCATCAAAAACAAATACTGGTTTAATTTTGAAAAACAATAGCTTACAAAGGCGATGACAGAGACCTGATGAAATGAATTAACTTAGTATAATAAGAAACCTGAGCCTCGTAAGAATTACCTAACAAGTGGGCATTTGGTAAAGGATTTCCTTGGGCATCTCGAAACCCTTTGGTTGCTTGGTGAAGCCATATAGACACATCTTGAATAAAAATGTAAAAAATAAACTTTGCTATATTGACAGAGAAAAAGCATTGAAAACATATCAAACATATGATTGAAGAACTTGCCGACAGCGAGAACTTTATTCTCCAGGGTTTCTAGAGGAATTGGTTTTCCAACCGGTTCTAGCAGATTCCACAATCCATGAACTCCCATATTTGCAAATACTTCAAAATAATCAAGAGGTTTAATTTCACTCAAAAGAAACTTATTGTTTTAATATATGGTGTAGTTGGAGTGCAATTCCAACTCAAACAATCCAGCATTGAACTTTTCCGACATGCATTGCTTGCTTTCAAAAAACAATAGTTTGAACTCTGTCTTCTGCTAGAATTGACTATTGTGTTCAAAAGATGCACTAAAGATGGCTGCGCTAATGCAATAATAATAAACACATTTGACATTTATAAATGATCTTAAAATCTGGAAATTTCAATATCTTACGGTTTTATTCAATTTCCATCAAACAAAATTATATTTAGCGAATAGATTTTCTGCTATTTTATCGATTTACAATTTGTTATTTTGAAATTGTGCAACACAAATACACAACACCAGTCATTCTTCTAAAAACGTCTGCTGCAACTCAGTTTTCCTAAAATCACAATTCATCACAATAAGGAGCCAATTACGGCAACTCATAAATAATCCACAAAGCCTGGAACAATTCCGTAGTTTTTGAAATGTTTAGTTTTGAGGGAGAGTACAGGCGGAAACCTGTTCAGAGTTTGGGTGGCGCATCAAAACATAGCCAAAGAGATATTTTTCTCCAGAGAACACAACTTGAAAGGCAAAAGAGAGAAGTAAATATAAATTATTCTATTCACCTTAAGGCTATTCAATACTAATGTGCATTAATGTTAATGTAGGATTTGCGGCGACAAAACCAAAGTGCTGTTATCATCCAAGCTTTTTTTCGAGGTTGCCAAGCTAGATCCCTTCAGAAGAACATTCAACGACAAGAGTTTGAAAGAATACAAGCTACCTACCTCCAAAACATTAGCTTGCAACTCTTGACATCTTTGATCAACAATCTTAAGTTTTTCTTTGATAAAGAGAAAGATGCTAACAAGCTTGTGTGGCTATCACAGCTAGTGATAAAAAATTCACCTAACATAATGAAGCAATGCCAAACTGAGAAACCATTTACATTTAGCCTTGCTCAATTTCTTAGCTTAACCCTGTGCTACATATCTGATACCATTCATTTACCAAGTGGAGAGAGCAAAGGGTCCCACTGGAGAGTCTTGGAAATCTTTCTCAATGCAGAGGGCTGGAGAAAAAGTGTTGGAGTTCATACAGCTGATATGATTTTGGGATCAATATTTTTTTTCCTGTCTCGAAAAGGTAACATTTTCTTCTTGTTATTCAAAACTTTATTTTAAAATTTTTTTTATTTTTATTTAGGCTATTTTACCCAGTTACGCCAGATTGTTGATGTCAAAGTACCACCACTAGTTGAGCCAACTACAAGGGCCCCAAACCCTCTTTCTGGTTGCCTATTGGACTTTGTTTTTCAACCTCTAGAATTTGCATCTGCGACGATGAATATCAATCATTGGTTAGAAAATAAATTTGTGTTACTTGTCCTTTCAAATTAATTAACAATTTTTATCTCTCAGTAACACTATTGTAGCATCCTTTAGCCGAGAATTTCTGGAACCAGCATATTCAGAACCAATTACGAATTTCATTCTTCCTTCTTTGAGGCAAAATAATAGCAAGATTCCTTTGTTGTGTTTGCTTCAAAACAATGAGGCTTGTTCAAGAAATCCGTGGCTTCTTCATAGTATTCTGGTGCTCGCCGATGGACACCCTGGTAACTTAATGACTTGGTAAATTATTATTCTATGATTATTAACAGATTTTCTATAAAACAGAACTGAAGGACGACAGAGTGCTTCGATTCTACGTTGCAACAATAAGTCGTCTTAGTGGCTGTTTCCAACACATGCAAACTGCTGACGTTCACGAAGACGACGATGACACAGACGAAGAAGATATCAAAACTAACTTATTTAAAGCTGCAGAACAAGAAGTAAAGTATTTTCCTGGAAAAAAATATCGTTCATTTCGCCAATTAATAACTGAATTTTCCATTGCTACAGATAATGACTCGCTGTGGTGAGCTACTTAATAATATCAATACGGTACATGTATTGGTAACAGCCCTGCAAATCCCCGACGTTCTACCAAATTTGTGTATCATCGGTCATAATCTGTTGCTGTCCGATCGATTGGCCTTGCACAAGTGCAGGTAGAAGCGATATTCATTTTTACCCATTTTGACTAATAACTTTTACCGTGTCATAATTTTCTAGGTTACTTTATACATTGGCTTTCAAACCTTGCTATCTGCAACAGTTGTTGGGCCATATCAAATCAGAAAAACAAGTGTCGCTATTTGGTTCTTCTGATACGTCATTGGTTCAACTTTTGGCGAAAGGTGTTCACTTGGCGCATTCGGAAATTGAGCGAATCGTACCGGTTTTAGACGTTTTTTGTTCACTTTTCAGCCATCTTTTAGTAACGTTGGACGACTCCGAATTTTACAACGAATCGGGTTCGTTATTTATTTAGCTTTTAAAAATGTTACTAGAACTTCATATCAACTGTGCATACCTTTACTAGATCCAGTTTCTGGAGCTATGCCGTTTAGCCTTAATGAAGTGGTTGAACTGGCTTCCATATTGCGTGACGTTTGCCTTGGATTGGTAGAACTTGCGTATCCGGATACTCGCCCCAGCACTTCCTTCAACTTCATCAAGACCCGTACTTCCACCGGTAATACACAAGAAGATACTAGACTGTGGATGCATCTGTTTAAAGTAAGATTGATGATTGAACACATGAATTCAAATGAGTGACATCTTTTGTTTTAGTCTACAGTCAATCTCGTCAGCCAGTTGCACACAAGAGATACGCGCCGGCCGTTCTGTCCTAGTTGGGTTTGGATAACTGGAAGAATCGCTCTTCCTTTGGAGAGAAATGGGCAGTTGTCTCTCCGTAGACAAGGCAGGCTTCACCGCCCGTTTCGAGCTATTCGACCCTTGACCCGGAATGAAATTGGTAATTTGTTCTAGTGTTTTCACATTAATGAAGCGTGATTTACAAAAACAAATTTTTATTAATAGAAGAGGAAGGTACTTCAATGTTGTCAACGAGAGAGGTTCGAACCTTAGCCATTCTGCGTGAAATTCCATTTGTGTTCTCTTTCACCGATCGGGTCAAAATGTGGCAGCAATGGATCCTAAATGATAAAATGCAGCAACAGGGCGAAGCCAATTTCCTTCGGGGCCCATCCATTCAGGTCATGATTCGCAGAAATTATATTTACGAGGACGCGTTCGATAAACTTTCTCTTGAAAATGGTGAGTTTCATTTACAATTCTGAGGGAGAAAAAAAAAAGATAAACTGAAACTTATGTTGACAGAACCAAATCTGCGGTGGAAGATGAGAGTACAATTAACGAACGCTGTAGGATTGGACGAAGCAGGAGTCGACGGTGGTGGTATCTTTCGTGAATTCCTGTCAGAGTTGTTGAAAACGAGCTTCGATCCGAATCGTGGTTTTTTTTCGCTTAACACATGATAACTTGCTCTACCCTAATCCCGGTGTGGCCGTCCTCGTATCGGATTTCCCAGCTCATTACTACTTTATTGGCCGTATGCTGGGAAAGGTAGGATTAAATACAGCTTTCTTATTGCTGTCTGATATTTGTGACGTCATGATTATCATTAGGCATTGTATGAGAATTTACTGGTGGAGTTACCAATGGCGGATTTCTTCCTCTCCAAGATCCTCGGTCAGGCCAGTGCTAGTTTGGACGTCCATCATTTGGCTTCCTTAGACCCAGTACTTCACAAGAACCTTCTTTATCTTCGTCATTATGATGGTGATGTCACTGAACTAGGACTTGATTTCACTATAGTCAGCAGCGAATTGGGTGAAACAAGGGTAAATTAAAGGAATATCTATTCATTGATTACTTTTTAACAATGAACTTTGTTCAGGTGGAAGAACTGAAACCGAATGGATCCAACATTCCCGTCACGTCTTCAAATCGCATCGAATATATCCATTTGGTGGCGGACTACAAGCTCAACAAGCAAATCCGTTTGCAATGCAATGCGTTCCGCCAGGTATGATGGTGTTTTTACTGCTTATTTGTTGGTCATTAATTGCTCAATCGCGTGACATCAGGGACTGGCGAACGTCATTGATATCGAGTGGTTGCAAACCTTTAGCTACCGAGAGCTGCAGGTGTTGGTGTCCGGTGCTTACACGCCGGTTGACCTAGAAGACCTTAAACAACACACACACTATACCGGTGGCTATACTTCAACTCATCCAGTCATCCAAGGATTTTGGCGAGTCGTATCCAAGTTTGACGATTCCGGAAAGCGACACCTGCTCAAATTTGTAACCAGTTGCTCGAGACCTCCATTGCTTGGCTTTAAAGAGTTGGATCCGCCTTTTTGTATTCAAAACGCCGGTACAGACGATCGACTCCCGACCGCAAGCACCTGCATGAATTTGTTGAAGTTACCCGAATTCCACGACGAGAACATTTTACGAGATAAATTACTTTATGCTCTTCAATCTGGAGCGGGATTTGAATTGAGTTAAAACATTTTCAAAGTTTTTTCTGTACCGGCGAAATCGTCCGTTTTTGTCCCATTTTTTTTCTTTTTTTATTTAAAAAAGATGTATAATTTAGTGAGATTTTTCTTGTTCCATAAATATATGAAACGCTTACGTATTGGTATTTGTTCCACTAGTTAATGTCGAAAGATCAATATTGTATTTCTGGTCTACTGATGTTTAGAATACGAAAGGGAGGAAAAAAATACCAAAATGGAGGAAAAGTCAGCAATTCGACAATATGGAATCAATCAAAACAAATTGTGATAATACTTGCACTTTGATGAAAAAAATAGCACACATTTTGGGGAATTGATATTAATCTTGATTCGTAAATTTAAAGTAGGACTTATTTTTTAATGAGACAGATAAAAGGGGGGAGGGGAGGGTTGACGGTGAATAACCAGACAGAGACGATGAAGGAAATACAACATATAAAAAGTTTTTGACAAGCGCGGGAATCGGGTCAACTACTGGCCCGGGACATTCGTAGGTACGCGAACGGCATAGGAAATAGACAATTCATCGGCAAGAATTGTGAGAAGAAGAAGAAAAAAATGAAATAAAATCCACTCTCTAGAGTCTAGACTAGACTCTCTTTATCTCTCCGTGTCTTTCTTGTGTGATGGGAGTTTTTGGCAAGGATTCTGGAAGCGATCTGGTCCGCGATCTAGTCTTTCTTCGGCCTACTGGCTGCAAAAATTTTTCGTATCCCGCGTGTGGTCCCGTGTCGATACCTTGTGATGTGTGTACAGTTACCTAATTGTAGATTTACTATTAGGTAGCATCTCAGACATGCGAATCATGGTCGAAACTTCGACGATGAAGATTCCGGTGAACTCAACGAGACCGGCAAGCGTGGGTTTCTTGAGAACTTGTGGCTTGATTTTGAGTTGCGGTCGATTGGCATCAACCGAAGAGGGCGATGTTGTGGAAGCAGCGGCCGCTTCGGCAGCAAACGCTACGGGTAGGACGGGCATAGGAGTAGCGTAGAGGTTGATGTGGTGCGGAAAGCGATTAGCTATCTTGGGCGTGATGGGGCGCATGCCGGACGAAATGGGAGCTGCAGATCCGTAAGCAGTTACGCTGACTTTAACCGAGGGTCGTGGCGATGCTTCCGTGATGTTGACAGCCATTACAGGAATAGCAGTTGTCTCCGTTGCTGTAGTTGAAGCGGAAACAGCAGAAGAAGAAGAAGCAGCAGCAGCAGCATCGGCCTTGTCTTTCTTGATCTGTTTAATGGTACTTTTCTTTAATGTACTCTGATTTTGCATAGCAAAAGTTTCGGCTGCTGTCGTCATATCTGGACTACCCGGGCTGGAACTGTTGCTGCTACCGCTACTACTATCTGATTCGTGTCTTTGCCTGCTAGCCGGATCGACCAAACTGTCTCCTTCTTTAGGGCTGGAACTGAGCGGTAAGGAAGGAGGCAAGTCCATTACCAAATCGGGTGTGTGCTTCGGTCTCTGTGGCTGTGAAGGAGTTGTGGTTGCCGGAACCACCGGTGCAGTTGACGTCGATGTGATGGATGTCCTTTTTTCCCAAAGATCACGTCGGCGAACAAACGAGCCCTTGGCTGGAGCCAATGCAGAGCCATGATCGTTGGCAGCAGCCGCACCTTCAGTCGTTTTGGCTTCAGTCCAACCGCCAACTGAAATGTTGAGCTTTTCTGGTACAGTAGAGCGTTCCAAGTTAGTCATACTCCTCGTCTCCCATCTTTGACGCCGAAATACGGGCGCGTTTTCCACTTCCAGGGTTGCTTCTAAATTTTGCAAACTCCCAGCTTGATTGGCCGGTTCGAGTCGAGCCTTTTCGATAACAGGCACCGGCAGTTCGTGCTCCAATTCTTGATCCAGTGTATCCAGACTAGTGAAACTATCGCAAAGGCTCTTTTCGTCGCTGAGCGTCAAACTCTCCGAGAGACTGTCCCTGTCGCCGCTGTCGTCCGAATGGGCCATCGAGGTCAAATTGGCCAGGGTCTCGTTGATTGTTTGCACCGACGCCGGAACGACCACAGGGTCTGCTACCAACGCCCCTTCCACCACTGCTGCCTGGGCCGGAACGCTCTGTTGAGCACACAAATAACAAAATTATATACTACAGAATAGATTACAGGAGAGATTCAACCGGAACCGAATCCATTAGAAGTGAAGGTGTTTGTTTCCGATCACAGGCAGTAGTCCAGGTATCAAATTATTGTTGTCTTTTTTTTTTAAGGTTTTGTTTTTGTTTTCATATTCGGTTGACCAAGAAGGATAAAATACACTCCCCAAGCACGAAATACATTCCATCACGCAGAACGAAAATAATAACAGAAGAGTGGTGGTGGTGGTCTTGTTTCGGAAATGTATATACGGCATCGGCATCAAAGAAAGAAAGAAAATAATTTTTGGAAATGCTAACCAACATGCGAACGATTAAACACAGCCGAAAAGATTGTGGTGGTAATCTAAAAAGCGATACGGTCAAGAATGACAGGTGGCATCAAGCAAACGGACATGGAAAAAAAAACGAACAAACCAAAGGCGAAGTAAAAAAAAAAAAAACGAAAGCGACACGTACGAGGTCAAACAGAGGTGTGAACTACCTCTTTGGCAACACTCTCCATCACCGAAGATGTCGAAACTATCGGACAAACGACGGTTGAGGATCCGTTGCTATTGCAGACGATTGTGACTGATGATTGAGGCGAAACCGATAGCTTCGGACTGGGTGGTGGTTGCAAAGCAGGACCCTGACAAGACAGAGTTGTCGGTCGTACCAAAGCTATTGTTGGTCCAGGTCGCACACGTTTCTCCAAGCTTGTTCAATTAAATAAAATAAAATTGTAGATGAATAATTATCTAAATTGGTTTGTTTATTTGAAAAGTACCTGGGTGATGGTAGAGAAGGAACCGGTGATTCCGATTCAATCGACTCTGATCCTGTCAGCACTCGACTGTCCTGTCGTATCTTGGAAAGTCGTGCTGAAGAAGCCGATGCATCACTGGAACTTGAAGTTCGACGGCGGGCGGCAGCAGCTGACTCTTCTGAGCTGCTGCTTCCACTGGTTGTTGAAAGTTTTCCGATTTCCAGACGCTCTCGATCTTCGTCCCTGATACGTAGCATGATATACTTGTCAGGGACGAGTCCATCACGACCGTCTTTCGTTCCTTTCCACCAGTCGCTAGACACTTGAGTGTAAAGCGTCAACAAATCGCCTTTTTTAAAGCTGAGTTCGCGTTGGGATCGGGCCGTGAAATCAAACTGAGCAATTGCTTCCAACGTTTCCGCTTCTAAAAATGCGAGAAAAACAAAATCACGATTAGTGAATAAAATTTAAAAAAAAAAACACACAAAAAAAAAATCTGAAGGGAATCAAATAATAAACTGAAAAGAGTTAAACTCACTGCCAAACAATTGTAAGCTGATATCTTTCTCACGAAACACAGAATCTGAAAGGTTAAACCAAAAATTGGGGAAAAATGTGTAGTCAACTGAGGAATAACTCAAATGGCAAATAAAGAAACGTCGTGGTAATCGATCGATAATGTTTACCATCTTCAGACGGGTAGACTTCGGAATCCACTTCTTCCGACATGGTATCAGACGGAGCCTCGCCTACTTCCCTGTAGAACGATAAAGAACAAGGAAAGAAATGAAATATAAGAGTTGTTTGTGCAAGATAAGAAAGATGCCGGAACGTACCCTTCATCGGGTTCTCTCGAGATATATCGCTCGTAGAGAACACCGCCGTCATTGGGAAAGATGTCTTCGGCGTTGATAATGATATTTTTGATCAATTCATTGACCAAATTTTGATACTGCACTTGATCCTTGTCTTCAGGAACCGGGACTAGAGTAGGTCCGAAACAGATGGCCAAATTATATGGATCCATCATGTTTTCGTCGCTATATTCGGATAAGCTATCAGAGTAAACAGGCAAACAAACAAACAAATTAGGAAAAAAAAGGGTACAACAACGTTGTTATCAGACTTGAACTTGACTTACTGATTCAAGAAGGAAAAAAGATAGCGCATAACGACAAAGACCGGCCGTGGCAAAGTTTGAACCACTTCCCTCATCCGAGTTTTGAAATCCTCCTTGGAAGGGAGCTCTGTCGTAAAAATATCGCATGAGCAATCCTATCGGAACAAGTACGACTGATTTTTATATATAGACTTACGGGCCAATTCCATGAACTGATCAAAAAATAGGATGGGGAACAGGGGCTCCCTCAGCTCGCGCAGGTACAATTTAAAAACGCCGGCCACCGAATTGATATCAGAGGCATCGGTGACGTCAGCCAAAGGATCTTCTCCACGTTCGAACGATTCGCGGAAATTGTTGATCTCCACCTGACTGCCCGAAACGCGGTAGATACCTTGATGGTGCAACCCATAAAGATTGATGACGCGAATGCAACTCTTCATCACCAACGGTATTTCTTCGTTTGTAGCCTCCAAGTACTCTTCCAGGCTGCCTCCGAACAGTTTAGGTTGGCCAATCAATGGAGTGCGTCCTATCCTTCGCCGTCGTGGCTTCCCGCCTAGCGGATTTGGAGTTGTAGCGACGGCCGATAAAGAAGCCAATTTAGGTGATGTGGGCAACTGAGATCCGTCCTGAGCCAAAGTCTTGTGAATCAATTCGTATTTCGCTTGTAGTCGGTGCATCAGGTTGGATTTTAAAATGTACTCGTGAAATTTCTAAGCAGGTAAAAAAAAAACATCCAACAATTAAAATTTAAATTTACTACGCGTATCATTAAAATAATACATTAAGGTAGAAATCTTCCGTTTCTTGGCGGTCGGCGCGTAATTTGAGCAGAGCAGCTTCTGGCTGTTTGAAAGGGGCCGTAGACGGTGGGAACTTGTCATCATCGATAGTTGCGGCGGCGGCAAAATACGGCGTGACGTCGTAGTCCTTGGCCGAAATCATCTCCATGAGAGAACTTTCGGCCGTCTCTAGTGTCTTCCATACCTCCTCCGACTCGGCCCGCAGCGAGGTCAGACGCTTGTGCAGCTGCAAGTAGCGCGACTCGAATTCCTCACGCACCTGGGGGACCATCATCAATTCGAAACTTCCCTGAAACCATAAAAAGAAAAAAAGAAAAAAAAAATTACATGCTTTTTACGTTGATAGAGGCCATTTTTAGACACACAAAGAAAACATGTGTTTTAATTATAGTAATAATGCTTCCGTCTGTGCATAAACGCTACCCCACCTCGTCGATCTTGTTCTGATAGGTGGCCGCGTCAAATTTTTTCGGAATCATAAAGGCCGTGTGATTGGCTTCCAGGAAGCGTTGTTTATCCGCTCTAGAGTCCAAGTTGCTCAAGCACTTGTTCATGCCATCAACGCTTATCTAGAAACAAAGAAGACATGAGAGTATTATCCAATTGGGAAGCCCCGTACAGGACAGGACAGTCGTCAACGTACTTGAAGGGAGCGTCGAATGTTCTCTTCGGCCGAGACATGAACTTGAAGAGCTCTACCCACGCAATTGTGAAAGCCAATGTCCATACACTGTGTGCCAATCGATAAGCGAACAAGTTAGACATAATGATTCAATAAATGTAAACAAAGAAGGTTTTTGTGTCTATTACGTCAATGATATCGGAGAGATCGTCGATAAAGTATTTGTGGACGGCTGAATTGGCAGCGTCCATGCAGAGAACGTACTCGTTGCGTGCTTTAAGGGCCTTTAGATGAGCGTCGTTGTATTTAGCCTGTCGTTTGGCAATCTCCTTTTCAATCAATTTGAATTTTTTCGATTTTTCCAGCTTTTCGCGAGCGATCGACGACTCCAATTTCTGCCGCTGCGATTCAACGTAGCGCAGTTTCGTTTCGGCTTGTCTCTGCTCCAGCTGGTACATTTGCGACGTCTTCATGGCCGCATGCAATTCGTGCAGCACCTTCAACAGCTCTTCGTGACTCTCGTAGCCTACTTCGCGGCACTAAACGCCAAAAACAAACACATCACGTCATATTACATGCAATCTGATGGGTAGTTTCACTCAAGATGACTCTCTAATAGCCCCCTATATATATTTCCTCTTTTCTATTTTGTTTTAAATGGTCACTTAAACGTGTCGCACTTGGTAGCGGAAGGAGAAAATACTAACAGTTGAAAATAAAGGCTTTAACGACCGAAGGCGGGAAGCCGTATACATGCAACGGGCGCCAGATGGGCGATACTTGTAATGTATACACAAGTATACTAAGAGAGAAGAAAAAAAGAATCTCTCCAATGACTTTATTTAGATAGGAGAATTGAAAAGAGAAGGAAGGAAGAAAAAACAGAAACTTACACGTCGATAGATGCGTTGAACTTCTTCGGTGACCTGGCCCAGGCGCTGGATGACCGTGTTGGCGTAAATGTCGCTAAGCAGGGCGTGATCCCTGGCTTGGCGTTTGGTCTGTGCCACCAGGTGCTGCCACGAGGCGTAGCTTGAAAACAAGTGCCACTGCTCTCTTCTATTTATGTTGAAATTGTCAAAACAAAAAGACAAGCCAATGAATAACAGCAAAGAAAATAAATAGTCTGCATTGGCAACGTTTGACAAAACTAAAGGCAATCATCATTAACCGAAAAACGGGACACGTCGAAAGAAACTTCCATTTCTAGGGACTACGTTCTTCAACGTATTTTATTTTTATTTTCTCGAGGGGAGAAAAACATCGTCGTGAGCGTGACGGAGAGATGTTTAAAACGGAACTTTGTTAATAATATGTTATTCTTGCCGCTTGAAAAAAAAAAGAAAAACTGAAATGTGTTTGCGCGCAAAAGTGAAAAAAAGGGAGAGCTTCTGCCGTTTATCAAGACAGAAGAAACTGACGTCAACTTTCACCATTCAGCTCTGTAATCAACTTCTTTGATGCTTTTCCCTTCCTTGGCCCGTCTAAATTTGGAAGAGCGACGCAAGGGAGGAAAGCTACACCCCCCTCTCTACGTCTCTCTTCTGTATTTATAGCTTTCCTCCACCACTTCAACTCAACGGGGAAAAACAAAAATCGACCTCTTTCAACCCACGCATGTGTTTGGACTCACGAAAAGAGAAAAAGCAATCAAACCGGTACTGCTCTCTCCTCTATGTAATCTATTTTGACCGCTGTGAATGTAGTTAAGAAATGTCAGTGGACCGGAAACTTTGAATACTAGATGAAATGGGATATCCTGGGCTGTTATCGTTTCTTATTTTTTTCTTTCCCCCTTTTTCCCTCACTTCTTCCCAGCGTAATCCATTAACAAACAGTCAAGAGTGTTTGTCCATCTTCGTGGTTAAAGTCGTTAAAATCTTTCCGAAAATCGCTGGAAAAAAAACGAAAAATACAAACAAAAACAGGAGCATTTTTTTTTAAAGATTAGAAGATGCCCTTTAAAGACTGTACAAGATGTACAACAAGGCGTGGACGCATGTTGTTGCATAGGGGAGGAGCCTCTTCATAACTTGTTCTTGTTTTGGTTTCAAAGTCGAGGAAAATACACTATAGCTGCTTCTCGTCTTATCAACCCCCCCATATCTTGCGCACAAGATGATCTCTCGAAAAATTTAAATACAATCGCAAATGCGCAGCGGAAGAAAACGGGGAGTTGAATGACCCAATGGGATTGAGTTTACTTTTGCTTTTGCTCCTTGTGACGAGCCGACAAACTCTTTGATAATTTGTCCAAGTTTTTGCTGTAGTCCAACTCCACTTCAGCTCGACGCCGGAAGAAATCCTGTAATTCGCCAACGACCGAAATCTGCGTCTCCATCCGGTAGTCGAGACATCGCAGTTGCTCGTTCAATTGTGTCCGGATATCTGTTAAACAAATGAAAAGACAGAAGAAACAAAAAAAAAAAAAGAAATTAAGCCATGTGTAGTACAGAAATTGGGCCATCTTTCCTCATTAATATCAACAAGGAAGCGGCGTGTTGCCCCGGCGGGCCGTTGGATGTTGGGCTATAAAAATGTTTCTCTCTTTTTGAGGTCAGACCCCATTGAAAAGATGAAATTCCTGTCGACGCATAAGGGAACCATCATCAAGAAAAAACAGATTTTCTTTTATTTCATTTTTTTTCTTTTCTTTGGGGGGGGGGGGGGGGGGTATCATCAAAGCAAACAGGTATAATATAATGATCATAATGTGATTATCGTTTCCATTTCGTGACGATGTTAGAGACACATCCAGATATGTATACAAGAACTCAAGAAATTAATGTTTCCATCGCGGTCAACAACGTGGAGGAAAACGTCTAACCTGTAGCATCTTGAAGGGCTTCCGTGTACTCGAACCAGGCCGAGTGGTCGTGCCCGTAGCTCATCATAGGCGGCCCACACCACCACTGATGTTGGTTGTTGAGAAACCAGTTTTGCATTTGAATCACTGGACTCTTGGCCATGTTGTCGATAACAAAAATTTCGAAAAACAAAACAAAAAACAAACTCGAAAGCCACAAAACGAAAGAAGAAAAAAGAGGCCGAACCAAAGTTTGTTTTTTCGTTGGCTCTTTGTCGGAACGCGAGGCCTAAAATTCAAAGATGGCTGACAGACTGGGCCTCATGTCAACGCGCATTCACTTGTCGTCACCGATAGTGTTTTCAAACAGACAGCAGGCCAGCGGATGTTCTCGTCACACACGACTGCAATCGTTGTTTGTCTCGTTTCCACCCTCGAAAAGAAAATTTTATTTTTTTTTTTAACTCAACTGCAACAATCGACAGAGGGGGTAGAATTTGGAAATAGATCGGCCAGCGCACGGCACGTGTAGCTCGTAGCACGATCGCACACTCTCTACTGCGTCGATGAAACTTTTTGAAAACGCTCAAAATGCTCCTATGGCAATAGTATATATAAGTGTATCTACTACAGCACACACACAGAGCGTTATTTTATCCCGGGAACGCCACAGGGCGTGAATCCGGCTGGTGGTGGTGGTGTCGTGTGCCCTGCGGGCCAGGCTAGACGAGAGAAACCAAAAGTCCCGCCTATCCCGAAATATTATGTACTTTGTGTTTGTGTTTTTTCTTTCTCACCGAAAAGAGGCAGGGAGAGGGTGAAGGCACGTACGGTATGCGTTTCAGATAGACATCGACAGAATAGAATTTTAGAATCTTAATAGACTTTTTATATAATAACAACGCAAAGAAAGGTAAAGCCGCGATTACAGCGCCTCTTGTGGCTTCACTCAAACTTGGCTTTCTTTTTGTTTTTCCTCTTTTTGCCCGGTGATTTGATTTTGTTCTGCTACAGCCGATTAGAGGGATGCACAGTTTTGATTAGTTTTTTTTCTTTCTTTCTCTGTAATTGTCCGCTTTCACAAGTTACTAAAAGGAATGATGCGGGATTATCCTTGTCCCGACAGGTCACTTTCTATCATTAAGGGACAGGACTTGGGAATGCACGACACGTTCGGAGAGTAAGTTTTATGATGCCCATGAGAATAACGAAAAGAAAACTGCCGTCAAAAAAATCAAGTGTCCCAAGATAAAAAAAATGTGAGGGACGTGACTGGTCACGGACGAAGCTGGAAGCCGACTGAAGTTGGCCACAGCCCCAACAGTTGATTTTCTATCGTAGTATGTTTGTTGGCAAACAAAATAAAATACAAAGGGAAACAGTAAAAAAAGAAACTCTTCTTTCAAGCAGAGAATGGCGCCGGCAGGAAAAGCGACATTTATACTTGGGCTAACTTATAACGGCCTGAGTTTCAAAGTCACGGTTTCTTGCTTTCAAATTCGTATTCATTAACTCTATAGGGTTTTTGTTTTCTACTACTACTACTACAGTACTACAACTTCGTTTTTTTTTAATATTTAAATAAACAACAAAACAAGAGACGGGTGTGTGTCTCACGACACCGGTTTTTCGAAAAAATGCGAAACATGAACCCTCACCTGAACGAGCCAAGCTGAAAAATGTAGCGGGTTCAATGTCAAGACAATATTAAAAAAAAGATAAAGTTGAATAATAACAATGACATTATGAACAAGCTAGACGGGTTCACCAAACCCCACTCCTTTTTTTTTGCCAATCATATCTATTGATGACAAGATCTAGCAATCAATGTATATTTGTATATACAAGCGGTTATCTTTTCTTCTTTTTTTTATTCTCTTAGAGAAATCATCTCGGCAAACAAATCAATAAATAACTCCTGTTTACGGATGTGAAAACCGCGATAGTTGAAAATTAATTCCCTGGAGAAATAGATAAAGATGAGAGGAGGAAACGAGGAGGTCTACCTGGGAAGACGTCTTTCGTTTCGGTGAAAGCCGGATGAATCCAGCCGTTTCGTGGCTGGATAATACACTGAAACATGTTGTCGGGATCATCGACTAGCAAGAACAAATGGGGTAGGAGAACAATACAACAACAAATCCGTGGGTGAACACATTCACAAGTCGTGTGAGAGGAGAGAAGAGCGACCGATCGCTGCTAACAGACAGACACAACTGTCTGGATGAATGGAGGGAAACATATGGAACTAGTTCCCATCCACCGACATCCGAAAGCATTCCGCCAACGACGACGGATAGGGGGGAGAAAATCTACACCCACATCTGGTGAGAATACAACAAGAGGGGAGAGAAATGTTACAACCCCTCTGGCTTTTTCTTTCCTTCTACTTTTTAAAAAAATGGCAAAACTGTCTGACCAAGGGAGAATATATTTAACTACATAAAGACCCCCCCCCCCGTATCCAACACCCCAGCGTCTTGGACATGAGATCGTGGCGCAAGACATTAGATAAAGGCATCACTTAAAAAAAGAAGAGGACAAAAATCAGCTAGTTCTTCTTGGAACAAATTTTTCGAGCACTTCCAAAAGTGGGTAAGTCTCGTTTATCAACGTCCAGATGACCCCCCCCCCAGTTTAAGAGGACCAGTCAACAATTTTCATAGAAAAATGGCATCTGGTCTTCTGCGCAGCTGCCATTTAACACCAACGGGCAAAACAACAAAAGATTGTCAAATCAAAATAGGGGAATATCATAATTTCATCATACATATAAAAACAACATAAAGAGGCCATAAGAAAATGGGCCAAAATTTTCATTTCCCTTTCCGGTTTTGACCAGAGAATGTCTAGTCGTGAGTGTATCATCACGATCCAAAACACAACACACACATTCGTATTGTCAATGATTTCGTAGAGTTGTTGTTACAACGTAACGGATAATCTGTTTTTATTTTGCTATTGTGACGACGACGACGAACGTGTGATAACGAGCATCACCTTGAACACGATTCGTAGACCGTGATAAGGAAAGAAAAAAAAACAGCCAACCGAATGCTTCCGGTGGCTTCCGACCGCAGAAAGCCCTTCTACCTTATTGCGTCTAAAAGAAAATTTTCCAATAGACTTGACTCATTTCCTACCTAAGACTGTTGCCATTCGTCTTTACATTTCGGCACTGTAGGGGATTCGTGGTCGATATTACTTGTCTTGAGAGCGAAAACATTCGTACTACAACGTATTATATACATATAGACACACAATACAATTACATTTACCACACCTATATAATAGCGTGTTAAAACATTGAGGCACTAATGAGAGAAAAAGTGTGAAAGTTCATGTCATACCTTTCACTTGTGAATCGAGTTCCCATAGAAACTCTTTGTCTTTACGGGCCATTTTCTTGGCACTCTCAGGCGGGACGATCGTTTGTTGTTGAACTGTAGATGAGACCGGTGCCGAAATGCTAAGGACGATTTTGTTGGCCGACATTTCACACGTAATGAAGAGACTAGCACACAGCCAAAGATGGAGAGAGATGGGGGTCTCTCTGATGCCAACTTACAGCACAGCACATACAGACGACACTGGCAGACGTGAGGAAGCTTTTTTTTCCGATTTTTGTGTGGGGGAGTGAGATCAAACGCCCCACCCTGACATCTTGATAAACGTCGACTTTTCGGTTACTTTTCTGTTGTGCCAAGAACGCCTCGTCGCTTTTCGTGAAACACTAACGTCAAACGGAGAGATCGAAAAGAAGCGGCAAGTTGAACGAGTCGGTTGAAAATACAAAACTACCAGGCACGGAACATATCACTTTAGACTTACCCCCTCGAGTCTGCTGGCGTCCAACCTCCACAATGTATCTACGCTCCTCCTTTTCGGTTCGGGCTCAATGGAGATTTTCAATAACAGGGCTATTATAGCGCTACCTAGCGTCATTATTCAGCAACATACGTTTTTTTTTTATTTTTTTTTTTTATTAATCATTTCCATGAAATAAATAAAATATAAAACTATTGAAAGTAAATAACTTATTTTCAAATTTTTTTTAATTTCTTTTTTTTTCAAGTGTTTTTATGTAATGAAATCTTATTTTCATATATTCATTAAATGAGATGTTGAAGCACAGCTAAAATGGAGCTGGTTTGACAGTTCACAACACAAACAAAAAAGGAAAACCATGTCTACGAAACAAACCCTTCAAAAGCAAACCCAGCAAGATTGGGCCAACAGAGAATACATTGAAGTCATTACCAGCAGCATTAAGAAGATAACTGATTTCCTCAATTCATTTGGTATGACATTAAACACTGACAAATATCAGATTCTTTTATGACAACTTGTTTTTCATTGGACCTGCCTACAGATATGTCTTGCCGAGGACGTCTAGCCGTGCTCAACGAAAAAATTACCAGGCTGGAAAGAAAAATCGAATACTTGGAAGCCAGAGTAATTTATTGCAAAGAAATGAATTATGATTAGTTAACTTACTATGATCATTGTTTTTCAACTGCAGGTAACAAAAGGAGACACATTGACATGAAGACGACACACCTAAACAAAGAACAAACAGTTTGCCTTCACTTTTTATTCACTCAGTCCTTTTTTATATATATTTGGCGCAATAGATGAATAGACAGTGCAGCGTTTGACATCAGATGGGATTGATTCATAATATTAATGATAAGATTTCCTATCACCTAATAGTAAGCATGCAAGTTTGCATATTAGATTATCAAATACTTTTAAATGCAAAATATTTCTGAATTCTAGTAATGAAAATATTGTTCTTAACTACATAATGTCTTCAACAACAAGTTTTATTATCTTGTTCAGGTTTGTATGTGTTGGAAAAACTAGTTTGGCATGTTCTAGTGTACTTGATAAACAGGGTGTGTCCCTTTCTACAAGATTACCAGCCATTGTGTTCAATGCTGAATGCGAAATCGATGCTCAATATCTTTGTCCTTATAAATAGTACGCAGTGATTACTTGATTTACTTCTATCTTAAAAGTGTTCTATCGTTTTTTGCGGTGCCCCGTCAGAGTAACCGCAATAGTTACCGTCAAGAACACAAATTTTCTGGCAAGCAGCGGAATGCCGTGCGGTTTAAGAGTTAGAAAGGAGAAAAAAAAATACAATCTCTTAAACATAATTTCAATTGTACTTTTTAACAGATATTCAGAGTAAACACATTTTAAGTCGTTACGCAAGATTCCAAACAAAGCTTAAATCAGTAAACAAATGTTACGGCCGACTGACCGTGCAGCTGCGTGTTTACGAGTGTAAATGTGATTATGAGTGGAACGAGTGAGAGAGCGGAATTCGACCGATTGGGGACGAAACGGTTGCATGTGACCAAGAAACCTTTCAACATCTGACCATCAAGATATAATTAATTCACTACGTGTAACACACGACGAAGCTTGACAAGTGGTGGCTGGTAAAAGTGTACTACAATATGTATAAGTCAAAGCCTTGAGATAGCGTTAATCCTTCAACCAGAAGTTCTCGCTATATTGTGGTTTATTTTTAGAAAACGTAAGTCTCATGAAATAAATTAAATTTTTACTAGTAATAAATTGTCTCCATTATCGGCAGACGTCATAAGCTGTCGTGTATTTCAATTTCGTAAAAACAAATCATTTTAAAAGCTATAATTCATATGCTGGGTTGTCTTGGCCATCAGTAACCGATTTAGCCATGAATTTTCTTTTGATCCTACTGCGTAGTAGGTAGTCCCTAAGTTTATGTAATGACCACAGTAGGGTGTGAACAACAGGCAAGGCGATGAATAAACCGATCGTCACGAAAGGAACTGTGAGGCCAAGATTGTCCCAATCAAGAACAGGATAGATATAGGAATTCCCATTTGAGTTGACTCCGCCAGCAGCCCAGTAAATAGAGCTAAAGGCGATGTACGCTAAAATAACGACTAAAGGATGATAGAAGTGCATCAGACGACAAGGTCTGCCGCTCACCAAGATGTCACAAATCGACATAATACTGTTGAATCCATGAACTAGAAAATTCATCGCTGACAATCCAGAACCTAATGGAAAATGTGTCCATTAAAGCGACGCGTAAAATAACCATCAGCAAAGCGAAAACGCCTACCAGGTGTGAACAACGCAAACCAGTAGATGACCGAAATAGCTATAGAGAGCAAGTTTGTCACATTGTACAAAAACCAAGAGAAACGATCCAAAAGTGTCCATTTGAAACCATCTGTATCATTAAACCTCCAATGAGTGTATAGCGATTTGTACATAATTTATTGATTTACTCACCAGCCGCTTCGTTATTGGCCTTCTGCAAAACAAGTTCAATTGGGATGGCAATGCTTACAACTAAATGAAGCGTCTGAATAATGAATCCTAAATTTGTTAAATAAATGAAAAAATAAGTCGGCGTGGTACTAATCGATCCGTTGG
Organism: Daphnia galeata; assembly: GCA_030770115.1. Taxonomy (NCBI): domain Eukaryota; kingdom Metazoa; phylum Arthropoda; class Branchiopoda; order Diplostraca; family Daphniidae; genus Daphnia; species Daphnia galeata. The sequence goes on along the minus strand of CM061115.1, from coordinate 12,290,816 downwards.
CAACGAGGACGGAGAGAAAGAAGGCTGCCGTCACGAAGCGATAGAAAATAAAGTAGCCGGATATTTTCTCTCTATCTATTTGCCACTTTTCGTATAAGTAATCAAGAAAAACATTAGAATCTTATTATTCAATCTCTCTGAATCATCGAAACAACAATGCCATGTATACTTACAGCCCAAACAGCGAAATCTTGTGGCTTATCATATTTAAAATTAAATTGGCTCTTCCGGAATTCTTGTCGAATCGTTTTCATCTTCCACACACACCCACAAGAGAGTGAAGAGACAAGAGTCAAAACAGTACTCCCGATAAAATCGCGATAAACTCTTTATTATAAACAAATTTTACGATAGTTGTTGAGATAAGGCTGATGATAAGAACAGAAAAACAAACGCTATGGTACCCGAAATGGAATGCACGTTACTTTTGATCCGTACTAATTTAACACGTACAACACGTGTAACGCACGTAATTTAATCCGTAAAAACATGTATTAATTGAAGTAGTACGTGACATTTAATCTCCAAAGCGCCATTCAAAATATTTTCTAGTCACTGGACGATTGATATACTCGATTTGGCTTTTTGCAAAACCATTGCGGTTGAGATCCTAAGCGGAAACCAACGTGAAAATAACGGAAGCTGAAGCTTTACTAAAAGCCTTGAGCATTGTGGTTTTAATTGAAATTGATTTAGTCGTTGACATTTATTCAGACCGCTTCGCTCGCCTCGTCGTTCGCTCATGTTGCGCAATTTTTAGTGGCATTAAATAAGCAAAATCAGTAAAAAAATGGTTAAATAAGATGTACGTAAATATTTAAAATAAAATAACAGTCGAGTTCTAAGCTTTAAACGATGTATTAGCAGTGACCAAACAAAAATGTAAAGACTGGTATGATGAAAAAGGCGATTAACGCAAATACTTTTATTGTCATTTTAGGATAATTCCGGTTGAGAGCTTCGTAATAGATAAAACGATATAGCCATTACAAAGGCCGCCTGCTGCCAAGTAGATCATGCCAAAGACTCCGTACGTCATGATTAAGAAGGAAGATTGATAAAAGTGTATCTGTCTTCTACTTACAAGAATATCGCAGATCGACACCATCCTGTTCCCTCTATGAAAAAAGAAAATACATCGCTACAAATCCAGTATCTATACATGACAAATAATGATTGCCTTTTGCACCTAAAGTTGTATTTATAGTACTTTACTGAGGGATTATAAAATTGTTTCTATAACTGGTTTTCTATTTTATCTGACCGCGGAATCTGGCCAGGCGATTCACACTCGCCAGAAGACTTATAACAATCGATATAAAATTAATAAGAGAATGAAGCGCACAGTCCGATTTAAATTCGCGGCTGAATGCGGAAATTCTTTTAAATTATTTGAAAGAAAGTATTTGTATTTCAACGATCTTGGTCACACAGTTTAGTACTGGAATGTTGTAAAGTTTGTTTGCGAATTCTTATAAATGGAATGGCAGCCTATATTCTTACAACAATAGTAGTTCTTTAAAAATGCAGCTTGCTCTTTATCATGAAAACATAATGGCCACATAATTGGTCAAATCGGATCAAAAATTCGGTTGCATTATCAATTTGTAATATAGACATTTTATATAGTTCTTAAAAAATTGGCTTTTTTATGGATTGAAGGAAATAAAATTCAGGCTTTAATAATCACTGTTGCGCTATTTGCACTTGTTTCATCCAAAACGAAAGCAGGATTCCAACGACTTTGGTAGTCATTTTGCTCGTCAAATGTTCCTCTTCTAGCGCAGTTAATCACACGATCTCTTAGCAAATGAAGAGACCAAATGAGACCGTGGACAAATGGCAGACCGATCATCAGTCCCACCGTCACAAAAGGAACAGTCAAACTAAGATTCTCCCAGTTGAGGATCGGATAAATGTAAGAGAGTCCGTTTTCTCTCCGACCTCCGGCTGCCCAATAGATGGCACTGAATACGACGTACGGTCCTAAAGCAGCCAGGGACTGATAAAAGTGCAACATTCGGCACGGTCTCTTGCTGATAAATATGTCGCAAATCGACATAATGCTGTTGAGCGCATGAACTAGGACGTCTCTATCTTTCAGTCCTCGTCCTGTCAGAGAAATGGTAGTACATATTGAAATTAGTCTTAACTGTATATAATTATAAGTTATTGATTGCCGGAATGCGGAAAAACTCACCGGGAACAAAGAGAACGGCCCAGAAAACAGTTGAAATAACTAAACTGAGTAAATTCGTTATGTTGTAAAGGAACCATGAGAGTTTCAAAAGAGTCGTGTTATTATCAACTCCTCGTCCTGTAAATATCGATTGATGGAAAGTTTGCTGGTATACGCGGGTTGTTGTATGTTTTCTATTGAACGCGTATGTATATAATTACCTCTATGAGACAATAAAAGAAGTTGGACGGGTAGAGCAGCGCTTAAAACCAAATGCAAAGTTTGGAGAATGAGTCCAATGTGGCTGAGATAAATCAGCCAATATTCTGGATGATTGCTTCTCGCTCCGCAATAAACGACGACCGATAAGAAAAGAGCTGCTGCCAAAAATCGATACACGATGTAAGGTCCCGACACTTGATTCAGTTTTGACTGTTGCCACTATAGTATATGTTGACGAGAGATAAGAGTTTTCCAATTTCATGTTTTCAGCAGTTGCGCTGCGATAGAAATAAGAAAGAAGAAAACTTACCGAAAATACTGCAAAGTCGTAGGGGTTGATCGTGATTGAAACCCAATTGCTCGCACAAGCGATTCTTTCTGACGTTCGGCAACATTTTTGCGGAATGCGGAGTTTGATGCAGCAGAGAAGGTGACGGATGTATAAAAACTCAACTATAGCAACTGCTGAAGACGTGCTGATCGAATGATGATCTTTTTTAAAATGCAATGTTGTGTGTTTGCCGGGTTGCCTTGAAATTTGTAACCTTTCAGATTGCGAGCGTCGTCTTTCATAAACGAAACGATGCACAAGTTTAATGGAGAAACAAATCTGCCTGTCCCTTGCAGTTGGGATCTAACTAAAGTACTAACTCGTTTGGGTTGGTGTTCACATGTTTATATGTATCCTTGCTTTATAATAAATACAGATAGAAAAGCTCCGACCATGGGAATTTCGAATATAAGAAACGCATGCAAGGTCTCCCTCCGTGTTTATAGTTCCCCCTCCGTGTCCTACATTTTGAAACTCCTCCTTCATCCTATAAGTACCTTCGTTCTCTTCACAAAGAATTAACGTCTGTGTATAGCATAGACAGAGTGTCTAAAATGAAATCTAAAGAATCAGCAGTTGACCGCTCAGACTGTCCCTTGTCAAAAAGAAAACTTCCATCTAACTTATACTGTTGATCGTTGCACGCATGCACGATCCATGAGACTGCAGGTAACGGTATAATATAAGATAGAAAATTGCGCTGCGCAAATTCAGGGGCTCTCGAACTCAGCAAAGTAGGTGAATTCCGGGGTGATTAACTTTTCTGAATATGTAATGATGGCAAGACATCAGTTATATACATTTTATGATTTAAAGTAGGACAATTGGTCATCTTTTCGTATATATTATTTCAAAATAAAAAAGTAAGCCATCAAAATCCCTATGTATATATAATTATGATTGAGGGAGATCAGCACTGGAAGATTTCGCGGACTTGTGGGGTATAATAAGTATAATTTATTAGTGTCTTTAAAATGGTTGTCTTTTTGCCAATAAGCTCTCACCTTTCAAGGTAACACATTTACTTGTCTGCAAATGAGAAAGCTCAAGGTCGAAACTCGGGTATAATAAAGACGCGCTTTCAAATCAAAACCAAAAGACTTTCCCTCTTTTTTTTTTCCCCTATAAGCGGATTCTGATGCGGATGATGGACTGCCTTTATAATAAGAAAGATTTTTGTTTTTTTTTGTTTTCTCAATTGTGACAAATGGCCGGAATACGCGCGTCAAATGTGAGACGACTTCCCATTATCTACGGTAACTTTCACTGCGTTCCGAAAACAAAACAAAACAAAACAAAACACAGTGAAAACTGTGCCTTTGTTTCAGTCCGAGAATAAGTTAATAAACAATGGTTATGGATAACACAAGACATTCCTTTCTCACGATTTCGTGACTTTTTTTCCTTTCTGTCTTTCTCTCATTCGTCACAAGACTTGTCTCCTTTGTATTTTTAAGGAATCAAGCTTATTCATTTGAAATGCAACATTCTAATTTGGCGACTGCTATATAATATAAGCCAATGGATTGACGGATGAATTCATGCAAATGTGATTGCTATCTTTTAATTTCAATTTTACCATTTTGAACGATGGATGTATAGTCAGGGACGTACGTAGTTCCCTTGGTATTAATGGCAGATCAAATATAAAATGATTTATTGGAAATAATCCCTTAGTTGATAAAGGATCCATGAGAGGGCACGAAAGGGATATATTGGAGCCATCGCTAAATATAGGAGGATTTAAATGAAGCGCAATGTATTTCAGAATTTGATGAACATGTGCGCATCAAGCGACTTTGCCCGAATAAATATTGACATTTATTGAATATATATTTATACACCGGGCGGCCGGATGGTAGACACCTCATCGATCCAAAACGACTTCTCTGTGTAATATTCATACTGCCAACCGACCAATAAAAAGGTTAAATTGAACAACGTCATATAAACAATACTTTGAAACCACCATAAGACCATCATCCCGATGTTTTTCTTTTAAAGGACAACGAAATGTTTTAAAAATTAGAAAATAAATTTACAAACTCATATTAGCTTGTTGAAATCTATACATCAAGACTCGTGACAGTTATAGAAAATTGTCTGCGCATTTAATTTGTTCATACAGCACAAAAGAAAGTTGGTAATATCCACACTAATCTAGACATTCTCCTTGTCAGATAAAAACATCTTATTGCGTAGTTATGCAATAGACTAAAATACATGGACAAAGGCGGCGATACACAGCACGTATACGGCTGCAACTCATTTACTATATTTGAATTTCCTCAGTTGGTTCGCGAATAATGTATGCGCACAACACTAAAAAAAAGGTTTCACCTCGTCACCTATGAAAAATACCGATTTCTCTCAATCAGATTGTCTACTGTATATGAAATGCTTCAGTTATTCGCTGCTTCTGGTGTGTTTGATTTTGTCATTTCCGGTCTCAATCACGCTACGGTACAGGTCGTTGGTCTATTACATCATCAGCATTATATTCAGCCTTTGACTTCCTGATTATATTGATGTAATTTTGATAAAAACCCAACAGCTCAGAGATCAGATATAATATGTGCAGCATGTTAAGTACCGAAACTTTTTGAGGGATTTCATTCATGCTGCTGCACTTGACAGCGGATGTTTTCACCCATGAACTCATACTCCGTTTGGCCTCGATGTGTAGAATTCAAGAGTATATTTACACGGAATAGAAAGCTGTCCATCGATTACATTACGGTGGTCAATGAACGAGAGTAGGTTATATAAACTAACAAATACCAATGCGAACCGGTCAAAAGAAAGGAAGCTGGACTTGCCCAATTCCCTCAATTGCCGCTTGTTATTGTTGTTGCGTCGATATTATAAATGCGTTGAAAACGATATACGCGTTCAGTAACTATAGATAAAAATCACTGCGGTAGAATATAGAGATTTGATGTTGTGTAATAATAATTTCCAGTTGGAGACGGTTGGAGATATCTGTAGCTAATGGATTACAGCCGATTGGGACGACTGGCCGTACATCAAAACACGCATTGTGCGTGTTTCTCGATTTGCGATTGATGGTTTACTGCTCTTGATATATAAGCTGTGCTCTTTTTCATTTGAAAATATATACCAGAAGTGAAACAGTATTAGACAAATCTAAGTTATGACATGACACTAGCAATATTTCAGCGTCCTAATAGACACGTGAATAGTAGCCAGCCTATCCACAAGAGCGGCGTGGATCCGTTGTCATGATGACGGATTTGTATATATACCCGGCCCTTTTCTGTGTATAGATGACTTTACAAGGGTTCCGTTTGTTATATAGTAGGTTGGATGGCTGGCAGGAAGGGTATATAGGGAAGGCAAATATAAGAAATCTCTTCTTTTGATGACAACAACAACAACCGTAGCAAAAGAATAGTAACTGGGTTATAGTTGGAAGACTACGAAACGTATAAATATAATAAGAACTGGATCGACCTTTTGCCTTCATCAAAATTTTGTCCCTGCGCTATGCATAGTTCTCCTTCTCCCTGCCTATCGTTTATCTATATATCTAACAAATGTATATAGGTCTGGGCATGTTGTTAAAGAATAAAGATGCACCATACGCATATATACATGGGAGAGTCCATATAAATAGCGACGACGCTATTAAATCCAGCATCAAGGAATATATATATATAGGCCTACTAGGCCAGCATATTAGAGTGGTGCAGCTGCGGTACAACTGAAACGGCGTACATATATAACATCACATCGATTTTCATTCTATTATAAAGTTTCCCCTCTTTTTTTCTCTTTTCTCTCTTTTTAGACTATATATAGGATAACACTCTAGAAGTTGGTGTATTATTCTGTCTACCCAAAATAGGCCTATATGGCTTACTTATGGCTGTGCGAGACGCCAGTTATACAGTATCGCATCGCAGCATACCCTGATGTATGTTGCTTTTTCGTTCCTACAACTTTAAATGTGCCGGACATCATATAGTATATTACTGCTGCTGGAGCACTTGTATAACAATATAGTGCATCATATATAGGAGAGTATCTAGGCATATGTTGTATTCTATTAATGGCAGACAAGCGTGACAGCAGGAGAACATCTATAGCTCCGTTTTCTTTTATGTAATAATATTTGGATCGTCCCTGGCTGGATTAATGTTGGTGGAGGGGACGATCTGCTCATGGCCAGTCGCCACCTTGATGAGAGGATGACATATCACTGACACCTACTACTATATTACTCATTCGGATCAAACTTCAAGCACAATTGCCTTTTCCCGGCCAACCAAATAACGGGAGGAGCCGACAGAACAATCGTCTTATTGGCGAATCGCGCAGCAATTAATTTTCCCTGGCTGCAGCCTTATACTATATATAAGGGTTAAGGTTCACACAATTCCCCGCAGCATATATCCTCAATCAGAAATTAATAATAAGACGCATCTTCTATGCTGATCGAGAAACGGGCGACTCTCCATCCATCATCAACCCGGCCCTTTGGCCTTTCACGCGCATTTCATTTTCGTGTGTGCGGAAAGACTGTTGTTATGTTTCTCTGCCCATAATTTAGCCATTTTTATGTAACCCCGTTTGGGGGCTTTAGAATTTTTCCGTCCATATCCCGGCCGCATCACGTGGCAACATCACGCCGGCTGTCTTCGTTGGCCGGTTGCTGCGTATTCTAATTGTTTTTTTTTTCATTTCATAACAAGATCATCACCCAGGCAAGAATGTCTATGTAATAAATCCATCGCGCGCTATTTGATTTTCTAGATTTCATTTCCTTTACGTAAAACACGCTCGATTGAACTGATGGCGAAAAGTATTTATATCTAATATCTATAGAGAGCTATAAGAGCAAATGAGAAACTCTATCTTATTAGGGTAGTCCGCAGTCGCTCTCTTTCGACACCATCTTTTTTAAAAAGAGACTCATCAGCATATGAAAACAGTAAAAGAATATAAGGACAAAATGATATTATGTATTATTCATTTTTTGTTTTGTTTTTTTTTCTAAAAGAAGAAGAGTATCAAAATGCGGAGAGTTATATATATTTATATAGAATATGTTTTTCTTTCCCCATCTTTTTTTTTTTTGGTTACAGGCGCAGCGCAGAGAACGCCGGTCCTTGTTGGACAACTCCGGATCGTTTGTGCGCATGTGAAACTGTGAACGAACGTGCGGTCGATACAGCCCGACAGCGACTACACTACATCGTCAAGCGTAACGTTCGTGAATCGATGTGAGTCTTCACTTGAAAGATTCTGTTCCGGACGAAAAAAAAATTAAAAACAAAAATCAAAAGAGTATAATAATAATAAATCAAAATTGATGATGATGATGTAATAAATTCATTCCCATTTTTCTACAGGGAATAAGACAAGAAAATATTTGCGAGTTGAATTCGTTTTGCGCGTAGGATTTTGGTTTTTTCTTTCTTTTTTAAAATAACGGAAGGATCGCATTTTCTAGTCTTGACGGTAGAGTGCAGTCCGTCACTGGCTGCCGACTTTCTGTTTGTCGCCGCCAGAAGTGGAAGAGACTCTATTAGCATCAGGCAGTGGTCCGAGCCTATTGTTGTTGAATAAACGTGACCGACTTCATCATTTCAAGTGGCCAATCTCTGGCAAATCTTTTCATAGTGTCCGTGTATTTTTCTGTGCCTATTTTTTAAATAAAAAACGAAACCGTGGGTATTAGTGGCCGTTGTTTTTCACTCATCGATTTGTCCAAAAGTTGGCACACAAGGATCTAAAAGTTGCTGTGTAACTTAACCCAAGTACACAGTGGACGGGTGGCTGCTGCAGCAACTCCTCGTATTCGACTTGTTCTTCGCGTGTGAAAATGTGAGATCTTCGTCCAGTACAAATAGAGACACATAGAGAGAGAGAGAGAGAGAGACACAGTCGTCTGCTGTTCATAGCAGAGCAGAGAGAGAAAAAGTGCTGCTCCAACTATAATATCCGTGTGCTGCTATACCTCCGATCTAAAAATACGACCGGCGAAAAACGGGAACACAGTGCACGGTGAAAACACAAGTTAAAATCAAAGAACTGATGAGTGCAACACCTTTTTGGGGATTAGATTGCACTGCGTTATTATTTACGAGAGGGCAGGAAGAGAGGAGCAAATCGCGGATAGGGAACAAATCAGCGTCAACAATGACGTCGTCAACTGCATTGATTTTATTGTTCTCAGTGGCTGTGATATCATTGGGGACGGTGAGAGCTGCATCAGAAACGGATCTACCTCATGTCGAGTAAGTTATTTACAATTCGCTGTTTTTGATTGATTTTCTACTACATGTATAGTATATGTAAACATAGTATGAGTAGAGTATTCATTTGAAATTGATTTTGACCATCACCATCGTATCACTCAGGATATCGAATTGGGCCATTCGCTTCGGCGCACAGATGTGGGAGATCGGCAAGCAAGTCACCAGGATACGGGAAATCAAAGAGGTACAACATAAATTTCGACTATATATATGTAAAATCAGTCTGAGAAAACATTTAAAAACTGACCCCGTGATAAGATACAAGTAATTCTCTGGAGAAACAATCGAAATTTACTGATTGATTCTCGTCATGCAATTCATCAGGCGTGACAATTGTTAAAACCTTTTACTCTTTTTTGGAGATTGGCCGCCTTATAAATAGAGAACGATGCAGTTGCTATACTCAAGTTTCCACAGTTTCGGTTCTAGCGATTCCCTTGAGAGAGAATTCTTCACCGATCCGCATCGATAAACAATCGCTGACGTCATTCACTGAATATCTAACGGCACTTTGAGTTTCGATGCTGCTTGAATCCTCAGGCCGGGCAGGAAAAGAATATATAGAGTCCTTGATTATTAGTGGTATATACCTTTTCATTTTCGCTTTTTTTTAAAATAACATTGAAAAACCTCTTTGTATCATTTGCCGGAACAGCTTGTCACTTTTTCCCGGAAGTGGAATGTGAAGTAAAGGAATGGGGAAGTAGAGAGAAATGAGGATGGCGATGATATGTCGTTTGGGATTTTTCCATCAAGATATTTTTTTTTTCGAAAGGCAAAAGAAAGTATATCAGCTCAGATGAGAGTGCGACGAATATGTGCCAACGGAAACATCACAAAAAATAAGAGAGCCAGCAGACGGTGTGGGTTCATTTTCTTCCGGACTGCATATTCCGCTTATGGGGAACATAAGGGAACAAAAAAATAAAAAAAAAAGAGGAACTGATACGTACGTATATATAAAACTAGTTATACTGCCACACATATACAACCGTCGACGTCTACTAGAAACGAGAATAAAAAGAACTAGCACTACTACTATCCTGTCTAGCGATAGCGATAGCCATCGCCATAACACTAGGTGGCTTATATAGGACGACAGGGTGAGCCAGTTCGTGTGGAAAAAAATCTCGTATCCAAGTCTGAAGGACCTGCTTTTCTGATGGTGGCGAATAAGAGGGCCTCAAGGATCTGGAGCTGACACATCTCCGCGTCGCATCCTCTTACAATCGCACCTCGCAGATGTAAACGAGAAAAAAAAAAGTTGATATGAGAATAGTACGGCAGGGAGGGTTATTTTTTTTCATATATTATAGACGTTGAAGATGCAGGAAACAAATCGTGTAGAGGTAGAACACAATATAGAGCAGATGGTGTGGAAAACTGTCCATAGTTAATATCGATCGGTCATTTTTTGAATGTGTGTAGTTTGGCGGGTGTTTTTTTAAAAAATTCTTCTTATTTGATTTTTCTAGCTTATAAAAAATTTTTTATTTAAACTAAAGAAAAAGAATTAGATTCGTTTTTTTTTTTTTTACTATTTTACATTCATAGAGTGAATGACGTTCTTTCTGGAGTTATTATAACAAAAATTGACACTACAAAGTTAAAGTCTAGACATAAAAGACTCTTTGTATGTATACACAGTTGACTCAACATCACGCTATTGGCTCGCCCATCACCCGAGTTGACATGTGTAACAAAAAAAAAACGGAGGGGGGGGAGGTGGAAAAGGAGGGACGCAACTTATAATATAAACTCCCAAGTGGCGAGACAATCAACACTATCAAAACAAACACCGCTCGTTTTCCTTCATTTTTTTAAATTTTCTCTTTTATTCCGAGAAACTATTAGCACAAGATGAACGTCAACATTTCTGTTGGATTTCCTTTTACTTTGACAAACAAGGTACATCAGGATCTTTGGCATATTTTCTTTGTGTTAGGAGCGACGATGTTATGACTAAAACCGTCTCGAGTGTTGGGAAGGGGGAACATTAACGAGGATGATACGCTCTCTCCCGAAACCGACGTGCATCTTAACCCGAAACAGCTTTTGGCACTGTGCGCACAATATAGTTATCGGATTCAGTTTAATGATGCGATAATCAATAAGCAGCAGGGCAGCGCATATACGTGAGCTATACTGCACCACAGCAACGTTATATATAGTTACGAATATATAACAGTAGGTACCTGTATCTAGTTGTGCTATTGACGTAATGGATCACGGAAAAGTGATGGATGAACAAAACTATAAGCTAGAAATCGAACTTTATAATGTTTTATATACCGGAGCAGTAGAATATCTTTACAATTAAATAGTCCAGGCTCCTTGAAAAACATTGTGGATATGATCAGAGAGAAAAAATTAAATCTATTTTTTATTTTATTTTAAAAAAAAAAAGAGGGAGGAGGGACATGTGTGTGCGGTACACATATGGCTTATTCATGCCTGAATAATCGATTGGCTATATCATTGATCATCATGGGTGTATGTATGTACGCGGAGTCTCCGCGGTGGTCTCTGGCGGGGATAACAACAACGTTTGTTACACCAGCACACTCCCCCATCTTGATATGTACGGCGCAAGAGCAGCAGCAGCAGCAGCAGCAGCTCCAAAGTGTTTTGTGTGCGGTCCGCACATCTATAGATAAATATAGGACATGTAACATGGAAGACCGGAACCGGGGTCTGATGCTGGTTGGATTTGTCGCGGAATTACAGGGGACCGCAGTCTGAGTCAACGTATAGAGAGACACGGTGCTGATGCCATACAGTTTTTTTTTCTTCTTGCACTGCGATATATACTGCGCTATAAATCTGATTTGGCTCAAGAGACAGAAAAGAGACAAAGAGTAAGATGGAGAGAGAAATCCAATCTCTTTTTCTTTTTTTTGTCTTTGCTGTTTCCTATACATATACGTGACAGATTTGTATAGGGGAAACAGGAGAGGGTCAGGCGTGAGTCTAGGAGATATTACATCATTTTGTCACGATGTATGTAACGTGTATAGTGGCAAGGGCACACGACAGACGTGTAACAAACTGAAGAAGTATATATCGTCGGTAATGACGTCAGCTTTTGTTTTCTCTTGTATAGCACCGTTATATAGACGACTCAGCTCATTTCTCATTGTTATTTACACCACCCACTCACACAACACCATGTATATGAATTTTGACGATGAAACAATAGCCTTTTAATAGTACAAGAGTACGTAATAAAAAGCGGCCAATTGTTCTCCGTTGTTGGGCGATATACGCCGGAAAATTATTGTTCACTATAAAGTCAAAGAGCGGAGAAGGATCGGTTGTTTAATCAACAGTTCGATACATTTGAGTATATTTAATTATATTTTTAAAAATTAATATTTGAATATACTGTATAGCTAACAAAATATTTGGTTGATCGTTGTACGGGCCATCATTTTGAATCGATGAGAGACAAGAAAGAAAACAAAATAGAATAACAGCGAGGAATGTGCATAATATGTAGCACGATTGCCAAAGCTATCGTGTCGTACGTATACGTAATACACTTTTGTACTATATGCAAACATTCTCGATACTCAGCACACGAGCAGCTTAACAGAGAGAGAAACGATCCTGATCGTTGTCTGGATGGCCCAGCAGCTGGGGCCTATATCTCTGCGCAGTTTGTGGAAAGCAAACAGTCTGATTTGCAGTGATACAAGGACGGAAGTATATGTCTGCGTATGCAGCAGGGAGTGAGTCCTATCGTAAAGAGACGACACAACAACAACAACAACAAAAAAAGGGGAGCACAGTGAGAATTGAGCGAAAAGAGATGAGGATTCATCGGAGAGAAAGAAAAAAAGGGAATATAAGAAGCTGGGCGAGATCTACTATTCTTTTCTCTGTCTGTTTTTTTGTTTTTTTTTCCCCAGTCGGTTCCTTTCTTCTTCTTCTTTTCTTTTTTTCCCCCGCAACTTGATCGATACGTGTGTCCAAAGACGCCGCGGCTCTTCTTCATTTTCCTCTTGTTCTCTCCGGCGCGCGCCAGCAGACGCGAGAGAAATAGGAGGCACAGTATATAGATCCTAACGGGTTTCACGCCATTTTGTTTTTTGTTTTTTGTATTTTTTGATAAGACGAAAACAAAAAAAAAAGAATAAGACCAAACCAACAGTGGAAAATCAATTGCAAGTTGGGTGTGGGTGGAAGGATTTGGCGTGTCAGAGTCTGTAGGGGAAAGAGAAGAGAGAAACTGTGAGAGTTGAGAGCCGTTGAAGTTGATGGGAAAGGATTTCGATGGCTTGCGGGGGGCCCGTCAAGAAATGGGAAAGGATAAACAAGTCTAAAGGTAGGCCTCCGTCCTATCCTACATGCATTTCTTTGTGTGTATACTGTATAGTAGACGACATTTATATACATGTACTTATGGGATACGTTGCAGTGGGAATAAGACGACGTCATCAAATGTAAAAGAATAGAAAACTCAAAAAAAGATAAAACAGAGAGAAAATCTCCCCTCTTTTTCTATATACTGATGATTATCCAGGAGCCAAAAAAAAAGAAGAAAATAAAAAATCGAAAGTATTGACCTTATAGAGAAATGCTGAGTTGAGCGCCAAAGCGATTATCAACACACATTCAGCGACGCTCTATTTACTGGAAATCACATTATCAATAGAGCAGTCGAATATATAAGAAAATATTTATTCTATCGATTCCAATAACCAGCTGCGGAAATGTAAAGCTCTCTGTATATTGACGTGTTCGTTACTACCATTTTGTGCTCTGTCAATAGAGGATCATTGAAAAGAGAAATACAAAAAAAAAATAAAAGAGACTTGTTTGGCAAAATGATCGGGGAGGTTTTTTTTTCGATCAAAACACACAAACATCCGTTGCCAATTCCATTCAAGTCTCAATTCAATAAGACGAAATTATATTCACCAAGAGTACATCTATATACTTATTGTAATCGATTTTGTCTGCGTAGACAAGTCTCCTTTACCGAGAGTTTGTTGTGTAAACAGCAGCAGCAGCAGCAGCATTCATCGAATTATTCGTGTTTGAATAGAAGATAAATTACGGATTTCACTGAGTTGTGTGAAGTGTAGTGACATTTTTGCGTGTGTAGTGAATTCCACTTAACCAACACCACCATCGCGCCTGTTTACTCGGAAACCGAAAAGTTTGAGCTATTTGATAGAACTTTGGAGATTATAACAAGACGGAATAAAATAAGTCTATAATCGAAATGTACGGGACTGTGTGTATATAGCGTCTTGGAGAGCTCTGCAAGTGAATAAACAGAGACTCAACTATGTTTAGTTATTAGGGTCATACGTAGTTTTAGACAAGAAGAATCGAGCCAATACAGTCGAAGAGATATCCTTCCAGTTTGCTGGATTTTCGACAATGGAAGAGGCACAAAAAAAGAATGGAAACTTTTTCAAGTTAGAATCTATACAATCTTGTCTGCGCAAGAGGTTCGTGATCGATTCAAGCGGATCGCATATGTAGTAGCCTATTTCTTCAACTGATGCGAAGACATCAAATAACGTCCATTGTTAATGTTATTTCTATTGCCTATTATTCGGATACGACGGCCAGGAAACGGGGCTTCTATTTCAAACTAAACAATAGCCATATATAATATCAGTATCTATCTAATGTTATACAATTGCGAAATATAAGTACATATATAATATTGATGTACTGTACACATTTGTTGAACGTTCATAAAGTCTAAAACAATCGTCCCCTTTTTTTTCGCTTGGATAACCAGCAAAGCAAATAAGCGCAAAAGGTATTTAATGAAAAAAAATAAAATAAAATGTTTGATGCTACTTCGCAATATCTTGAACGTGTACACACACATATTCAACTATATATAATATGGAAAGGAGGCCAGCAGCCAGATATTTATTCTTCTTCTCCGGTTGGTATTTTTTTTATTTCACTGGCCTCTTGATGTATAATACAGCTCGACCCCCCCCCCTTTGCGCAGATGAATCCGCCGCTGAAGATCGATAACCTTACAATATGTTATGTTGGAGCTCAGACTTTCCCTTTCTTCTTTCTATTTTTTTTATTAAGTAATAGCTCAGCAGCTCTGAAACTCGAGCATCAAAGTAATCAGAGCAAAAGGTCGCCATTTTTTATTAATGCATTCGATTTGTCCATCAAATTTAGACTTGATCAAATGTATAGTGGTACGTCGTGAAAACACTCGACTGCATTAAACCGAACACTTTGAAATGCCACGTAACATTTTGTCTATATACAAATGCTCTCCGACGATTTATGTGCCTATTAGTAAATTCAAAGAATTGAACGTTTTGACTACATTTTATTTTTCTCTCTTTTCTTTGCAGCGCTATCAAAGTGAAGCCAAAATCGAACAGGTGGACGGATTTGCCATGGTCAAAGAAATGGCCGAAGAAATGGAGAGCATGATGGGCGACAAGATTGAAGCTATCAAGGTAAATGAATCAAAAGAGTTTTTTTTTCTATCATCTTCTTTTCCATTAGATAAAAGATCCCCGTTGTTAATTGATAATCTTGTTCGATGTATACACGCGATGATAAAAGTCTATCCATTTTATTGAATGAGTTGACGTTCGTTTCATGAATAAGTGAATAACCAAGTATATACTCAGCAGCGGCCTTTAACCTAAAAGAAAATGCTGTTTAACATCACTCGCCAAGATCTTTACGAAAGAAAAAAAAGTTTCATGGTGAAGGAGATGGAGAAGCTTTGGCGCAGCGGCATCGATCCATTTTGTCTAGAACGGTCTCGATCTATGTGCTGTGGGTGGTGCCCAGCACAGCACACAAAAACGGAAACCATCTTTCAGCCAGCATATGACGTGTAGTGTACTGTATGCTTCGTCTACTTTGGCTACTCTCAAGTATATCTCAAACTTTATTCCTGATGGTGTAGTTCTCCAACGAATTTAATCCTATTTCAGGATATACTTGTGCAACTCTAAGGGAATCATTTCAAAGCAGAGAAATAGACTGTGAAATCAATCAATTATGGAATGACGATGATTCACAATATCGAGAATGGGTTATGCAACTCATGTTTAATCTAATAGAGAAACTTTAAAAGTTGCACAATAGTTTAGCGCAGCCTATGTTTATTAGCAGAGACATGTCTGAGAAAGAGGAGGGGATGAAAAAACAGGAAATATTTAACCATGAGTACTGAATCCGAAAGTATGTACATAACAGCTGCCAAGATTGAACCGTATGCGGTTTGCTGGGTATTAAAATATATACACAGCCTTGTGTATATCAACTTGTATCACGTAACGCGCAATGTCCGGCTGATGGAGCCGACCAACAGCGGGAAGGATATAGATCGCCTTGGAGACAGACCCCGTCCCTGTCCATTTGGTTGGCTATATGTGCCTTTTGCTGCTTGCACGTACCGCTCTATAAGACTGTAGGCTACACATTTACCAGCTGTATACCGTAGCTTATAATAAATGGCCATATATACTCTGGTATACTATATGGTAGTGTATATATCCCTGCTGGGCAAGCCAATCGGATTAAACTCTCATTTATGTTAGGGGGGACGTCGCTGTGCAGCGGCTAGGAAATTGACTGCTGTCTAGTAGTTGTTTTCTTCTCTTGAGATTCTCTTCATCTATTTATCTCTGTATCTTCCCTTATTGGCTTGCTTTGGTCGTCCTTATTGGCTCTAACATTTAGAGGGTTAGTCGATCTCTTTAAAAATAGAAACAAGGAAAAGAAGAAGTTTTTTCTTTTTCCGCCGTCAATTTGAAGTGACTGACTTGTGGCCTTTGAGAATGAACTCGGTAGGAATCAAAAGAGTCAGACTATCATGTTCAAAAATAACTTGTCCTTAATGCTGGAAAAGTCTTATCGATTCAAATTTGTGTCTGTCATAAGCATCTGGATGCGATTTATTTATTTATTGGTTTCCCTTTTCTATTTGTGCATTTTGACAGCGGATTATGGACGCGGCTGAACATCTGTCCGTCTCACATCCCCGATTATCGCGACAGGATTTGTACGAAATGAAGCAACGTGGCGAGAATATTGATTACTACAACGCCAAACGTCTCAACCAGTATCATAAATCGGGTCCGCTGGCCGGTGAGCTCCTAGAGAACCACAAATCCCTCATTATGTCCAACAGTCAACATTTCGGAAACGTGGGCGTTAACACCAGCGTCAGCGCCGTTCACGTCCCAACCAACGTTTACGACGGAGGTATTTCATCATCATCATCATATCACTATAATATAATAATTATTATTATATCAAAGTCTTTTATTTAAAAAAAAATATATTGCGAGAGCAAGTCAATGAATAACATATGCGTGGGGTAGCAGTTGTTTGCAGCTATCTGTACAGTTCTCTTTATATAGTTGTACATATATAGAGAAATTTCAAATGTAGAAGACGAAATGTGTACACAATGCTGATGCGACTGTGCCACGGCGCCATCCGACCGTGATGAGAGCGCCGAGTCTAAGCTAGCGTAATGTTACAATCGGATCGGCTCTCCGGAGTGCCTTCCTCTTAAGAGCCGATATATATATCGTGGATCCATAGGCTATTGCGTCACATGAAAAGCGCAAAGATATTGTTGGACTGAAAGGCAACAATATAGAAACGCAATCCTCTTCGCCCTGTGATTGCGACTATGTCTATAT
This sequence comes from Daphnia galeata, assembly GCA_030770115.1. Taxonomy (NCBI): domain Eukaryota; kingdom Metazoa; phylum Arthropoda; class Branchiopoda; order Diplostraca; family Daphniidae; genus Daphnia; species Daphnia galeata. The sequence continues at coordinate 12,273,131 of CM061115.1, read as the reverse complement.
AGGCCTAGACGCCATATGTATACTACGGTATATATCTAATATTGCGTATTCGATCCTATAAAGACGCTCTGTGTGCGTGAATGTCTTTGATCGATCAATCTTCAATTCATAGCTTATTCGGCGATGACGAATAAGCAGTCCTATATACACTTCTAAGTTTAATATGCTGACTCTTTATCTTTTTGCGTACTATTTATTCGTTATAATGTGAATAGCGCCGGACGTGTTGAATGGCATCCAGTGGTCGGAACATCTTGATCGCATCTTTATAACCAATTACGAATCAGATCCATCTCTAACTTGGCAGTATTTTGGCAGCTCTACAGGATTTATGCGACAGTATCCAGGTAAATAGGAACTTTCAAAATGTTTTCTTTTTCTATAAAAAAAAAAAAAAAAAATGGGGAGGCAACTTTTTTTAGTTTTTCTACCTACCCCTCAAAAATAGACAGTGCCAGATTTTTTTAGTTGCCATTAAAAAAAAAAAATAGAAAACTGAATATTTTTTTTTTAAATTTCAACACCAGCCACCAAGTGGGGCCAAGGAGAATGGGAACCCGACTTGTTCGACTGTCGTCTAAGACCCTGGTATCTCCAAGGTGCTGCCAGTGCTAAGGATATGATTATCTTAGTGGATACATCTGGCTCCATGACGGGAGTGCGTAAAGAAATCGCTAAACACGTCGTTCTCACGTTACTCGACACTCTTTCCGAGAATGACTTTATCAACATTTACAAGTTCAGTGAAGTTCCCGTACCCGTTGTTCCCTGTTTCAAAGACAAAATCGTTCAGGTAAGGGGACATAATCTTATTCTGTTTTCTAAACAAAATCAAAGCCAATGTGTAATTATGTCGTATTGTTTTTTTTTTCTGTTACAACAAAGGCAAATTTGGAGAATGTGAGAGAGTTGCGTAACGGCATGATGGAAACCGAGACGAGCGATATCGCCAACTTCACATCTGCGTTCACGACGGCCTTTGAAATTTTGGGAAAGGTATGTGAGCACTAATTGTTTTTGTTTCATTTAGTATTGTTTACTTTTTTAAATTATTTCCAAATGTTGTTTTTTTGAGAAAAATTGAAATGCCCATCTGACGGCATTGCACCAGGACACAATTAGTTGAGCCTATTTGTCTCTTAAAAATGTGTTTTAAATTTGTTGATGCAGTACAACAGGACTATGCAAGGATCTCAGTGCAACCAGGCGATTATGTTGGTGACAGATGGAGCCCCGGTTAATTACAAAGAAATATTCGATAAGTACAATTTGCCTCACAAGCCAGTCCGCGTCTTCACTTATGTCATTGGACGGGAGATCATCGACACATCTGCTACCAGTTGGATGGCCTGCGAGAACAAAGGTTTGTCCATATTAAAATTTAATATATTAAAGAGAATTTGTTAGCTGCTGCTAATGTTGAAATAATTAAGCTCAATAAATAATGAGATGTATTACGTATTCATTTGTTGTATTCAAGGCTATTTCGCTCGAGTCACATCCTTGGCTGAAGTCCGTGAGCAAGTACTCAAATATGTTCCGGTTCTCTCTCGTCCTATGGTTATGTACCAAAAAGATCATCCCGTCATCTGGACTTCTGCTTACATCGACATAGCGGTAAGAAATGAAATTAAATCTATCCATTTCTAATTACCTAAAATAACTAATCGACTCATCCTGATCTGAATGAGCCACGGATCATTAAGCCGCATTTACAGCCAAGAAGAAAATGTTGTTGGTATAATTATAATAGTTATATCCCGAGAGCAGGATGCTAATAATTTACTAGTGAATCTATATATTCTCTGGGCGGGGTTGAAGTGTATATGAACGGACCCAATTCTTCCCGAATTCCAAGAGTGCATTAGACCGTTCTTGTAATCCATCCTTTATATTATATTTACCTTTTGTCGAATTTCTATTGTGATTCACAGCAGAAAGGTATTAGTGGAAAAGACCGTGCAGAAATGACGTTTCTCTCTTGAAAATTCGCGAATATTTTACTTTAAGTTAAGCTGTTTGGCAGCTGTTGAATAACACGTAACCGTTATCTTTCGATAATAACTTTTTGCTTTTCCTTATTCTTATTGGAATTCCCCTGACAAACAATCGTATGATAACCAGCAAGTGGCAAGCCTTGACTAGATTTCTTTTTCCCCCATCCATTAGATTTTGAAATTCTTAGATCTAAAAAGAGACGAGTGAGTGAATATGTGATCTTGTTTGTTGAATGAATTGGATCCCGTTGCATGATTGCCTACATCAGGAACCTAAACTGAGTGACTGGCTGTGGGAGATAAGAGAACGTCGGAAGCAGCGGGATCGTTCGCTCAACTACCGCGCTCTTTTGCGGTTGATCAGCGATCGCAACAACGCCCAAAGCGACGACACTTCAAACGTGACGACCAACAGTAGTCGGGATGCTAGCGGTAGACCCACCATCAGCATGACAGTTGAACAGTATCTGACCTATGGCAACCTCGTCAATGAGGAACGTCTGAATGCTCATCGGATGAAACAGGAACGCGAAGAAGCAGCTAATCCTGGCGGCAACCAACAGAATAACCGTCTAGGCGTCAGTCTCATTGATTTTAATTCAAATTTGTAGTTTAACGAATTTTGAAATGACGTTGAACTTTAATCGAGTTTTGACGCGCGCATGTTCTAACGTGATTTTAAATTTCCTTGGTTTTCGTCTTGCATGTGAATGTGCATGTCTGTGACGTGATTTTGCTGGTCCGTCCGACCGTCTGTTGTCCAGAAAACCAGCACCACAACTCCTAGTCCAGTGTTACCTATCAAAAATCCTGATGGACCGCGAGCTGAAGCGCTTGTCAAACCTGATACTCTCAGAGCTTGGCTCAAACGAATCGATTATCAGGTCTCGATGTCTTTTTTTTTTTTAAATTTCTGTCGTGATAGGCACACAGCATCTATGTATATCATTTGAAAATCCAAATCACTATATGCTTCGATTTTCTATTTCTAGCCGTTGACAATTTTGTCGTCGTTTTGTTCGCTTTGTTTCGTTCCATAGAAAATGATTTTTCTTTTTAAATTTTCCAAACACGAAACTTATCTTCATCTTATTTTGTGTTTTGGTTGCCAACTTGTGGTCAAGATATTATTTTTCAAGATTTTAATTGCAATATTTGAAATCACAGACCCGGACCAAACCCAAATTCTTGATGGCGATCTCTGTGGCTACTCCAGTTTACGACCGCAAGAATGAATCGGTAAGACATTTTTTAAAAACAAATGTGTTACGTATCCTTTTGTTTTCTGTCTTTTTTCTTTTGTCTCAATTTTTCAACCGTTTCATTTTTATAAAGAAAAACCAAATGATAAGTTCAAAAAAGACTAACATGATGATTGACATTTGATATTTAAAGTCAATTGACACTATTTAAAAACACCAGTGTAATTCAATGCTGGGGATACATAAAACAAAGAATTTCTTCTGTATAATATAGAATATCATTGAGAAAATACTCATCAACGACATCTGGGAAGAGAAAACGCGAACGGTAAAGAAACGAAACGATCAAAGCAGATAATAACTCCAGCCGCAGTAGAGCTTGTCAATAGATATACAGTTACATATTTTAGACACATTTTTGGTAGCTCTTTTTTACCTTGTTTTATTCCGCTACTATACCAAAAGTCTTGGAATCTTTCATAACACTCGGAACAAATGTTTACATCGAATTGTTTGGCTAATTTTCATTTCAATCTGTTTGCTGTTTGAAAAGCGCGCAATGCATACAAAATTGCGAAAAGCTCATCATGTAATCACAAGTGTTAATGGAAGAGACCAACTCTTTGACGTATAGACAATCTCGTATGGAATATAAAATCCCTCAACAGTTGCATGATGGGATTTTGGTTTGATCCTACTTATATTTACTGATGCTCTGCGTAGCGCTGAACTGCTGCTCTTGCTGGAATTTTTCGACAGACTCACATCTATTTTATCTCGACATATATACAGTATTTTGAGGCGGCCATTTGAACGAGCAATGACAAGGCTTATCAAATTTGGCTGTACTATAGTCCTGTAGGCTATTGTTATACCGTATGGTTGGAAAAGTAATTATTTACACATGTAGCTTAGCTATCAGCATTCTCACTTGGAAACTTGTGTAGTCTTTGAGTTTTATCAATACGTGGTGCAGTAGCCTACATACATAATGTCCAGTAGTCAATATTACGTTTTAAAAATTAATGAAGGAATGGTGCCAGGTAAACACATCCAGTCCACTATACCCAGTATATAGGGTGTGAATGTCTTTGACTGATTAATATTACATTCTTGATCTAGCGTAGTAAAATTGTTGAGTATCTAGTGATAATGCTATACACATGCAGTTTATATAGCGTCCAATTATTGTGTTGCTGAAGAATTGCAACTAATTGCAGTCAATGCTGCTGCTGGTATGTTAGTCAATATTGTATTTTAATTAGTTGAGGCGTTGACCCGCGAACGTTCATCAGATCCATAATTTGATATCCCATCAATACTATGTAACATTTGCACGACGCTGTTCTATAGCGGTAGACTGTAGAATTTCTTAGTCGCTCCCTATCTCGCAATGAACTGTGCTGTGTAGGAGTGTGGGTAGATTTTACATCCGTGACATCAAACCAATTTCGTAATTGAAATCTTGGCGTGGTGCGCTATCAGGTAAGGACCGCCAATCTTCTTGGAGTGGCTGGTACCGATATCCCCGTCACGGAATTGAAAAAACGCACTCCCGCCTACAAGGTATGTTCACACATGCGAAATAATCCGTTTCATTTTCTAATGGTGTCTTGTTGGATGCTCAAAACATCTTGGAAATCAGTTGGGCGTCAACGGCTACTCGTTCATAGTCAACAACAACGGATTCGTACTTCACCATCCCGATCACAGACCGTTGGTACGCAATCAAAAATTGGATATCCGCAAATTTGTCAAATCAAATGAATTAAATCATGCTTTATCGATTTGAAACAGGACGCGGACGGACTTCTGAAACCCAACTACAACACGGTCGATTTGTCCGAAATTGAGTTGGTCGATTCAGACGGCGGTCCGCGAGAAAACGACACGAATCTCATGACCGTAAGTTGTGATGATTTAATCATAAATAACCTTAAATGATTTATAATCGAAATATCATTTGCATCATGCGAATAATTCAGATGCGCCGCGATATGATCGATAGGCGCGAGGGTGAGACGACGATGAAAGTTAAAATTCACCACGATGGCATGGTAAAATTGAATTGTAAAATAGAAAGTAAAATTATATTTTAAACGAAAATGTTATTATTCATTTTCAGAGGAGAGTCAGCGTTCGTCGGCAGCGCTATTATTACCGTGGGCTGAAGGGTACACCCTATAGCCTCGGTTTGGCGCTGCCTGATGGATACGGCAATCTTCGCGTTGTGGCTGAAACCGAAGTCAAACGTCTCATGGCTGATCACAACATCAATGGTATACTCTGTTGACGACATTGTAGAAGGCTATATATTGTTGACAAGGATATTGATTTCTATTCCGTCACAGTGTCGTCTTTTTTCTCCGGCAAGAATTGGAAAATTCACCCCGACTGGTAATAAGAATGAAACGAAACTTGAGATTTCAATCAGTCGTCATTAATCTTATTGATTGGCCTTTTTGGCAAACAGGATCTACTGCCGATACAACTACGATCATCTGAAAGCGTTCGATTCGCCCGAGGCTCAAGTGATGCACTTTGTCGACCGGACGCAGCGGGAGCGATGGCGTTGGAACTCTAAGCACCCGCGACCTTCTCACGACAGTGTCCGCTGTAAGAAATATGAAATCCATTTGGGAAAAACTTTGGGCTAACGCTGTGATTTTTCGTTTCTTTCGTGGACTCTCCCTCAGCTCACAAACAAGAAGATAACTACTACTGTACGTCTTTTACAAAAAGAAAAGCCCATAACATTTCATTAAAAAAAAAATCATTTTCTATTCGTCTTAGGTGACAAACATTTAATGCAGTCACTCATTTTTGACGCCCAAGCCACCGAAGTGTTCGATAAGAACATTTCTCTTAGCATTGACAGACAAGATCCGTAAGTGTTTCCTTATTGTATAAATTATTTTTTAAAAAGAAGAATATTAGATCATTGTTCAACACGCACGATTATCATCACTATTTTAAGCTTAAATTTCATGTCATCACGATGTTTCCACCAGCACCACTAATCGATTGCATCATTTTTTTGCATTTCAAAATCTATTTTTCCTTCCAAATTTTCTCTTTTTTGTGTCACCGGCACTTAAATCACACAGAGGTTTAGGCATGCTCATGGCACTACTAGCCAGGTAACGTATCACAAACGTAAAGTAACCTCAACGTTGCTGTAAAACGGCACCTCATTGTCGTTATTATTTCCATATATGTTGCTCCCACATTAGGCCCGTTTCAAAAAAAAATTAACTTTAAATAATACTGCGCTATTGATAGTACTTGCACTGTATGTAGTATTGCACAGAGTATCTACAGTACTAATTATAACAAGCTTTTCTTTTGCAGGGAAAGGTTCGACTGGAAGTGAAATAATCGAAAAGATAACTTTAAAAAAAAAATTCTTTTTTCTGCTGCAATTAATCATTTTGTTTCCAATCGCTGCCAAAAAGGATTGGAATTAATTATATGGTTTTCGCTTTAATGCTGCTTCTAAGGATTGGAATTAATCTTGCTAGTCTTATCAATTTTAACATTATGTTTGTTCACGATTCAACATGTTTTTGGTTATATGTGGCGTTGAAAATGTATTTTGCTAGAATAGCCCCACTCCTTCACTCGTAGGGTTTTTAAGAGGAAATTTGGAATCGATCACCTGGAAGTAATATTTCTGGTTTTTTTCTCTCGTTTCGTTTCCCGTATGTACAGGCATGCCATGTTTAAGCTGTTTGGCATATCGGTCGCCTTTGTCGCAACTCGCAGTGGTCTCTTACGTTGGCAGGACATCAGCACAATTGATGACAAGTAAGTGCTCGTGGCGATCTGTTTTTGCAGGATCATCAAAGAAAAGGGACTATGTGGTTTTTAATTTTTTTAAAAACATTTAGTTAGTGACGATAATTTTAGCATTTTAAAATAACTGCGACATGTTTGCGGGATCAAAGTTTGCATGTGATACGTCGGAGGCATGCCCAATGGGATCGACAGAAGAGGAGAGTGAAGCGTGCTCCGCGCAAACCTTTTCAATTCAAGAAACGTTTTCAAAGTAGTCGAACGTTACGTAAGACGATTCGCTTAGATATACCATTCATCATAAGAAGACGAAAACCGGCGAGGTATAATATCCACTTGAAAGAGAAGCAGAGTACTCAAGTTGAACTTTGTAGATGGGGCTAAACATGCAAAGACGCTTTCGCCATTAAGCAATAAGCAGCCATTGATATTGTAGATGCTCTTTACCCTTGTGCTTATTCGATTGCAATAGGCTGATCCTTGAAAGTATATATTTCCGCGTTGTATTCCAAAACTCTTCCATTACGGATGCCATTCGTTGTTTAGACAGATCCGTAATAGCGCGGTTTGTTTTTCTATTATTGTTTTACATTCGTGGATGCAGACACTTTAGCGAGGCCAATCTGAACGCAATCGACCAGACTTGGTACAAGAGGGCTGTCGATCAATACTATGTGGAACCGGATAGCTTTGTCTACTCGGTGCCTTTCAGCACGGGTACAGGTATGTGTGAATAGTCGACGAGTAATTAAGCGAACCGTTGTCTAACATTCATTACCGTTGTTGTGCACATATATTAGGAATAACCAATGAGAGTGTAGTAACTGCTTCGCATGCAATTTTCGTCGAGAAGGGTGGCTACAAAGCTCCCGCAGCTGTCGTAGGTCTTCAATACAAGAATAGCGCCTTCCGGGAAACCTTCTTCAATATCACTTCAGGAGTAAATTCGAATGACTAATTACAGTCGGAATTGAACATCACTTTTAACACGTTTGTTATTATTCGCAGTGCACTGGAGGGGTTCAATGCAGACGAACGTGCAGTTCGGGAGAATTGTCTTGTTACGTAGTGGACAATCACGGATACATCGTGATCTCAAAGGAGGAGAGAGACACGGGCCGATTTTTTGGTGAAATCGATTGGCTTGTTATGGATTCATTGATCCATTACGGTGTCTATAAAAGGTATAATAATATTACGGTGAAGCCACTTCTTTTAAGTTCGTTCTATTATATTCTTATCGTGATTGGCTTTTTTTTTGTTTCTGCAGAGTCCGCATTTACGACTATCAGGCTGTCTGCAAGGATATGCACGGGCACCGGAGTGCTGCCAACTTCTTGTTAACCCCATTACGTTACATGAAGTGGTTCATTCAATGGATGGTTGGTCGCGCTTCTTGGTTAATGCTCCAAACTCAAATTGCTCATTTGATCAATCCGGACTGGGCTTGGAGTATGGAACAAGAACAAGCGGATTACCACTACGAGGATAATGATGGCAGTCCTGGTAAGCGTACTAATAGTACATTAATTAGGTCGTTTTTTTTCTTTCAGGGCCTAATTAAAACTCGGATTGAATTCTATTAAAATGAATCATTTCAGGACCGACTCCAACGGGAGGAGAATTCATGGCTGATGGTGATATTTCAATTATCGTCCACGACGAAGCTGTAACAATGGAAAACGCCTACGCCAATAAAACCAGACCGAGACCTTGCGACCAACAAGCAGATTTATATGTGCTGCAACCCGAAAAGCTATTTAAAGGCGACAAGCCTGACTCGGTAAAAGGAAAACAGAATTGCAATTCTAATAATTTAAGCGCACGTCAATGCGAAAGACACTACAGCACCCACAAGATACCCCACTCCAATTTGCTGCTCCTAGTCATTGACACAACGTGTAGGTGTGAAATACAGAAACAAAAGATAGAAATGGAGGAGGTCAAAATCAACGAGTCGTTACGCTGTGAACGACCTCAGGAAAATTTATACCGTGAGCGCCCCTCCGTCTGTCTCAGTTATCATCCAGAGGTAAATTTAACAAATATTGCAACGGTGACCATCGGCTCAATAAATCTTTTTTTTTTCTCACTTTAGGAGGAAGAAATCAAACAGTGTGGTAAAGGAAGTAATTTACTGCCGTCTCCGATTCTACTAACAGCAGTAACCTTAATATATTCAGTTTTCAAATCTAATTAATTTCATTTTACTGGTCCCGCATGTCTTGAGATTGAGAGAGATTGAATGAGTGATTCATAATTCTCGCGTCCTCATAAATATTTTATTATTTGGATAGGCTAGTTTAATTTCCCGATGATTGGAATTATTTCTTTATTGTGGTTGGCATGTATCGATTCATCAAAGACTCTTATTTGATTGCGGACATCCATTGAAGATTTTAGAGTGCGTGGGTTTTGTACATGTGGTAAGAGAGTCATTGGGCGTAATACGACTTCCCAACCATGTATTCAGCTGGATAAGAAAACGTACTAAGCCTACTTCATACATATCAATTGTTATAAAATGTTCTGGTACGGATCTAGCGTGTTTCTTCATCTGGCTGTAAATCTTGTGTAAAGTGTTTGTCGCAATGAGCTTCAAGGACTTTGTAATTGTGTTGGTGACTGATTAGCTATAGCTTGTTATTTCTTTTTTGGATTGATTGTTGCAGTCCTAAAATGTTAAATTTATTTTAAATTCTCACATTGACGTTTGATATTCTAATTACAACCAACAGTAACCGAAAGCTTTTTTGGGAGGGAACGGGGTGTATTCTTATTCGTCTTTTTTACATGCCCATTGATGCAAATACGATTCTTCTGGTTCCATCTGCTGCGGTTAATGCGTGTTCGATTGTCATCCCCTTTGTTAGTGCTTTTTCATGAAAATGTTCCCTATTGATGCTTTGACTGAAACTGGTAATTCTAAAATTGCCCATGTGTGTTTGAATTTCCCTTGTTTGATTAGATAGCATTTTTTTTAAACATTTCCTATGAGGATGCCAACGATCTACATTTCTAGTAAGATCTTCGGTCCAATTATTTAAAAAATGTTCTCTAATAAAAACAATCTTATAATTTGAATTCATTCAAAGACAAACCTACATCATAACACGAGTTCTAACTTCAACTAATTTGCTCATTTATTCCGTTTCTTGAAATTTATTACCGAGGGGGGGGGCAGAGCAATGTTATCTAAAGTAAACTTAAAACCGACCTAGACTTTAATTAATCTTGAAAAGATTTTCCTCCGATTAATGTATTTTGTCTTAGAAAAACAATAAGATGTTTAAAGGAGGGAAATTTCCAGGCATAGATTTTAAACTTTTTGTGTCTTCAGTACGCGGTTAATTTCCTCAAATTTATGGATTTGTCGAATGAAGTAATCACCATAACGTCGAGCTACTTTAGTGTCGGCAATATGGATCATTCCACCATCGATATAAAAGTCCACCTAAAGCGAGTTGATCACAATCATAGAATAAAAACTACTATTATCTAAACCTAGAGTGTAAAGGTTTTACCTCAGAGCCAGATTGGAGTTCGCCGTCCAATCCAGAAGTGCCTTTAGTCCAAACGACATTCTTCATTTTATGTTTGAAGCATAGCAGATGGGTACGGAAATCAGTATCGGGCATTTCCAAAAACGCAGCCATTTTAGCGACAGGCATAGTAGTGTACAAACGTAGATAACTAGACAGAAATTTAAATTAATAATAAAAACTACATACAAATACAATTTTATACGAAATACCTGCGAATGGTTGGTAAAGTAAGTTGCTGTTGTACTTCGTCCATAAAAACTTTTGCCAGCTGTTGAAATGGTTCACGGCGATGATCGGCAGGTGGTGCTTCGACAGGAGGTGGGACAGGGGACAAAAATTTGGGTGAAGCGAAAGCAAAGGCATTTTCGAATTCCTAACAAAATTGCAGGGAATTTGTAATATTTTTTGTGTGTTATATTTAAAGAGTTCAAGCAAAGACTCACTTGAAGTTCACCCTTTTGCATCCGCACGATCCGTTCAGCATGAGGTTTCTCTCGCAGAATAGCCTGCAGAGATTCGTCAATGCGCTGAGGATGAAGAACAAGACAGACTGATAACAGAACGTACATTTTTTCAGTTTGTTTGTTGATCTATAACCACAATTTAAAAAAATATTAAGGCTTCAATCATACATATTTACCAAAATCTATATAACCTGGTCATTTTGGTATGTTTTAGCCTGGTATAGTGGCTTAGTGCGCTGGACGTACAACAGAATATGGGAAAAAGTACGAATGGCATCAGCATATCGCCTCATCATCAAATAAGCAAAACCAACATAGTAATAAGTTGAGATTTGACAGGCAGGTACTCTTGAGTACAGCGTCTAAAAAAATTGTGGATTACGTTTATGAATTATGTTTATGATATAGAATTTTGCACTTACTTTTTTATTCAGTTCCATATTTTCAAGGACTTTTACAGCTTGATAGAAATCTCCTAATAGTGAGTGCAGTCTCAAAAGTCCAACAAGACTGAAATAACCCAACATTTTATAAAGAGGTCGGCGGCCAAATTCTCCTGCTACGGTATCGGGATCATCTCCTTTTGCGTATACCTACATATCAAAACGGATTATTTTAGCATTGTATCCAATGTTGATTTTCTCTAATTCTTACTTCCAATTGTTGGTTGATATTAGATTTGTCAACCAAAGAATACAACACATTAAGAACAGAATGAATGTTCCACAAAGTTGGGTTGATTCTGATGAATTCAAGTTCTTCAGCTGCAAAATGAAACTGATAAGAAAAGAACAAAAGAAGCATAAGATATAAAATTTACCTGATTTCTTGTGAAGAGAACAACGAAAAAGAGCAAAAGACTGGAACTGGTAGACAAATTCATCAATAATTTCCCACAGCCACTGATGAGGAAGCTCCAAAACAACTGGACTTTTAGCACCTGTTTTATAATTATTTATAAATATTATGGAAATAGATCTTACAAATTACTTAGGTAAGTACTCAAAATGTGGTTGAAAAGTTGACAGTAGTTGTAATAAGATTCAAAACGTTGTTCAATGGTTGGTCCTCCTTGGATTCTTGCATAAATGTGGCGATAGTAAAGTTCCTTGTAAAGGATCAAAAATGGTTGATCGTCATCCACTAATGGAGAAACTTCATCCGCGTCAGGCCAAGGGGATGATTTGAAGTGTTCTTCAGTTAATTTTGGAAATCTGAATGAGGTAAACAACAATTTAATTACCAATTCAATTTTGTTTGACAGACACCGTAATGAGCTTACGTGTTCTCATAGACATTCTGAATTTCATACAGCTTTCCAGAGTTAACCATCTCTCGAAAGTAAATAATAAACTTCTTGATCACATCCGGCATACTATACTGAGCATATTGAGGAGCACTTCCATAGCTAGTGTATCGTTCATTTTCAGCATCAAGCCGTGGATCCCCGGTTGGCTCGTACACATCAGCTTCATACTCGTACTAGAATTTAAAAAAGGTTAGGTATTTAAGTAGGATGAAATCATAACTATTGCGACTTACGTCCTCAAATTCTTCGGCATACATCTTTTTAGTCTTTCACTAACGATAGATATTAATTGTTAATTGAAATTTATGGAAAATGGCAAAAGTCCACGAGCAAGATTACTATTTTCGATCACGAGTGGCTCTACTGTCAATAATTGTATTTTGGACACCGTTGCCAGATGCGTTGAACAATTTTCATATACTTACTTGACTTCTCAAAAATCAAAATGTCGAATTTCAAAAGTCAAAATCGATCGCCAAAACTGAATCAACTTAACTTTCTTAAATAAATTCGTTTAAAAAATAGTAAACCTCTAAAAACAAGGGGTAGTATAAGATTCCCACGTACGAATATGCGGCAGTAGCGGCACCAACATCGTAACATTTTGAACTGCGACAAGAAGCCAAGATTCGAAGAAAACGGTTACAATACACATCAATTGTCATAACAAAATATTTCATATTTATAAATGAAGATATCAAACAGTACACAATAGCTGCATTTATGTCGTTTTTCCCAGGAGTTCAGGATCCATAAAAACACGGAGGCGGTTTTTTTTGTAGGATTGGTTGTCTAGACAGAAAAGTATTGATCGTGTCTGGCAGTGGTCTGCTACTCTGCTACAATTGGGAGTGAGTTTTTACGTTCCTCGCCCCATGTCGCGTGATTCACCGGCGTACATGTGTGCACTGCTGTCATGGTGATTATTCGCCATGTTTGGAATAAGTGTTCTGTGGTTTCATGTGACCATTATGTCTAATGTATTTAGGCAGGATTACATCAAGCATTCTGGAATCCACGTTTAATAGTATCGACGAGATTTTACTGCTTCGAAATCAACTCGAAAACCCCAAGCCTTACAAACTTGTATATATTCCCGTTTTTCCTTCTTTCCTTATACAGACATAATTGGCAATATTTCAATCACATTCCATCCACGGTAAAGGAATGGATTTTTCAAAGAGTTATTTCTTACCATCTTCGTCCCACCGTTGATAATAATTGGGTTATATTATCTTAAATCGAAAAGTTATTTTCAATTCTAAATTTGTACTTGCGCAAAGACAACTCAAACGGATAAAAAGCTTATTCCCAAGTTTTAATAACAATCTCAATAAAAGCAGCTAAAAACAAAATTAAACTTTTGTCCAACAAATATTTCGCTTCTTATTTAGAATTTTGATTGGGTCATATCTTCATTTTTTAATGCTTCAACCAACTATATAGCGAAACATATAAACTCGGCATCTCAACTAAACAAGCAGCAGAAAATAACCGAAACGCGCGGACACAAATTTCGAATCTCCCAATAAGGAAATGGCTTTCATGTTTGATTTCGTGGACCAATGGCAATACTGTATACAATCATGCCCCTCCCTCTTGCACCCAAGGCTATTCCAGACGTTATAAATCCAAGTCCCCATGCAAACTGATTCTCATTTCTAGAGGATTCAAGCGCGAGGTACAACGACCGTTAGACTTGAGAGTTTTTGCATCTTTCTATCTTCGAAATATACAAGAAAATGCGTGAAATCGTTCATATTCAGGCTGGACAGTGTGGTAATCAGATTGGAGCCAAGGTAATTATTACTTTCCGTCATTTTCGAGTGTTTTTAGACTATATATGAAATATTGGAGAAAAAGACCGGTGTAGAATACACCTTTTTTTCATGCCCATTTGGCGCTAGTCCGCCATTTTCCTTTGTTGTCCGGCAGCCTTTCATCTCAAGATGTTGCAAAAAAGTTTTTCAAGGATATGCGTTGTTCGGGCGTTTAATTACCTGCATTTCGCCAACTCTCGTCCAATTATCTCGATTGTGTATTGCATGAATCAAAAGCTTTCAGATTTGAATAGTAAGCTAGTACCCGGCATGATCGTATATAAGAAAGACTTGAATCTTTTTTAGTAGAATTTTGTTTGAAAACTCGAATAGTATAGTCGTGTTGACTGGTGGGGGTGAAAAATTGAGGCTAACGACCATAAACTTTTAAAAGCAAATGTAAGGTTTCCCCTCTACCTTTCTAATGCAAGATCGCATAACCATGTGGCAATGCCAGATGTGAATCCAATTTGATTGAACAATTGTATGTGAAACAACATCCCTCCCTCGACATTTTCCAACCCCTCATCATCTAACGACGAGACAGCACCCTCACTGATGGGGTTGTCTAGCGGTTCCTCCCTGGGTGTAGTTAGATTTCATACTACATGTATAGCACTTAAAAACTCATTCAAATTGGGCAGTGTTTTAACTCCCTCTTTTTGTTTACCTTTCCGGCAGTTCTGGGAAATCATTTCTGATGAGCACGGAATCCAACCTAATGGCACTTACCACGGCGAGTCTGAACTGCAGCTGGAACGCATCAATGTCTACTACAATGAAGCTAGCGGAGGCAAATATGTTCCTCGTGCCGTTCTTGTAGATCTGGAGCCTGGAACCATGGATTCCGTTCGATCGGGACCATTTGGCCAACTTTTCCGCCCTGACAATTTCGTCTTTGGCCAAAGTGGAGCCGGTAACAACTGGGCAAAAGGTCACTACACTGAAGGAGCTGAACTGGTAGACTCCGTTCTTGACGTTGTACGCAAAGAAGCTGAAAGCTGCGATTGCCTTCAGGTAAAGAACTCCTAATTTGGATTGAGATGAGGTTATAAAATCAGTTTTGTTGACATGTGAAAACAGGGTTTCCAGCTGACACACTCCCTTGGCGGTGGAACTGGATCTGGTATGGGAACTTTGCTCATCTCCAAGATCCGTGAAGAATACCCCGACCGTATCATGAACACATATTCTGTTGTCCCATCGCCAAAAGTGTCCGACACTGTCGTCGAGCCGTATAATGCCACTCTGTCGGTCCACCAATTGGTCGAAAATACGGATGAGACCTACTGTATTGACAACGAAGCTCTGTACGATATTTGCTTCCGCACACTGAAATTGACGACGCCCACCTATGGTGATTTGAACCACTTGGTCTCGCTCACCATGTCTGGTGTTACCACCTGCCTTCGCTTTCCTGGCCAGCTCAATGCTGACCTTCGCAAATTGGCTGTCAACATGGTGCCCTTCCCTCGTTTGCATTTCTTTATGCCTGGCTTTGCTCCACTTACTGCCCGTGGATCCCAACAATATCGCGCATTGACCGTTCCCGAGCTGACACAGCAGATGTTCGACGCCAAAAACATGATGGCCGCCTGCGATCCCCGCCATGGACGCTATTTGACTGTTGCAGCCATCTTCCGAGGTCGCATGTCGATGAAGGAAGTCGACGAGCAAATGCTCAACATTCAAAACAAAAACTCGTCCTACTTCGTTGAATGGATTCCCAACAACGTCAAGACAGCCGTCTGTGACATTCCACCCAGGGGCCTGAAAATGTCTGCCACTTTCATTGGCAACTCGACTGCCATCCAAGAGCTCTTCAAACGTATTTCGGAACAGTTCACTGCTATGTTCCGTCGCAAGGCTTTCCTTCATTGGTACACTGGTGAAGGCATGGACGAAATGGAGTTCACCGAAGCAGAATCCAACATGAACGATCTCGTCTCTGAATACCAGCAATACCAAGAAGCTACGGCTGATGATGAGGCTGATTTCGAGGAAGATGGGGACCATGCCGACCAAGATGCTGCTTAAATATGCAATTCTGCCCTCTCCGTCCTTGAAAGAACTGCCGATACATGAGGGAGAAATGTTTTCCATCTTCTGCACTCCCAGACCGCCCCTTAGTCCAGCTGCTGATGTCCGTGCACTTTAATCACTTTTTAAACTACGATGCCTTTCGCTTCCTATCCTTTTTTGCTTTCCTGACTATTTCTTCCTTTTTAGAACATCCCCTAGCAACTCTTTCGTATCCTTCCACACTCCTCGCTCTTTTTACGTTCCCTGTTTTATTAAGAAACAACATCCAGATCTGATCTCCTTCGTCTGGGCTGTCTCCCTGTGTACATTCATCTCTGCGCAACCATTCTGAACAAAATAAATGCAGGTTAGCAAAGTCACCAGCGGAATCAATTTCCTTATTCTTGCTTTATTCTCGCTAATGACATTAAACAGTTATTTGCTGTTCGGCATCCAGCACTGCGTGTGCTTAATGCATAAGTAACGTAGTCTCGTTACCGTTGGTGCTTTAGAGAAATTCGAGTTTTTATTTTTCTGCCCAAAAATGGAAAGGCTTGTGACTCATGTAGAAAATAACCGTAGGGTGACTAATGCGCACGCAGCTCTAACGAACGTCCTACAGACCTGGTAAGTTGGGCATCGCCCTTTCAGATGTCCTTGACAACATAAAAGTGATGAGCGCTGTCCGCTGTGCCGACTGTAGGTCATCATTCAACACTCCTGTGTCACCGCGGACCATTGCGGATAGGCTAAATCTATGTTTTTTTTATTGGACACAATCCTCCTTATAATCAGTTTAGTTTTATAGCATCGACTATAACGACCATGTATGGTTGAAAGGGGGCTTTGTGTGAGAAGTCGTAAATCGTAATATAGCCAACAAAAAGGAGCCGCTAGACTGCTGTTGTTTTATAGGACATGTAGGAGAGAAAACAAGTAAGGTAGTAAATTAAATATGACCAGCCGTTTTGGTTGGAAAATTCCGAAGTTCGGTTTCCAAGGCAACGACCAGGGTGCGGTTCTCCATACAATCGAACGCCAGCTTCTCTTCCATCATCTGTCATCGTTGTTGAATCAAACTACCAAGCAATAGCGAAAATAGGGCGAAGGACACTAAAGGACGGATCGATTGAAAAGTTGAAACAACCACATCAAGTCATGCAAGCGATGAGATCAGGGGGAAAAATGTCTCCCTTTCAGAAATATCAAAATTGATAGTAGACTGAGTAGAGTGGCGAAAGCGCGAGGGATCAAGTTTGATGGGGTAAACAATTATACAACGGAATCATGCAACAGAGCTATCAACAAAAAAACACCCTTTGTATCAGATGACATCATAATGATATGAGGTTACCATAACAACAGAATAATCGTTCTTTGAAACAAATGACCTTTGTTCTTGAAGTTGCATTTTGATGAATTTATTATGGTAGGCTACATCTTGATTAACACCTATCATTGACCCATCTTCAAATCAACAATAAACAGCAAAATGGTCACAACAAAGTGGTCAAAATTCAATTTCAATTTAATTGAAAGAGCGTCCGGTTTTGGTGTAATTTAGGAAAACATAATTTCTTCTTTTTTTTTAACTTTTTTGTTTTCGCCAGTTCCCACTTTTCTTCTAGATCAAATTGCATCCACTCATATTTATCTTACTATAGAACAGTTAGCTGCAGTTTCTGTTCCCCGCCCGCGACGCATTCATCTAATATCTTCTTAGTTCTTACATTCGCTTACATTATAGTCTGGTCAGAATAGCAAAAAATGCCTATTAAGACTGTCGTGTGAACGATACTTAACCCAAAACAAATTGATTATTTTTGTTTTTTTTTCATGAGCTTTATTAATATTAACATTGTTTATGTTCTCCTAAAACCCTCCCGCGAAATTTTGATATTTAGTATAATTAATTTCAATTATAAAATATGTGTATTTTTGTATTGAAGTTTAGTCTGATTAAATACAAAAAAATTGAAATTTAAAAAAATGAACTTTTGTTTATTACTAATTGGTCTACATGCATGCCAATTTTTATTTCCGTAACTTGTAAATTAATGAAACCCCACACGAAAAAATGAGTAGCGTCTCCCTTTTTACTACCCAAAAACCGCTTCCGTGTTTAACACAGAGCTTACGGGGAAACGGCTTTAGCGAAAATCGCTGCCGTTAGTTACCTGTAATCCCCTCCTCTTCCGTTTTTGTCTTATTTTAAAGAGCATATTCTCTTCTACAAACACAGTAAACGATTTTTGGGAGGGGATATTAGTCTTTTAGTTATTAGATTTTATATACAGCCCATATTTCCTGAAATTTTCTCATAGTCGTATTAATTTCCTTCACACCCGCATTGAGCGACGTGGCGCTTCATTTGACGTTGGCGGAAAACAAAAGGAAGCGCCAAAGCACTTTTAAAACAAGTTAAATTTTTCTGCGTTGCCAGATAAAACGGCAAAACAAAACAGATCCTGAAGAGCCCTATATCGTTGAGAGGATACCTTTGGTGAAGCTTCTTACCTCAGCTATAGTAGTGCAAACGGTTTCTTGATTTTTTTCATTTCCCTGCTGATTTGAATCTTTACACACCTTCATTAAAAAAATAATCTATTTGTGCTACATGTT